>CM054058.1:373580005-374180005 GCA_028641055.1 Alopecurus myosuroides | reverse complement strand
AAAGGACAAAGCAACCATCCGAGATTTGGAGAATGCTTTGACCCTTCAGCTGGAGGAAGGCTCTGAGATAGATAAGATCCTCGGTAAGCTATTTTACTTTTACCGGATTTTCCATGTTTTTGATTTCTTTCTCTGTTCTTTCACTAACCCTTTGGTTTTTTGTCTGTAAAAACAGGAGATGACCCAGCACTTACTCGGATTGAGAAAATCCGAGCTTTTGGGAAGGTATTCACCGCGATCAAAGCTGCGGGAATGTTGCTCATGAACAAATATCTTCCCGCAAAGTCTGGGGATCTCTCGGAAGTTGAAAAACTTCCGGGAGCTATCATGGAAGTGGTGGAGGCCAAGGAATCCACCTTGCGCTCCACAGCACGGGGTGGTGCACGCATGGCTCTAGGGCTTATGCGTATACATTATCCCACTGCTAAATCTTGGCGCGTGGCATCCGGCATCCCGCAAGGGTATACGGAAGCCCAGCGTACCAACATCTTTGATGAGATCAAAGGTCACGCTACCAAGATTGCTTCCATGGTGAATGTCTCCATCACCTCTCCGGAAGAAGAAATTCCAGAAGCCCCCGAGGAGTCCAGCAGCGAAGATGACTCAGATGCTTGAAGAATTTTCCTTGCCCTGGATAGGAGAGATAGGAAATAGGAGCATTACTGGACTTTTATAGTGTAAAACTTTATTGTAATGCTTCTATTCATTTGTATGAACAAGTACTCCGCCTTTTGCAGTTAATGTTATTAAATCCTTTGCATGTTTTTCCGGGTTATTAGTCCTTTATCTTCTAAATTCTCTGGTTTGTATGCTTTAACTGTCCTTAGTGCTTTAAATGGCTCGATAGCATTTTAATCTTCACACCGAGTGACTGGGAGTGATCAATCAGTCTAAAACCCGGAATCATGGATCATGCTAAAGGCATTTTTGCATACTAGCTTCAGTGACCCAGCATATAAACAATCAGATAATATTTAGAGAAAGGTTAAGGATTTTTTTGAATGAAACTCAGGCACGCAGGCACAATCTGAGTTTCCTTTAGCCCTTAGTAGGCTGAAAATCATTCAATTTTTAAACGCCGAGCACGCAGGCACAATTCGGGTTAACATTGAGTATTTTGAAAGATCATTGGGAAATAGATAAGGTGGAAGATATGCTTTATACTATAATGAACATGTAGAAAACATAGATGTATGAATTCCGACAACTTTATTTCATGATCTCAAAGATGTTTACATAGAAATTGAACTAAGTATAGAATGGACGTAACTGCTGGATACTCCAGGGCCTCTTTGTCTCTCCTAGTTCATCATCTATCTTTCTCTTTCTTTTGCGATTCGGTTTTACGGGATGATCTTCCGTGTCTCGAATGTCTACAAGATAGTATGATCCATTTTTCATAGATTTGCTGATGACGAATGGTCCTTCCCATACTGGGGCCAATTTGTGCTTTCTTTGCTGTACCAATCTTAGCACTAGGTCACCTTCTTTAAAAGAACGATGCCTGATTTTCCGACTGTGGTAACGTCGTAAACCTTGCTGATAAATGGAGGATCTTTGAAGCACAAGCTCTTGTTCCTCTTCTAAGATATCGACGTCATCCTGTCGTGCGTTTTCGGCATCTGAGTCGTCGAAATCCTGCACTCTTGGGCTGTCATGGATCATGTCCGTTGGAAGGATTGCTTCCGCACCATAAACTAGGAAAAACGGGGTTTGCCCAGTTGACCTATTTGGTGATGTTCGAATACTCCAAAGCACAGAGGGTAACTCTTCCACCCATGCTCCAGCTGCTCTATGAAGAGGAGATTCGAGTCTTGGGCGTATTCCTTGCAAGATTGAGCTATTCATTCTTTCAACATGTCCATTGGATTGCAGGTGTGCCACAGATGCGAGATCTAGGCGAATTCCCGTTTGTCGGCAATATTTTGCCAATTCTCCAATACAGAAATTTGTCCCGTTGTCGGTTATTATGCTATGTGGAACGCCATATCTCATGACTATGTCAATGATGAAATTTCTGGGAGTTACACCGTCAAGTTTTTTTATGGGTTTAGCCTCCACCCACTTGGTATATTTATCCACTGCCACGAGTAGATGTGTAAGTCCGCCTCTTGCAGTTTTGAATGGTACCATCATATCTAGCCCCCAGACCGCAAACGACCATGTAATAGGGATAGTTTTGAGTGCTTGGGCTGGCATATTTGTCTGCTTGGCGCAGTACTGACACCCTGCACATGTATTTACTATGTGCTCAGTATCTGTCTTGGCTATTAGCCAGAAAAACCCTGCACGGAATGCTTTTTTGACTATGCTTTTTGATTGAGCATGATGTCCGCAATCTCCGGCATGGATTTCTTGTAGGATTTCTCGTCCTTCTTCTGGCGAAATACATCGCAGAAAAATTCCGGTAGTACTGCGTTTATACAAGCAACCATTAATTACTGTGTATCCTTTGCATCGGCGCTAAATCTGCCTCTGCAAGACTTCGTCTGCTCCATCCGGGTACTTCTGATCAACTAAGAAGTTTAAATATGGAGTTGTCCATTCCGGGTTAACGAGCATGACTTCAATTGACTCGGAAGCCAGAGGATAGTCTACATCTCCACCTTTTATCGATGGTTCATACAAATGCTGGACAAACACTCCTGGCGGTAGGATTTTTATCCTTTCTGATCCCATGGGTGCTAATGCGTCCGCGTTCCAATTTTCCTCCCTTTTGACATGAAGCACTTCAAATCCAAAGAAGCAGATTGCAAACTCGTCCACCGTTCTCCGGTATTCGGCCATGATGGGACTTTTGGCGTCTCAAGTTTGGTTGAGCTGGTGCTGTACCAAATCTGAGTCGCCATAGCATAAGATGCGTTTAACACCTATTTCCTTTGCAATATGCAAGCCATGAAGCAGAGCTTCGTATTTTGCCAAGCTATTACTAGCATTGAAGTGTATTTGTAATACATATTCCATTGTGTCTCCTTTAGGGGATTTTTGGACTACACCAGCTCCTGCGCCTTCTTTCATCTTGGATCCGTCAAAGTGCATGATCCAGTATTCTGATTCCGGCATTGGTGTTTTTTTCATTGCTTCTGTCCAATCGGCGACAAAATCTGCCAAAACCTGAGATTTTATTGCCGTCCTGGGTTGGTACTTAATGACGAATGTTGCTAGCTCGATGCCCCATTTGGCTACTCGGCCAGTTGCCTCCGCATTGTTTATTATATCCCCTAGTGGTGCTTTACATAACACTGTTATGGAATTTCCTTGGAAGTAATGACGAAGTTTCCGAGATGCGAAAAATACGCCATACGCTAGTTTTTGATAGTGGTGGTACCTTTGTTTGGACTCGGAGAAAACTTCGCTTACATAGTATACCGGATGCTGATCTGGTATGCTTTGTTCATCTTTCTTCCTTTCCACAACTATCACTGCGCTAATAACCCGGTTTGTAGCCGTAAAGTACAATAACATAGGTTCTTCGTCTTTTGGGGATGCCAAAATCGGAGTTTTTATCAAAGTTTCTTTCAACTGGGTTAATGCTGCATCTGCTTCGTCTATCCACTCGAATTTGTCGGATTTCTTCAACAACTTGTACAGTGGCAGGGCTTTGTCCCCTAGCCGGCTAATAAACCTGCTAATGGCTGCAGCAGAACCCGTCAATCTTTGTACATCTTTTACGCACGTGGGCTTGGATATGTTTAAGATTGCTTTGATCTTTTCTGGGTTTACTTCTATTCCTCTGTGAGAAACGATGAAACCCAGAAGTTTTCCTGAGGGAACCCCGAATACGGACTTTAATGGATTTAACTTCATTTTATAGGTGCGCAAATTTTCAAAGGTTTCTCGCAAATCTTCAAGGAGTGTGTCTTTTTCCTTGGAAACGACAGCAATGTCGTCCACGTAAACATGGACATTTTTGCCAATCTGACTATGCAAACATCGTTGCATGCAGCACTGGTAGGTTGCACCTGCGTTCTTCAGGCCGAATGGCATGGTTATGTAATAGTACGTCACATATGGGGTTATGAAGGAAGTTTTGATTTGATCTTCTTCCTTCATGCGTATTTGATTATACTCGGAATATGCATCCAAAAAGCATAAAAGCTCAGAGCTTGCAGTGGCATCTATTATTTGATCGATTCGCGGTAACGCAAACCTATCTTTTGGACACAATTTGTTCAAGCCGGTATAATCTATACACATCCTAAGGGCAGTACTGTCTTTCTCTGGGACCAATACTGGATTTGCTGACCATTCAGTATGTATAACTTCCCGGATAAAATCTGCTGCCAAAAGCCGGATAATCTCCTTGCCAATAGGTGATGCATGTAAAATGCATAGATGAATTTTTCATATTTTCACATGGTTTTCTATTACATATTGCATCATATAAGGGTATAATTCAATGTTTTATAGTATTTTGGGGTTAAATTACAAAGTCCCCCAACTCTTATGGAATTAACCCTGCCCGTCAGAAACCCCGTTTTCTATATTTTTGACGTTTCAGGGGGCAAATTTCCGCGAAATCACCTGAAAATCTGCGGGGGTCATTTTCTTAGAAGGAGAAGACTTGCGGGCGAAGGATCCACGAGAATTGGGCAAGGAGGCCCAAAAGAGGACCCTCCACGCGGCCAGATTCCTTGGCCGCGTGAGAGGCCCCCTTTTGGCCCCTGTGGCCCCAATTCCTTCCATCTTCGACTTACCGACTCCGTCTTGACCTAAAATCGACTATAAAAAGGGTCCCCCGTACCCTTACGGAGAAGGGCGCCGCCGAAACACCGAAACACCAAAACAGAGACCAGAAGTTCCAGATTGGAGGGGGAAAACTCCGGCGGGGCGCCGCCGGTGTGATCTCCTACCCCTCCAATGGCATCTCCATCGACATCTCCATGAAAAGAGAGTAGTACACCCCAGGGCTATGGGTTTGTGGAAGTAGAACTTGTATCTCTCTCTCTATGTGCTTCACTAATTAGATCCGTATGAGTTGCCTCACATGATTGCGGGCACCGTTGTAATTCCTATGTGGTGGATCTTTTCTATGAGTTATTGAATCTGAGATTGCGATTGTTTCTCTTGAGTTATTTGAGTAGATGTATCTTATGTACCCCGTTCTTATTTGCTAGCTTTGATCAATCTAGTTCTTGAGAGCGTGTGTGGGGTGATGGGTGCATTAGTTGGAGTAACGGGGGGTGGCTAGTGCTGTGAAAGTGACAGAAGTTCAGCGATCTACTTAGGTTTTGTTAAACCTTTTTTAGTTACCTCACTAGGGATAAAAAGGAGTACCTTGTTACCGGGGATTTGAACTGACACTAATCAGTCTCCATGACTAGATCTAGCAAGTTCTTACTTCAACTTCATGTCACATTGCTTAAAGTTATACTCTGGTTTTTCCTTAATTATCGAGGTGTTATGATTTATTTCGCATCTTGGTGGAGTATAAGAGGGATCAATATGACCGTGGAGATCTCTATGCTAGGACGTGATGCCCATATGAAAGTACTCAATGTTAAACATGTTATTGTAATCTCACATGTAATTTTTTATGTCCACCGTCTACTTTATTTGAGAGAATGCAAGTGTGAAACCATGAACCGCGGTCCTATTTTAAATATAAGAAAACACTCTAGTTACTTTACTTGCACTTTACTTTACTTGCATCTCCAATTCGAATTTACATTATCTCCATCACCACTTGCATCACAAAAATACAAAAACAATCCATTGCATATTTATTTTTCTCATTTGCATTTAGTAGTAGATTTAATTATTGCACATTTACTTTCAGTTTTGCATTGCAATTTAGAAGTCTCACACCTTGTGCTTGACAACCACTTGGTGAGGTTGAGGGCACACAATTCTCTACTTGTTTGCAGGATCCTGGAGGAAGCTTGGAAGACAACTGTTGAAATACTGGCTCCCCAAGAGTTCGATATGAACCCTCGAGTCACCCTCGTGGGGAAGAAGGTTTGCCACTAGCTACACACTCTGCACTTGGGGTCTCAACCTAGCCATCAATAGCCTTCCGTCTTCTTCCGTCGAATCGACGGAGACCTTGTTTGACGGGTTTAGATCCTGGAATCACCTTAAGTTGATGCTCAGCAAGTTCCCTGGGTACGCCTGGCATGTCCGCTGGACACCAAGTGAAGATGTCCCAGTTCTCACGGAGGAACTTGATGAGCTT
Source organism: Alopecurus myosuroides (assembly GCA_028641055.1). Taxonomy (NCBI): domain Eukaryota; kingdom Viridiplantae; phylum Streptophyta; class Magnoliopsida; order Poales; family Poaceae; genus Alopecurus; species Alopecurus myosuroides. Next base: position 374,173,830 of record CM054058.1, on the reverse strand, counting down.
GCTTTCCTATTTGTCGGTCATCCCAGTTCCCACTACGACAAACTTTGTCGGATCTTTAGGATCTAGGATTACCTGTCTTGTATTCTCGGAAGCTTTGAAGCTATCTGCAGGCTTTCGGCTTTCTTTTCCTACCGGCATTTCTGTCGGCAATACCTCTTTGGCCAGCTCCTTCAATTCTTCCTTTGCTATCACTTTCTCAGCGCAAAGGATGCTTTCTTTTTCCCTGTTATGGTGATTACTCCTCCTTTGGGCCCTGGCATCTTCAGCTTGTTATAAATATAACATGACCTTGCCATGAATTTGGCGAAAGCTGGACGTCCGAGTATCGCGTGATATACGCTTTCGAACGGCACCACTTCGAAGGATACTTTTTCCTGACGGAAGTGATCTTTTTCTCCGAAGGTGACATCTAGGGAAATTTCTCCTAGGGATCGTGCTTGTCTGCCAGGGACGATGCCATGAAAGCGTATGTTGCTGTGATTGAGCTAAGTCTCGGAAATTTTCAGATGCTTCAGTGTATCCAGGTACATTATGTTAATGATGGATCCTCCATCCATCAGCACTCTTTTTAGCCTAGTGTTCTGGACAATAGTGCTTACGACAAGAGCTTGTGTGCCGGGTTCAGGGATGTTTCCTGGATGATCAGACTGATCCCAGGTAATTGGTGTATTTGAGTACTTTACGAATTTCGGGGTTGCAGGAACAACCGCGTTTATTTCTTGGAGCGTTCTCTTTGCCACCTTTGCTGAGGGAGTTGCCAGGAAAGTTAGGTTACATTCTCCATCAACTCCCGGAAACTTGGGCTCGCCTTTTCACTGTTGTTCTTGGATTTTTTCGTCAGTGTCCGATTCACTGTCTTCTTTTTCAGCTTCTGGCTTTTGCTTGGAAAATTTCCTCTTGGGATTCTTCCCTTTGTTTCCGGATCCCGCACTGCCTTTCATATGCTTGTTCAGCCGGCATTGTGCGTTAGTGTGGGTGGGTTTTCCAAATTGCGAGTGGTGGACGCAGTTTTCCGACTTTATCTTTTCCCACTCTTCCTTGGGGTAATTTATTGGTTCTGTACTGCGTCCTTTCCACCTGTTCCCATTTTCTCTTCCAAAGACTATGTTAACTTCTTTGGGTTTTTGTGTTTCATCTGGAGTTCCTTTCTTCTCAGGGCGAGGGGTATTTTTGGCCTGGATCAGGGTATCGATATTGCCTCCTCTCGCTCTGATGTCGTCTTCGGCTGCTGCATGTTCATTGGCGGTTGTAAGCATAGATCCGAGATCTTTGTGCTTTTTGGAACCGATCATGAACGGTACAAGTCCGGGTTTTAAGCCATTGACGAAAGCATGCATTGCTTGAACGTCAGTTACTCCAGAGCAACTATTCTTCATTGCCGTCCATCTTGAGATGAAATCCACGTATGGTTCGTCTTCAAATTGGGTGCAACGGTTTAGCTGGTTGATGCTGTTTGGGTGTTTATAGGTTCCCCGGAAATGCTGAGTAAATACTCTAGCCATGTCATCCCAGCTATCGACAGTTCTGGAGGGTAGTCCATTGATCTAGTCTCTGGCTCCATCCAGTAACATTAGGGGGAGAAAATTTACAGCTTCCAAGTCTGTCCCATTGTTAATTTGGACGGCTGTGTAATAGTCTGAAAGCCAGGTATCCGGATTTGTGCTACCGGTGTATTTTTGGTACGTTGGACAAACTTTGGTGAAGCCAGAATGCAGAGTTATTCTTCGGATCCTATCAGTGAAACATTTAGGTCCAAAGTATAAATCATCTCTTTCCGCTCTATCCATGTGTGCGGAGTATCTACCGGCTGAATGGACAGAAGGGGATCTGCTCCTTTCTTTTCCATTGTGGCGTGAACGCGCTTTTCCGGGATCTTCTCTATTTCTTCCGAGATCATGCCCTTTGGGATAAGGTGGAGTTCTGTTCCTATGTCTTTCCTTATTCCTGGGGGGCGTCCGGGATCTCTCACGCCTGTGAGGTATATCCTGTCTTCCTGCTTTTTCAGCAGGGCGTCTCGGAGGCGGCATTGCTTTTCCTTCCTTCCGGTTCTTTTCCTCCCGATCACCGGGATTAATTCCATCTTTCGGAAGATGGGATCCGGTTCTGGACGCCTCATCCTTATTTTCGGGTTTGTGCTTGTCCTTTCTCGGATCTGATTTCTTCTCTTTCGAATTGTTTGAATCTCCAGGTTCTTCCGGTCCAGGTGCTCCAGCGGCGCATGTAGCTGTTTTGCATAGGGCGGAGTCATCATGCAACTTCCCTGATCGCTGCTGCCCCCGCTGTTGTTGTTGCAATGCTTTTCCTAGGAAAGCATACACCCCTTGAAGTTTTTCACCATTAGAGTACATATCGTTGCTGAGGATGGCGAACGTTGCTTCCGCGTTTTCTGCTGCGGTTTTGTATATTGGTTCGCCTCTGGCATCTTTGCCGTTTACCTGCTTTTGCCAAGATGGGTTGTGAAACCTTTCTTTTGGCGGCAGTACTTCCGGTCTTGCGATTCCGGGTAACCTTGTAGGTTTAATGCCAGATCTATTCTTTCTCTCGTATTCCTCAATTTCTTCCTTCATGACCTTGATGTCATCCTGGGTTTTTTGGAGGTGTTCTCGAGTTTGAAATAGATGTTGCTGCTGCCTTTGGAGAGCTCGTCTCCGGGCTTCTAGCACTTCAGGGGGCTCGTGGGATCCCATTGGTGTTTGGAGTAACTCATGTTCGTCTTGTTCTGTCATTGGCGGAACAAGGATTTCCTTTGTTTTCTTCTCCGCAGGTTTTACTCCGCTTGCATCTCCTATTTCCGGGCTTTCATTGGCTAGAACGGCCGATTTCTTCTTCCGGAGTTTATACTGGAGTTTTTAAGCAGCTTTGTACCGTTCAGCAAATATCCGGCTACCTTCTGTGCCGAAATGATTCCGGGACTTAGCCAAATTTTGAGTCCTTCTCTAAAAACCGGATAATCCGGTGGCCAGGAAATTTCTGGCTCGCTTCTGTTCCAGAAACGCCGGGTCGTTAGCCGTTTTGTCCAGTCCCTAGAGGTAACCGGATATTCCGGTTGGCCAGAAATTTCCGGTTGGAAATTTCTGGCTACCTGCCACTCCAGAGAAGTTTCTTTCCTTAGCCGTTTTTGTTGTGCTTCTCCAGAACCGGATAATCCAGTTGACCAGAAATTTCCGGTTGGAAATTTCCGGCTGCCTTCTGGATCAACAACAACTGATCTTTCTTCACACATTATGGTGTTCGATGCAAAGGATGAATTTAACAACCTGCACCACTTAACACCTCATCAAATATATCACTAGTATTGTTAACTAACACACAAAACACTAGAGATCAAGAAATGCTCTTTCACCCTCCCCCATAAAAGGAGGGTGAGATATCCCTCTCTTACACACACTTGGTGTCATCTCCATCTTCCTCCTCCCGCTGCTCCACCTCATGTTCATGCGCTTGGCGAAGCCTTAAGCAAAGTTTTCTCCACCACACCACATCGTCATGTTGTTGGAGATTCCCGTGGATCCTCTACTTCTACTGCCCCGCTCGATCGAGGGAACGGAGGTCGTCATCATGTCGTACATGTGACTAATCATAGAAGCGTTGTCGGATTGCTGCGCACATATTCATGATCTTGAGATCGACGTCCGTTCGACTACATCACCAACAAGATCTCGTAATGGTTTGTGTTGTCGAGGGTATGTTTATCTAGCACTCTTCCTTTACATGTTGCTTACATCTTCTAGATTAGATCTTGCCCCTTCGGGTGTTCTTGGCATAGGAATTTTTTGTTTTCTGTGCAACAAACCCATTAGATAACAACACGTGGAAGTTTTAACCGTTTGACAAAGTGTTTTAGGAAACTAAATTAAAGATGCAAAAGGTTAGAGACATACAAAATGGAGAAAGTAAAACAAGCATCTTCATGTTTTTATTGGTGATAAAATCAACATGGATAACATCGCAAAAAGGAACAGAAGGCAAAAGGAAGATAAGAGGAAGAACTGCCTAGACTGTCTGGTTGGCCGGCCTGGCCGGGAAGATGGTTCTCTCAGGCCTGGCAGCTCAGGTGGGTTGTCGGCCAGTTGCGCAGGAACGCCGGCCCAGGCCGGGCATCTGGTGAGCTAGCCTAGGCCGGGCTACCATCGGCCTCGCTGCCTCCTCAGACCGAGCTCCGGCCGGCCTCGCTGCTCCCCCAGGCCGGGCGGCTCGGGCTGCTGGCCGACCTACCCTCATATCCTGGTTGGCCTGGCCGGGCTCGCATGCCGGCTTTCCTGCACGACTAAGAACCCTCCCCCCACTACTAGGAAAAGGCTAATGCGTGACGCATCAAAATTGCATACCCGTGACGCACCATGGTGCGCCACGCCTATCACGTCGCGCCTATTAAAATAGCCGTGACGCACCATATTTTGGTGCGTCACGGCTATCTCGTTTACCCGTGGCGCACCGCCTGTTTGGTGCGTCACGGCTATCTTTAGTTACCCGTGGCGCACCTCATGGCTAATGCGTCACGGCTATCGATTTTGAAATTTTAAATAAAAGGCGGGGCAGATCCAGATCTGGCCGTCCAAAATTTTGAAATTTTGAAAAACGAAAACAGAGAGGCCGGAGTGGAGGGTGGTCGCCGTAGTGGAGGTGGCCGCCGGAGAGGAGGTGGCCGCGGTAGTGGAGGAGGACGCCTGAGAGGAGGTGGTCGCGGCAGTGGAGGAGGTCGCCGGAGAGGAGGTGGCCGCCGGAGTAGAGGTCGCCGGAGTGGACACGAGGATGTGGTCGCCGGAGTGGATGTGAGGTGGTGGTGGTGGTGTTGGTGGTGGTGGTGGTGGTGGTGGTTGTGGTGGTGTTGGTGGTAGGAGGAGGAGGAAGGGAGAAGAGAGAAAGAAGATAGAATGGAGAGTGGAGGAAGGAGAAAGAAGAAATGAGAGAGGAATGGAGAAGAGTGGAGGAAGGAGGAGGAAGGGGAAAATTTCGGTGGATGCCATAGCCGTGACGCACCATATGATTGGTGTGTCGCTCCTATTGCAATATCCGTGACGCACCAAACATATGGTGCATCACGGCTATCTTTGCCCACGGCTATGCCCTTAGGCCCCCGGCCTCCCAACACCCACCTATAGCCGTGACGCACCGTATGTTTGGTGCGTCACGGCTATGCCCTTAGGCGTGACGCACCGAGGCCTACTGGTGTGTGGTGCGCCACGGGTACATAGTTGTGACGCACCGAGCATGTGGTGGGTCACGGGTATGATTTCTCCTATAGCTGTTTTCCTAGAAGTGCCCCCCCCCCCCCCCACGGCCACTTTTTACCTACCACTATAAAACGGGTCTTCTCCTACCTTTAGAACTTGTCACTCAAAGTTTCTCTCTCCACCATTTGTGACCACCTCAAAATTCAAATATATCCCCAAATAGCCAACCAAATCTCTTGATCTCTTAGGATTTGGAGGAGAGCCACTAGATCTACAACTTCACCAAACCGATTCTTTGCCACCCCACTAATCCCTTAGGGATTTTGAAGTTATTGGTTCATCGGAACCTAGAACCATGTTGCTCTTAGTTCATTGGAGTTTGGAGCCTTGTTGGTGTCTCTGAAGTTTTGGGAGCTCGTGGATCTTGTTGCTCGGAGACTTGGAGACTTCCGGGATTTGGTGAGGACCCTACAAGTTGTGGAGTGTGTCTCATCCTTGTAAATATTTTAGTTATCAATCTCAAGGACAACATAGTGATTTGTGCTCCATCCAATTTGGTAGTTGGACACGAATGAGATATGGTGTGCCATTTGACTGCTACTTGGTGTTCCACTTTGGTGGAACCACACGAGTCTAACGAAGATTAGCTTCCATTGGGAAGTGAACTCCGGAATAAATCTCCGCGTCATTGTGTTCGGTTATTCCTCAACTTACATTTACTTATTGCTACTAGCTTAGTTATTTGAATATCTTGTGCTAGTATTATTTGCTCATCATATAGTATTGTTCTCCTAGTTGAAAAATCTAGACAGTCTATATTTGAGCAATTATCTTTAACTGAAAAAGAAGTAAAATTTGTAGTTAACCTATTTATCCCCTCTCTAGTTAACCCTCTCGATCGTTCAGTGGATTCCAACAATCATCAATAACGTGTTTGTTATTTTTTAAATACCTGCAAAACTTATCTTTACCTCTAGATTTCGAACGGCCTGGACCGTTGTAGCTCTTTTCACATTTCTTGTTGTAGGTTTTCTGCTCGGTTCTGCCTCGAAACTGCAACTCTTCGTCCTTGGAGAACGACGCATCATACTATACCATAACTCCCATCATTTCCCTCGTTTAGGGAGGCTCATATACTTCCGAAAAAGTTAGTTTATCACGGCTTATTAATATGGTATCTCGTAGATTTGTAAAAGAACTAGACAACGAGCATAACAACAAAAGAGATAGATCCTTATCATCATATTTACCTCCATCGGCAATAGGTCGGCAACGATCTCCTTAAAGAATGATATGTGGTTCATCACCGAACCACCTTCATGCAGCTTGTGCGTGAAGAACTCCATCTTCACGTGCATCTTGTTAGTTAGATCCTTAGACATGCAGGTCGATTTAAACTTTTCCCGAAGGGATTGGATAGTTTTCTCCTCCATCATCTCTTGCAAAATATCATTAGATAGATAAAGTTGAAGCATCTTACAACCTTTACACTTCTCAACGTGTGTCCACAACTTCTGCTCCTTTTCGGAGAATCCATCTAGTGCCTCATCAAAAACCTGTTTATGCAACAGAATTGCCCGCATCTTGACTTGCCACATCGAAAATCTCGTCTTGAGGTCCAGCAACGGCAGATCAAACTTCATTGATGCCATTGCAAAACCCTAATCTGAAACAGGGCTCTCATACCACATGTTATAAGTGATAGCAACACAACTATGAACAAAACCGATCAAACGCAAAGTGGACACGAGAGTTTTAACGTGAAAAACATCTTCCAATGAGAAAATAAAAATCATGGACGCCAGCTAGCAAAACTTCACTATATCGGGTGCGGTTACAAAACGCTAGGGATTTACAAGTTACGACTTATCTCTAACCGGCGGTTTACATGAGGTATATAAATGGGTTTTTAAACCCTAAACGAGGTGGAAATCCTCAAGTGGTTCCGGAACAATGAGGCAACGGGATAGGCCAACTTCACAGTACGCTCTGCATCAGCCCTATGCGTCCGACAACGGGTCTCGCTCCACTCGTCAGAAATTGCCTTTATCTTTATAACTGAATTTGGATCATAAAAATAACGAGAGGCATCATCTAATCTAAAAAGACGTGTAGAGATGTTTTGATTCCTGCCTACAAAGGTGATAAAATCACAAATTTAGCCAAGCCCTTCGGCGCAACCGTCGCAGGTTCACAATTTGGCGATCATCTATAGCTTGGAGAACATGAGTACAAGGTTGCGTCGCAGGGCAGAGTCATGTCATCATATCTACGGATTACTTCTATGGACGAGGACAGCACGTCAGCAAGTGCCTTCCTTGATCTTATTTCTCGTGCTTTGTTCGTCAGGACTCTGGATCTGATGCTGCTGCATCTTGTTGGCTTCAGGCATTGTTGAAGTAAGCGAACCCTCTTCAAACACACAGCACGTTCTGCGACGAGCTTGATATATTGCACGACCTGTATATCTTCTTCAAGTTCATAGCCTGCCATCTCTAGCAGAGCCAAGCTGTGGTGCTCAAACTTAGGTGCTCCACCCATCTCGTCGGGCACCACCCTATTACAGGGATACCCGCCAGTCCAAGGTTGATATAGCTGTTGACAAGGAAATGTAATCAAATTGGTTTTCTCAAGATGGTTATCTTGAAACCATGGACTCAATGGTTCCAAAAAAACAAAATAATGGATTCAAGTCTAAAATATCATCGGCTAGCCTGAAACAGAGGCTTGAAATTTTGCTCCATGCAATAAATTAATGCAATGATCGATGAGAAATCGCTGGAGTGTACCATATGATGCAAAGATGACACATGTGTGGGCTATCTCTTGCACATGCTTAACTTTTTTGGCTCAATTTTTCAAACATTTTGAAAATCAGCTTTGATCAAAATCAAGCTTTGCAAGTTTGACTTAGTATATAGAAAAAATATCAACATCTATGATATCGACTGATATTTTACGGGGAGAACAGTAAGGCATTCACCCTTTCTGTGTAATTTTGATTATATAGAGTTAAATATTTTCATAGTTACAAAAGAGAGAAAAATATAAGGGAAATTATATGAAAGCAGATTGTATCTGGTCCTAAATAAGAGGAGATTTCTTTTGCTTAGCCTTGTGGATAACCAGGGACATGTCTTCTAAAGATTCCCTTTCCAACATTGGATTGATGGTCTCTCAATTTTGAAGATTTTTCCATTTGTTTTCATCAATATATTCCAACAGCCCATCGTTATAAATTCCACATAAATATGTTTATGAACTTTCTGCTTGATAAGAGACATTTCATCATAAAAGAACATTCCCTTTGTCTTGAAGGAAATATTGTGTTCCAGCAATTTTGAGCAAAACTGCAATCCAGAATAGATGCATGTGTGTTTCTAGGATTTTTTTTGACATAGCACAATTATAACAAGGCAGGTGGAAATTTTTTATTTGTAGCATGCATCTGGTATTAATCATGTTTTGCATCAGTAACTATATAAAAAAAAAATTGTACTTCAGTTGGTGGACACTCTTCCAAATAAGTTTTAAACAGATCATGAACTGGAACCTTATCCATCAATCTGTTATACATCCTCATAGAAGAGTAGTTGCTCCCGATATGTCCATTCATTAGCAGTCATAGGATTGTCTCTTTTGGGAATGAGAGTTGTAAGAGATGAATTTATGCTCTATAGACTGATTTTCCCCTGATAAAAGTCTTCAATTAGTTGATAAACATGAGTGGATATAAATATCTCAGCATGCTTATATAAAGGAACCATTGAATCCATCACGACCAGGTGCTTTTTTACTAGGCATCTTTTTAACTACATCATTACTTTCCTGTTTTGTGAAAGGATTTTCTAGAAATTGCAAGTCATCACTTCTCTGAATAAGGCTCTGAAGATCAAAAGTTCATACTTCAGTTCTGTTTTTGAATGATCTCCAAAGAATTGTTGCTTTTTTCCCCATTCTCATTATGGTCTCCTCCTTATTAATCTTGTAGGAAAGAAATGTGATTGTGCCTATATTTGATTGTTGCTTTGTGCATCTCCAAAATTTTCCCATCATATTGTTGCGCTTTGGTGTTCCTTGACGATTCAGTAATGAGAGCACATGTTGCTTTAGAATATCTCTTCCATTTCTCTGAATTCCTCCATAATATCACATAACGAAATAGAATCATTAGTTGCTTTAATCGTTGCTGCAAGATTAGAAATGCCTTTTGATTTTTGACTAAATTTGTAGACCTTTCCCGAGGCTCTCGAATTTTGTAATTATTGTCTTAGCATTGTCATTTTTTTGCACATCCTGATCCCGGATTTTTTTACCACTGCTTCGAAATTCAGCCAATAGTTTTCAAACCTAAAGACTTTGGATTTTGGAATGTATGTATCAATTTGAATGATGATCTTAATTTGGTTTAGAGAGAGGTAGTGCGAAGGTGTTGGCATAATTAATTGTCCAAGATTCAGAGAGAAAACTAGTCCAGTCTTTCTAGAAGAGGAGCTTCCTGCATGTTGCTCCAGTTGTAACTTATGCGTTCCAAAGGGATTTCCACAAGACCAAGAGTGCGTATAGCTTCACTGAATTTTAACATGTCCCTCACTTCACCCTCTTGTGTGTTTCTATCTACTGGGTATCCGATATAGTTGAAATCTCAAAGAACCAATTCAGATCATCAGGATTTTGAATGCTTTGGAACCAGTTTAAGAATTCTTCTCTAGCTCCAGAAACATATCACAACTACTATTAAAAGATCCAGAGCGGCAGATCCAAACAATATGGACCATCGGATCATCTTAGTACACGGTTCAGATTAGCACCGTATTTAGCGGAAAAACAGCAGTCGGACGAGCCGTCTCCTCGATTTTTCCGGAAACAACGACACCCCTTGCAGCAACCGCCAGCCTGCACGCTATCTTTGCACGACCCGTGCCCCTGCCCTGCCCACCACCTTCATCGCTGCACGCCCCCCGCAAGCCGCCTGCACTGGACGCCCACGTCTTGCCTGGCACGGTTTGATTCGCCGCCGCTGCCGCCGAACTACAGTATGCGCGTTGCCCCACGCTGTTTGTTTCGCCGCCACCGCTGAACTGTCGTGGCCCCCCAGGGCAACACCCGCATGACCCCTCCGCTGGCAGTGCATTGGACACCCCGGCCTGCCTGCTACCTTCGTCCGCACGGCCCGACCGCGCACTAGATGCCCCTGCCGTGTCCTGCCGGATCGGATTTGGATCGCCGCCGCCGCCGCACTGCGGTGATCGTCTGCACGACCATGTCCTCCAAGCAGGCCTCCGCCGCCAACATTGGTCTCACAAAGCAAGCGCCGCAGCCGGCACTGTGCGGAGGATGCACAACATGTCGCCGCTGTTGCGGAGCAACCACGGGAGGCTAGAGATGCTTCTGAGAAATTCAAGTCCAATGCGGTTAGATAATTTAGACCTCTGTTTTCTACATTTATTGTTTGCAACCAATGTTTACATAGGTGGCTTGTGCGAACCTGGTATAGATCGTAGTGCACACAGGTCTGCTCCTACAGATTGTTATAAGCACATCTTAATGAAAATCAACTTCTTTCCACATCTAAGAAAAAGTTCTCTCTCTGAAGATCGGTACATATGCATTCCAAGGCAACAAGAAATCTTAAGAAGGTTGCTTGGAGGGGAGGTACTCGGAGGATATTGAAGCTCTGTGTTTTCCTTGCTCGAGTAAGAAGGATGTATGGTGTTAAAAACAGTGATCACCAGTCCTGGTTTCAGGCTGTCTTCATAGCTAGGCAGCTGGAAGAGTAGAATTTGGGCCGCACATATTTGTTTAAATTGAAACGGTGCAGGGCTCTGAATATTAAATTATGCACTGATTTTCTGTTAATAATGCCCAGTAGCTACTGTTGGATTATCTAAAATAATATAGCTAAGTTACTCTTATGATTACAATTGCTTGTGTCATGGCATGTTTAATCACACGTTTTTCTTCTGATACCTCTAATTTTACTCCGGGTTTTACAAAATATATTTATTAATTTATAGGTGAAACTTAACTATATTTATATCATCTCATACAGTGTATATACTTCCATTCGTAGGACAGTTTTTTCATTTGCCAGTCATCCTTTCTTGTACCTAAAGTTCTCAACCTTGCTTATAAATGATCTTTGAGTGTGTGAATAATTAAAGTTAATGGAGTTTCAGGGTATTCAATATTCTTTAAAAAAATGTGTGTTAACCTTTTGCGGCTTGTCACATTGGGTGACCAAGTCCAGCATAATGGGTCATCCTACAAGTTATTGTAGTGTCCGACAAAATGAAGGAAATCCCTTATTTCTGGTATGTGCAAATGACACCTTTGCAACTTATCAATTGGTAATATGTATTCTAATATTTCCACCTAATTTGGGAATTACATGAAACGTGCATGTGCACGTGCTTGATTACTAGTGGGCATAAATACCCAATTCGCCCCAGACTGAAAAAAATGTGAATTGGGCAGATAAACAGAGTATTCTGAAATATCTTTTCTCCTTTCGACATGTTATCGTTCCAATTAATCCTCCCAAGGCACCCACAGAGGGTAGTTCTTCAAGTTTACTGAATCTTTTAGGACATAATTTTCTGATATAAGCAGAGTTATATAAAATATTCTCTCTTAGATTCTTGCAAAAAGATAATTGAGAATCCAGATTCTTCTATTTTTCTTATGTCAAAATCGATATTATTAGAACCACAATCGTTGTTTTGTGTATGCCATGTTTGAGAAACAGAGCGAGCATTGTAAAAAGTTAAAGAAGATGTGTACCTTGAGAGAAAGCTTGTTTAGTCTGGGGCGAATTGGGTATTCTGAAATATCTTTTCTCCTCGGAGCGTCGATCTCCAGGCCCGGCATGAATCCGCCAACGGATTCACAACGGTGCAAGGACAAGAGCTCGAGCCGCTCGCAGGTGTGGAGCAGATGATGGATGTCCGAGTTTCTGAGGCCGAGGTTGTGGAGGGTGAGGCTGGTGAGCCGACAGAACGCCAACGGGCATGCCCCGACGAACGACATGAAGCGTGGCCCGAGCAGGCCACGCTGCTCCAGGCTCATGCCCACCTCTGTCCGTACCATCAACTCCCAGCGCTTTGCGGCGCTCTCGGCGACGGCGTGGCCGATGGAGTGAAGCAGCTGAGGGTCGTCGGCCAGGTAGAACGCGAGTCGCAGGCCACTGATGGTGCGATGTTTCGTGGGAGCAAGCAGCCATCTCGTTGCGTCGGCGTATGTGACCATGATGTGATTCCTAGGGTGCGGTAACAGGTCGGTGACGTCGACGGCGATGTTGCAGAGCAGACGGGGGAGGCGCCTCCACCGCCGTGCGAGGGCACCGGCTCGGACGGCCGTCCGCAGGTCGAGGAGCTGGATGATGCCGAGCAGGACATCGTCGGGGAGCACGCTGATCCTGTCTTCCTTGTCCATCACGAAGATGATCCTGGAGAAATCAAGTTGATCGACTCACGAATTAGCCAAAGCGGCAGGTGCTAATTGACTCCGTTTGCATTGAGCACGCGCACTAGGGCACGAGTTTACATTGAGACAGGACAGGAGGTACTCCCTCCGTTACATATTAAATGACTCTCAATTAGATGTATCTGGTACTAAAATATATCTAGATACATCTATATGAGAGTCATCTAATATGGAATGGAGGGAGTAGCTAGAAACTAATACAAACTTTTTTTTTGATAAGGAACTAATACAAACTGAACACGGATGCATAATTTGTTCCGTGTAAGGTCCAAACTCGAAGAGATCGAATCCGCCGCGGCGGCCGTCTCTTTTGGCCATCACTTCCCCTAAACTTCAGTTCCCTACTAGTACTCCGTATCTAACTGCATCGCCCCACTTACAAGAAAAATTAGAACTAAGGGCATGTGCAGCGCGGAGCCGCTTCCGCAGGCGCTTAAAGAAATAAAAAAAAAGATGGAATCGCTAAGCAGCGGCTTTAGCGCCCGGCCTTCCAACGGAAATAGCTAGTAGAGGCGCTTAATACGGCAGAGTTTGACTCATCAGGTAGAAGAAAAAATTGCCTAGCGACCGGCGCTTAAACTTGCGTCGACGCAAGCGTGGATCCCGGACCTGACTGGGAATAGGCCGGGATATTGAGCGTAACTACCGGGATATATGCTTAGCATCCGATCTAAGCGTCTGCGTTGTACGTGCCCTAACACTAAGCTTTGCCAGCTCATGGGCTACAACGTTGGCTTCCTAGGAAACTACTCGAAAACTATCTTCAGAAAACAAGTCGCCATGATTCTGCAATCCTCAAAGATACCCGAAGATGAAGTTGCCGAAAATCCTCCCTCCTTCATTGTTTTGATAACCTGCATACAATCAGATTGCATAATAGTGCGGTTACATCCAACTAACCAAGAAAGAACCAGGCATCCCCTTAGAGAGCATAGGCTTCAGGCAGGCAGCGATACATGAACCTTTACTGTCTTTTTTTTTATATAAAAAGAATATATTAATATCAGAAGGATACCAATTACACTCGGCTTCTGTAACAACATAATGTCAAGAGCTAGTTGGGACATTAAGGATACACACAGCCAAAAGAAAAATAAAGAAAAAAGAGAAAACTGTGGACTGGGAGGAGGAGGAGTTCCCGGATGCATTCCTCTGGGAGGAGGAGTTCCCGGATGCATTCCTCTCAGCGGGGTCATCGGGTCCTTCGGACCATTGCCCCTTGGTTTTAAGCTTAGCCCCTAATCTACAGTCCGGGCGTAGGTTTCATTTCCAAGCATTTTGGACAAAAGTGGAGGGCTTCCTGGACGTTGTCCAGGATGCGTGGAATTCCGTGCCGCAGGAGACCAACCCTTTCAAGTTGCTTGATAAAAAGTTCAGGGAAACAGCGAGGCGTCTCGCCAGTTGGAACAGCAAATTTGTCGGCAACATCAAATTGCAGATCTTAGTGGCTAACGAGTTGATCTTGAGGCTGGATGTGGCTATGGAGTCCAGGGTGCTTTCCGTGGAAGAACGAGCTCTGAGGCGTCTGTTAAAAGGGAAACTGTTGGGGCTTGCGTCCTTAGAAAGATCTTTGGCCCGGCAGAGGGCGCGGATGCTTTGGCTTCGTGAGGGAGATGCGTGTACCAAATTCTTCCACTTACAGGCTAGTCACCGCAGGAGGACGAACTTTATCGGACATCTCTTAGTGGACGGGGTGAGACGGACGGAACACGAGGCTAAGGCTGAAGCCGTGGATGAGTTTTTTGACGGTATCTTAGGCACGGACAGCGAGAGGAGCTTCTCGGTGGATTTAGATTTTCTGGAGATCCCTACAATGGACCTAAATCACTTAGACGAGGCCTTTACTGAAGAGGAGGTGTGGATGGCTATAAAGGGAATGCCTTTGGATAAATGCCCCGGTCCGGACGGGTTCACCAACAGGTTCTTTGTCGCGTGTTGGGGTATTATCAAAGGCGATATTTTGGCTGCCTTCAGGTCTCTGGCAAGACGGGACGTTCGAGGACTTGGAGTGCTTAACCAGGCGTACATCACGTTGTTGCCCAAGTTGCCGGGTGCTGAGGAGCTGAAGGACTTCAGGCCCATTAGTCTCATCCATTGTTTCGCGAAGTTGGTGGCTAAGGTGCTTGCTTGCCGGATCGCACCAGTGCTGCCACATATCGTGGGTGTGCACCAGAGTGCATTCATGCGTGGACGTTGCATTCATGATAACTTCATGACGGTGAGGGAAACGGCGAGGAAGCTGCACAGCTTGGCCACGCCGGCAGTGCTGCTAAAACTGGATATCACAAAAGCTTTCGACACGGTCAGGTGGTCGTTCCTCGTGGAGATCCTAAGGAAGTTGGGGTTCGGGAATGGTCTCATTGCCATCATCTGTGGCCTTCTGTCCTCGGCCTCAACTAAGGTACTCCTCAACGGTTGGCCGGGAGAAAAGATCTTCAACAAGAGGGGGCTAAGACAAGGTGATCCGCTTTCACCGCAGCTTTTCATCATGATCATGGAGGTTCTTCACCGGATGATTGAGAGGGCCACGGCCTGTGGACTTCTCACGCGCCTGGCACGGACGGGCTTGCGTCACCGGACATCGATTTATGCAGATGATGTGGTGACCTTCCTGAGGCCAACTGTGCGGGATTTCAGGGTATTCTCAAGGATCCTGGAAGTTTTTGGTGAGGCATCTGGGCTACGCGCCAACTTGGACAAGTGTTCCGCGCATTTAATCAGATGTGGAGATGAGGAAACAGAGATGGTATCTCAGGAGTTGCAGTGCCCGATTCTGCCGTTCCCCCTGCGATATTTGGGACTGCCGTTGTCCCTCAGAAAGCTCTCCGCGGCCAAATTGCAGTATATTGTGGATAGTGTGGCTAGCCATTTGCCAAACTGGAGGGCAAATCTTCTGAACAAGGGAGGACGGCTGGAACTTGTCAAAACCACGCTCTCTGCGGTCTCGGTCTTCTCTATGATGTCGCTGGATCTGCCAGCCAAGACGGTGGTAGACATTGAGAAAATCCTTCGGGGTTTCTTGTGGAAAGGGCGTAAAGATGTGCACGGGGGACACTGTCTGGTGGCTTGGGATAGGGTATGCATGCCCAAGCACCTTGGAGGTCTAGGCATCCCGAACCTCCGGCTTTTGAATCAAGCTTTGAGGGCTAGATGGCTCTGGCTTAGAAGGACGGATACTTCCAAGCCGTGGACTGATTTTAACATCCAAGTACCGAGATCGGTGACACAACTGTTTGAGGCAGCAACTTCATCGGTGCTTGGCAACGGTGCCACCACTCTCTTCTGGACCGACAGATGGCTGGCCCAAGGGAGGATTAAGGACATTGCCCCCGCGTTGCTAATGAGAGTACCCAACAGGGCTCGTGGTAGCCGCAGGGTAAGAGAAGGCCTAGGGGGGGCTGGCTGGAAGATGTACCTCAAGACTTGAACGAGCTTGAGTTACGGGAACTTTTTGCCGTGGCGGATCTTGTGGCAGAGAGTAACCCCAGGGAGGGTGTGGAGGATGAGTTCCGCTGGAACTGGGAAGCTGGCTATACATACTCAGCTAGATCGGCCTATAGAGCTCTGTTTGCGGGTACGGTAGGCCTTGCTGGTACAGAGCAAATCTGGAGGTCTCGGGCTCCAAACAAATGCAAATTCTTCATGTGGCTAGTTTTGAAGAACAGGTGCTGGACATCGGACAGACTTGGTCGTCGTGGACTGCCACACCCAGCGGCTTGCCCGTTCTGCGATCAGCATGAGGAGAGTATCGACCACCTATTGCTAGGATGCGTGCTATCCAGGCAGGTGTGGACGGTGATACTGGGCGGTTGGGGGTTTGCTGAGTGGATCCCGAGTCCTCCGGACAGGGTTGCGAGCTGGCTCCCAGGACGTACGACAGATGTAAGGGACAGAAAAGATTTTTGGACAGCAATTACCCTCATTTGCTGGTGTCTCTGGAGACACCGAAATAGCGTGGTGTTTGAGGGGCAGCAACCTTCAGTGGAGAAAGTGATCAGTATAGTGGCGGCCGAGGCGGCCCTTTGGCGCGCTGCTGGCTTATTCCAGAGTAGTCTTCGTCAGGTGGACCGGTGGAGGTTTGGCGAGTAATCCCGTTTGTAAGTGGGGGTGTGTGTGAGTGGTTGGCGTCCTGGGCGTCTGTGCCAGACGCGTTGTATTTGGCCTCGGCCTTTCTTCTATGAAACCGATACGTCTAGAAGACGTATCCTTAAAAAAAAAAGAGAAAACACCCGCCAAACAGATCGATATCGATGAAGCAGCAAGAAGCTGTTGCAAAACACCAATCCTCTGGTCCACGGTCTTCGCCACATCCAACCCGCCTCGATTATATCACTTAAAATCTCGAACTCAAAATGAGCTATCGAGATCCATTGGTCATCCGGAAAAACCATCTCGAGATTTCTCATCATTGTCGGCACCACGGCAATCGCAGCTAAATAAGCTATGGCGTATCTCATGGTGTTGACAAATCTGAATATGAAAGTCCACAATCATGGCCGACGATAGCGACACAATATCGGGATGATTGCCGGCGGGGAGGTCTGGTAGAGGAGTTTTGCCGCACCAGTCACGCGAAGCAATACAAGCCATTTATTGTCCCACGTGAGCCGGTTGTTGACGACGATCACACTTGGGGCTCGACTGTCCATGTGTCGCGGTAGAAGATTGCCTACAACAACCCAGACATCGCTAGCACACTCACTCCTGTCATAGCTCAGAGTGCGTGTACACAAATATCTTGGGACCCGGCGGTCCATGTGATGCGGCAGAAAATTACGCCAAAACCACGGACATCAACATCATGTGTTGCCGGCCACGCCATCCAGCCGCCTCCTTCCGGTGTCTCTGGCTTCAGGATCTTGCCGTCGCCTTTCTTTATCGCGGCCTCACGATATGGCAGGTCACCAGCCTTAGAACTGGAGGTCGCAGCTGGACTCGCATCTAGGCAGAGCCAATGTGCAGCTAGCCCTCAACGACTCGCATGTGGGGCTGGATTCTTGGCCCATGCACACGCACACGGGGTTGGGGTTCAGATGAGATCCGTCCACATGCGCGCTATGATCGTGCGTGCAGAGTACAGATCGGATCAGATCCGTGGACGTCCAGCCCCAAACACGTGAGCACATTCGTGGACGGCCGGCCGGCAGCCGGAGCACGGATCAGATAAGATTGAAGCTGATGGATTAGATGAAGACCGCTCGGGATGAAATTTAGGGGGAAAATAAAAAGAGAAGCGCCCCGCCGCCGCCGTCCGCCGTCGGACAGCCTCCTCCGGCGACGGCGGGTGGAGGAAGGTCGGAGAAGGGTTGCCGGCGGCTGGGCGGTAGGATTCCCCCGAGTCGCCCGGCGTGGACGACGCGAGGGAAGTTTTTTCCGCGTGGACTAAGACACCTTTACTGTCTCTTATTATCACTCCAATACCTCCATTATTGTAATCAATATTGAAAGCGGCATCAACATTTATTTTTACCTCATTTTCTGGTGGACGCTTTCAACCTTTTTCGAATCACTCGTGTTTTCTTCCTCTCCCTCAAGTACAGTAATTTTTTGCTAGAGTGGCAATCGACCTAGTTGACTGAGCACAAGATTAAACTCTTTCGCTGTTTACAATCTGTCGTCTCTCCCACCATATATACCAAGCTCCTGTCAGCACCAATCTGTCCGTGTGAGCGAAACGTTTTGTCCCACTCCCATAGTCCCATCGTCTCCCGCACAGGTTTTTTCCATGGATTCTTTCTCCTTAATTAAGAATCAATTACAGCATTATTTAGACGTATGCAATTAACCAGCCCCTGTAACCGCGCCTCCAATAGATGCAAAAAATCGAGATCACCTCCCCAAGATACATCGACGCCTATCACCTCCCGCCGGTATTGCCACCGCCGAGTCCTTCACCGCCAATGGCACCCTCATTCTTCACCGCCTGGAACACCCTCCACACTGCCCCATCATAGAGATCGGCGGTAACCGGAGCATCGCTGCTTGTTTTTATTTGGAAACCATAGACTAGAAATCTCCTTCCTTCCAGCGCGTCACGATCCTGCATATAATTAAAGCGAAGATCTCGCTGCTGTATGCCAGTGAACTTGAGGCGGAAAAGATGCGGGACCATGTTGATGAGGATCCGGCGGGATTTGCGGGCGTGCTCCACTCGGCATACCTGGGGGTAATGTCGTTGCAGCTCCCCATGGGCTACAGCATGGAGGAGGCCATACACCCCACCCTCGCCTACTTCGCCAACACCGGTCTCTCCCTCATCCGGTGGCGAGGGGCTTCACCGGGTAAGTCCAGATCTGCTAGGATCTCCGGTGTACTGATAACTATGGGGTTGCTTGGTTGCTGCATATTCTAATTTCCTATGTCATGCGAGCGAGAAATGGGCCAAATACTTCAGTTGCTGCTCAATCGATGACTCTGAAATTCGCTGTCTCCCAGGAGATACTAATTTAATACCAATCGATATAGCATGAAATATTGAAAATAAGATTCATGTAAGATAACTGCCAGCCAGAAGGCACGGTCGCTGTGTGTTCTGCTCAAGAGGAAGTCATGTGATGGGGTCAGGTGCTGCTGGTCGTTTGGGACGACCCAATGTCCAGCAGCGTCCTTTGCATCCGGATGGTATGCATTGCTTTTGATTTTATGGTTAACTGAATCCAAATGATGACTTACTGAATTTCTGTCGAGAACTCAAAATATTGTGTTCCTGTCATTTATCTGAATTCTCTTGCAGTTGCATCATCGGCTTTGATTAATTTACTAATTTGGCTCATGGCAAGAACGCTTCCCATGTAAATTATGACATGTAAATGTCATGTGTAGGAAGGTTACACGAGCGCACATGATGAGGAGACACACAAGTTTTCCAGGTATTCTTCGATTCAGATACTCCTAGACACCATATCATTTTCTAGGTTGTGGTGTATTGATCAGCGGTAGCCTCTGTATATTTGAAATGCATAGCTTGTTATTTGGTACTGCAGCTAGCCAGCAGCTTAGTGTGTTGATCTTCATCGTCCAGATAAAAGAAATCTTATTGTGATCAGTACTATCTTTATTTACATTTTTTTTCTTGCTTCCTACTGCTTCGTGCTTAGCTTAGTGTTGTTACCTGCTTGCTTGCTTCATGTGTCTACAGATCACAGGAATCAAATTTATAGTGTCTATGATTCTTAGATTGTATACATAAAGAAGCTAAAAATATCGGAACTCTGGATTGGTGTGGAAGAAGGGATATTGCCGGGGGCGTACAAGACGTATGAGGTAAGAAATAGGGGAAGAAAATGGATCCCAATAGAAGATGATCATATTTGGCTTCTCTTAATGACTCGCAGGACACATACGCTCATATACATATATTTGAAGCTAAGTAACAAGTTTCAGATTGTGTGAAGAAACTGTGTATCTTCTCTGCTACCTAAAAGAGGAATTTGGTTCCTTCAACTGTCACTAACGCATCCTGTCGTCAAGCACACCCTAGGAAAGTTTTGCTTTTGAGACCTTAGTAATCGTGAAATCAATCCTCAGCAGGTAATCTGAGTGGTTTTCTTACCTTGAGATTGTGGTCTACCCATAAGACCCACTTAGTTATGAATTATAATCATAGGAGAACAGGACACCATAGTTATTTTGGGAGACGACCTGTTATACTGCTAATTGAACTCCGGTTATCACCCCCAATTGTGTATGTGGAGGTAGTTGACAGCTCCAGCAACCATGGGGAAGGAGAAAAAATCTGGCATGTAGAAGCATTGTGGTCATTGGCCATGCCGTTTCTGGCAAGTCTACAACTCTTACCTGATATTAAAGAAAGCTATGTGGAATTCCATGTGGTCTTCTTTTTTCTTTCTATTAAATGTACAAATTCTGATTCAGAAATTTTGGTGCAAAGTTTCGGTAAACCGGATAGTTCAAGAGTAATTGTCTCACTGTTATTCAATCCAAGGATCTGAACATTCCTTGCAAGCCAGCAATTTCTTCTTCAAGTTCTCTGCAACGATCTGGTTATAAATAAGACAAAATTAGGCTTGACTGTTAATGAAACTCAAGATTGGCAGGCAAGGTAAATATTCTAAAGCATTCAATTTCCTTCAGTGCAACTCTTTAAAGTTTGTCCATCGCCCTAAACTCTTTGGTCTATTGATAAATGTCAAGTGGCTTATCTGGGGCATCTCCATTTTCTCTAATCTATGCCTTATCTGAATGCTTAAAGTATTAGATCAATAAATTGTATTTGCATACAGTACATAAATGAATTTTACGTTCTAACGAAAATGAGACATAACTTCGGCAATGAGAAGAAACTCACAACTTTCGGACTGCTAACAGAACTATTAGCAGCACAAATTCTTTTGTACACAAAATATATAAATGGGAGAGACTAGGTCGAATGAGTAATGTACATTTGCTACTAACCTACTGTGCAAGTGCATAGTTCTTTATAAATAAGAGTGGTATATTCTGGAATGCGCTTGCCATAAGGTTGAAACAAAACTATTAACAGGTCAGTAGTTGAATAATTATTCAAATTTTCCGTGGCAGCCATGCGCTCTGAGGGGTTTTGCCGCATCATCTTTTTCACCAAATATTTTGTAACTTGTACAATACTATTAGCGGCAGTGAAGTGTTGCTTTCATTGGTCTTTACCTATTAGTACTCATAAAGAAGTTCTATAGTTTTTGGGGTTCATTTATAGGTTTAGATTTACTATCCTATCGTCTAAATTTTGTTATTTCGGTGATAATGAGCCTAGGAATCCATCATTTTTATTATGCATTTCAATCGTTGTGTAATCTTATTTTTTATAAACAATGTTGTGTAATTAATGCAGAGAGTGAAAAAGATGTGAGATAATGAAAGCTGTGTGTAACCAGAGAGTTGGCTTTACAACTCCAGATGGAGATATTGAAAGTTGTGAGTTTCATGTACGTCCGGTCGTAAGTCCACCTGTATACAGAAAATACAAAAGCTACTGGAATTGAG
This sequence comes from Alopecurus myosuroides, assembly GCA_028641055.1. Classification (NCBI taxonomy): domain Eukaryota; kingdom Viridiplantae; phylum Streptophyta; class Magnoliopsida; order Poales; family Poaceae; genus Alopecurus; species Alopecurus myosuroides. The sequence goes on along the minus strand of CM054058.1, from coordinate 374,152,189 downwards.
CATGAGAAGAGAAAGCTGGATCAAGGTATTGCGGGTGAAGATGCTGTAGCGGCAAATACTTCTTCAGATGAAGCTTTTGATCCTCTCTAAGATAGCTGAATTAGAACCACTTCGTGAGTCCTTTTTGTTGCGCTTATAACATTTTTTTGAATGAAGATATTGTTTTTTTCTGCCCTTATCTCGGTTTATGAAGAGGCCTGTAAAATGAGTTTTGAATCAACGTAAGTGCAGTGAATAAATTATTCGCGGAATTTGAGGTTTCATGCGTAACCTCTGGAATGCAACGTGATTCTGGAATTTATCTTCCATGCATCTAAAACTACATTGTAGCAGCTAATAAGCACAAGTCTTGGATTGTAATTTGCAAGTAGGGATATAATAGGGGCATGCTTTTTTAGTTGTACTTAGGGTGTTCTGTTTTACATTAAAATCTGGGCGACTTAATAAATTGTCATTCTTTTGTATGACAAGGTTATCATGTATAATTACCTATCTTATTCTGAGGTGGTGTACATATGAATATTTTCATACTTTCTTTCTTCCCTTAAGTGTTGAAGGTACTGATTAATCTCTGTAAGGTAACCATCTTCAAAACATGCATACTACCATACATACATTGATTTATGGAAATTGCTCCCTTTCCAAATCATTGTGCCTATAGTTTGAATAGGTTTTCAACATGCATTGATCCTGGAAACAAACTGGGTCGTGTGATCATGATTATGTAAATTTAGATTGTCATCTCAGTCCGTAGGAAATTCTAAATGGAAATTCACTATATACCTAATAGTGGTAACATAGAATGATAGAACCAACCGTGATCTGCAGTGTTCTTAACCTTGCACTATCACCTAACGTCTCCCTCTTGAAACTAATAATAACGCTATTGTGTTTTGAAGCATTGTGATCTCCAGGGAAGTACACCAGCTTGCCGAGAATGTGCGCTTTGATTACCAAGTTGTAAAACGTGAATTTCAGGTCACGAAGTTGTCAAACGCGAGCGCCTTGTGACGGTATTTTTTTGCGAATTACCCCCTAATTTTTTATTTATTTCAATTGCTAGGGTCTTTTCAATTGTTTTGTGTGTTTACCTTTTAGGGTGGAATTTGTAAAAATATAAAAATTTAAGGGGCAATTCGCAAAAAGATAGACTGCCGGAGTGACCAAAGTGCTCGCGTGCGGCAACTTCGTGACCTAGAATTCACGTTTTGTAACTTGGTGACCAAAGTGCACATTTTCGGCAAGTTGGTGTACTAAACCGAGGTTTTACTCAAGCTATTTGTTTCGGTTAAACAATTCATTTCATGAGAGGAAATGGTTTTATTGACCTTTTCGCGTCACTTAATCATATGTATGGTTAATTCAATTATATATATTGTCACTCGTAGCAAAGCACGGACATTTAACTAGTCAATATTGAAAGCGGCATCAACATTTATTTTTACCTCATTTTCTGGTGGACGCTTTCAACCTTTTTCGAATCACTCGTGTTTTCTTCCTCGCCCTAAGTAATTTTTTGCTAGAGTGGCAATCGACATAGTTGACTGAGAACAAGATTGAACTCTTTCGCTGTTTACAATCTGTCGTCTCTCCCACCATATATACCAAGCTCCTGTCAGCACCAATTCTGTAAGGCCGAGATCACTAAAAAGTCTCGGGTGATGTGGAAATAATTAGCCGTTGTAGCCCTAACGAGCCCGACCTGTCGGATCTTGCTGCTTCATCAATCTTCTTGTCCAATCCAATATGATGTCATACCGAGAATTTCTTATTTGACACTCTCTTAAACTTTTGCTCCTTATTTGACATTGATGAAAATTTTCTTCCCTATGTGACCTCTAGACTTAATTTTTTCCCTATATGACGCTCCATTGTATTTTGTTCACTAGAAAGGCATGAAAAGACTTTTTTATCCCTATGCATAATGTGACCAAAAATATGTATAAGATAATAATATATACTGAAGCAATATATTGGGCTAGGATTTAATTAAATAAACGTTGAAAAATGAAACGTGGAAAGCACCTCGTATGACAGATTAATAGCTAGCTACCCTACCTAGAAACATGAAATAGCTACCTAGTTCGATATGAATCGCAACTCCGCTCAAAAAAAGAACACCGTGTACGAATTGTTGAGTCAGTTGAGAACAATAAATATACATTAACTAGACTCTAACGGCGATGGATCCTCGTAAGCCACGACCACACATGTACGTACATACCAACTCTCGGACTTGCACCAACACATATGTGTACTAACTCTCGGACTTGGTTACCAGATTATACATATCTTTTTAAACGGAAAATCCAGCCTCTGCATCCAGTGGATATACACAGTTTAATTTATTAAAAACAAGGTGTTCGGGGTCACGAATCATTCAATCTTATTACAACTTAACGAACTGGCAGTGTAGCGAAAATCAGTCAATATCATGAGTCTACACATATTGTATTTTCCTAGTGTGCAGCCACCCATCCTACCTGAAGATAGACCACACGACCGTCATCAGTCTTGCACATCCTGTATCCAAACATCCACGTAGATCTTCTGGGGAGAGGAGGGACCACGATTGTATCTAGTGGGTAGCCATGTGTACTATCTGCAAAAAATGAGCAGCTTCCATCTTGTTAAAAATAACATCATTTCTGCAATTCCAAATTGCAAAAAAAAAAAAAACACATACAATGCGTATACTAGCTTTAGTCTTCCTATCCACTCTATTTAACCATCCCCAAACAGATTATTAATCGATCTCGGTGGCGTGATACTAAAAATAAAATTAATTAAGCGTCAAATCTTTTTTGCAAACATACAGGTAATAAAGAAGCGCTCAATAGTCTCGTTATCACCACAGAAAACACATTTCAAACATCCCGTCCAATTTCTTTCAGCCAGATTATCCTTCGTCAACAATTCCTTACGATAAAGGAACCACATGAAGATCCTGATTTTAAGTGGTACTTTTAATTTTTATACTCCCTCCGATCCATATTAATAGGTGCTGAAGTGGATGTATTTAGACATGTTTTATTGCTAGATACATCCACTTCAGGACCTATTAATATGGATCGGAGGGAGTATATATTTACGTAGAAATACAGTACTTCCGTTCATTAAATCCTCATAATAAGATTTTACAGTGAAAGTACCCGACGTAGTCGATTTCCACTTAAAAGAATCTGGTCCATTAGATCTAGATATGGTCATCAAGCGTTCAACTAAATGCAACCAAGCGTCCCATTTATCCCGTGTTAACGCTCCCCGAAAGGCCAGATTAAGATGATCTTGTCATACAAGAGCATTTTTATGTCTCACAACATTATAAAGAGACGGATACTGAGTAGCTAAAGGAGTACCACCCAACCAAATATCCTCCCAAAAACGCACGGTCTGCCCATCTCCCAGCGTGTACTGTACACGTTGAAAGAAGTCAGTTTTTACCCGCATCAGCCATTTCCAAAAGGGTGAGTCGATGGGCTTCGCATCCACCTGCGGTAATGGTACCCCTTTAATGTACTTGTTATGTAATAACTTCTGCCACACCCCTTCTTCGGTTAGGATTTTAAACAACCATTTGCTAAGAAGACATTTATTTTTTAACTCTAGTACCTCAATCCCCAGACTACCCTGATCCTTAGGTCTACAAATAATATTCCACTTCGTTAGACGATATTTTTTCTTCTTCTGGTCACTCTGCCAAAAAAATTGAGATCTAAAGAAGTCCACTTTTTTTCGTACCCCAATGGGTATCTCAAAAAAGGATAGGAAAAACATTGGCAAACTAGACAGAACCGAATTAATAAGGGCCAGTGTCGAATCTCTGATTCTACAAATCTCTTAGGTGACCCTATCGGGTTTCGACTAGGAGAACTCATGAGCGCTGGTGAAATCGTTGGCTAGACAGGGGGCGAGATTTACCCAGGTTCGGGGCCCTCGTAGAGGTAAAACCCTTACTCCTGCCTCTGTCGATCTGTATTAGTCGAATAGATCGGTTACAATGGTGATGGCTCGAGTCGAGAGTATGATCTCAAGCTCAAGGTTTTGGTGTTGCGGTGTTGCTTGGTCCTCTCCTGGTGGCTCTCCTGGCCTTATATAGGTGGCCAGGTCTCAAACCCTACCCGAAGAGGATTCGAATTCTAACCCTAAGTCGGTTACATGTTTCCAAACTTAACCCGCAAGTTAGTGCGGGTGGGCTTCACGTGGGCCTTCTAGAATACTCCAAGGGCTCCTCTTCTTGGGCCTTAACCTTGGGCCTGAGATGGGGTGTCCTTAACCGCGGGGTCCAGGATCCATGCCTTCGTCAGGCAGTCTATCTCCATATGAGAGCAGCTTACCGATCCAAGCACTCAGCTTTTGTTCGAAACGACCCTCAATCAATTTCCATTCTTTATTTAAAAGTTTTCTATAGTGAATCGGGATACCCAAATACTTGAAGGGTAGCTGACCAACATCACATCCAAAGATGTGACGGTAGTCATCCTGCAACTCAGCAGCAGCCCCGAAACAAAAAATCTCACTCGTATGAAAATTAATTTTCAACTCAGATAGTTGTTCAAAAATTGATAATATAAGTTTCATATTAACCGCTTTATCAAGATCATGTTCAAGAAATAAAATTTTCTCATCGGCATATTGTAGAATCGAAACCCCACCCTCAACTAAATGGGGCACCAGACTCCCAACTACATCATCCTCCTTTGCTCTAGAAATGAGAACTGCTAACATATCAGCTTCTAGGTTAAAAAGAATAGGGGTTAACAGATCACTCTGTCTTAATCCTTTTAACGTTTGGAAATAATGACCAATGTCATCATTCACCCTGATACCAACACTCACATCTTGCACAAATCTCGCCACCCAATCACACCACCTTGGTGAAAACCCTTTCATTCTAAGTGTTTGCTGCAGGAACAACCAACTGACCTTATCATAAGCCTTTTCAAAGTCAATCTTTAACAAAACTCCATCCATTTTCTTACTTTTAAGCTCATGGATAGTTTCGTGGAGAACTACAACCCCCTCTAAAATGTTTCTCCCTGGAAGAAACGCAGACTGTGTGGGTCTAATAATACGTTGCGCAATAGCAGTTACTCTATTGGTTCCCACTTTAGTGAAGATTTTAAAACTAACATTTGAAAGACAAATTGGCATATATTGCTCAATCCTAGCTGCATCCTCCTTCTTAGGCAACAGAGCGATGACCACAAAATTCAACTTGTAAAGTTGCAATTCTGCGGCATATAACTGGGTGAACATAGACATCATATCTTCTTTAATCATACCCCCAAAATCTTTTATAGAACTCAGCCGGAAACCCATATGGTCCCGGTGCCTTATTGAGCTCCATTTGAGTTATAGACTCTAAAACCTCCTCTTCAGAAAAATGAGTTGTTAAGAGATCATTTTCCTCACTAGACACCTGAGGTAGATCATGACATCTACCCTCATCAAGATGAATGGTTGTCGGAGTCGATGGTCCAAATAGTTTTTTATAATATTCAGAGATGAACACTTTGAGGTTTTGTTGACCAACTATAGTCCCCTCGTCCTGCTCTAACTGAAATATTTTTTCCTTCTATGCTTTCCATTAGCCATTAAATAAAAATATTTGGTGTTATCTCCCCCTTCCTGAACGTGCCTCATCTTAGCACGTTGAGCCCACTTGGACTCCTCGTCACGTCTAAGTTTGGCCAGATACATATCGGGCTTCCTTTTCGTCTTTCTTTCGTCATCCGAAAGGGGTATAGTTTCAGCTCTCCTATCTAACTCATCAATCAAAAGGATAAGTTTTTGCCTCAATTTTTTATATCCACTACTCATATTCTTAGCCCATCCGCGTAAGAAACTACGTAAGTGACTTATTTTGTTTTGTCATCTCTCAATGGGAGAATCTCACACCTGTGTACTCATCCACTCTGCTCTGACCAGATTATAGATCTCAATTGGTTATTGAATCTAAACTAAATGTGTAATACTATTGCAGCTATTATCTTATACAAATTTCTAGTCACATTATGTACAGGGGTAGAAAGGTATTTTCATGTCTCTCTAGTGACTAAAATGCACTAGAGTGTCATATATGAGGAAAAAATTAAGTCTAGAAGTCACATAAGAAAGAAAAAAATCACTAGTGTAAAAAAAAAACAAGATTTTAAAAGAGTGTCAAATAAGGAATTTTCTATACGTATTTAGCTCTTTTACATGTGAAAATGATATGTCTAAGGAATTCTCTATACCTATTTATCTCTTTTACATGTGAACATGATATGTCGAATATCTTCACATTCTTCTCGGAAATGGGGCAACCATTTAGTTCTCCAATATGGCGATTTGCCAAAACACAAGACATGGTATAATTCCGTGTAGATCCCTCCAACCAAAAATCTTATAAGTTCACTTGAGAAAAAATAGGACACCACCATTTTCTCTCTAATTTTATATAGTTATTATAATGCCTTAATGCGGAACAATTTGCACGGAGAGACGAACGAGTAGCACAAAACAGAAGTCATCCGGGTATTTTTATTTCCCTTTTTCCACGAAAGGAAACAAATACTAATTAAAAGGAAAACTGTTTGTTTTTTCTTTCCTCTGCTGAAAACAGAAATCTCGTCGTCAATCAAGCTTTCGACCGGCCGCCGCACGGCCGCACCTCCCCATAGAAACCCTACTCCTCCCGGCCTCACCCCCGGAGCCGCCATTGCAGCGATGACGCCTCCCTTCCACCCGCCCCCCTCCGCGCCCTACGAGTTCGTCCTCTGCGCCTCCGGCTGCGACTCCTGGGCCCCCCACCACCTCCGCGTCCACGGCGAATTGTGCCGCCTCTGCTCTTCCTGCGTTCTCCTCTCCATCCCCAACGCCTACTGCTCCGCCTGTCTTTTCCCCCTCTCCCCGAGCCCCTACGCCGCGGCCTCCCACGAGGCCCACGTCGACTTCTCGCCGGGCCCCATCGCCGCCTGCTCCAGCTGCGGCATCTTCGTCGCCCACACCTCCTGCGTCGTCGACCCGCTCTCCTTCGTCTGCCCGCGGTGCGCCGCTACCTTCGACAACAGGTCCTTCTCGTACGATCTCTACGGAAGTGGGCAGCGCGTGCTGGACGGGCGCTCCGCCCGCGTCCTCCTCACCGCGGCGCAGCTAGCGCACGACGCCGCCCTGCGTGAGGCCGCCGAGGCGCGCAAGAAGGTCGAGCGTAGCTTCGAGGAGGCCGCGGCCGCCCGGAGTCAAGCGCGCGCCATGCTAGACGCGGCGTTTCGCGCCGCGGAGGTGGAGGCCTGCAGGGACTCCGAGGAACAGGTGACGCCATCCGCGCCCGCGCCCGCAGTCGAGCAGCTCAAGAAGAAGACGCCACAGAGCAACGGGTCCAAGAAGAAGACCCCGAAAAGCAATGAGGCGAACAGGGACATGGACAAGCTGCTCAAGTTCGACGACATGCAGCAGCAGCCGGCTCTGGCGTACGCCACGGCGGCGGCGGCCGCCGCGGCTGGCTCAGTGTCATTGCCGATGCCATCATCGAGATTGGGCCTGAATCATGTGAAACAGGAGGCCGGAGGTGAATAAGCTCGAGATTATTGCAGATGGCGAGCCGATCAATTAATTGTGCTGCACAGTAATTGTGGTGTAATTCTTGCAGGTTCAGCAGACAGAGCGGCGACAGGTGACTACAGGGAGCTCTTCGGCACATTGCAATAGTGATATTGGGGCCATTGTGCATACTATATCAATAGTGAACCTATGCATACGGAACGCAAGTTCCAGGGTCAAAGATATTCCCATCAATTGTGAATTTCTCTCGCTGTAAATTATACCATCGAGGAGATGTTAGCTGATCGTATTCAGACGATTGTTTTCATCTTATATACCTGCTTTGCATGCTGTATCAGTTTCGATATCAATAGAATAAAATATGCTGCTGGTGTGTAATAGTTGCTCGACGAAATGCAATCAGGCATTTTCAAATTCTAATTTTGTTTCGGAAAACGCTGAGAAACCCCGGGGGAACGACGCGTTCCATCGTCCGCGTCCGCCTCCTCCCAGGGAAACTCGCTCGCACTTATTCCTTTTTGGCCCCACCACGTGCACCGCTCTCTGCTCCTTATCCCCTTTTTCTTCTCCCCGATACCTTCTAACTGCCCAGGGAAAATCGCCGCCGCCGTTTGTAGCGACGCCTCCGGACGCTGCTAGGCGCCGCCGCGGATGCGCCGCCTTCTCCTGCGACCCTTGGAGCGGAAGAGGAGCGTGGAGCAGGGCTCCGAGCTCCTACGCGGCGGGCGGAGCGGCCGGTTGACCTCGATTCCGTGGCCGCAGATCGAGGTCGAGGACGGCGAGCTCGTGTCCGCAGGGTCGGGCTCGCGCTGCCTCCTGCCGGGGAAGAAGATGCTCCGCCCCTGCCGGGGAAGAAGGCGCTCCCCTTGCACGTCGCCACCGCTGCCGGGGGCACGCCATGGCGCCCCACTCGCCCGCCCTTCCTCCTGCCGCTGGCTCGTCGACGGAGGAGCTCCATTCCGTGGGTGGACGCGCCACGCCGTGGGCGCATCGCCGTCGCCATCCACTGGCACCTCGCCGCGTCTCCACACGGCCTCGCCTTCTCTTACCTAATGCAACGCGGGCGACGTCGTCGGAGCCAGCAAGGACGCCGGAGGAGCCGTGCGCGAGGAGGTCGAGCTCGCCGTGCTCCCCTCGCGAGGAGGTCGAGCTCGCCCGCATAGGAGCAGCGGCAGATTTTTTTGTGCTTTTTTCTGTACAAACAGTTGCTACTATACGCATTTTTTTTTGCTTTTTTTGTACAAAATTTTTGCTACTACAATTCCGGCGAGATCCGATTTTTTGCTCTAATAGGATAATTTTTTTGCTACAATAACGTTATGTTTTTGCTTTTTTAGAATAAATTTTTTGCTCAGCTATCCCTTCCGCGAGCAAAAGTCTCCGGCGATGCTCCGGTGAATTTTGACTTTTTGCTACTGTAGCAAAAAAAAAATGCTACAGTACTCCGGCGAGGTCTCCGGCGAGTCTCCGGCGAGATTTGTATTTTTCTGTTCTTTTTTGGGCGAAACGTTTTTAGCTACATAGGAGCAAAAGCGGGGTGTTTTTTTGCTACACAGAGTAAATAGGAGGTTAGGCAGAGAAAAATGTACACGTGTCAAGCAGGGGACCCGGGGGATGAAAATTTTCTATCCCCCGGGGGACGCCCAGCGCTGTCCTTTTGTTTCACTACTAAATGATTTAGTTTGATGAATGCAAGACGATCCACGCTGATCAAACTTATGTTTGAAGTGTTGGTTCGTGTTCAGAAACGTGTGCTCAAAGCATGAAAGCACTTGGGACTTGGGAGTGCATGTGTTCCTGCATTCCTGTCGGTTGGCATGACATTCTATTATCACAGTCAGTTTTTTTTTTTTTGAGTTACACAGCGAGTTATTATCAGATGTTGAACTCTTACCACTGAATGATTCAGTTTGATGAAAGGAAAGAAGATCCGTGCTCATAGAACTTATGTTTGAAGTGTTGGTTCGTGTTCAGAAACATGTGCTCAAACCATGAAAGCACTTGGGACTTGGGAGTGCATGTGTTCTTGCACTCCTGTTGTTTGGCATGACATTCTCAATGTACCTCGTTTTTCAAGATTTAAAAGACTGGATAAATGCAGTCAGTTTTTTTTAATTACACAGTCACTTATTATCAGATACTACCAAATTCTTACCACTGAATGATTCAGTTTGATGAAAAGAAAGAAGATCCGTGCTGGTAGAACTTATGTTTGGAGTGTTGGTTCGTGTTCAGAAACCATGTCCAAAGTACGTGAACTGTTGCACTTTGGGAGTGCATGTGTTCTTAATTTCATTCTTTTATTTGGCATGACCTTGTTAATGTTTTCAAGATTTACAAGACTGGAGAAATGCCACGATGCGTCTCCGATCTTTCTCGTCCCTACATTTTTAGCATGTCTCGCTGTCGTTACTCCTGTTTTCACTTTTATATCTAGGTACTACTGTTTGTACTTTGTAGTGTATACCTGTAAAATCTTGATTGGATGTACATATTTTGGTGAGCAGAGGATCTTTTTTTTTCACGAAAGCTGCAGCGATAGCTGGACTATATATATTAGTTCAATGCTCGTGCACCGCCGCGCCTCCCCTCAAGTATTTCTTGCCACACATGTAAACATAATGCACGTAGAAATTCACATGTATAGAAATATATTTCCAAAACAATACAATAATACATTTCTTAAAATGTAATTCGATCATTTTCGCAAAAAACAATGTAACTCGCTCATAAGCTATAATTCCATGTCATTTCTTAAAATGTAATTCGATCATGCAAAAAAAAAAGTAATTCGATCATGAGCTATAATTCCACATCATATACGCAGAAAGCAACAGCCCATTTTGTATCCACATGTCTCGTACGGAAAGTGTCTCAACAACTCCACCTCCATGTTCCTATGGTACCAACAGGCAGGAAGACACAACCAGATTTTGGTAATAAAGCTAAACCATAACATCACTCTTTGGTAATAAAGCAGAATATGTACCATTTTAGCCCCCATTTAATTTTTTTTTTGCGAAAATATAACACACTAAATCTTGAAAATATATTTGGACATAAAAATAGCATGGAGGCAAAATATACAATTAGATAACTGTAAACCAATAAATCTGCATGGAAAAGTGAGATAAGAAGCTACACGAAAAACCACATGCAGCATGCAGGTTCGTGAAATAAAAAGAGCAAACGTCAAAAAGCTTCTCATCTATCAATAGGATCTTAGGGCATCTCCAGCCGTCCCCCCAGAGCCCCCCAGGGGGGTTTTTTCGCGGCGGAAGCGACGAAAAGCGTCGCTTCTTCACCACTCGGCCCCCCAGCAGCCCAAATAGCGCCGTTTCGGCGCTAAATAGCGCCGCGACACCCAGGCCAAACCCAGCCCGCTGGGTTCGGTCTGGGGGGGCGAAACTGCGCGGCTGCGCGCGTGGGCCAGCTCGGTCAGCGACGCGGGAGAAAGCGCGGGACGAGAAAGCGCGGGAACAGAAACGCTCGTGACCGTCTTCTCGGCTTCCGCGCGGTCAAAGGCTGCCGGCGTTTATGGCGTGGCGGCCGCCCAGTGCATGCGCCCGCGCAAAGGCTGCCGGCGTAATGGCGTGGCGGGCGGCAGCGAGGGGACGGGCGCGCGCAGTAAATGCCCAGCCGCTCGGCGCGCTATAAAAACCCCCCGCCGCGTGCCTCGCCCCCCATTCTTCTCACACCGGCGAGCTCTCCCCTCCCCTTCTTCCCCTTCTTCCACGACAATGTCTGACGGAGCGGCGGCGAACGGGTTCCCACGCCACAACCTGCGCCGGGGCCAGGCGATGGCGCTGTACCGCGCGGGCTATCCTTGCCCGCCGGACGTGCGCCTCCCTAGCTCCGCCGCGGGGGCGAGCCGCTGGGCGCTCAGCGCCGGCGGTGTCCCCGTCCCTCCCCTTCCCAACTCCGATCCAGAATTCCGTCGCGCCATCCACGAGATGCGCGCCGGAATGCAGAACCCCGAGAACTATCCACTCACCGGCGTGGATCAGTTCTGGTGGGAGCGTCTGACGACGCGCCGCACCCGGGAGCTCGAGTCCCTCAACGACAACGGCCCTGTCGAGGGCCGTTTCAACTCGCACGGGCGGCGCCGCTGGTGGAGTGCCCCTGGGAGGACCCTCGACGAGGTCCTCCAGCACATCCACGCCGGCAACCAGCCGCGCCTCGCGATGCCGCCGCCGGAGGCCACCCAGCCGTGGGTGGCGCGGCGGACCGGCGCGTCCTCGTCGTCTGCGACGTCGAGCTCCTCCGCCGGGCACTCCACCTCCATCTCCCCCCCCCCTTTCTTAACGCCGGTGCGCCCGCCCGCAGGCGCAGCGGTGGCGCGCTCCGCCTCGGCGAGCCACGCTTCGAACGCGTGGTTCGCCCGAAGACGGAGGACGGCGACGGCGACGACGAGTGGCCCGACCAAAAGGTCGCGGAGCAGCTGTCGCTGAACACGCTGCAACCGCTCGACGTCGAGACCGCCGCCCAGTGGAGCCTGCGCGACAACACCCAGGCCGAGCTCGCCCTTCAGCGCCGCCTGCTGGCTGAAGCCGAGCAGCGCAAGGCGGCGCGCGAGCGCGAGGAAGCCGCGGCGGCGGCCCTCCTCCGCGTCCCTCCCCCACCAAAGCAGAAGGAGAACGTCTACATCGTTCTCGACGAGGACTCGGACGACGACGACGTGATCCAGCAGGCGCTCGAGGTGAGCAGGTGGGATTGCGGCGGCGGCGACGAGGGACAGGGGGGAAGCAAGCGCCCCGGCGACGCCCCCAGCGACGATGACGACGACGACGGCGGCGACTACAGCCAGGCGATCGCCGCCAGCCTCGGGCTTAACTAGTTTAGATGTAGTTTAAATTTATCGTTTTAGCTTTAAATTCGCGCCGAATATGTACGCAGTTTCAAATTTCAATAAAATTTCGACTAGTTTTTCAACTGCGTTTGTTTGGGCCGATTTGTTGGGCTCGGGACGCGACTGGGAAACGCGCCCCCCCAGGTTCCAGAATAGCGCCGTTTAGCGCCGCGGCGGCACCAAAACGGCGGCGTTTTGGGCCCTGAGGGGCGCAACGGCTGGAGATGCCCTTATGCGACCAGAGTACATGTCTTTTATCTCTATAAACTGATGTTTGAGTGATGGATATATAGTCATAGAAGAGGACACACAGCTTGCTACATAAATAATCAGTGATCTTGAATTTTTTTTCTAAATGTTGGGGGGAGCCGTGGCCCCTGCTGATCTCCCCCTGGTTCCACCGGTGCCAATAATCACAGGGAATGTACATAGGCACACATTTGAAAATATATGCATGACTTCAGAGTTTCTTATGCGACTTCAAGAACACAAAAAAAAAAGTAGATCTACAAATGATGAATCTGCAAGCTTAAAATGCACAAATTATAGGGGATATATATATATATATATATATATATATATATATATATATATATATATATATATATGAAGCATGATGCCAAGCAACATGAAGATACTGCTCTGGTTTAGAGCGGTGCTATACATACGACATATTCTGTACGTATCTTATACGACGTTGCATATGAGCCTTTCCATTTATCAGGCCAAATCAAGGGAATCCGCTGGATATTGCATCCTACTGGAATCGTACATGCAAGTGTCGTATGCACAGTACTTGGGTCAGGTTTGTGACCGGCATCCGAAAAAACTCAGCATAACCACATTTAAACAAGACCACAAAAAGAGAATGAAATATGCTATCATTGCACAATCTCGTACAGAAACGGTAAGCCATTACTCAGCGTGGGAACGAGGCTCTGAAGCTCTCGGAGTTAAATTCAGCTTCAGATTTCCTGCAGCAAACAGGCAAAGATTCGTGTCATGCGATTCTGAATTGGCAAGTTGGTCTTCAACAGTTTGTGAATGGACTGAAATATGAGACATGTACACAGGATCGATTCTGACATCACAACATTCTCATATGCTAGTTTCAGCTGCTGATCACTCTCCTGTGATATCTTAGTTCTCGATGATTTTTTTACAGCATGGACCCTATTTATTCTCAGGAGCAGCGGCATAAAGAGCTGGATGGAATGGCGTAGTGGAGACAAAGATTTCAGCTTCTCAACTTTCTTTTTTCGAAACGGGAGCTAAGCTCGAGTCTCTCGAAACAATGCAAATAGCCGAAGCTTCTCAACTTTCTGCACGTGACAAATAAATGGATAATAAGTTGTTGCTTTTTGACGAGTAGGATGCCAAATAGTGCCCCGCTTCAAAAATTAAGCAGGTGTTGTAGAAGAGAACAATCCACTAAAGAGTCCATAAGAACTAATAGGTCTGTCGTCGATGGCCTTCGCAATGACAATTGGATTCGTGGCACTCCTAACGATCTATTGGACGACACCATCGCCCATCGCTGATTTCCTCCTTATCTGGAGAAAGCTTTGCGCTCCTAAAATCCAACTTCAAATCAGTAACCTGTAAGACTCTGGGCCAGATGGCAAGCAATGGAAGAGAATGGTTGTCGAGCATCCTACCAAGCGTGTCCCTCATGTACGAGTGATCTTGCTGCTATTAACATGGCGTAGATGGCAGTTTAGAGCGACTTAACAAATCATAAAGCGATACCATCAACACAAGTTACAACACGATTCTTGTGTACCTATGTCTATCAGTCTATGCTCCCATACCCCCAAAGATTAGAGCTAGTGAGCTACTACGTCGATAGTCACTCATGCCACGGCCGAAACCTGAAGCTGACTGGGTAATAATGGAGCCAAACGGATGTAGTACACATTATCTTAGGCTAATCAATGTTTTGTGGGGGTGAGATGAGAGGAAAAACCAAGAAAGAAAATTTCATATAACGATAAAAATGTATATCTAGGCAGCAGAGCGCCCACCATTCTTCATCAATGTTTTTTCGCAAATGGATCAGCGTAAGCTACATCGGGAAGAGGGCAAACCATATCGGTTACTACACTCACTAGAGTTACACATGGTACAACAACAAGCAAAAAAAAAATACTTTCAGGCGAGCTTGCTCCTCCATTGCTCTGGCAGTGAAGCTCCAAAGACCTGTGCCAGCACGATCTTCTGCCTCTTGTTCAGTCTGCACAACTGCTGGACCCTGCCAGTGTCACCATTCAACAGCCTGCGCCCATCGCCTGCGGCCTTTCTCCTAAGGGAACAGAGCCGCGCCGATGGATCAGTTGTGGCCACCTCATCGGCATCGGCATCTGCATCTGCATCAGCTTCCGGTTCGTCTGCTCCCCAGTCTAACTCATCGTCAGTCATACCTTTTGATGCCTCATTTGTTGGTTCAGTGGCTTCAGGGGCATCGTCTTTCGCTGCAGCAGTCTCTGTGTGGCTGTCTGTCCCCCACCATTTCAGAGTTTCACGAGAAAGGCCAGATGATGGAAATCCATACTTGAAATCGCCCATGTAGGTGGGGATGTCTTTGGCTTGGCTAACTGCGAACAAGCTTGGTGACCCATTTGGTGCATTTTGTCTACCTGGGCCTGATACTTGTCCTGCCTTTGCAACTGCACTGCCTTGTTGAGATTTTGGCACTCCTTGGAAAGCACCTGATGACCTATCAATATGACAAAATTAAGGGTCACACAACTTGCTGCAACTTGTTTCTTCAGTACAACAGCGTGAATAAATCATCAGCTGGTTCATGAAAGGTTAAGAATCACCATAAGACCCTGCATTTACCATAACCTCAGAAATGTACAACGATGTGTGAAGCGCTTTGGAGGTCAAACTGTCCTGTAGAACGATGGTTTAAACAGAGTTGGCCATGGTCAGGTTTACCTGGTAACCAAACCAAGCTACTGCTCGCATCATCCAAGCCCTCAGAGAGCAGATATCCTCAACCAGTAAGAAGCACACAAAATAATCTCCACTTGACATTCATAAGCACAAGGACCCATGTTTCAAGTGCTTACAACACAAAATTGCCAAAATTAGCAGAAAAGATTGATCAATCAATCTAAAGGTTGGGAGACTAAGATAAACTAAACAGAGCAGAAGTTTCGCAGAATTTGAGGAGTCAACTCAGGCAACCGTCACAATTGACCTAAATCCAAATTTATCTTCACTATTAAAGGGGATTTGGTGGTCGTGGTCGTCCATCCAACTTCCCACCCTCTCCCCGCCGATCATCCCAACTCATTAGGTACCGTAAGATCTAACCTGCCCATGTCATTCATCCCACCTCCCCACGCACCACCACCCAAACTAAACTCGCATCCCATCTCCCCACGGAAAGAAAGGCAAGAAAGAAAGGAAAGGAAAGAAAATTTATACTGAGATTGCAAAGGGAAAAAAGGAAAGTTGTGATTCAGTTTCTGCTTGAGAAGAAAAGAAGCAATAGGAAAGCTTGGAAACAGAGGAACAAAGCAACATGTAGATAAAAAAAATCCGTAGCAACGTACAGGTGTTTAGCTAGTTATATATAAAATTTACAAGTATAGCAGAGACAGAGTTCTGCTTTTAGAGTACAGATAGATACAGCTGACAAGAAGGCAAATATGCATCATCAAGATTTCCTTCAACATAAATAATAAAATAGTTTCAATACAATGAAAGTCACAGACCATTCTATGTTGTGCAGGATCAGGGCGGGAACCTTAAAAATCAGTAACCTAAAGAATCTTATACATGAATAAATTCTATTGTAAAATTAGTTGTTCTTATTAACAATAGAAACGATGTGCTACATCAAATTCGACACTGCTGTTGATAAAGTAGTGCACGACAAATAGAGAATGCACTTTAACTTAGTACTGTTAGCAGGACATGCCATGGATGATCTCCAACAGGCAACAGGAGTTACCAGGAGGCACTGATGCCTTGATCTACTCCTGCGCCACAATAATTAAGATTTGCTCTGGTAATACAAGATCCGTATGTACGATAGCAGATAATCCCCACCCCATCTACATAATTATAGAGCCCATATAAAAATCTCTAACCTTAAATATTCTACCTTCACACTAATCTAGAAATTGGAATCGTCATGTCTTAAATAAGACACTCGTATGCAACTGTAAGATATTGAAAAGATTTCCACTTCAGCCAAACTGTTACAATAAAATATCTCAGTGAATTGTATTAGTTCTTGGAAACAGAACTCCCAAGTGGTTGTATGTTCCTAGTTAGTTACCATTCAGGAGCAGTCAAATGCATGAGCCTCGTTAACATTTAGGGATTTACTGTTACAAGAAAGAGAAGATTTTTTTTACGTGAAAGAGAAATTATACATGGAGAATATCAATCGAAAGGTACTCACGTTGAAGGGCTTATAGCCTTTTGTTTTGCAAGTTTTGACAACTCAAGAAGTTCCTTGGCTTTCTCTCTTTCAGCATTTGTATCACCAGCCTTCCCCGAAACAATCTACAAGCACAAACGTTCAAGTTATAAGATAAATTATTCGATTTTAAAGGAGTCCCAAGAATAAGGAAGCATGTTATAAATAAATGTTGCAAATGTTGTATGGAGCAACACGATCACCTCTTAACGGCTGCTTGAGTTTACTTACAGCAGTTGCATCCTAATATAAACGGAAAGCTTTTGGCCTTACCCGCAAAAAAAGATATCAATAATTTCCGGAATCAATTTCACTTGGGCCCCGCTTGGGATGTAGTTAATATTTCTGGCCCTCCAGAGGTCCGTGTAAATTTACCCGGGTATTGACTAAAATACGACGTGCTAAGCGCGCCCTTAGTGATATTTCAGTAATACGACCTTCCAAAATTGAAGGATGTAAAATAAAGCACATTTTTTAAATAATAAATAAAGCATTCATGTTTACCCATATCTATATACTGATAATAATATGTATATATCTGAGAACTGGGCTTCGCTCAGTTGGCTAGGTACGTGAGTGCATGCCCAGCCCGCCTGCGTTCGAGCCCTGGACTCGGCAGGGGGCTCATGGTTGTCTCCCCTTATAAAGAAGCAGCTTCCCAAAGGGGCTTTCTTCTTTTTTGAGCATGCGACCGGAGCACTGCCTTTCGATTCGAAGAAGAGAATTTTGTACAAACAAGTTACAAGAGTTTTAAAGAGGCAAAGAAAGTGCCTCTTCAAAGATCGCTGCAAGCAGCATGGGGATTACTCCCGTACGTAAAAGCTACTAGACTCATGAAGCCGCGATCGCAAGCTCAGCCACCTTGGTGAAGGTTTTGTGGTCACCACGAAAAAAACCCCAGTTCCTTTCTTTCCAGATGTTCCACAGGGCATAAATGAGGTGTCCGTTGCGATTCCGAGTTGACACAGTGGAAGGGGAAGCCATCATTTTTTTCCCACAAAAATGGTCTATTTTTCATATGTAGATCTATGAATTCCTACCATCCCAGACAAGCCAGAATTCATAGGACAAAAACCACCCCATGGTGAGAAGTTATGTGAAAGATGTTTAGAACCAATGGGCCATGTTGGTATAACCGTATAATCGTCTTGTTTGGTGATTTTCTTGTGTAAAAATCAGATCGTCATGAGTCAATTTTTTGCCCTGCCTCGTAAATTGAAATCACACTATGAAGTATATTTTTTGCTGTTTATGCACCGAACAAGAGTAGGTAAGAAAGTACTTACGATGATATTGAGCACAATTTGTGATATTTGTCCCCCTACATTCTGGTTCAAGCTATACCCTTGATTTTCAGATTTTATTTAAAAATATAGCACGGTAGAAGTAAGCTCCGCCCTATGGGTGAGCATGCTAGAATTTCTATTTTCCTATTAGCATGGTAGAGGTGTTCTCGGCTCACACTAAACATAATTAGGTTGGTTCGATCAGTCTACAGAAGTATCTCTTCAGCGCTAGATTCTGAAGCTTCCAGAAAATGAGAAGAGCTGATTGATGGCAACGGCATGCAGCCATATAGATAAACAAAGAATACATCCAGGTTTTTAGAAACTAGGCAGACTGCCTGGATTTTTAATTCAAGCCACATAACTCACTGAGTTATACAAAAATTATCAATTTATTTCGCTGGGATCTTGTCATTGCTGCAGAAAAATAACAAATAAGCACAACGATTTATAGTACGGAGTAACCAAAAGATGTCTCTCAGTCAGTTGACAGCAAGCATTCAACCAAAAGATATATGTTGATTCAGTTAGCCACTGTGTTTACAGCAAGCATTCATGTTCGCACAAGCAGCATGTAGCTTTCTTGCCCTTGTTACCACAAGGGTCCCTCAGGCACTCAAACATGCAATAAATGAACATGAAAAGCACCCATAGCAGGGTACGAAATTGATTTGACGAAACAGCCACAGAGCGGACAGGATTTCACCTTCCGATACGGCCATCTGACAATCCCGTGCGTGCGGCATATCCTCTTGAGGACGCTGGTGCAAACGCCTGCAGATCAGCACCCAAAACCAAGGTCACTGGGCTGTCAAGCCACCTAGTTGTCGGTACCAGGCAACCGCGAGGTCCGGTGACGAATTCCGGCAGCTTTAGAGGAGACGGGTTGGGCGTGGTTACCTAGGATGGAGGCGGCCTCCGCGATGGGGAGGGAGAAGAGCTTGGAGATCTCCTCGTAGGACAGCGACACCCTCGTCGGCTTAGGCTGAACCGGGGGCAGCGCCTGCGGCGGCGGCGCCTGCGGCGGCGGCGCCACGGGAGCCTGCACCACCGCTAGTTGTTGTTGCTGCTGTACCGGGGGATACACCTGGGCGTTGGCAGCCATGGGGGAAGCGTGCATATAAGCGCGCGGTGCGGGAGAGAGATTTGAAGCAGGCGGGAGCGAAGAGTGGAGAGAGGACGGGGGTTGGGGAGCGGCGGTGCGGTGGCGGCCGGGACGGATCGGATCGGATCGGCAGGGGGATCTGTCCTGTTCGGTGCTGGCCGCTGGGTGGGTCTATTTGGGCGTGCAGATTTTCAGGGCGCCGCTGCTGGTGACCGGTTGTCCTAATATTCTACAGAAAGCCGACAGGTGGGCCCTTTTACGGGCTTTATGCGACCTGGCCTCGTATCCTATATATGCAATATAAGACAGTAATAAATATATAAGTTCCTTAAAAATAATTAAAAATTAAAAATAGGTTACTCCATCACATAGCAAAGACTAAAAACCCTGGAGCAAGCTGATGGCGGGTCAATGCCCTCCCTTTCTCATTGGAGCCGGGCGTAGTAGGAATTCATGTAGGGTCGCGCTAAAGATTCAAATGGGATGGACTTGCCACTTAGCCTGCTGGGTGTCCCGCCAGCCTAGCCCGTTTAATTCTTTTGTGGGTATCCCACCTCGTGCCGTTGGGATAGGTAGATAATGTTGTTTGTCCCGCTTAGGGCCCGTTTGAGTACACGAGAGAGCATCAGAGGGGAAGGGGTCGTACTAACAACGTTCGGTGCTTCCTTCGCAGCCGATACGCGTCCAAGCGGTGTGGCCGCTATGTGGGTCCCGTGAGTCCCGTTTGTCCCGGTATGAGATCTCCTATTTATCCCGTTTAATCCCGGTGGTTAATACCAGGTGGGAAACAGTCAGGCCATGTCCATCTCACTTGAATTCATAGATCGCGCAGAGATAAACATAAAATTTTCTACGCGATACTTCAACGTATGGTCGAGATAGAAGGCCGCGAGGATTACTGTCGAGACATCGTGGTAGTTTTCATATACGGGGGTGCCATGAGACTACGGGTAAAGTCGTGGGGGAACGGGATCGCGTTGAAGACAAAGACACAGGATTTACCCAGGTTCGGTACGTCGTAGTAATACGGCGTTCCTACTCCTGCAATCTCACTAACCAGGGGTAAAGCCTGTGTATACAATTACAATGTGAAGTTCTGTTTGGCTATTCGCTGAGGATCAACTTCCCGGCGAGTTAGTCTGTATCTTCTTCCGCTTTATCGTATCTCCCGTCCGGCTTTATATAATAGACGGGCTAGGGCTTACAGAGTAAGAAACTTAGAAGACTACGGTAACTATTAACTTGGAAAGTAAGGAATCCGCCTTCTACTCCAAGCCAGATCACATGGGCCGTGATCCGGGTTCTTCTAGAATCCGGCTTCTGCGCGTCAGCTTACTGGGCCGCCCAATGGACCATAGCCCACTGCCACTTGGGCCACCCTGGTAATCCGGCACTTTTGACTATCATCTGATATACCCCTATTCAGTATATATCCGACAGTAGGCCCCAAGAAGGATTAAAACTCTGATTCGCCGTCTTTCGCCAAATGCATATTGTCCGAGAAATATTGGCCAGCAGTTTTGATTCTTCTTATTCTTCTTCAAAAAGAGATGATAACGTAAAACTCGGAATTCTGAAAATCCGGCTTTTTCTCACACGATCCTTCGCGGAGAAGGAACCTCCTACGTCAGCGCTTTAATCATGCTGACGTAAGGGACGTTTGGGTTTAAAGCGGGAAACCCAGAAACGTTTCTCTGACAGATTCTCGCGGGAAACGAGGAGATAACCATAATCACCCTGTCGATTCATTTCCCGGATTTTCCGGCGAGTGACACGCGTTGATCATCCAACGGTCAAAAGAGCCGTTAGCACGTATCGTGACGGATTTCCGGCTATAAATAGCCTTCTTCGTCCTCCCGGAAAACCTTCCGCACCCACTTCGAACGCCATTACAGCGCCCAAACTTCCAGCAGAGAGAGATTTCCGAACGCACACCGCGCCCAAAACCTCACCGGAGGCGAGCCAGCGCCGCCACCTAATGGCATCTCCGTCGTCTTCGCCCGCCCGCAACGTCACGCAAGATATCGAGGATATCATCAACACGATGGATCCTATGTTGGATTCCCCAACGCGCGCCGGCGGCGAGCCGGTGAAGACCGCGGGCACCGCGGCGGACGAAGGAAATCCTTCCGCCGCCGTGGATCTTGCGGGTTCGAGCTCCGCGCCCTCTCCGCCGTTCGCTCCCGAGACGGCGGAGGAGAAGATCACGCTCGTTGGCGACGAACTCGCCGCCGCCGGAGCTGACGAGGAGATGGAATTTGTCGGCAACTGGAGTCCGAGCAATATTCCTCCTTTCCTTCTTCCACAAATGGAAAGGGAAGGGCTAATAGTCAAAGGCAAATGGCGGAACTCGGAAGGTGAGCTCGAGCCCATACCAAAAGACGGGGAACGCGTCCTCCTTACCTCTCACATCGCGAGAGGTATGGGTTTACCGCCTTCCGCCTTTTTCTTGGATGTCCTTAACTATTACGGCGTTCAGCCACATAACATCTCTCCAAACTCCATTCTCTATCTAGCTAGTTTCCAAGCCCTTTTTGAAGGGTATTTAGGAATAGCACCTAGTCTAGATTTTTGGCGATATTGATTTGAAGTGAAGCATAACCTCACAGAAGGTATTTCTCCCATCTGTGGAACTATTTCTTTCACTCTTCGGAGGCTTAGGGAAGATTGGTATCCGAAGATAAAAACATCGGAACCCGTCAAATCTTGGATAGGTTCCTTCTTTTATCATCAGGACATCCCATTTCCTGGTAAGGAAAGCGGGGTTCCTCCATTCGTTAATTCCGCCGCCACTCCTCAAGAGAGTTGGACAGTTGAAGCAGTGCAGACTTTGCCGGAAGATCTGATGAAGATAAAAAGGCGTATTGCCAAGCTTACTTCCTCTCAACCTCCCTTAACTGGAAAGGATACTGTCTTATGTTGGTTTGGACGCCGTATTCAACCTCTTTCCTTTCGTTCCCGGCTCCTTTGCGAATATAAAGGGCCAGAAGATAGCATGAGGGGGACGGATAAATCTTATACCAAAAAGGATTTCATGAAGCGAGTCAACCAACTGGTCGCCACCTGCGATCAGTACGCAGAATGTCTGGCAATATATCACGAGGAAAATCCAGCCCCTAAGGTATTTGTACTTTCCTTGCTTTTGGGTTCCTCTCGGATTAACCTCTTTTTCCGACTTTAAACGCATCGTTGCTACTTCCCTAGTTTGACGAACTTGAGGGAGCTGATCTTGCTTCCGACGCCAAGCTTGACGAATTACATGCCAGCTTCTATGGCGGCCGGAAACGCAAAAGGCAAGTGACTTTTGAGGAAACGATAACTATTGACGGAATTCCCGTTGCCACATCCAAGTATTCTGCTGGAACTTTTTTAATCGTCACTCCTCTTCAGTTCTTCGAGATATTTATTTCTCGGATGTTCCCTTTTCAGCCTTGCTCCAACTCCTTTGAAAACAAAGAAACTGAAGAAACATAAAGCTGCTGCTATCAAAAGGGAACCTTCTTCTGCTGCAGTTTCTCCTCCCTTAGCTATGTCTAGCAAGGGGTATAAAACCACGAACCCGGATAATCAATTTCAGCAATCCAGCCAGCCTATTGCACCTACCATGGGTGCGAGGGAAAGGGCGGAAACAGAGATGAGTAGAAATCCTCGGGCATCTGGGGAAGACGAGCCTATTCCCAATTTAGACAGGAATATCCGGATAAAGGAAGAACCATTTGATGAACTCGGATATATCCGTCCAAAAGCTAGGAAATTCTTCGCTCCTGCTCCTCTAATCCGTCCTTGGCCACAGGGCGGGCTAATTATCCGAAATGATTTCGTATTTTCACCTCGTCAGGTCATACAAGATGGCCTTCATCACGTTGGAATTCTTTTTTCTGAATACGCAAAAGAATTCAACGAGACTTTGTCAAACTTGCGGTAAATGAACCAGGTAATATCTCTTGCCCCCAGGCAATAAGTTGAAAGTATACTTTCCCCTTAATGCTTCTTATTACGCTTGATCTAACTTAAGCGTTTTGGCTTTCATTTTTGTTTTTCAGCATACCGCTGATGTAATAAACTTGGAAATTTTTAATAAACTTAACGTCAAGAATGAAGAGGTGAAAACCCTTCAATCTATTATTGAGTTTAAGAATAATGAGCTGGCATCATCTCAGCTACAGCTATCGGAAACAACAGGATGCTTTATTCTGTTTTATCCGGATTATCAATAAGTACTTTCTCGAGATTTTTCTAAACTCGGAATTTTTCCCTTGCTTTCCAGCTGCTTTGGCTAAGGCCAAGGAAGTAGCTGAAGATGCCGGCAATGCCGAACGTCTCCGCAAGGAGAATTTGGACCTTCATAAGGAGCTTATGAAGGTTCAACAAGATCTGGAAGCCAGTAATCTGGCCCTTGGAATTGCTCAATCCAAGGCTTCTGATCAGGCGGAAAAAGATAAGTCCACTATCCAGGACTTGGAAAGTATCTTATTCCTTCGCCTAGAGGAAGGTTCCGAAATTGACAAGATTCTCGGTAAGTTTTATTTCATTTACCGATTCATCCATGTCTTGCTTTCTTTCTCTGTTTTGTCGCCTAACCTTTTTGGAGGCTTGTTCCGAGAAAACAGGCAATTATCCAGGTCTTACTCGTATTGAAAAAATCCGAGCCTTTGGAAAGGTATGGAATGCGATCACAGATGCTGGGATGCAACTGATCAGCAAGTTCCTCCGTACAAGTACCATAGAATTCTCGGAAGTTTATAAACTTCCGGGTGCTATCCTGGAGGTGGCGGAATCTAGGGAGTCCACCTTACTCTCAGCAGCACGGGGTGGTGCACGCATGGCACTCGGCCTTATGTGTATGCATTGCCCTGGTGCCAAGTCTTGGCGCGTGGCGTCCGGTATCCCTCAAGGATACACGGAAACCCAGCGGACCACTATCTTTGATGAAATCAAAGATCATGCCACCAAGATCGCCTCCATGATGAACATCTCCATCACCTATCCGGAAGAGGAGATCCCCGAAGCCCCCGAGAATGACAACAGCGACGAAGACTCGGATGCTTGAAGGGCTGTCCTGATCCTGGATGGTGGAAGTAGACAATAGGAGCATTACTGCACTTTTACAATGTAATTTATATTGTAATGCTTCTATTCCTTTTGTATAAACAAGAACTCCGCCTTTTGCAGTTTTAATTATTAAATTATTTGCAAGGTTTCTGGGTTTTAATATTCCTTTGTCTTCTAAGTTCTTTGGCTTATGTGCTTTAATTGTCCTTAGTGTTTGGAATGGCTCAATAGTACTATGAATCATCATGCCGAATTACTGGGTAAAACCAATCAGTTCAAACTCGGAAACATGGATTATACTAAAGGCATTTTTACTAACTAGCTCCAGTGACCCAACACACAAACAATCAGATAATACTTAGAGAAAAGTAAGGAATTTTTTGAAACTTGGGCACGCAGGCACAATCCGAGTTTCCTTTAGCCGTTAGCAGGCTGAAAATCATTCAGTTTTTAAACACCGAGCACGCAGGCACAATTCGGGTTAACATTGAGTATTTTGTAAGATCATTGGGAAATAGATAAGGTGGAATCATGTTTTGTACTATAATAAACTTGTAAAAACATGGATATAAGAATTCCGACAACTTTATTTCATGATCTCAAAGATGTTTACATAGAAATTGAACTAAGTATAGAAGGGACGTAACTGCTGGATGCTCCAAGGCCTCTTTGTCTCTCCTAGTTCATCATCTATCTTTCTCTTTCTTTTGCGATTCGGCTTCTCGGGATCGTCTTTCGTGTCCCGAATATCTACAAGATAATATGACCCATTTTTCATAGCTTTGCTGATTACAAATGGTCCTTCCCATACTGGGGCCAACTTGTGCTTTCTTTGCTGCACCAATCTCAGCACTAAGTCATCTTCTTTAAAAGAACGATGCCTGATTTTCCGACTATGGTAACATCATAAACCTTGCTGGTAAATGGCGGATCTTTGAAGCACAAGCTCTCGTTCCTCTTCTAAGAGATCGACGGCATCCTGTCGTGCTTCTTCGGCATCCGAGTCGTCGAAATCCCGCACTCTTGGGCTATCATGGATCATGTCTGTTGGAAGGATAGCTTCCGCACCATAAACTAGGAAAAACGGGGTTTGCCCAGTTGACCTGTTTGGCGTCGTTCGAATACTCCAAAGCACGTAAGGTAGCTCCTCTACCCATGCTCCATCTGCTCTATGAAGAGGAGATTCGAGTCTTGGGCGTAATCCTTGCAGGATTGAGCTATTCATTCTCTCAACCTGTCCATTGGATTGCGGGTGTGCCACCGATGCGAGATCTAGGCGAATTCCCGTTTGTCGGCAACATTTTGCCAACTCTCCAATGGAGAAATTTGTCCCGTTGTCGGTTATTATGCTGTGTGGAACACCATATCTCATGACTATGTCAATAATGAAATTTCTGGCAGTTACACCGTCAAGCTTTTTGATGGGTTTGGCCTCCACCCATTTGGTATACTTATCCACAGCTACAAGTAGATGTGTAAGTCCGCCTCGCGCAGTTTTGAACGGTCCCATCATATCTAGCCCCCAGACCGCAAACGGACATGTAATTGGGATAGTTTTGAGTGCTTGGGCCGGCATATTGGTCTGCTTGGCGTAATATTGACACCCTGCACATGTATTAACTATGTGCTCCGCATCTGTCTTGGCTGTTAGCCAGAAAAACCCGGCACGGAATACTTTTTTAACTATGCTTTTTGATTGAGCATGATGTCCGCAATCTCGGGCATGGATTTCTTGCAGGATTTCTCGTCCTTCTTCTGGTGAAATACACCGCAGAAAAATTCCGGAAGTACTGCGTTTGTACAGGAAATTGTCAATTACCACATATCCTTTGCATCGACGCTGGATTTTTCTTTGCAAGACTTCGTCTGCTCCTTCCGGATACTTCTGGTTGACTAAGAAGTTTAAATATGGAATTCTCCAGTCCGGGTTAACGAGCATAACATTAATTGACTCGGAAGCCAAAGGATAATCAACATCTCCACCTTTTATGGATGGCTCGTACAAATGCTGGACGAATACACCTGGTGGTAGGGTTTTTACCCTCTCTGACCCCATGCGGGATAACGCATCCGCGTTCCAATTTTCCTCCCTTTTAACGTGGAGTACTTCGAATCCGAAAAAACAAATGGCGAACTCGTCCACCGTTCTCCGGTATTCGGCCATTATAGGGCTTTTTGTGTCCCAGGTTTGGTTAAGCTGATGTTGTACCAAATCCGAGTCGCCGTAGCACAGGATGCGTTTAACCCCTATTTCTTTTGCAATGTGCAAGCCATGAAGCAGAGCTTCGTATTCTGCCACGTTATTGCTGGCGTTGAAGTGTATTTGTAATACATACTCCATTGTGTCTCCTTTAGGGGATTTTAAGACTACACCAGCTCCAGCGCCCTCCTTCATCTTGGATCCGTCAAAATGCATGATCCAGTACTCGGACTCCGGCATTGGTGTTTTCTCCATTGCTTCCATCCAGTCGGCGACAAAATCTGCCAGAACCTGGGATTTTATTGTCGTCCTTGGCTGATACTTAATGTCGAAGGCTGCTAGCTCGATACCCCATTTGGCTACTCGGCCAGTTGCCTCCGGATTGTTTATTATATCTCCTAGTGGTGCTTTACATACCATTGTTATGGAATGTCCTTGGAAGTAATGGCGCAACTTTCTAGATGCGAAAAATACGCCATATGCCAGTTTTTGGTAGTGTGGGTACCTTTGCTTGGACTCGGAGAAAACTTCACTTATGTAATATACCGGATGCTGGTCTGGTATGCTTTGTTCATCTGTCTTCCGTTCCACAACAATTACTGCACTAATAACCCTGTTTGTAGCCGTGAGGTACAATAACATAGGTTCTTCATCTTTTGGGGATGCCAAAATCGGAGCTTTCATCAAAGTTTCCTTTAACTGGGTTAATGCTGCATCGGCCTCTTCTGTCCACTCGAATTTGTCGGATTTTTTTAGCAACTTGTAGAGTGGTAAGGCTTTATCCCCCAGCCGACTAATAAATCTGCTGACGGCAGCGGCGGAACCCGTCAATCTTTGGACATCTTTCACACACGTGGGTTTGGAGATGTTCAAGATTGCTTTGATCTTTTCCGGGTTGACTTCTATTCCTCTGTGAGAAACGATGAAACCCAGAAGTTTTCCTGAGGGAACCCCGAATACACATTTTGATGGATTTAACTTCATCTTATAAGTGTGCAAGTTTTCGAAGGTTTCTCGCATATCTTCAAGGAGCGTGTCTTTTTCCTTGGTTACGACGGCAATATCGTCTACGTACACGTGGACATTTTTGCCAATCTGACTATGCAAACAACATTGCATGCAATGCTGGTAAGTTGCACCTGCGTTCTTCAGGCCAAATGGCATGGTTATGTAATAATACGTCCCGTAAGGGGTTATAAAGAAGTCTTGATTTGATCTTCCTTTTTCATGCGTAGTTGGTGATACCCGGAATATGCATCCAAAAAGCATAAAAGCTCAGAGCCTGCGGTGGCATCTATTATTTGATCGATTCGCGGTAACGCGAACCTATCTTTGGGACACAGTTTGTTCAAACCGGTGTAATCTATACACATTCTAAGAGCAGTAGTGTCTTTCTTCGGTACTAGTACCGGATTTGCAGACCATTCAGTGTGTATTACTTCCTGGATGAAATCTGCTGCTAAAAGCCGGATAATTTCCTTGCCAATAGCCTTTCGTCTTCTTCCGTCAAATCGACGGAGACCTTGTTTGACGGGTTTAGAGCCTGGAATCACCTTGAGTTGATGCTCAGCAAGTTCCCTGGGTACGCCTGGCATGTCAGCCGGACACCAGGCGAAAATATCCCAGTTCTCACGGAGGAACTTGATGAGCCCGCCTTCCTATTTGTCGGTCATCCCAGTTCCTACTACGACGAATTTTGTCGGATCTTTGGGATCTAGGATTACCTGTCTTGTATTCTCGGATGCCTTGAAGCTATCTGCTGGCTTCCGGGTTTCTTTTCCTGCCGGCATTTCTGTCGGCGATACCTCCTTGGCCAGCTCTTTCAGCTCTTCCTTTGCTATGATCTTCTCAGCACAAAGGGCGTTTTCTTTTTCCAGCTTGTTTGCCAGTTTGAAGTCTCCCGATATGGTGATTACTCCTCCTTTTGGCCCTGGCATCTTCAGCTTGTTATAGATATAACATGATCTTGCCATAAACTTGGCGAAATCTGGACGTCCGAGTATCGCGTGATACACGCTTTTGAACGGCACCACCTCGAAGGATATTTTTTCCTGACGGAAGTGATCTTTTTCTCTGAAAGTTACATCTAGGGAAATTTCTCCTAGGGATCGTGCTTGCCTGCCAGGAACAATGCCATGGAAGCGTATGTTGCTGTAATTGAGCTGGGTCTCGGAGATTTTCAGATGTCTCAACGTATCCAGGTATATTATGTTGATGCTGGATCCTCCGTCCATCAGCACTCTTTTTAGCCTAGTGTTCTGGACGATAGGGCTTACAACAAGAGCTTGTGTGCCGGGTTCAGGGATGTTTCCGGGATGATCAGACTGATCCCATGTGATTGGTGTGTTCGAATACTTCAAGAATTTTGGGGTTGCCGGAACAACCGCGTTTATTTCTCAAAGTGTTCTTTTCGCCACCTTTGCTGATGGAGTTGCCAGGAAAGTTAGGGCGCACTCTCCATCAACTCTCGGAAACTTGGTTTCGCCTTTCCGCTGTTGTTCCTGGATTTTTTCGTCAGTGTCCGATTCACTGTCTTCTTTCTCAGTTTCTGGCTTTTGTTTAGAGAATTTCCTTTTGGAACTCTTCCCCTTGTTTCCGGATCATGCACTGCCTTTCATGTGCTTATTCAGCCGGCATTGTGCGTTCGTATGGGTGGGTTTCCCGAATTACGAATGGTGGACACAGGGTTCCGACTTAATCTTCTCCCACTCTTCTTTAGTGTAGTTGATTGGTTCTGAACTGCGTCCTTTCCATCTGTTCCCTTTTTCACTTCCAAAGGCTATGTTAACCTCTTTGGGTTTTGGTGTTGCATCTGAAGTTCCTTTTTTCTCAGGGCGAGGCTTTTTCTTGGCCAGTATCAGTGTATCGATATTTCCTCCTCTTGCTCTAATGTCGTCTTCGGCTGCAGCGTGCTCATTGGCGGTTGTAAGCATATATCCGAGATCTTTGTGCTGTTTGGAACCAACCATGAACGGTACTAGTCCGGGTTTTAGGCCATTGACGAAAGCATGCATTGCTTGTACGTCAGTTACTCCAGAACAACTATTCTTCATTGCAGTCCATCTGGAGATGAAATCCACGTATGGTTCATCCTCGAACTGGGTGCAACGGTTCAGCTGGTTGATGTTGTTCGGGCGTTTGTAAGTTCCCCGGAAATGCTGAGCGAATACTCGAGCCATATCATCCTAGCTGTCGACAGTTCTTGATGGCAATCCATTGATCCAATCTCTGGCTCCATCCAGTAACATTAGGGGAAGAAACTTTACAGCTTCCAGGTCTGTCCCATTGTTAATCTGGACGGCTGTATAGTAGTCTGAGAGCCAGGTATCCGGGTTTGTACTGCCGGTGTATTTCTGGTACGTTGGCCCGACCTTGGCAAAGCCAGAATGCAGGGTTATCCTTCGGATCCTATCAGTGAAACACTTAGGTCCAAAGTACAGATCATCCTTTTCCGCCCTATCCATGTGTGCGGAATACCTGCCGGCTGAATGGACAGAAGGGGATCTACTCCTTTCTTTTCCATTGTTGCGCGGACGCGCTTTTCCGGGATCGTTTCTATTTCTTTCAAGATCACACCCTTTTGGATGAGGCGGAGTTCTACTCCTGTGCCTTTCTTTATCCTTGGGAGGTGTCCGAGATCTCTCACGCCTGTGAGGTACATCATGTCTTCCGGCTTTTTCAGCAGGGTGTCTCGGAGGTGGCATTGCTTTGCCGTCATTCCGGTGTTTTTCTTCCCGATCGTGGGGTTTGCGTCCACCTTTCGGGAGATGAGATCCAGTTCTAGACGCCTCATCCCTATTGTTGGGATTTTTCTTATCTTTCCTTGGATCCGCTTTCTTATCCTTTGAATTGGCGGAATCTCCAGGTTCTTCCGGTCCAGGTGCTCCAGCGGGGCAAGTAGCTGTTTTGCATAGGGCGGAGTCGTCGTGCAACTTCCCTGATCGCTCTTGGCCCCGTTGTTGTTGTTGCAATGCTTTTCCTAGGAAGGCATACACCCCTTGGAGTTTTTCACCGTTGGAGTACATGTCATTGTTGAGGATGGAAAACGCTGCTTCCGCGTTTTCTGCTGCGGTTTTGTATATTGGTTCGCCTCTGGCATCTTTGCCGTTTACCTGCTTTTGCCAAGATGGGTTGTGAAACCTTTCTTTTGGCGGCAGTACTTCCGGTCTTACGATTCCGGGTAACCTTGTAGGTTTAATGACAGATCTATTCTTTTTCTCGTACTCCTCGATTTCTTCCTTCATGAGCTTGATGTCATCCTGGGTTTTTTGGAGGTGTTCGCGAGTTCTGAATAGATGTTGCTGTTGCCGTTGGAGAGCTTGTCTCCTAGATTCTAGCACTTCAGGGGGTTCATGCAATCCCACTGGTGTTTGTAACAATTCATGTTCTTCTTGCTCTGTCATTGGCGGAACAAGGATTTCTTTTGTTTTCTTCTCCGCAAGTTTTATTCCGCTTGCATCTCCTAATTCCGGGCTTTCATCAGCTGGATCAGCCAATTTCTTCTTCGGAGTTTGTATTGGAGTTTTTTAGCGGCCTTGTGCTTTTTCTTGGAAGAGGGAGGTTTTTTAGCAGGTTCATCCTCTGTCAATTCCTTGACGTTGGGAAATATCAGAGAAGTTTCTCCATCTTCTCTCTCTTCCTCTGGCGGAGGGGTTTTAGGGCTTTCCTGACTGCCGGCGTCCGTGTTTTCAGCCGGTTTTGCCATTAGTACTTCATGGAATCCCTCCTGAAAAGATTTAACTTTTCTTTCGAAGGCGTCCACGTCTTCGTCTTCAGAATCAAAATCATCTGATCCGGTTTCTGACTCTAATCTCGCCTCAATGGCGGCTAGTACTGAGTCAGCTTCCGAGTTCATCGTCATGTTGACGGATGTCGGATCTTCCACCTCTGTGGTGGGGGTGCTGTTGTCTGCCTCCTGCACGGGATTTCCGTCGTCCGTATTTTCGGCGACCTCGGATTGCACCATACCGATAAAGTGTGTATCACTTTCATGTCGGCAATCTGAGCAAAATCCGGTATCATAGTCATCTTCGACTGGGTATAGGGCGGGTGGGAAAAATTTGCTTCCACCGCAAAACCCCATGGCCTCTGCAGTTAGTCCGATAAAGATGTTAGCAGATCCGATCGGTAACACGCAGGCACTTACCAGATGATTTTGCGCCGGTATGTAGGATCCATTGTCGAGGAAGCGTCCGACGTCATCGTCGAACTCCAGGCTTCCGACAGTTATGGAACTGCCGATTCCGCCGAGTATACCAGATCGGAACTTAACGCCTGACGTCGTTTGCCCCACGGTAGGCGCCAACTGTCGAGACATCGTGATAGTTTTCATAGACGGGGGTGCCATGAGACTACGGGTAAAGTCTAGGGGGAACGGGATCGCGTTGAAGACAAATACACAAGATTTACCCAGGTTCGGTACGTCGTAGTAATACGGCGTTCCTACTCCTGCAATCTCACTAACCAAGGCTAAAGCATGTGTATACAATTACAATGTGAAGTTCTGTTTGGCTATTCGCTGAGGATCAACTTCCCGGCGAGTTAGTATGTATCTTCTTCCTCTTTATCGTATCTCCCATCCGACTTTATATAATAGCCGGGCTAGGGCTTACAGAGTAAGAAACCTAGAAGACTACGGTAACTATTAACTTGGAAAGTAAGGAATCCGCCTTCTACTCCAAGCCAGATCACGTGGGCCGTGACCCGGGTTCTTCTAGAATCCGGCTTCTGCGCGTCAGCTTACTGGGCCGCCCAATGGACCATAGCCCACTACCACTTGGGCCACCCTGGTAATCCGGCACTTTTGACTATCATCTGATATACCCCTATTCAGTATATATCCGACAATTACCACTAGACGCATATGTGCAGATTATTGATGAAGTGCTGCAAGAGTGCAGTCCCACGATCCGATCCAATCGCGTGATCATCGTAGTGATGAACGTATGACACCTCTATCGGTATCCACACGTGCGAGTGTGACCACCGATGGCAACATGTTAGGTCTGGTACATTGGCTGGACTGAATGGGGTTAGGTTTTTAAACATGCTTATCGTTCCCTTTGGGCATCCTGCGTCCCTTCTTATATAGCGAGTGAAAGTGGGCTTCACAACTCTTGTGGCCCATTCACCAAAGCCCTATCATGGTCCATGTGAGTCCAACTCACCGACTCAAGCCGGATTCGGTTTAGGTCCAATCCAACTGGTATAATTTTGCTTCCGTTCTTAAGTATGTGACCCCGCGGGCTCATGCCGAGTTGGACACGTGTGGAATCCGACTCACAATCGATCAATTAGTAGTGTCTCCTAGCAGAACGTGCCGACTTCCAAGTACCATAGAGTCGTGATGACATACTCTTCAATGCGACTTACGTCGAAGTCCCTTTTGCCTCACGATATACCGTGTCGAGCTATGGGTGAGTTACCATCGCCCCTTTAATAGCTCAACTCTCTTCTCGGCTCGTGATATATGATTTATTCGACTAAGTCTTAGTCGATCACCTTGGTTGACACTAAATCGAGTCACACATGGTCGTACTTTTTGAATCACGTCACCCGAGAGGGATCGTAGAATATCTCTCCACTTGGAGGGGCAAAATCCCATCTTGGTTATCCACATCACGCAGCTTGATTCTCAGCCGACCCAAACTCTGCCTTTATAAGTGCCCTGTGACGAAATAGCGTTTGACAGAAACTAAGTCAGTTGATCCACAATTCGGATTGTGTGACAACCTCATCTATAAGGATTACATTGGTTGAGATAGACAAATGACTACTAACTCGTTATATCTCAATATGAGTCAGTTCGACTCGCTAAACTCTTTAGTCGAATCCGTGTAAGTCGGAATAGCATCACAATGCCCATGACAAGTGAAACCTAGTCATCAGCCGACTTTCACATTAGTTTAGGTTGTGTGTCCAACACAACCTGAACGACCAAGGGAAATTTAGTATGACCAACATGAATGTATATTTCCACAACCAAATCACATATTCAATGATAAATATCAGATGTTCCGCAAGGGTAATTTGAAAACTTTATGAATGCATTGGGAATTACGTCATACATGATTCATATTCCCAACACTTTCCCACTTGCAGTAGAGTCAATCATCCCAAAATCATGTGTCTAGGCATCTAATGTCCATACCTATTGTGTGTGCCTCATGCTTTGGTTGTGGTAGTGGCTTTGTAAACAGATCCACGATATTTTCATCCGTGTGTACTTTGCATAAATTGATATCACCTTATTCGACAAACTGGCGAATAAGGTGGTAACGCGTGAGTATATGTTTGTTTTTCTGGTGTTGTCTAGGTTCCTTAGCTTGTTCAATATCACCATTGTTGTTAAAATACACGTCCAACGGATTGGACGCGCCCTGAACCACACCAAGATCTATCAGGAAGTTCATGATCCAAACTGTTTCCCTTGCTGCCTCCGAGTCAACAATATACTCACGCACTATCGTAGATGCAAACACGGTATTGATGACCCACAAGTATAGGGGATCGATCGTAAATTTTTCTATAAATAAGAGTGTCAAACCCAACAGGGAGCAGAAGGTACTCATAAATAGTTATGGGAAGGTTTCACTGTAAACACTAGAAGCAAATGTTTAGAGATTTTTGTAATAGTGAATAAAGCAACAACAAATAAATAAAAATAAATAGTTGCTGCAAGTGGCCCAATCCTTTTTAGCACAAAGTACAAGCCGATGGTGTTTCCTATAATGACTAAAACATTCCTGAGGACTGATGGTGCAGGACTTGCACTCGTTGGGAGACTCCAAGAAGATGGTTTGATGATCATAGCAGCAAGTTTTTCCTCAGAAAAAAACCAAGGTTGAATCGACCAGTAGGAGCAAGGAGTAACTTCACAAGGTTGATGCAGCTGAGATGGCAGGGCGCACTACCGGTTCAGCAGCAACGTGGAACCTACAGAACACAAACAATTCATTTTGCCCCAACGAAGTAGTGAGGTTGTCAATCTCGCCGGTTTTACTGATGACAAAGAGGTTAAATGTATGGTGTGGATAACAGTATGAAAACAGTGGAAGCAGTGTGGAAGTAGTGGTTGTCTTATTAGTATGAGTAAATGGACCGGGGTCCACAGTTCACTAGAGGTGTCTCTCCATAAAAGATAGCTAACATGTGTGGTGAACAAATTACAGCTGGGCAATTGACAGATAAAGAACATGCATGACATAAAGATTACTATGAGATTCATGCGAGCATTACAACAAGATACATAGATCGTCATCCCACTGCATCTATGACTAATAATCCACCCTTCGAATATCATCTGAACAAACGTAGGGCATTAAGTTGCAAGCAACGGATAATCGCAGTAAGCAAAGTGTGTAATGTAAACAATGTAAACGAAGTAAGCATCGTTGTTTTCTCCCTAATGGCAACAACACATCCTCCATCTATCACGTTTCTGTCACTCGAGCACAGATGTAAAGGAGGCATGAACCCACTATCGAGTATAAATACTCTCTCTTGGAGTCACTAGCATCTACTTGGCCAGAGCATCTACTAACAACGGAGAGCATGCAAGATCATAAATAACATACACATGAAGATAACATGATATATTGATAATCAACAGACATAGCATTCAATAATCATCGGATCCTAGCAAACACAACATGTAGCATTACAAATATATGATCGCGATCATGTGTGGCAACTCACAAGATCTAAATATGAGGCATAAGGTGGATAGTACAACCAGCTAGCTACTTCGATGGACTCGTAGTCTAGGGGTGAACTACTCACGCATCACTCCGGAGGCGGGCATGGTGGTCTAGTCACCTCCGGTGATGAATTCCCCTCCCGGCAGGGTGCCAGGGAGAGCTCCAGAACCCTCCGATCTCGGGTTGACAATGACGGCGGCCTCGGGTGTTTCTCCGGACGAAGTGGTATATTTTTTGGGTAGATGTACCGGGGGAATAAATAGGCAAAAGGGCGATGGTGGTGGATGCCTGATACGTCAAAAACGTATCTACTTTTCCGAACACTTTGCTGATGTTTTCCCTCTAAACTTGTGTGTTTTGAATGCAACTAACACGGACTAACGCTGTTTTCAGCGAATTACTTTGGTGTCTCGTTTTTGCGCAGAAAATCAACTTTTAGGAAAATACCCGGAAACGAAGGGAAAGTCCATATTTTACCCGAAGACTCCCGGAGCCACAAGATGAGCCAGAGAGAGGCAAGGGGGTGCCCTCACCACCCCCAGGCGTGGCCAAGGTGGGCCCGCGTCTAGGCATGGTGAGACCACCTCGGGCACCCCCTCGGACTCCCCTTTCGACTACATATGCCCCGAAACCTAAAAACCCGAGGGGGCTCGATCGTTTTCCAGAAAGAAGTCCGTAGCTCCGCCGCCATCGCGAATCCTTTTTCGGGGTTCAGAAACTCCGTTCTGGCACCCTGTCGGGACGGGGAATTGGAGGAGATCATCGCCATCGTCATCACCAACGCCTCTCCATCGACCATCCATGTTTCCCTCATCCATGTGTGAGTAATTTCCACGATGTAGGCTGAAGGGGATGGTAGGGATTGGATGAGATTATTCATGTAATAATGTCGTGATTGTTAGGGCATAGTTCCTAGTATCCTCTATTAGTGCTATTGACATTGTTGCAACTTGTTATGCTTAATGCTTGTCAGTTTGGGCCCAAGTGCCATGATCTCAGATCTGAACATGTTATTGAATCACGATGATAATTATTGTTTCTTGATCATACCTGCAAGTTGTTTACACATATCGTTTTCTGGAACCCGGGGCCCCAAAGTGACAGAAATTGGGACAACCGGAGGGGATGGCTGTGATGTGAGGATCACATGTGTTGACGGAGTGTTAATGCTTTGCTCCAGTGTTCTATTAAAAGGAACACCTTAATTACCAGTAGTTCCCTTGAGGCCCCGCTGAAAACGGGCTGGTAGGACAAAAGATGTTGTGCAAGTTCTCATTGCGAGCACGTACGACTATTTACGGAACACATGCATATGGTTACTTAGTGCTTGGATGCTTTATCTTATTCATCTGCAATGCCCATGTCTTGATTATTATATGAACTATCTTATCCATGCAATGTCCGTTCATCTATCCCTATGCCTACAATATTTAATCACGTTGTTTACTTCAAACACTACTACTGTTGTTTTCATTTCACTACTGCTATTATTTCACTACTGCTTCTACTATAAAACGGTTACTACTGATAAACCACTGCGAGCAAGTCCACTTCCAGGTGCAGGTGAATTGAAAACTCACTTGTTAAGGCTCACAAATATTCTTTGGCTCCCCTTGTGTCGAATCAACAAATTAGGGTTTTACTTCCCTCGAAGACTGTTGCGATCCCCTATACTTGTGGGTTATCAATGCCCGAGGGGCCGACACCACCCCCAGGCGTGGCTAGGGGGCACTCCTCCCTATGTTGTGGCCCCCCTCCGGTTCTCTTCGGGACTCCGTGGAACCTTCGAGAATTCTAAGACTTCTGGGCTTCGAATTTTCCAATTCTGAGAATATTTCCACAACAACTTTTCTGAAACAAAAAAAAAACGCATGAAAACAACATGGAACATAAGAAATTATAGATACGTTTATGACGTATCAACATCCCCAAGCTTAGTTCCTACTCGTCCTCGAGTAGGTAAACGAAAAAACAAATAATTTTTGAGGTGACATGCTGATGCGTGTGAACACACGTTCGTTGGGAGACCCAAAAAGGAAGGTATGAAGAGTGCAACAGCAAGTTTTCCTCGGAAAGAAACCAAGGTTGAATCGACCATTAGGAGCAAGGAGTAACTTCAGAAGGTTGATGCAGCGGAGATGGCAGGCGCACTACTGGATCAGCAGCAACGTGGAACCTACACAACACAATCAAATCACTTTGCCCCAACGAAGCAGTGAAGTTGTCAATCTCCCCGGTTTTGCTGAACACAAAGAGGTTAAACGTATGGTGTGGAAAACAGTAGAAGAACGGTATGAAAGCAGTAGTAACAGTGTGAAAGCAGTGTGTGTATTAGCAGTATGAGAAAATGGACCGGGGTCCACAGTTCACTAGTGGCGTCTCTCCGGGAAAGATAAATAACATGTGTGGTGAACAAATTACAACTGGGCAATTGACAGAAATGGAGGCGGCACCGTAGTGCATATGCGAGACATAAAGATTACTATGTGATTCATGCGGGCATTGCAAAAAAATACATAGACCGTCATCCAACTGCATCTATGTTTAATAATCCACCCTCCGAATATCATCCGAACAAACATTGGGTATTAAGTTGAAAGCAACAAATTATTGCAGTAAGCAAAGTGTGTAATGTAAACAATGTAAACTAGGTAAACACCATTATTTTCTCCCTAATGGCAACAACACATCCTCCATTCGTCTCGTTTCTGTTACTCGAGCAAAGATGAAAAGGAGGCATGAACCCATTATCGAGCATAAATACTCCCTCTTGGAGTTACTAGCATCTACTTAGCCAGAGCATCTACCAATAATAGAGAGCATGCAATATCATAAATAACATATGCATGAAGATAATATGATAGATTGATGCACCCAAAATGCATCTACTTTTCCAAGCACTTTGCATCGTATTTCTCTCCGGAGTCCCCCCCATAATTGAATAAATCTGCAGAATCTGACGCTGTTTTTAGCAAAAGTCTTCTTTCCGTCTATTTTCGCAGGACTTTTCACAGGGGACGAAAACCACGTAACTTTTTATGGAAAAGAAGGGGAATGAGCACCAGATGGGGCCGGGGGGGCACCCGACGGCCAAAAGGGGACCCCACACGCGGCCAGATTCCTTGGCCGCGTGGGGTCACCCCTTTTGGGCCCAGATGGCCCACTCCGGCTAGGTCTTCAACGTACCCCTCCATATATACGAGAAACTGACGGGTTTCGAAGGAGAGGGCTGTTCGCGAAACGGAGCGCCGCCGCCACCACGATCTTCGATTTTGGAGTCAGATTGATCCGGGATTTC
Organism: Alopecurus myosuroides; assembly: GCA_028641055.1. Taxonomy (NCBI): domain Eukaryota; kingdom Viridiplantae; phylum Streptophyta; class Magnoliopsida; order Poales; family Poaceae; genus Alopecurus; species Alopecurus myosuroides. The sequence goes on along the minus strand of CM054058.1, from coordinate 374,113,717 downwards.
ACCCCCGGAGGTGGAATTCGAGGGGCTTCGTCACCATCATCATCACCACCATCATCTCCATAAACCATGAGCTCCATCACCCCCTTCATGTGTGAGTAGTTGCTGTAGGCATGTGAGGTGTGAGGGGTTTTGGATGAGATTGATCATGTAATTGCTACCCGGTATGCGGGATCTAGGGGTTTGTCTTGAGAATTCTTATGTCTTATGTTGATGCACTATTGCTAGGCTTAATGCTTGTTACTAGGGCCCAAGTGGCACGATTTCAGTACTGAACTTACATTGCTACATCATATATTTGAGTTTGGTATCTATCTGCAATGTGTATTACCTGCTATTATGTTGAACCTGCGAACCCTAAAGTGACAGCTAGGGAAAACAAGGGGATATGTTCTAGTTTGAGGATTATGTGTGTTAATGGAGTGTTAATGCGTTGGTCCGGGCTATTCGAAAGGGTAGACATTAATTACCTGTAGTTCCAAATTGTCCCCGGTGAAATGGGCAGGTAGGACAATAGGCTTTGTGCAAATTCTCTTGGTTAGTACGCACAATAATTTACAGAACACACACCTACATAAAACTGAGATAGAGAAAGGCCCCGCTGCTAGCAAAACATTATTACATGATCAATCTTATCCGTGCAACACCCCTCTTTCACCTCATGCCTGTGTTTTAGTCTCTGGTTTACTTTCACTCTTTTCCGGTGAAAACTGGGAAAACACTTGCTCTCCATTTACTTTCTGTGTGTTTACTTTCACTGCATTATTACACTCACCACTCTTGCTGCAAGTTTGTTGATACACAGGTGTGGTTGGGAGTGATGTCCCAACTGCTAAAGTCTCACCGGTATTCTTGTGTTCCCACTGAGTCGAACTACAAATTTGGGTAATACTTCCCATCGAAGACTACGATTGATCTCCTGCACTTGGGAGCCATCAAGACTGTTTTCTGGCGCCGTTGCCGGGGAGCCTAGCTTTATTGGTAAGACCACTTGTTATTGTCTACTTGCTGCACTTTCTTGTTCCCTACAATGGGAAAGGAAAAGGACACTTCGAAGGAGGTAATGCCTTCGACTACTCGTTCTGTAATGATTTGCCTAGTAGACCAAATTTTTCACCTAATATTGTTTCTACTGTGGCTGCTAAGAAAAAGAAAGGAATAGCTGGTAAATCACCATTGTCAAAAATGTCTACTAGTACATCTAATGATCAAACACTTGATAGTGTAGACAAAGAACTAGCTTCTGAAATTCCTGAAACTATTGAAACACCTGAGGCAAATGAAACAACTGAAATTCCTGAATCTTCTGTAGATGAAAATGTAGAACTTGAGCTAGAAAGAAATGAGACTCGTAGAGAGTATGAATATGGGGCCTCTTCTGAAGAAGAAGCATTTATCGAGGCCTTTATATCACCTGATTATACAAAACTTGATAAACTCTCTATTTATGATGATGCATCTCTTGGAAACTGTTTTGCTGCTACTAGGAATTTGTGTGGCCCAGCTATTAGAATTAGAGATAAAGATTATGAATTCAATGTTAATCCTGAGATAATTGAGATAGTTGAGAAGTCTAGATTCTGTGGAAAGGATGAGGAGTCTCCTCTTGATCATATTGCTGAATTGCATGCTTTATCTACTACATTTGGAAATGATGAAATCCGTCAACATTATTTATTCTTAAAATTGTTTCCTTTTTCTTTGGGTGAAGATGCTAGAGTTTGGTATAATCGTTTAGGACCTGCATGTATTACTAGTAAAGAAGAATGCTTGCAATTGTTTTTCAATAAATATTTTCCTGCTGAAAGGATACATGCATTAACTATTGAAATTGGCAATTTTAAACAAGATAAGAAAGAGAGTCTACCCCCAAGCTTGGGGGAGATTTGGTAAAATGTGTAAGAAATGTCCTGGTCATGGTTTTAAACCTCATGAATTTCTTGATATATTCTATAATGGACTAATAGGGGAAACAAGAGACTACCTTGATAGTATTGCAGGCAATATCTTTAGGGACAGAAGTGTTGATGAAGCAATTGAATTACTGGAGTCTATTCTCGAGAATGAAGCTGATTGGAACATTGAGGAGATAGATAAAAATGAGACACTCCCAGAGAAGAAAGGAGGTATACTCGAATTGAACCAAGAAACAATGGCTGAAGCTTCCAAGGATATTAAAGAGAAGGGAATTAAAACCTCTCATCTCAAGGAATTATCTGAAATGGGTATTAAACTTCCTACTGATGAACCATGCTTTCCAATTCAAGTGAACTCTATACTCCCTATGGAAGGTAATGAGGAGGTAACACCTCCTGTTGATGTCTCTTATGTTAAAATTTTTGCTTATCATGATAATCCTGAGGAGCGTAAAATTAGAATGACTATCATGGAAAACCATCATAAAATTAATTTCCTCCGTGAAAATTTAAATGCTAGTGTAGGGGAAGTTAAAAGAATTGTTAAACATTGTGAAATGATGAACAATCTAGTTGAGAAAATGATTTCTTTACAAAATCAATTGTATGAAAATCTGAATAAACAAAAACAATTATGTGGAGTTAATACAAGGGGAGGTGCAAGCACCCAGGATCCTGATTATCCTGATGATCATCCTAAAAGAAAAGAGCAAGTTGCTCTTAAAGATAAATCTTTTGCAGGAAAATCTCCCAATGAAAATGAGCATGATGATGACTCCAATGAGCAAGACAAGGATATTTCTATTTCTGATGCTGAAACTGAGGATGATAATAATGAAGAAGAAGAATCATCTCCACCTGATATTGAACAACATGATGATAATAATGAAGAAGCTGCTGGTAAGGAGGATCCTCAGCCTCCTATTGAGAAGACCAAGAAGAAGAAGAAACCAAATAAAGATAAAGATAAAGGTAAAGAAAGGGATCCATGGGTACAAAGACCCATTCCATATCCCCAAGAGGTATCAAAAACAAAAGATGAAGAGAGGTATGGGAAATTTTATGATATGATTAAGAATATGAAATTAGAGATTCCACTTATTGATGCTATTAAGAATCCTCCATATTCAAAATACATGAAAGATATTGTCACTAATAAAAGAAAGATACCTACTGATGCTATTACTGCTATGCTTGCTGATTATTCATTTAAAGGAAAATTGCCTGAAAAACGTGGAGATCCTGGTATTCCTACTATTCCTTGCAAAATTAAAGAAGCCTATGTGAAATATGCATTATGTGATTTAGGAGCTGGTGTTAGTGTTATGCCTTTCTCACTATATAAGAAGCTCAATTTGAACAAACTAGTTCCAACAGAAATATCTTTACAAATGGCTGATAAAACAACTGCTATACCGATAGGAATATGTGAGGATGTTCCCATCTCTATTGCTAATGAGTTGATACCTACTGATTTTGTTATATTAGAAATGCCTGAAGATGATAATCTATCTATTATTCTTGGTAGACCTTTTTTGAATACTGCAGGAGCTGTGATAAATTGCACTAAGAGCAAAGTGACATTTAATGTTAAAGGCAAAGAGCACACTATTTATTTTCCCAAGAAGAAACATGTTACAAGTATGAGCACAAGTGTGAATGCTACACAAATAAATTCCATTAAGATTGGTAGCATTGAAATACCTATACCACCTCCAGCACCAAGGTATGAAATATTGATGATTGGGACCATTCCAATCAAATATGAGGTAACTTGATTTATTGTTTTATAATAAGTAATAATAAGAATCATGAGCCATATTCTTTACATGTTGCTAATGAGACCTGATCAACCTCATTACTAATGTGGAAATGATAAAGGCATGATTCACAAACATTTAAATTGCATTTTTTTATGTTATTTGCTTTAAAATTGTGAGACATAGACATAGTATTAAAAAATTTAGAATCAGAAATCACAGAATATGAAGTTTTAGAAATTCTCTGTAGAAAAGTTTCACGTAAAATTCCAGAAAAATTAGGGGGACAGTTTTTTGCCCGAAGGGACCAGCAGCCAGTGGGGGAGCACCAGCAGGCCACCAGGGGCCAAAATAGGTACCTCCACGCGGCCAGATTCCTTGGCCGCGTGGGATACCCCATTTTTTGCCACAAGTGGATGATGGGGCCCATCCAATGCTCATCTGCTCCCTTTCGACCGAAAACCAACCCCAGTTCGTCTCCTCCATTTTTCCCGTGCTCTGTTTCTCCGTCAATCCTCGATCTCCACATTTGAGGCAGATTTTTCAAATCTATTTGATGGAATCACTCCTTGGTATGTAACTCCTTCACTCATCCAATTACTTTTTGCTCCCATGCTTTGTGTATGAAGTATTTTGCTGCACTAGGTGTCACCTATTATGTCTAAGAACTCCATGAATTTAAGTTTTCTAGTTGATATGGATGCATGATATTGATTAGAGGACTAGTTATGGATGCCTTAGCAATGTTTTAGAGTGATACGATTTAATTTTTGTTGAATTTTATTTTGGTACAGCAAGGTAACATTCGGAACAAGGGAAAGGCATTGCTTGGGATGTCCTCAAGGACAAGGAGAAGAGAATCAAGGGTGTCCAACAATCATGATGATAATCAGTTATGGGAGGATGAATTGGTTTTTGCAGGTGAAAATCTGCGTGTCCATACCACAAGATGGCAAGACCCCGAAGTTCTTGAACATTGGTGGATTGCTGAAGATTTCCAAGCCTTTGCTGCAACTACGGGGCTGCTTGAGTTCTCACGCCATCCACGCAACACATATGTGGAACTCTCGAGGGAATTCCTCTCTACATTCAGGTTTGAGGGACCGGTGGTGCACCGGAAAAGTAAGTCTAAGAACCCTCCTCCAGCTACTTTTGTCATTAAATTTACAATGAGGAGGCTGCGTTTAGTCATGTCATTAGAGGAATTCTGTAAGGCTATACGTGTACCAACTACGGGGTTATGGGATGAAACATATGATGATTCTAGAGAAGAACTTGTCACATTCTGGCGTAGCATTGCTAAAAATATTCCTGAAAGAATGAATAGAGGCAAGCTCACATGCATCCAACACCCTGGCCTTAGATATTTTGCACTGTTTCTTGCTAGAGGATTCCTTGCTAGGGATACCACTTCTGCTTGCACTGGTCCTATGATCTATTTATTAAAATGTGCAATGGAAAATACAACACCTATATATAACCTGGGAACCATACTTGCTAGAACTTTGCATTTAGATGTGAGTAGGAATGGCACAGATAAAACTCCTTTATATGTTGGTGCCATTGCCACTTTAATCCATGAATACATTATGGCAGAACGAGGTTTTAATGATAACTTGGGTACCATGGTAAATGAGTCTCGACTGCTGGATTTTGGTTTACTTTTTCGCATGGATATGAGCAGGGCTGAGAAAGAATATTTTTCATATTGCTATAAGGATTCTAATGGGCACATGTGTCTGTTAGGCTCCCTTGTGCTGACTTGTTTGACAGGGAGACAAAGTGGACTGTGCAAGAAGAGCCACAACAAGAAGAGCAACAACAGGAGGAGCCCCAATACCAGGCGCCTATGGCATATCCCTGGGGCTTCCCTGAACCACACCTTGGAGCACAGGCATGGCAGGATCCATCCTTCTTCCAGGGAGGTTCGTCGAGTGGTGGACATGATTACCACCCAGGATACTAGCTTGATCACAAGCTTGGGGGAGTATTTCTCTCCCTCCTCATTCGTTGTGTTATATCACTTGCATGTTATTTGTTGTTTTATGTTCTTTAAATCTGAAAAACACAAAAATATTTTTGTTATTTGTTAGCTAGTTTACTTCTGGTCATTTACATTATGTTTCTAAAAATCAAAAACCACAAAAATATTTTTGTTTTCTTGAGTTTAGTATAAATACGGAGCTGGAGGAATTGCTGAAATATGTTCACTGTTATATGCTTTAATCTTTACTTGTGACTCCGTTTGAGCTGAAAATTTAATCACTACTACAACTTTTTATGGCCTTCACCTCTGTAAAACATGAGAAACTTTTGAGGTGTTTAGGTAGGTAAACAAATTGCTGAATGCAGTAACTTTTTATAGCAAGATTTGAGTTTTTATTGAGCAGTTCAAGTGGGGAGAGGAGAACAACAATGATATGATAATGTGCTTGAAGGGATGAAAGGTATGACACCTTTGCCGTGCTTATGTATGCTTTTTAATAACAGCAAGTGCACACCTTATGATTCCCTTAACACTTAGTGACATAATAGCCATTGTTTATCTTCTTCGTGGTTTAGTAGAATATATTCTGATGCAACTGAAATATTGTTTAGTGTCATTACTTGGCTGATGGATTGAATAATTGTAGCCTTAAGCAAAGGTTTACGCATCCCATTGTGCTTACTGAACTTGCCAACCAAGGAAATAATTAAAAGAGAAAATTTCTTGAATGATAAAAGTGGAGTCTTATGCTTGACGAACTTATGGTTGGGGGTTAGTCTAAATGTGTATCACATGGAAAACTTTCAACGCTGCACCAAGAATTCTATATTCAAGTTGATATCATGTTCTTTTAACTGTGGATGCCTGTCATGCCGAAATGAGGTAGAGGAATAGTAAGTCTTGATGAGTAAGTATATATGATTAGAGAGACGCATTGGGCCGCTAACCCAAGCCATGCGATATCATGGTGGAAATTTACTTATAGCTAGAATGGACTCCGCAACATATCCTATAATAAAATAAGAAGCTATGCATATAGTGAATGAAATAAAAAAAGGATGATGAGTCCATTCCATTTGTTTGTCTTGCCATTTTGACATGGGCTGGTTTCCATGTCATGGGGCAAGAGGTACCCCAATTGCTGCTCTCTATGATGTCATTAATACTTACAGTGATTATACAAGGCTTATTAGGAATCTAGAGTTGAGTAATCATGGTGCGGGACTTCGCTTTTAAGGGGCATGAGGCTTTCAACTTGTAGTTTGTCAAGCATAAGAATCAAAATGAAAAATTAATGCTTTAGCAAAACTGAGAGCAAGGTAGTAAGCACAATGATTTTACTTGTCAACATATGAAAGAATCAGAGATCTCAAAAATCTTGATATGATTCAATCATCAGCGATGCACAAGCCTTTGTTTATGTCTACAATTGAGCAAACCCATTCAAGTATTAACACTTCATGTTATTTCTATTGCAACAAGTATATATGCTTCAACACTAAGTAGATGCACACTTGCTAGTATTTTGCTACTTATTACAGGAATCATGTCTTGAGTATTTGCTCGTATTAATTGATGATGCATATGCAATGCAAAGTTCTTGCCAAAGTTTTTATCGCTTCTGCACTGCGTTTGAGTTGTTCGAGGACAAACAACAAGCTAATCTTGGGAGAGTTGATGCACCCAAAATGCATCTACTTTTCCAAGCACTTTGCATCGTATTTCTCTCCGGAGTCCCCCCATAATTGAATAAATCTGCAGAATCTGACGTTGTTTTTAGCAAACGTCTTCTTTCCGTCTATTTTCGCAGGACTTTTCACAGGGGACGAAAACCACGTAACTTTTTATGGAAAAGAAGGGGAATGAGCACCAGATGGGGCCGGGGGGCCACCCGAGGGCCAAAAGGGGGCCCCACACGCGGCCAGATTCCTTGGCCGCGTGGGGTCACCCCTTTTGGGCCCTGATGGCCCACTCCGTCTAGGTCTTCGACGTACCCCTCCATATATACGAGAAACTGACGGGTTTCGAAGGAGAGGGTTGTTCACGAAACGGAGCGCCGCCGCCACCACGATCTTCGATTTTGGAGTCAGATTGATCCGGGATTTCACCCCCGGAGGTGGAATTCGAGGGGCTTCGTCACCATCATCATCACCACCATCATCTCCATCAACCATGAGCTCCATCACCCCCTCCATGTGTGAGTAGTTGCTGTATGCATGTGAGGTGTGAGGGGTTTGGGATGAGATTGATCATGTAATTGCTACCCGGTATGCGGGATCTAGGGGTTTGTCTTGAGAATTCTTATGTCTTATGTTGATGCACTATTGCTAGGCTTAATGCTTGTTACTAGGGCCCAAGTGGCATGATTTCAGTACTGAACTTACATTGCTACATCATATATTTGAGTTTGGTATCTATCTGCAATGTGTATTACCTGCTATTATGTTGAACCTGCGAACCCTAAAGTGACAGCTAGGGAAAACAAGGGGGATATGTTCTAGTTTGAGGATTATGTGTGTTCATGGAGTGTTAATGCGTTGGTCCGGGCTATTCAAAAGGGTAGACCTTAATTACCTGTAGTCCCAAATTGGCCCCGATGAAATGGGCAGGTAGGACAATAGGCTTTGTGCAAATTCTCTTGGTTAGTACGCACAATAATTTACGGAACACACACCTACATAAAACTGAGATAGAGAAAGGCCCCGCTGCTAGCAAAACAATATTACATGATCAATCTTATCCGTGCAACACCCCGCTGTCACCTCATGCCTGCGTTTTAGTCTCTGGTTTACTTTCACTCTTTTCCGGTGAAAACTAGGAAAACACTTGCTCTCCATTTACTTTTTGTTTGTTTACTTTCACTGCATTATTACACTCACCACTCTCGCTGCAAGTTTGTTGATACACATGTGTGGTTGGGAGTGACGTCCCAATTGCTAAAGTCTCACCGGTATTCTTGTGTTCCCACTGAGTCGAACTACAAATTTGGGTAATACTTCCCATCGAAGACTACGATTGATCTCCTGCACTTGGGAGCCATCATAGATTGATAATCAGAAGACATAACATTCAATATTCATCAGATCCCAGCAAACACAACATGTAGCATTACATAAAGATGATATCGACCATGTAGGGCAACTCGAAGCATCGAATCAAGAATAATTGGCAGAAATAACGAGATGGCGGCGACTCTTTCTCTAGGCGGCGCCCATGGCGACTCTGAAGAGATCTAGGGTTTTAGCCTTCCCTCTCCGAAAATTGTCACTCCGGCGTTGTTGGCCTCCTCTCCTACGGCATCTGCCACTCCGGCACTGTCGTCCACCCCTTTCTCTACAATGACCAAGGCAAATTCTCTCTTCGATCGCTCTTGTTGGCGTTGGAGGGCGATTTTCTCCACCGAGCTGGATCTCAAGTTCAATCCCATTTACGTGGGTTTTGTGCTGTTGGATCCGAAGGACAAGAGGATCCAACTTGTAGATCAAGCGGGTTTCGTACTTGATCAACGTTTCCTCAAGGTACGTGAAAGCATTCATCCTGGATCTGAGATCCAATTTGCTTGCCATCGTGCCAGGGTTCAAGATCATCTGGTTCCACGTAATGGGTCTCTTATGGATCATGCAAATGCCATCGTTCCTATTTTGGATGTGGATTCCTTGGTGCCGCTTTTGGATCGGAATCCCATTGATCCTTCGGTGGGTTTAGTTCATGCAGCTAAGGTTTTAGACCTGGATTTCTCTAGAGGTCTAGCTCTTGCTAAGGAAGTCCGAATTCTCTTCAGATCGGACGTTCATGCTACTAAGAATTACGGCGCTTTCAAAATGGTGGTATCTTTTGGTCGTGCTGCTTTCAAAATTGATGAAAATACTGTTGCTTTGGCTCTTGAAGCGGCAATTGGAGGTTATTGTGGATCCTTGAATGTTAAATGTCTTCATGATCGGGTTTTCTCTTTTGAGGTCTCTTCTAAGGAGGTTGGATTTCATATTATGAAGATTAAATGGTTTTCTTGCTTTCACTTCAAGTGCTTTTTTCATCTTTGGAGTTTCGGTGGTCCAAATTGGCTATCTGAGTGGAGAAAGTGGAATCACGATCAGGAAAATGAGTGGACTTTTGTCACGAGGAAGAAAAAGGTAAAAACTAAACGTTACAAGCCTTTTAAACCCTATGCTACTCGTGCACCAACTGCTCCTCCCACGATTCCTAATAAAATTGGTTCGGTTATTGATCGTGAGTTGCCTGCTATTAAGTTTGGAACTTTTGATGCTGATTCTCTCGTTACTGAGTCTGTTAAGGATCCCATCTCTATACCCTCTACCGTGGCATCTGTGCCTGTGGATGATGGCTTTGCAAAATTAATTGATAAATTGGCGGCCCTGGTTTGGCCTTGCTCTAACTGCCTCTCAGCTAAACATGGAATGGATGAGTGTACGGGCCGGATTCGGTGCTGGTCCTGTCACGTTCGGGCCATATCCGCAAAAACTGCCCGGGAATTAATGGAACTCTGCGCTGGGTAGTTAAATCGTCGACTATCGGAACCGAGAAGTCCCCTGCCTCAGTTCTATCCCCTGCCCCTGCCACTGTTCCTGGAAAACCCTCGTCGGAATCGCCGCTCGAATCGCAACCTCCTCCAGCAATGGCGAACTTCCCCTGTGATCCGACAAGGTTCGTCCCCGCGGGTATGCATGTTGAGGAGCCATGGGCCGCCGAGGAGCGACCTGCTCGGCTCTACATCACCTCCTCTGCGGCTCCTCCTCGGCGCCATGAATCTTGGGCCATTGCTCAGTTGGTTCCACGGCCCCCCGTGGAAGAGCTCGACGATATTCTGCAGCAAATCGTTGATCACATCCTTCAAGAACTGCATCTGCAAGTTGTCTCCTTCTCGGAGAGCGCTGTGGGAGTTGGCATGTTCCGCATGGCGGATCAAGTTGCCAGAGATATCTTGGTACACTCTCATCCTTTTATGTTTCCAGATGGTAGGATGTTGTCCTTTGTTCGACATGACGAAGGAGACAATGTTAGAGCAACAACCTATACCAGGACTGGATGGATTATGATTCTGAATCTGCACATGGACTATCGCACTGATGAGTTCCTTCGTGAGTTTGTGTCCAAGTTTGGCAAGCTCCGGACCTGGTGGAGGGAAGATGCTTCCCCTGTCCGTACCATGCTCAAGGTTACCTATGGTGGCGGCGCGGATGTTCCCCGCTCGCTTGTGATTAGGGAGGTCCAGCGTTACGGTGGGCACGTTGTTTCCTGGACCTGCCCTATTTTTATTCTGAACAATGATGCTGCTGACGCTTTGCCGGGAGATGAAGATTTTCTCCCTTCTGGAGGCAATCCTCATCCTGCTTTTGGTGCACCAGAGGTCCCAATCCCTGAGGAATGGGTGCCACCTGTTCAGCCTGTACAAGGTGGTTGGGGAGAATGGAACAATGAGGAGCAGGGGGAGAATGCTGAGCCGGAGGAGCCTGTTGATCAGGCACCGGAACCTGAGAAGGTGCAATCTTCTGTATCTGTTCAATTCTCGGGTGCCTCCATTGACTCCATGAATGTTGTAAGAGCTGAAGGCCCGGAACAATTTGTGGAGCTGCAGCAGCAGGTGGAACAAAACCAGCTGGCAATTGTTCCTTTTGTTCCACCACCTCCAGCAAATGTTGCAGCCCTGAACAATGAAGTGCAGATTCTGCAAGTCTTACTGCCTGACCCTGTGGTAGAGTGGTCCAGATATTTTTTGGAACACAAAGCTCGGGTTACTTTCGACAGAAGATTTGAATTTCTGTCGACTTTGCTGCCTTTTGAGTTGCCAGTCTCCTCTGCTGCCCCTGTTCCTCTGCTGATGGATTCTTGCCCTGTTCCTGAACCTGTGACTCCTCTGCCTGCTACCAAGAAGAGGACCAGGAAGGTGTCTACTCCCCTTGTCCTTGAGGAGCGTAGAGTGACGCGTAGCCTTGCCAAGAACGCTGGGTTCAGGGTTCTGCCTGCTTCCGACAAGCCAGAACCTAGGAAAAAGGCCAAGTCTGCTCGTCCTCAAGACTCTCCAGGGGGAGTGCCCCCCTTCACCCCTGTTGCTGTTCTGCGGAGGGCGGGAACCATGCTCCAGATAGAGGATTCTGAAATAACGGTGGAGAAGCTTGAAGCTGCTCCAAAGAAGCCCACCACTTCCTCAAGTTCTGATGATTAGTGGGCCTTTTTTCTTTCTTATGGGCCTGTTTGGTCCCTGGAGTTGTTGCTGGGTTTCAATGTTACATTTTGTTATGCTACATGACATATGTACTACTCTATGGGTATTATCTTTTGGTTATCTACTGTGCTGGTCTTTTATGATGATCAGCAAATTTTTTAACTATCTGTCTTTTCCATGGATAATACGGCCTATCTGAATTTGGATTGGATTGTTTTTGACTGGAATGTGAGAGGACTCAATGATAAATCTAAAAGAGATGCAGTTTATAATAAAATTGATGAAAGTCGGGCTTCTATCATTTGCTTACAGGAGACTAAATGCCAGGATTTTGATCATTCCTTTATTAGGTCATTCTGCCCTAAAAGGTTTGATCAATTTGCTTTCTCTCCCTCTGTTGGAGCTTCTGGAGGTTTAATTGTGCTTTGGAACAGTTCCATATTCAGTGGAGAATTGTTAGAGGTTCATCGCTCTGCCATTCACATTAAATTCACATCCACTCACAATTCAATTTCTTGGAATTTGGTGAATGTTTATGGTCCTTGCAAGGGGGTGGAGAGAGAGGATTTTGTTAATTGGTTATATAATCTTTCCATTCCAATTCATCAGAACTGGATGATTCTTGGTGATTTTAATTTCATTAGATCACTGGATAATAGAAATAAACCGGGAGCTGATTTAAATGATATGTTTATATTTAATGATGTCATCAGCCATCTGGGTTTATTGGAGCTGCCAGTTAAAGGTAGGAATTTCACTTGGTCTAATATGCAAAGTGATCCTCTTCTGGTTCAATTAGATTGGTTCTTTACTTCTTGTCAGTGGACATTGGACTTCCCTAATACCATGGTATTACCAATGTCTAAAATCACTTCTGATCACTTGCCTTGTATGGTTAAAATTGGAACTAACATCCCAAAGGAAAATATTTTTCGGTTTGAAAATCATTGGGTCAAGCAACCTGGTTTCATGGATCTTGTGACAAAGGTTTGGAATACCCCTGTTTTGGCCAAAACTATTACTTCCAAAATCACTGCTAAATTAAAGAATCTCAGATATGCTTTGAAAGATTGGGGAAGGAATTTATCTCAGTTAAAGATTCTCATTGATATGAGTAGTAAAGTGATTCTGTTTTTGGACCAATTGGAAGATGTGCGACAGTTGAGTGTACCTGAATTTAATTTCAGACTTATTGTTAAGAAGCATATCAAGAATTTGCTTGCTTTACAATCTGATTACTGGAAGCAAAGATGTACTATTCGATGGGCCAAGCTTTCTGGTGAGAATACCAAATATTTTCATGCTAGAGCCACTGAGAGATTTAGGAGAAATTCTATTCCATCCATCTCTGATGCTTCTGGAAATGTGTTGGTGGATCATATGGACAAAGCTGCTGCTTTCTGGTCCTGCTTTAAGAACAGAATGGGTGTTTCCTGCCCACCCATGTCTGATTTTGATTTGTTTGTTTTCTTGCCTGTGGTTGATGGTTTGGATACCTTGGCTAATCCGTTCACTGTTGAGGAGATTGAGGGTGTTGTAAAACACCTAAAATCTGATCGTGCGCCTGGACCAGATGGTTTTACTGGACTTTTTATTAAACACTGCTGGAGTATAATTAAAGATGATTTTGTCATGTTATGCAATGAGTTTCACAGTGCCAGGATCTCTTTGGAGAGCATTAATGGATCTTTCATTACTCTGATTCCAAAGATTAATTCTCCTGAGACAGTAAATGATTTTAGACCTATTTCTCTGACCAATACTTGTTTGAAATTCATCACCAAAATTCTGGCTAATCGTTTCCAAGACAAAATCTTTGGTTGCATCCATGCTAATCAATATGGTTTCATCAAATCCAGAACTATTCAAGATTGTCTGGCATGGTGCTTTGAATACATTCACCAATGTAAACAATCTAAGCAGAAAGTGGTGATCTTCAAGATTGATTTTGAGAAAGCGTTTGATACCATTGAGCATTCTGTTATTCTGCAGATCTTGAAATTTAAGGGGTTCCCTCCTTTAGTAATTAAATGGGTCAAGGAAATTCTAGCTTCTGGATCTTCATCAGTTCTTTTGAATGGAGTTCCTGGCAAAACTTTTGTTTGCAAAAGAGGTGTCAGGCAGGGGGATCCTCTGTCCCCAATTCTTTATGTGCTAGGTGGGGATTTGTTACAAAGTATTGTTAATCTGCCACTAAGAGAAGGAAGACTCAGGCTGCCAATTCCAATTGGTGGAGACTTTCCTATAGTGCAATATGCGGATGACACCTTGGTCATCCTTCCTGCTGAACCGGCTCAGGTTTTGGTCTTTAAGGATCTGCTTAACCTTTATGCTAGTCTCACTGGGCTAAAGGTGAATTATAATAAATCTTCGATGATTCCGATTAATTTATCACAGCAGGAAAGTGTTGATTTGGCTTCTGTTCTTGATTGCACCGTGGCTTCTATGCCATTTACTTATTTAGGCTTGCCTATGGGAACCACTAAGCCAAATATCAAGGATTTTGCACCATTAATTGACAGAATTGAGAGGAGACTTTCTGCCACAGTCTCATTTCTTTCTTATGGAGATAGTTTGGTTCTGGTGAACTCGGTTCTTTCCTCCTTGCCATCATACTACATGTGCACTCTTGTAATTCCTAAAGGTGTCATTGATATAATAGATAAAGCAAGGAGGAGATGCTTATGGAGAAAGGACAAGAATAAGCAAAGAGTGAATTCTTTAGCTGCCTGGGATATGGTATGCAGACCCAAATCCAAAGGAGGATTAGGGATCATCAATATCCAGATTCAAAATAGAGCTCTGTTACTGAAGTTCTTGGCAAAATTCTATAACAATTTGGATATCCCTTGGGTTCATTTAGTCAAGAATGCTTATTATTTTCAAACAGTACCACATGCTGTCACATCCTGTGGTTCTTTCTGGTGGAGAGGAGTTATGCAATTAGCAGATACCTGGTGTTCCTTATCCTCTTGCGTTTTGGGAAATGGTTTTTCGGGGCTTTTTTGGAAGGATTCGTGGATTGGACAACCTTTGGCTATAAAATTCCCGAGATTATTCTCTTTTACCAAGGATCCTTTGTCCTCAGTAAGAGATTTAATACTGATGACAGACCTCTCGGATGCTTTCCACTTGCCGTTTTCAATTGAAGCTTTCCAGGAGTTTAATGATCTGAGTGTCATTGTGAATAATGTTCAGTTGTCTGACAGTGAGGACAGTTGGAGATGCAATTTCAATAAAGGCATATATACCTCCAGCAAATTCTATCAGCTACAATTTGCTCATTTACCTCCAGATGGGCCTGCAAAGTGGATATGGAAATCCAAATGCATGTCAAAACATAAATTCTTTGCTTGGTTGATCCTCAAGGATAGGATTAATACAAAGGATATGATCAAACGAAGAAACTGGAAGATTGATGGTACTGATTATTGTGTTCTTTGTTGCACTCATTGCAATGAAGACTGGATACATTTGTTCTTTCAATGTGTCTTTAGCTCCAGGATTTGGAATTATTTGCAAATCAGCTGGAGTGATAACACACTTGTGCAAAATCTTACTGTCGCCAAAAAGTCTTTCAAAGGGCCCTGTTTCACTGATATAGTGATTCTTGCTTGCTGGAATATTTGGAAACAGAGGAATGGAGTCATTTTTAAATCGGAAAGACATTCCTTTTTGGGATGGAAAGTGGGCTTCATGTTAGATCTCCTTATGCTTAAGCATAGGTTGAGTGCTTCTGTGGCTGCTGATTTAGTTTTATGGATTAACTCCTTACATTAGCCTGGGATAGACTGTCTTAGTCTATTCCCATGTTTATTTGTACATATCTGTAACTGTAACTCTCTGGTTGGTAATAAAGGGCTGTGGGGGACTCCCCTGCAGTAGAAAATGTTTCAAAAAAAAATGTAGGGCGACTCATGAGATCTAAACATGAGGTACAAAGTGGAGAAGACAACCATCTAGCTACTTCTATGGACCCGTAGTCCAGGGATGAACTACTCACGCATCACTTCGGAGGAGGGCATGGTGGTGTAGACCCCTCCGGTGATGAATTCCCTTCCCGGCAGGGTGCCGGGGAGAGCTCCAGAACCCTCCCGATCTCGGGATGACGATGACAGCGGCCTCAGGTGTTTCTCGGGAAAAAGTGGTATATCTTTAGGGTTGATATGTCGGGGGTATAAATAGGCGAAAGGGCGATGGAGGTGGAGGCCCTATGGACCCCCTTCGGGCCTCTTCGGGACTCCGTGGAACCTTCGTGAATTCTAAGACTTCCGTACTTCGAATTTTCCAATTCTGAGAATATTTCCAGAACAACTTTTCTGAAACGAAAAACAGCAGAAAACAGGTAACTCGCTCTGTGGCATCTTGTCAATAGGTTAGTCCGGAAAATCGATAAAAATGACATAAAGTGTATAGCAAACATGTAGGAAACAACAAGGAAATAACATGGAACATCAAAATTAAGGATACGTTTATGACGTATCAACATCCTCAAGCTTAGTTCCTACTCGTTCTCGAGTAGGTAAACGATAAAAACACATAATTTCTGGGGTGACATGCTACCAACATAAACTTGATCATCAATAGTGTAAAAGCATAAGTAAGATGAGATCATAGAACTTCAACACAAGCATGATAAATAGAATTTTAAAAATAAAGCATAGCAATCACCTTGCATCACGAGAAGTAACACAAACAAAAGATCATGAATAACAATGCATCAAAAGATATACGTTTGTTTCAAGCATAGAGATAACATGGCAAAGTGATATTTCGCTAGTCCTTAAGAGTGGGGAAAAACATAAATGCGGGGACACCTTCAAATTCATGAGGAAGACTAGAAAAAATAATTAGAGAACAAGCAATAACACATCATGAATCAATTAATAATGTTTCTGGGACAAATGCACATTAAACTCAAAATGGCAACTATGCTCTCTCAACTGTGCACAAAGTTAGAAGATGGAGACTCATCATAAAAGTAAAAGAAAGGCCCTTTGCAGAGGTAAGGCAGGGATCAACTCATGTGCTAGAGCTTTTATTTTATTAAACAGAGGTATAAAGGTTTGACACTCCCCCCATCCATCTTACACAAACCATGGCTAACCGAATCCTCAGGTTCCTTCCAACAATCACATACCGTGGAGGAGTGTCTATATTTTTTAGAGAGATGTATGCTTATGTCAACGAATGGTAAACAGAAAATACAATACGTCACAAGCCAACTAGACTTCACAAGAGCGGCTCCCATAGAAGGACGCATCTGGCTAGAAGGTCATCCCTCTTTCTCTTTTGTTTACACAATTATGCTTTGACTGATAAATCAGGGGCAAAAATAGTAAAGAGAAATTGTTGTTATTAATTTGGGGCTAGGCACCCCGCTGCCAACTCTTCTATCAATTGGATAAGCGGATGAAGCCACTAGTCCAGGGTGTGAAAGTCCAATCAATAAGTGAGATAAATATTCTCTATTTACGTCCTCATGAGCTAAAATAGGAGCACAAAACATGAGTAATTTTAAAAGTTTTAAAGGTAACACATGAGCAATTTACTTTGGAGTGGCGGTTAAATACCCATGTAGGTAGGTATGGTGGAAACATCGGGTAAACTTTGGTTTTTGGGAGTTGGATGCACGAGTAGAGCTCATACTCAGTACATGTGGAGGCTAGCAAAAGACTGGGAGCGGCAAATCAAGAGAGCATAAGAGCCATAATCATGCATAGCGACATAAACATAATTAATAAACGCCTAAGTGGTACCACAAGTTCAAAAACTAAATGATCATAGAGGCTATAAGTGACTGGTTCGTCGTCATAATCATGGTGTGGGCATGCGCAAGTCAACCAAATCAAACATTCAAAGGAGAACACCACAAATTTATGCTTCAATATGACAAGAACAACTCATGGTTCTTTCAATGGCACATTAAACACTCTCAGCTATTTGAGACTAATCATGCTACTAAATAACCACTAGGCTTTAGAATTGAAATAACATCTAGCATGATATGAAAAAGTCTAGCCACAGTCTATACAAGCTTCTAATTGCACCGTAAATTCTACTTGAAGCAGCAGTTTCTTTTCCCAACAAGCACCATACACAATATGTTTTAACAAAAACTCTCTAAATGATACAGCAAGAAAACATGAGAGTACTCACACAACACTACTAAAACTAACAGCTCTGAATAAGAGATGCAAAGAAAACAAGAGCTAAACATGAATTTTTGCAGCAGCTAGAAGAAAAACTAATAATACGAGCATAACGAGTATTCAAACAAAAAAGCGGAGCGTATCTCTCTCCCAAACAAAGAATTCTAGTGTCCAACTATATTATTTCAGCAAGAAAAACAAAAGAAAAAAAAGAGAAAACAAAAGAAAAACAAACAGACGCCCCAAGCAAACTTCATATGATGTGACCGAATAAAAATATAGTTTCGCTAGAAGTGACCTGATAGATTGTTGATGAAGAAAGGGATTCCTTGGGCATCCCCAAGCTTAGATGCTTGAGTCTTCTTAAAATATGCTTGGATGAACCACGGGGTCATCCCCAAGCTTTGACCTTGCACTCTTCTTGATCACATATATCACCCTCTTCTCTTGACCCTTGAAAACTTTCTTCACACCACACTCAAAGAGTAATTCGCATTAGAGGGTTAGTGCAACAATAAAAAATCCATGGGTTCTGTAAGGGAACAAGTGCTATTTATACTTTTAAACATTAGCTACATACACTGATGTTTCGTGAAGCAAAGAAAACCACTTGACATCGTAGAAGAGCAATGTGAGAAAAATGGCAGAATCTATCAAAACCAGAACAATCTATAAAGATGAATTTTTTCAGGGAACTTAAGTTGCTCAAATCGGAAAACTTATAGAACGAAAATGTTGTGGAATCAGCTGAGGAATAAGCACAAAAATTTTCAGGTCATTCTGATTTTCCTGTGAATTATACTTTTTTACGGTGGACAACAGAAATCTGTTTCTTGCGCAGAAATCCAAAACCAACTCCAATTTTCGTCAGAAACTTTACTTGGCACAACTAAAACATGAAAATAAAGATACAAAGGAGTTTCCACATAAGTATACAACCCCTTGACTCAAACAAAACAGAGAAAAACAAAACAAAAATAAAACCATGGGTTATCTCCCAAGAAGTGCTTTTCTTTAACGCCTCTTAGCTAGGCCCAGAAAAGTGGAATCAAGTGTTTTCAAGTGAAGAAGATGCTCACATAAGAAATATAAATTGAAGTAAAAAAGAGCATCAAGAAGCAAGTATGAAACAATTTTAAGTCTAACCCACTTCCTATTCATAGGAACTTTTAAAGAAATAAATTAAAGAAGCTCCAACTAGAAATCATGGGAAGGTAGAACAAGAGCAACTTCAAAACTTTCAACAAAAAGAGAGGTATTTTAGTAACATGAAAATTACTACAACCATATTTTCCTCTCTTATAATAATTTTCAGTAGCATCATGAAAAAACTCAATGACATAATTATCACATAAAGCATGTTTGTCATGGTCTAAAAGCACACAATTCATATCAAGTTCCAAAACAGTGGGATCAAAATTTAAAATCAGCTCCTCTTTCTTCCCACTTTTAGCAATAGCAAAACAAGATGATTGATCACTCATAAAAGGTATATGACACATTATATGTCGAGACATCATCGTAGAGTTCATAGACGGGGGTGCCATGAGACTACTGATAGAGACGTGGGGGGAACGTGGTAGTATGACAACCAGAGACACCAATACCCAGGTTCGGCACGTTGCAACTAGACGGCATTCCTACTCCTGCAATCTCACTAAATCAGGGCTAAAGACTGAAGTATACAAAGTACAATGTGAGTTGTTTTAGCCAACTCGACAAGGATCAACTTCTCGGCGAGTTGGCTTCTAGCTAATTGTCTCTCTCTTTCTTCTCTCCTGTCCGGCTTTATATAGGTAGCGGGGTTAAGGCTTACAGAAAGGAAACCTAGAAGACTACGGTAAGTTTCTAACTTAGAAAGCAGGAATCCGCCTTCTACTCCAAGCCGTACTACGTGGGCCGTGGTCCGCGTTCTTCTAGAATCCTGCTTCTGCGCGTCGGCTTACTGGGCCACCTAATGGACCGTGATCCATTACCATTCAGGCCACCCTGGTAATCCGGCTCTTTAGGACAATGTCAGATATACCCCTAATCGGTATATATTCGACAGTAGCCCCCAAGAAGGATTGAGACCCTAATCTGCCATCTTTCATCAACTTGCACTCTTTTCCGAGAAATGTTGGCGCTTCGTCTCGATTCTTCTTTTCCTCAAATCATGCTTTAACGCGAACTCAGATTTTGGGAAAATCCATCTTTTCCTTCCACGAGCCTTCGTGGAGAAGGAACTTCCTTACGTCAGCGATAAAATCATGCTGACGTCAAGGACGTTTGGGTTTCAAATGTGAAACCCTGAAACGTATCTCTGACAGATTCTCGCGGGAAACGAGGAGATGGCAATAATCACCCGTCCCCCCATTTCCCAGATTTTCTGGCGAGTGACATGTGTCGAAGATATAACGGTCAAAAGAGCCGTTGTGGAGTATCTTAAAGCTTTTCCGGCTATAAATAGCCTTCCTCGAGCCCTCCGGTACTTCTTCCGCTCTCTCACCATTTTCCCAGCCCTCAAGCCCCACCGCTCTCAAGCCAAGGACTCTAGTGCAAGCAGAGCCCGTGCACGCTCCACACCGTTCCCGCAAATTCGTCATCGGAAGCTCGGGATATTATCCGCGCCGCCCGTGAATGGCCACCAGCGACTCACCACGCGCCGCAGAGGAACACTCCGTCTCCATCGACATCGACGAGATTATTAACAATATGGACCCGCAGCTCGATTCTCCGAGCCACGCCGCTGCGAACACGCTGGAGGAAACAGCCGGCGGCCAGGCCCGCGAGGATCCTCCTCTCACGGCCGAGAACCTGGCGGCGTCCTCTCCTGCTCCGCCTCCGCCCTTCAACACCGAAACCGCGAAAGAGAAAATCACCCTGGTCGGTGAAGAGATCGCTACCGCATCCGCCGCCGGAGCGGAAGACGAAGGCGAGGTTTCCGGGAATTGGAGCCAGTGCAACCTGGTTCCTTCCCTCCTTCCGACTATGGAAAAGGAGGGAATAATCTTGAAGGGGAAATGGCGGCACGAGGAGGAGGATTCCGAGCCCATTCCGAGAGCCGGGGAAAGGGTTCTCCTCACCTCGCATATCAGCCGAGGTATGGGTTTCCCACCTTCCGCCTTCTTCCTCCAGGTCCTCAACCATTACAAAATTCAACCCCACAATCTTCCTCCAAATTCTATTCTGTATTTAGCCGGTTCCAGGCCCTCTTTGAAGGGTATCTAAGGATAGAGCCTAGGCTAGACTTTTGGCAGTATTGTTTCGAGGTTAAGCGAAACCCCTCTAAGGGCGCACTCCCGACTTGCGGAACCATATCCTTCACCCTCCGTAGATTTAGGGATGATTGGTTCCCCAAGATCAAAACCTCGGAATCCGTCAAATTTTGGACGGGTTTCTTATTCTACCACCAAGACATCCCGTTTCCTAGAAAGGAAACGGGGATTCCACCTTTCGTCAACTGCGTTGCCACTCCCTAGGATAACTGGGCAGTGGAGGCAGTTCAAACTCTGTCGGATGATTTAATGAAAATCAAACGGCGCATCGTGAAACTCGTATCCTCCACTCCTCCTCTCACAGGAACCGACACAGTTTTGTGTTGGTTCGGGAGACGTATCCAGCCTCTGGCATATTGCGGAATCCGGCTTCTGAGCGAATACAAGGGCCCGGAGGATACAATGAGGGGAACGGACAAAGCGTTCTCGAAGAGGGACTTCAAGAAGCGGGTTAATCATTTGGTCGCCACTCGCGACCAATATGAAGAAAGCCGAGAGATGTACCACGAAGGAAACCCGGCTCCAAAGGTAATATTTTTTCCTCTTTGGGAAGTTTCTCGGATTTTTTTTCTTTCTCAGATTTCTAACTTAGTCGGAATTTGTGATTTTTCCCATAGTTTGCTGATCTCACTGACAAGGATCTTGCGTCTGATGCTGAGTTGGATGCTTTACGCGCCAAGTTCGCTGGTGGGCGGAAACGCAAGAAGCCATCGAGTGCTGAATAGGTGGTTGAACTTGACGGAATTCCCGTTGCTACTTCCAGGTAAATCATCCGGGTTTACATTTTATCTGCTTTTCATCGCAAAAGTCCTTTCTTTTTCTCGGAATTCTAATTTCTCGGAATTTCTTTTCCTTCCTTTCTTTTTCAGCCTTGCTCCCACCTCTCTGAAGTCAAAAAAGCTGAAGAAACATAAGGCAGCTGCTAGCAGATGGATGCATCCATCCCCTGCTACAGCTCCTGCTACCTCTGCCGCCATAGGAGGAGAGAACCAGTCTGCCAGGAAGGAAGAATATCCCCTGCCGACCAGCCAGCCTATTGCGACCGAGAAGGACGCGAGGGAAAGGGCGGTGCCGGAAATGGGCGGTCCTTCTCGTACAGCTGAGGAGGAACCCATTCCGACTTTTGACAAGGAGTTCAAGGTAAAAGAAGAGCCTTTTGATGAACACGGATTTATGAAACCATGGGCGACAAAACACTTTGCTCCTGCTCCCTTAATCTGTCCTTGCTCAAAAGGCGGGTTTGTTGTAAGGAATAACTTCGTATTTTCACCTCGGCAGGTCATCCAGGACGGCCTCTGCCACGTCGGGATTCTTTTTGCAGAGTATGCAAAAGAATTCAAGGAAAACTTGTCGGGTCTGCAATGGATAAGCCAGGTAATATCTCTAGCCCCCAAGCAATAAGTCAAATGCATATTTTTGTCTTAATGCTTTTTCCATTACTATGCTTGTTTTTAACTTAAGCACTTTTATTTCTTTTCCGTGTTTTAGCAAACTGCTGAAAACATCAACATGGAAGTTTTCAGCAAACTTACTATCAAGAACAAGGAAGTGAAAACCCTTCTTTCTATTCTTGAAGATAAGGAGGAAGAACTAGCATCCATTCAGCAACAGCTGAGTGAATCAGCAGGTAAAATATTTATCTGCTTTCAGTTGTGTTTTTTCTAAGTAATTTTCCGAGTTTCTAACTCTTCTTCTTACTTGCTTTTCAGCTTCTTTGGCGAAAGCCAAACAAATTGCTGAAGATCCGGCAACGCCGAGAACCTCTATCGCGAGAACCTGGATCTTCACAAGCTGACTATGAAGCTCCAGAAAGAACTGGAGGCCAGCCAACTAGCTGTTGGCATTGCCGAATCTAAGGCCTCCAGCCAGGCCGAGAAAGATAAGGCTACAATCAGGGACCTGGAGAACGCCCTGAACCAGCGCCTGGAAGAAGGCACCGAGATGGATCGGATTTTCGGTAAGTAACTTTGTCGTTTACCGGATTTTCCTTGTTTCTTCTTCTTCTGTTTTTCCTAACACTTGTGTGTTGACAAAACAGGAGGTAGCCCCCAGCTTACCCAGATTGAAAGAATCCGGGCTTTCAGGAAGGTCTTCACCGTGATCAAGGCTGCGGGGATGTTACTTGTTAATAAGTACATTCCCGTCAGATCTGGGGAGTTCTCGGAAGTTGAAAAACTTTCGAAAGCTATCGTGGAGGTGGCGGATCGCAAGGAGTTCCTGCTCCGATCTGCGGCTCGCGGTGGTGCACGCATGGCCCTTGGGCTCATGCACATGCATTATCCTACCGCCAAATCTTGGCGCATGGCGTCCGGCATCCCTCAAGGATACACGGATGCTCAGCAGACCAGCATCTTTGATGAAATCAAAGGTCACGCCGCCAAGATCTCCAACATGGTGAACATCTCCACCTTTTACCCCGAGGAGGAAATCCCGACAACTCCTGAGGAATCCAACAGCGATGATGACGACTCGGATGCATGAAGAAGCTGCCTGGTCCTGAGTAGGAGATATGAAAATAGAAGCATTACTGTTCTTACAATGTAACACTTATTGTAATGCTTTATATTATTTTGTATAAACAAGTCGCTTTTGCAGTTAAATTATTATGTCTTTGCAAGTTTTTCGGATTTTTATTCCTTTATCTTCTAAGTTCTCCGGTTTATATGTCTTAACTGTCTTTAGTGTTTGAAATGGCTCAATAGTATATAATCTTCATGCCAAGTGACTGGGTATAAACAATCAGTCAAACCTCGGAAACATGGATCATACTAAAGGCATCTTTACTTACTAATTCCAGTGATCCAACATAAAAGCAATCAGATAATACTTAGAGAAAAAAGTAAGGATTTTTTTCTGAAACTCAGGCACACACGCACAATCTTAGTTTCCTTAAACCTCCTTAGGCTGTAAATCATTCAGTTTTTTTAACTCCGAGCACGCAGGCACAATTCGGGTTAACATTGAGTATTTTTTAAAGATCATTAGGAAATAGATAAGACAGATTTATGCTTTGTACTATAATAAACATGTACAAAACATAGATGTATGAATTCCGACAACTCTATTTCATGATCTCAAAGATGTTTACATACAAATTGAACTAAGTGTAGAAGGGACGTAACTGCTGGATACTCTAGGGCCTTTTGGTCTCTCCTAGTTCGACATCTATCTTTCTCTTTCTTTTGCGATTCGGTCTTTTGGGATCATCCTCCGTATCCCGAATATCTACAAGATAGTATGATCCGTTTTTCATAGCTTTGCTAATGACAAATGGTCCTTCCCAAACTGGGGCTAACTTCTGCTTTCTTTCCTGCACCAATCTTAGCACTAAGTCACCCTCTTTGAAAGAACGATGCCTGATTTTCCGACTATGGTAGCGTCATAATCCTTGCTGATAAATGGCGGACCTTTGAAGTACAAGTTCTCGTTCTTCTTCTAGAAGATCGACGGCATCCTGTCGTGCACTTTCGGCATCCGAGTCATCGAAAGCCTGCACTCTTGAGCTATCATGGAGCATGTCCGTTGGAAGCACTGCTTCTGCGCCACAAACCAGAAGAAACGGGGTTTGCCATGTTGATCTGTTTGGTGTCGTTCGAATACTCCAAAGCACAGAAGGTAATTTCTCTACCCATGCTCCAGCTGCTCTATGAAGAGGAGATTCGAGTCTTGGGTGTATTCCCTGCAGGATTGAGCTATTCATTCTTTCAACCTGCCCATTGGATTGTGGGTGTGCCACAGATGCAAGATCTAGGCGTATTCCCGTTTGCCGGCAATATTTTGCCAACTCTCCAATTGAGAAATTTGTCCCGTTGTCGGTAATTATGTTGTGTGGAACGCCGTATCTCATGACTACGTCAATGATGAAATTCCTACCAGTTAAACCGTCAAGCTTTTTGATGGGTTTCGCCTCCACCCATTTGGTATACTTATCTACTGCAACGAGTAGATGTGTAAGTTCACCACTTGCAGTTTTGAATGGTCCCATCATATCTAGCCCCCAGACCGCAAATGACCATGTAATAGGGATAGTTTTGAGTGCTTGGGATGGCATATTCGTCTGTTTGGCGTAATACTGACATCCGGCACATGTATTTACTATATGTTCGACATCTGTCTTGGCTGTTAGCCAGAAAAACCCCGCACGGAATGCTTTCTTAACTATGTTTTTCGATTGAGAATGATGCCCGCAATTTCCTGCATGGATTTCTTGCAGTATTTCTCGGCCTTCTTCTGGCGAAATACATCGCTAAAAAATTCCGATAGTGCTGCGTTTATACAGGCAACCATTGATTACCGTGTATCCTTTGCATCGATGTTTTATTTGTCTTCGCAAGACCTCGTCTGCTCCATCCGGGTACTTCTGATCTACTAAGAAGTTTAAATATGGAATTGTCCAATCCGGGTTAACGAGCAGGACTTCAATTGACTCGGAAACGAGAGGATAATCAACATCTCCAACTTTTATCGATGGTTCATGCAAATGTTGGACAAACACACATGGTGGTAGGGTTTTCACTCTTTCCGAGCCCATGCGGGCTAATGCATCCGCGTTCCAATTTTCTTCCCTTTTGACATGAAGTACTTCAAATCCCAGGAAGCAAATGGCAAACTCGTCCACCGTTCTCCGATATTCGGCCATGATGGGACTTTTGGCGTCCCATGTTTGGTTAAGCTGATGTTGTACCAAATCTGAGTCATCATAGAATAGTATGCGGTTGACACCTATTTCTTTTGCAATGTGCAAGCCATGAATCAAAGCTTCGTATTCTGCCACGTTATTGCTGGCGTTGAAGTGTATTTGTAATACATACTCCATAGTATCTCCCTTTGGGGATTTTAGCACTACACATGCTCCAACGCCTTCTTTCATCTTGGATTCGTCAAAGTGCATGACCCAGTATTCCGACTCCGGCATTGGTGTATTTTTCATTGCTTCTGTCCAATCAGCGACGAAATCTGCCAATGCCTGGGATTTAATTGCCGTCCGGGGTTGGTACTTAATGTCGAACACAGCTAACTCGATGCCCCATTTGTCTACTCGGCCTGTTGCGTCCTTATTGTTGAATATAACCCCTAGTGGTGCTTTACATACCACTATTATGGAACGTCCTTGGAAATAATGGCGGAGTTTTCGAGATGCAAAAAACACGCCATATGCCAGCTTTTGATAGTGTGGGTACCTTTGTTTAGACTCGGAAAAAACTTCGCTAACATAGTACACCAGATGTTGATCTGGTATGCTTTGTTCTTCTTTCCGCCTTTCCACAACTATCACAGCGCTAATAACCCTGTTTGTTGCCGTGAGATATAGTAACATGGGTTCTTCGTCTTTTGGCGATGCCAAATCGGAGCTTTCATCAAGGTTTGTTTTAACTGGGCTAACGCTTTGTCCGCCTCTTCTGTCCATACAAATTTGTCGGATTTTTTCAACAATTTGTATAATGGCAGAGCTTTGTCTCCTAGCCGGCTTATAAACCTGCTGACGGCGGCCGCAGAACCTGTCAACCTTTGTACGTCTTTTAAGCATGTAGGCTTTGAGATGTTTAAGATTGCCTTGATCTTTTCCGGGTTTACTTCTATTCCTCTGTGAGAAACGATAAAACCCAAAAGTTTTCCTGAGGGAACCCCGAATACGCACTTTAATGGATTCAACTTCATTTTGTAAGTGCGCAAATTTTCGAAGGTTTCTCGTAGATCTTCATGGAGTGTGTCTTTGTCCTTGGAAACGACGGCAATGTCGTCCACGTAAACATGAACGTTTTTGCCAATCTGACTATGCAAACATCGTTGCATGCAACGCTGGTAAGTTGCACCTGCATTCTTCAGGCCAAAAGGCATGGTTATGTAATAGTATGTTCCATACGGTGTTATGAAGGAGGTTTTGATTTGGTATTCTTCCTTCATACGTATTTGATGGTACCAGGAATAAGCATCCAAAAAGCATAAAAGCTCAGAGCCAGCAGTGACATCTATTATTTGATCGATTCGTGGCAACGCAAACCTATCTTTTGGACATAATTTGTTCAGGCCGGTGTAATCTATGCACATCCTAAGAACATTACTATCTTTCTTCGGGACTAATACTGGGTTTGCAGACCATTCAGTATGTATAACTTCCCGGATAAAATCAGCTGCTAATAGCCAGATAATTTCCTTACCAATAGCCTTTCGTCTTCTTCCGTCAAATCGACGGAGACCTTGTTTGACGGGTTTAGATCCTGGAATCACCTTGATTTGATGCTCAGCAAGTTCCCTGGGTACACCTGGCATGTCCGCAAGACACCAGGCAAAAATATCCCAGTTCTCACGGAGGAACTTGATGAGCTCGCTTTCCTATTTGTCGGTCATCCCGGTTCCCACTACGACAAATTTTGTCGGATCTTTGGGTTCTAGGATAACCTGTCTTGTATTCTCGGAAGCTTTGAAACTATTTGCCGACTTCCGGACTTCTTTTCCTGCCGGCATTTTTGTCGATGATACTTCTTTTGCCAGCTCTTTCAATTGCTCCTTTGCTATTACTTTTTCTGTGCAAAGGGCGTTTCCTTTTTCCATCTCGTTTGCCAATTTGAAGTCTCCGTATATGGTGATTACTCCTCCTTTTGGTCCTGGCATCTTCAGCTTGTTATAAATATAACATGATCGTGCCATGAATTTGGCGAAAGCTGGACGTCCGAGTATTGCGTGGTATACAGTTTCGAATGGCACGACCTCGAAAGAGAATTTTTCCTGTCGGAAATGCTCTTTTTCTCCAAAGGTTACGTATAGGGAAATTTCTCCTAGGGATTGTGCTTGTCTGCCAGGAACGATGCCATGGAAACGTATGTTGCTATGATTGGGTTGGGTCTCGGAGATTCGCATATGCTTTAGTGTATCCAGGTACATTATATTAATGTTGAATCCTCCATCCATCAGCACTCTTTTTAGCCTAGTGTTTTGAACAATAAGGCTTACAATTAGAGCTTGTGTGCCGGGTTCTGGGATATTCCCGGGATGATCAGACTGATCCCAGGTAATTGGTGTATTCGAGTACTTCAAGAATTTGGGGGTTGGTGGAACAACCGTGTTTATTTCTCGAAGTGTTATCTTTTCCACCTTTGCTGAGGGAGTTGCGAGGAAAGTTAAATTGCATTCTCCATCAACTCTCGGGAACTTTGGTTCGCTTTTTCGCTGTTGTTCCTGGATTTTTTTCATCAGTGTCCGATTCACTGTCTTCTTTTTCAGCTTCTGACTTTTGCTTGGAGAATTTCCTCTTGGATCTCTTCCCCTTGTTCCCGGATCCTGCACTGCCTTTCATATGCTTATTAAGCCGGCATCATGCGTTAGTATGGGTGGGTTTCCCAAATTGCGAATGGTGGACACAGTTTTCCGACTTAATATTTTCCCAATCTTCCTTTGTGTAGGAGATAGGTTCTGTGTTTCTTCCTTTCCATTTGATGCCATTATCCTTTCCAAAGGCTAGATTAACTTCTTTGGGATTTTGCTGTGCCTCTGGAGTAGCTTTTTTCTCAGAACGAGGCGTCTTTTTGGCCTGAGCCAAAGCATCAATATTTCCACCTCTCGCTTTGATGTCGTCTTCAGCTGTTGCGTGCTCATTTGCGGTTGTAAGCATAGATCCGAGATCTTTGTGCTTCTTTGAACCAACCATGAATGGTACGAGGCCGGGTTATAAGCCATTGATGAAAGCATGGATTGCTTGTACATCACTTACTCCAGAGCGGTTGTTCTTCATTGCAGAACATCTTGAGATAAAGTTAACGTATGGCTCATCTTCAAAATGGGTGGAGCGGTTATCTGGTTGATGCTATTGGGGCGTTTGTAAGTTCCCCGAAAATGCTGAGTGAAAACTATAGCCATATCATCCCAACTATCCACAGTTCTTGACGGAAGCCCGTTAATCCAATCTGTGGCTCCATCCAGCAACATTAGGGGGGGGGGGAATTTTACCGCCTCTAGATCTTTCCCTTTGTTAATCTGAACGGCTGTATAGTAGTCTGAGAGCCAGGTATCTGGGTTTGTACTGCCGGTCTATTTTTGATATGTTGTTCCAACTTTGGCGAAGCCAGAATGTAGAGTTATTCTTTGGATCCTGTCAGTGAAACACTTAGGTCCGAAGTATAGATCATCTCTTTCTGCTCTATCAGCATGAACGGAATATCTGCCGACTGAATGGATAGAAGGGGATCTTCTTCTTTCTTTTCCATTGTTGCGTGGGTGCGCTTTTCCAGGGTTATCCCTATTTCCTCCGTTATTGTGTCCTTTGGAATAAGGTGGAGTTCGACTCCTTTGTCTTTCCTTATTCCTAGGGGCGTACGGGATCTCTCACGCCTGTGAGGAATGTCGTATCTTCCAGCTTTTTCAGCAGGGCGTCTCGGAAGCGGCATTGATTTTCCGTCTTTCCGATTTTGTTCTTCCCGATCTTGGGGGTTAATTCCACCTTTCGGTGGATGGGATCCTGTCCTGGACGCTACATCCTTGTTATCTAGAATTTTCTTGTCCTTTCTCGGATCTCCTTTCTTCTCTTTTGAATTGCCTGAATCTCCAGGTTCG
Organism: Alopecurus myosuroides; assembly: GCA_028641055.1. NCBI lineage: Eukaryota > Viridiplantae > Streptophyta > Magnoliopsida > Poales > Poaceae > Alopecurus > Alopecurus myosuroides. Next base: position 374,083,920 of record CM054058.1, on the reverse strand, counting down.
CCAGGTCCAGGTGCTCCAGCGGCGCATGTGGTTGTTTTGCATAGGGTCGAGTCATCATGCAACTTCCCTGATCTCGCCTGCCCCCACTGTTGCTGTTGCAATGCTTTTCCTAAGAAAGCATACACCCCTTGCAGCATTTCATCATTGGAGTATAGATCATCATTGAGGATGGCGAATGCGGCTTCCGCGTTTTCTGCTGCGGTTTTGTATACAGGTTCGCCCTTGGCATCAATGTCGTTTACTTGCTTTTGCCAGGAAGGGTTTTGGAACCGTTCCTTTGGCGGCAATACTTCTGGTCTTGCGATTCCGGGTAACCGTGTAGGTTTTATGCCAGATCTATTCCTTCTCTCGTACTCCTCAATTTCTTCCTACTGCAACTTAATGGCAGCCTGGGTTTTTAGGAGATTTCCCCGAGTTCTGAATAGATGTTGATGTTGCCTTTGGAGAGCTTGTCTCCTGGCTTCCAGCACTTTAGGGGGTTCGTGGAGTCCCACTGGTGTTTGAAGTAAATCACGTCCGTCCTGTTCTGACATTGGCGGAACAGGGATTTCCTTCGTTTTCTTCTCCGCAGGCTTGACTCCACTTCCTCCTCCTACTTCCAGGTTTTCGTTGGCGGGATCCGTCAGTTTTTTCTTCCGGAGTTTGTAGTGTAGTTTCTTGGCAGTCTTGTTTCTTTTCTTGGAAGAGGGAGGTTTTTTACCAGGTTCGTCTTCTGTCAATTCCTTGACATCGGAGTAAGTTGGACTGGTTTCACCGTCCTCTCTTTCCTCATCTGGCGTAGGTGCTTGAGGGTCTTCGTGACTTTCGGCATCCGTGTTTTCAGCTGGTTTTGCCATAAGAACTTCATGGAATCCCTCTTGAAGAGATTTTACCTTTCTTTCGAAAGCATCTTCATCTTCGTCTTCAGAATCGAGTTTATCCGATCCGGGTTCCGACTCCAATCTCGCCTCAATGGCGGCTAGCACAGAATCGGCTTCCGAGTTCGTCTCCGTATCGACGGTTGTCGAATCTTCCACCTCTGCTGTGGGATTTTTTTTCTGCCTCTTCTACGGGATTGCTTTCATCCGTGTTTTCGGTGATCTCGGATTGCACCATACCAATAAAGTGTGATCTCATTGCAGGCATCTCCGAAGAGGCAGCAAGTTGAGCAGGATATTGGCGATTTGAGCAAAATCCGGCATCATAGTTTTCTTCAACTGGGTATAGGGCGGGTGGGATAAATCTACTTCCACCAAAGAATCTCATTGCCTTTATTGTTAATCTGATAAAGATGTTTGCATATCCAATCGGTAAAACGCAGGTACTTACCAGATGATTCCGTGCTGGCATGTACGATCCATTGTCGAGGAAGCGCCCGACGTCGTTGTCGAATTCCAAGCTTCCGACAGTTATGGTACTGCCGATTCCGCCGAGTATCCCCGATCGAAACATAACGCCTGACGCCGCTGGCCCCACGGTGGGCGCCAACTGTCGAGACATCGTAGTAGAGTTCATAGACGGGGGTGCCACGAGACTACTGATAGAGATGTGGGGAGAACGTGGTAGTATGACAACCAGAGACACCAAATTTACTCAGGTTCGGTACATCGCAACTAGGCGGCATTCCTACTCCTGCAATCTCACTAAATCAGGGCTGGAGCCTGAAGTATACAAAGTACAATGTGAGTTGTTTTAGCTAACTCGACAAGGATCAACTTCTCGGCGAGTTGGCTTCTAGCTAATTGTCTCTCTTTATTCTCTCCCGTCCGGCTTTATATAGGTAGCCGGGTTAAGGCTTACAGAAAGGAAACCTAGAAGACTATGGTAAGTTTCTAACTTGGAAAGCAGGAATCCGCCTTCTACTCCAAGCCGTACCACGTAGGCCGTGGTCCAGATTCTTCTAGAATTCTGCTTCTGCGCGTCAGGTTACTGGGCCGCCTAATGGACCGTGATCCATTACCATTCAGGCCACCCTGGTAATCCGGCTCTTTAGGACAAGGCCAGATATACCCCTAATCGGTATATATCCGACATTATAGAAATCCTATTTTTAGTAGCATTATAATTTATAACATCAAGTAACATAGGACCATCATCGAGAGCATTATCGTATAAATTTTCTAAACAAACTTCCTCATTATCATGGATATCAGTAGTTGGAATAAATAGAGGATTATCATATGATTTATCCAAGTAGCATGGATTATCATAAATAACCGTAGCAATATCATTCTCACAAGTTTCATTCATAGTAATATCAAGATCACAAGTATAGCAAGTATCAGTTTCATCAAAAAGGGATATTTCAAAAGAATCAATTGAATCATCACTTTCATCAAATAATGTATGAGTTAAAGAGTTACTATCATTGGGAGGTAGACATGGGTAGCTCCATTCTTCCTCCTCTTGATCATCACTCTCCTCCTCTTTTTCATCCAATGAGCTTCCAGATTTAGCAGTTTCTTCTTCCATAGGTTCCTGCAAGGCATTAGTCCCTTCCTTAGGTTAAGAGCATTTATTAAGATATTCTATTATGAGGTAATTACAATCCTTGTAATTATCAAAGAAATATTCAAGTATAGCATACATCTATTATTTATAAGGTGCATCATCAATACTTTCAAGTAAATAAGCAATTTCGAATGCACCTTTCCAAGCAATAAATTCTTCAATTTGTTCCACATCATATAATTCATAATTAACCTTAACATAAGAACATATGGTAACATCATCATTATACTCACATTGAAAAGGAAGGTGTTTATACCTCCTACAGCAGCAAGATTTATCAGAGCAATAAGCAACATTATAAGTAGAGCACAAGTTTTTAGCATAACCATGCAGTTTATTAATTTGCTCCCATAAGTGTATCCCTTTTTGTGACAAGCAGTGATCCTTATAATATTTTTGTTGTTCATCCGTGAACCCACCTTGCCTATAAGATCTAGTTTCAAAGACATCAAACATTGCTAGCAAGCATGATAAAGCATGTAACAAGCAAAACAATAACAAAGTAAAAAATGATTGGAGGTGAGAGACTCCTCTTGCAGAAATTCTCTTCCTCCCAGGCAACAACGCCAGAAAATGCTTTGATTCATGTGGACACATGTTCGTGGGGAGACCCCAAGAGGAAGGTATGAAGAGTGCAACAACAAGTTTCCCTCAGAAAGAAACCAAGATTGAATCGACCAGTAGGAGGAAGGAGTAACTTCAGAAGGTTCATGCAGCGGAGATGGCAGGGCGCACTACCGGTTCAGCAGCTACGTGGAACCTACACAACACAATCAAATCACTTTGCCGCAATGAAGCAGTGAGGTTGTCAATCTCACCGGTTTTGCTGAACACAAAGAGGTTAAACATATGGTGTGGAAAACAGTAGGAGAACAGTATGAAAGCAGTGTGAAAGCAGTGTGTGTATTATCAGTATGAGAAAATGGACCAGGGTCCACAATTCAATAGTGGTGTCTCTCTGTGAAACATAAATAACATGTGTGGTGAATAAATTACATCTGTGCAATTGACAGAAATAATGGTTGCATCGTAGTGCATATGCAAGACATAGACATTACTATGTGATTCATGCAGGCATTACAACAAAATACATAGACCGTCATCCAACTGCATCTATGTCTAATAATCCACCCTCCGAATATCATCCGAACAAACATTGGGTATTAAGTTGCAAGCAACAGATTATCGTAGTAAGCGAAGTGTGTAATGTAAACAATGTAAACTAGGTAAACACCATTGTTTTCTCCCTAATGGAAACAACACATCCTCCATCCGTCACAAATTTGTCACTCGAGCACAGATGCAAAGGAGGCATGAACCCACTATCGAGCATAAATACTCCCTCTTGGAGTTACTAGCATCTACTTGGCCAAAGCATCTACTAATAACAGAGAGCATGCAAGATCATAAATAACATATGCATGAAAATAACATGATAGATTGATAATCAGAAGACATAGCATTCAACATTCATCAGATCCCAACAAACACAACATGTAGCATTCCATAAAGATGATCATCTCGGTCATGTAGGGAAGCTCATGAGATCTAAACATGAGGTAGAAAGTGCAGAAGAAAACCATCTAGCTACTGCTATGGACCCATAGCCCAGGGATAAACTACTCACGCATCACTTCAGAGGAGGGCATGGTGGTGTAGACCCCTCCGGTGATGAATTCCCCTGCCGGCAGGGTGCCTGGGAGAGCTCCAGAACCCTCCCGATCTCGGGATGACGATGACGGCGTCCTCGGGTGTTTCTCAGGAAAAGTGGTATATCTCTAAGGTTGATATGTCGGGGGGTATAAATAGGCGCAAGGGCGATGGCGGTGGAGGCCCGAGGGGCCCACACCACCCCATGGCGCGGCCAGGGGGCGCCGCCCTATGGTGTGGCCCCCCTTCGGGCCTCTTTGGGACTCCGTGGAACCTTCGAGAATTCTAAGGCTTCCAGACTTCGAATTTTCCTATTCCGGGAATATTTCCAGAACAACTTTTTTGAAACTAAAAACAACAGAAAACAGGGAACTGGCTCTGTGGCATCTTGTCAACAGGTTAGTCCGGAAAATCGATAAAAATGACATAAAGTGTATAGCAAACATGTAGGAAACAACATGGAACATCAGAAATTAAGGATACGTTTATGACGTATCACATGCTACCAATATGAACTTGATCATCTAAATTGTAAAAGCATAAGCATAGTTGATATCATAGAACTTAAACACAAGCATGATAAATATAATTCTAACAATAAAGCATAGCAATCACCTTGCATCATGAGAAGTAACACAAATAAAAGATCATAAATAATAATGCAATCGAAAGCTATACGTTTGTTCAAGCATAGAGATAACATGGCAAAGTGATATTTCGCTTGTCCTTAAGAGTGGGGAAAAACATTAATGCCAGGACACCTTCAAAGTTCATGAGGAAGACTACAACAAATAATTTTAGAACAAACAATAACACATCATGAATCAATTAATAATGTTTCTGGGACAAATGCACATTAAACTCAGAATGGCAACCATGCTCTCTGAACTGTGCATAAAGTTAGAAGATGGAGACTCAACATAAAGTAAAATAAAGGCCCTTCACAGAGGGAAGCAGGGATCACTCATGTGCTAGAGTTTTATTTTGTTAAACAGAGGTATTGAAAACATTTTCTAGAGAGGTGTATGCTTATGTCAACGAATAGTAAACAGAAGATATAGTACGTCACAAGACAAATAGACTTCACAAGAGCGGCTCCCATAGAAGGACGCATCTGGCTAGAAGGTCATCCCTCTTTCTCTTTTGTTTACACAATTATGCTTTGACTGATAAATCAGGGGAAAAAATAGTGAAGAGAATTTGTTGTATTACTTTGGGACTGGGCACCCCGCTGCCAGCTCTTCTATCAATTAGATAAGAGGATGAAGCTACTAGTCCAGGGTGTGAAAGTCCAATCAACAAGTGAGATAAAGATTCTCCATTTATGTCCTCGTGAGCTAAAACAGGAGCACAAAAGAGGATTAATTTTTGAAGGTTTTAAAGGTAACACATGAGCAATTTACTTTGGAGTGGAACTTAAATACCACATGTAGGTAGGTATGGTGGGCACATTTTTCAAACTTTGGTTTTGGGGAGTTGGATGCACGAGTAGAGCTCATACTCGGTATAGGTGGAGGCTAGCAAAAGACTGGGAGCGACAAATCAAGAGAGCAATAATGGCCATAATCATGCATAGCGACAAACACATCATTAGTCAAAGCATAAGTGGTACTACAAGTTCAAAATGTAAATTATCATAGAGGATATAAGTGACTGGTTCGTAGTCATAAACATGGTGTGAGCATGCGCCAAGTCAACCAAATAAAACATTCAAAGGAGAACACCACAAATTTATGCTTCAAAATGACAAGAACCACTCATGATTCTTTCTAAGGCATATTAAACACTCTCAGATATTTGAGACAAATCATGCTACAAAAATAACCACTAGGATTTAGAATTAAAATAACATCTAGCATGACATGAAAAATTCTAGCCACGGTCTAAACAAGCTTCTAATTGCACCGTTATAAGCACGAAAACTGTACTACTGCTTTCCAACACCAAGAATTTCATGATAAACAAAAAATCTCCAAGAGATACAGCAATAAAACAAGAGAGTACTAAAACAACTCTACTAAAACTAATAGCTCTAAATAAGAGATGAAAGAAAAATAGGAGCTAAACATGAATTTTGCAGCAACTAGAAAAAAACTAAGGATGCGAGCATAACAAGTATTCAAATGAAAAGGCGGGGCATGTCTCTCTCCCACACAAAGAATTCTAGGGTCCAACTATATTATTGCAGCAAGGAAAACAAAAGAAAACAAAATAAAAACAAATAGACGCTCCAAGTAAACTTCATATGATGTGACCGAATAAAAATATAGTTTCACTAGAAATAACCTGATAAATTGTTGATGACGAAGGGGATGCCTTGGGCATCCCTAAGCTTAGATGCTTGAGTATTCTTAGAATTTTCTAGGATGAACCATAGGTTCATCCCCAAGCTTTGACCTTGCACTCTTTTTGATCACATTATATCACCCTCTTCTCTTGACCCTTGAAAGGTTCCTTCACACCACACTCAAAGAGTAATTCACATTAGAGGGTTAGTGCAACAATAAAGAATTCATGGGTTCAGCATGGGCACAAGTGATATTTATACTTTTAAACATTATCTACAGTCACTGATGTTTCCTGAAGCAAAGAAATCCACTTGACATAGTAAAAGAGCAAATGCAAGAAAAATGGCAGAATCTGCCAAAACAGAACAGTTTGTAAAGACGAATTTTTTCGGGGCACTTACGTTGCTCAGATAGAAAAACTTAAGGAACGAAAACGTTTAGCAAGTAGCTGGGGAATAAGCACAAAAAATTTCAGATCATTCTGATCTTTCTGGATTTTATACAATTTTTTACGGTGGACAGCAGAAATCTGTTTCCTGCGCAGAAATCCAAAACCAACTCCAACTTTCGTCAGAAACTTTACTTGGCACAACTAAAACTTGAAAATAAAGATACAAAGTAGTTTCTACAGAAGTATAAAACTCCTTGACTCAAAGAAAACATAAAAACAAAGCAAAAAACAAAACCATGGGTTATCTCCCAAGAAGTTCTTTTCTTTAATGCCTTTTAGCTAGGCCCAGAAAAGTAGATTCATGTGTTTTCAAATGAGGAAGATGCTCACATGAGAAATATGAATTAAGAAAAATAGATCATCAATAAGAAATTATAAAACAAATTTAAGTCTAACCCACTTCCTATGCATAGGAATCTTGTAAAGAAATAAATTAAAGAAGCTCAAACTAAAAATCATGGGAAGGTAGAACAAGAGCAACTTCAAAACTTTCAACAAAAAGAGAGGTTTTTTAGTAACATGAAAATTCCTACAGCCATATTTTCATCTCTCGTAATATTTTTCAGTAGCATCATGAACAAACTCTACAGTATAATTATCACATAAATCATGTTTTTCATGGTCTAAAATCACACAGTTCATATCAAGCTCCAAAACAGTGGGATCAAAATTTAAAATCAGCTCTTTTTTCCCACATTTAGCAATATCAAAACGAGATGATTGATCACTCATAAAAGGTATAGGACACATTATATTAATCCTATTTTCAGTAGCATTATAATTTATAACAGCAAGTAACATAGGACCATCATCTAGAGCATTATCATATAAATTTTCTAAACAAACTTCCTCAGTATCATGCATATCAATAGTTGGAATAAATAGAGGGTTATCATAGGATTTTTCAAAGTAGCATGGATTATCATAAATAATAGTAGCAATATCATTATCACAAGTTTCATTCATAGTAGTACATGGTCACAAGTATATCAAGTATCAACTTCATAAAAAAGGGATATTTCAAAAGAATCAGTAGGATCATCACAACTATGAGTTAAACAGTTACTCTCATTTGGAGGTAGACATGGGTAGATCCATTCTTCCTCCTCTTGATCATCACTCTTCTCCTCTTTTTCATCCAATGAGCTTCCAGATTCAGCAATTTCTTCTTCCATAGGCTCCTGCAAGGCATCAGTTACTTCGTTTGGTGGAGAGCATCTTTTAAGATATTTAATTATGTAGTAATTACAATCCTTGTAATTATCAAAGAAATATTCAAGTATATCATAGATCTCATATTTATAAGGTGCATCATCAATATTTTCAAGCAAAAAAACAATTTCAAATGCACCCTTCCAAGCAATAAATTCCACAATTTGTTCCACATCATCAAAGTCATAATTTCCCTTAACATAAGAAGATACAGTAACATCATCATTATACTCACATTGAAAAGGGAGGTGTTTATACCTCCTACAGCAACAAGATTTATCAAAGAAATAACTGACATTATAAGTAGAACACAAGTTTCTAGCAATAATATGAAATTTATTAATTTGTTCCCATAAGTGTTTCCCTTTTTGAGACAAGTGATGTCCTTATAATATTTTTGTTGTTCTTCTGTTAACCCACCTTGCCAATAAGATCTAGTTTCAAAGACAACAAACATTGATAGCAAGCATGATAAAGCAAGGATAATAAAAATAACAACTAGAATAAGAACTATTTTTTGTGTTTTTTATAAAGAGAAGCAAACAAGACAAAATAAAATAAACTAAGAAAAACAATAACAAAGTAAAGAGATTGGAAGTGAGAGACTCCCCTTGCAGAAATTATCTTCCTCCCCAGCAACAGCGCCAGAAACTAGCTTGATGGTGCAGGACTTGCACTCGTTGAGAGACCCCAAGAGGAAGGTTTGATGAGCACATCAGCAAGTTTTCCCTCGGAAAGAAACCAAGGTTGAATCGACCAGTAGGAGGAAGAAGTAAATTCAGAAGGTTGATGCAGCTGAGATGGCAGGGCGTACTACCGGTTCAGCAGCAATGTGGAACCTACACAACACAAACAATTCACTTTGTCCAAACGAAGCAGTAAGGTTGTTAATCTCACCGGTTTTGCTGATAACAAAGAGGTTAAATCTATGGTGTGGAAAACAGTAGTAGGAGTGTGAAAACAATGGAAGCAGTGTGGAAGCAGTGGTTGTATTATCAGTATGAGAAAATGGACCGGGGTCCACACCTCACTAGAGGTGTCTCTCCATAAAAGATAGCTAACATGTGTGGTGCACAAATTACAGCTTGGCAATTGACAGATAAAGAACATGCATGACATAAAGATTACTATGAGATTCATGTGGGCATTACAACCAGATACATAGATCGTCATCCAACTGCATCTATGACTAATAATCCACCCTTCGAATATCATCCGAACAAACGTAGGGTATTAAGTTGCAAGCAACGGATAATCGCAGTAAGCAAAGTGTGTAATGTAAACAATGTAAACTAAGTAAACATCGTTGTTTTATCCCTAATGGCAACATCACATCCTCCATCCTTCACGTTTCTGTCACTCGAGCACAGATGCAAAGGAGGCATGAACCCACTGTCGAGCATAAATACTCCCTCTTGGAGTCACTAGCATCAACTAACAATGGAGAGCATGCAAGATCACAAATAACATACATATGAAGATAACATGATATATTGATAATAAACAGACATAGCATTCAATAATCATCGGATCCCAGCAAACATAACACGTAGCATTACAAATAGATGATCTCGATCATGTGAGGCAGCTCAGTAGATCTAAACATGAGGCATTGATACGTCATAAATGTATCTATAATTTCTGATGTTCCATGTTGTTTTCATACCATATGCTACATGTTTTCATTACACTTTATGTCATTTTTATCGATTTTCCGGACTAACCTATTGACAAGATGCCACAAAGCCAATTCCCTGTTTTCTGCTGTTTTTAGTTTCAGAAAAGTTGTTCTGGAAATATTCTCGAAATTGGCAAATTCGAAGCCCGGAAGTCTTAGAATTCCCGTAGGTACCACAGAGTCCCGAAGAGGCCCGGAGGGGGCCACAGGGGGGCTACACCATAGGGTGGCGCCCCTGGCCGCACCGGGGGTGATGTGGCCCCCCTGGGCATCCACCGCCATTGCCCTTTCGCCTATTTATTCCCCCAATACGACAAACCTAAAAATATACCACTATTTCCCGAGAAACACCCGAGGCCGCTGTCATCGTCAACCCTAGATCGGGAGGGTTCTGGAGCTCTCCCCAGCACCCTGCCGAGAGGGGAATTCATCACCGGAGGGGTCTACACCACCATGCCCGCCTCCGGAGTGATGCGTGAGTAGTTCATCCTTGGAATAAGGGTCCATAGCAGTATCTAGATGGTTGTACACTCCACCTTATGCCTCATGTTTAGGTCTCGTGAGCTGTCTCACATGATCGAGATCATCTATTTGTAATTCGAGATGTTGTGTTTGCTGGGATCCGATGATTATTGAATGCTATGTCTGCTGATTATCAAACTATCATGTTATCTTCATGCATATGTTATTTATGATATTGCGTGCTCTCTGTTATTAGTAGATGCTCTGGCTAAGTAGATGCTAGTAACTCCAAGAGGGATTATTTATGCTCGATAATGGGTTCATGCCTCCTTTTCATCTTTGCTCGAGTGACAGAAACGTGACGGATGGAGGATGTGTTGTTGCCATTAGGGAGAAAATAATGGTGTTTACCTAGTTTACATTGTTTACATTACACACTTTGCTTACTGCGATAATTTGTTGCTTTCAACTTAATACCCAACGTTTGTTCGGATGATATTTGGAGGGTGGATTATTAAACATAGATGCAGTTGGATGACGGTCTATGTATTTTGTTGTAATGTCCGCATGAATCACATAGTAATCTTTATGTCTTGCATATGCACTACGGTGCCGCCTTCATTTCTGTCAATTGCCCAGCTGTAATTTGTTCACCACGCATGTTAGCTATCTTTTATGGAGAGACACCTCTAGTGAACTATGGACACCGGCCCATTTTCTCATTATGATAATACACACACTTCTTCCACTTCTTTCACACACTGCTTCCATTGTTTTCACACTATTGCAACTATTTTATACTATTCTCATATTGTTTTCCATACCATACATTTAACCTCTTTGTTATCAGCAAAACCGGTGAGATTGACAACCCCACTGCTCCGTCGGGGAAAAGTGAATTGTTTGTGTTGTGTAGGTTCCACGTTGCTGCTGAACTGGTAGTGCACCCTGCCATCTCAGCTGCATCAACATTCTGAAGTTACTCCTTTCTCCGACTGGTCGATTCAACCTTGGTTTCTTTCTGAGGGAAAACTTGTTGATGTGCTCATCAAACCTTCCTCTTGGGGTCTCCCAATGAGTGCAAGTCCTGCAGCATCAGGTATAAGGTGGAGAGTACAACCATCTAGCTACTGCTATGGATCCGTAGTCCAGGGATGAACTACTCATGCATCACTCCGGAGGCGGGCATGGTGGTCTAGACCCCTCCGGTGATGAATTCCCCTCTCGGCAGGGTGCCGTGGAGAGCTCCAGAACCCTCCCGATCTCGGGTTGACAATGACGGCGGCCTAGGGTGTTTCTCGGGACGAAGTGGTCTATTTTTAGGGTAGATGTATCGGGGGGATAAATAGGCGAAAGGGCGATGGCGGTGGATGCCCGAGGGGCCCACACCACCCCCAGGCGCGGCCAGGGGGCGCAGCCAGGAGGAGCGCCGCCCTATCGTGTGGCACCCCTCCGTGCCTCTTCGTGACTTTGTGGAGCCTTCAGGAATTCTACGACTTCCGGGCTTCAAATTTTCCAATTCCGAGGATATTTCCAGAACAACTTTTCTGAAACTAAAAACAACAGAAAACAAGGAACTGGCTACGTGGCATCTTGGTAATAGGTTAGTCCAGGAAATCGATAAAAATGACATAAAGTGTAAGGAAAACATGTAGCATATGACATGAAAACAACATGGAACATCAAAAATTATAGATACGTTTATGACGTATCAAGGACACACGGGAGGATTCGTCAAATTATTTTCATTACACGCGTTGATTAATATTTATCGTTTTGGTAAGTGTTATGTGGGTAGACCTATGCTAGTGCACCGTCCCATACAGGAAAAATACACACTTACGATTACACTACTTGCAAGCGTCTGCAACTATAAGATAGTAATTAAGAAATAAATCTAACCGTAGCAATAAACTCCTGGTATCTACTACTTCCTTATGGAAAGTCTTGCGAACTAGGGTTCGGGTTTTTGTCACTCCGGAAACCCTCCATAAGCAATCCAATACGCAATGCATTACTTTAGCCCCATAAAGGCGAAGTGCTATGTAGTCGACGTTGAGCTAAGTAAAGCCTATAGTGGAAAGTTGAGCCTATATTTCGAATTTCTACGCAGGAAACAGATTTCTGCTGTCCACTGTTAATTCTGTTAAAAATCACAGAAAATTCAAAATGACCTGAGCTTTTTTTGATTAATCCTGAGTTATATACGCAAGTTTTCTTAGAAGACCACTTTTTGATTTGAGCAACATATTTTTTTTTTAAAATCGATCTTTACCTGCTGTTCTGTTTTGACAGATTTCTGCCATTTATCGCATTTGCATCTTAATCTCTTTCTTTTGGTGTTCTATTGAGAAAAAGAGTTTTGAAGAAGCTGTGATGGTAGCTAATATGTTTTTGAGTGTTAGACTTGTGTTGAAACTGAACCATGTGAATTTCTTATTTCAATTGCACTAACGTTGCTAATGAAGATTGTGAGAATTTTGGTCCGAAGGAAGTTTTCAAGGGTCAAGAGAAGAGGATGATATGATGTGATAAAGAAGAGTGAAAAGCCTAATCTTGGGGATTCCCAGGTGGTACATCCAAGAAAATTCCAAGAAGACTCGAGCGTCTAAGCTTGGGATGCCCAAGGCATCCCCTTCTTCATCAACAAATTATCAGGTCACTTCTAGTGAAACTATATTTTTATTCCGTCGCATCTTATGTACTTTACTTGGAGTGTCTTTTTTTTCAGTTTGCTTTTGCTTTAAGTTTTTTTTTACTTTCATAATAAGCTTTGTTGGACCCCAGCATTCTTTTATTGGGGAATGACACGCTCCGCTTTTTAATGAGAATACGTTGTATTCTTAGTCTCTGTTTGGCTGCTGCATTTATTTAGCTCCTGTTTTGCATGCATCTCTTATTAGAGCTGTTAGTTTTAGTAGTATTATTTGAGTACTCTCATGTTTTCTTGATGTATCATAAAGAGTATTTTTGTTAAATCATGTTTTGTACGGTGCTTGTTGGGAGAAAGAAAACTGCTGCTTGAAGTAGAATTTATAACAATACTAGTAGAAGCTTGTATAGACCGTGGCTAGGACTTTTTCATGCCATGCTAAATATTATTTTAGTTTTAAATCCTTGTGGTTATTGAGTAGCATGATTAGCCTCAAATAACTGAGAGTGTTTAATATGTATTGAAAGATTCATGAGTTGTTCTTGTCATAGTAAAGCATCAATATATGGTATTCTCTTTCGAATGTTTTATTTAGTTGACTTGGCGCATGCTCACACCATGTTTATGACTACAAATCAGTCACGAATAGCCTCCATGACCACTTAGTTTTTCAACTTGTGATACTGCTTATGTTTTAATTAATGATGCTTATGTCGCTATGCATGATTATGGCTCTTATGCTCTCTTGATTTGTCGCTCCCAGTCTTTTGCTAGCCTCCACCTGTACTGAGTATGAGCTCTAATCGTGCATCCAAACTCCTTTAAACCAAAGTTTTTCCAATTCTCTCCACCATACCTACCTACATGTGGTATTTAACTGCCATTCCAAAGTAAATTGCTCATATGTTACCTTTAAAACCTTCAAAATTACTCCTGCTTTATGTTCCTGTTTTTGCTCATGAGGACGTAAATAGAGAATCTTTATATCACTTGTTGATTGGATTTCACACCCTGGACTAGTGGCTTCAACCTCTTATCCAAATGATAGAAGAGCTGACAGCGGGGTGCCCAACCCTAAATTAATACAAACAAATTCTCTTCACTATTTTTGCCACGGATTTATCAGTCAAAGCATAATTGTGTAAACAAAAGAGAAAAAGGGATGACCTTCTACACCAGTTGCGTCCTTCACCATGGGAGCCGCTCTTGTGAATCCAGTTGGCTTGTGACGTACTGTATTTTCGGTTTACCATTCATTTACATTAGCATACATCTCCCAAAATATAGACACTCCTCCATGGTATGTAATTGTTGGCAGGCACCCGAGGATTCGGTTAGCCATGGTTTGTGAAAGATGGATGGGAGGAGTGTAAAACTTTTAATACCTCTGTTTAAAAAAATAAAAGCTCTAGCATATGAGTGATCCCTGCTTCCCTCTGCGAAGGGCCTTTCTTTTACTTTTATGTTGAGTCTCCATCTTCTAACTTTATGCACAGTTGAGAGAGCATTTTTGTCATTCTGAGTTCTATGTGCATTTGTCCCATAAGCATCAATAATCACTTCATGATGTGATATTATTTGTTCTTAAATTATTTGTTCTAGTCTTCCTCTTGAACTTTGAAGGTGTCTTGGCATTTATGTTTTGCCCTTCTCTTAAGGACTATCGAAATATCACTTTGCCACGCTTTCTCTATACCCGAAACAAACATTTACCTTTCTTTGCATTATTATTCATGATACTTTATTTGAGTTACTCTTCGTGATGCAAAGTAATTGCTATGCTTTATTATTAATTTTTATTTATCATTCATGTGTTTAAAGTTTTATGATCTCAGCGTGCATATGCTTTTACATTAGATTGATCAAGTTATGTTAGTAGCATGTCACCTCAGAAATTATTGTTTTATCGTTTACCTACGCGACGATGAGTAGGAACTAAGCTTGGGGATGCTTGATACGTCATAAATGTATCCCTAATTTCTGATGCTCCATGATGATATTATGCCAATTGCTACATGTTTTCTCCCTTCTTTATGTCATTTTTATCGATTTTCCGGAATAACCTGTTAATAAGATGCCACTGAGCCAGTTCCCTGTTTTCTGTTGTTTTTTAGTTTCAGAAAATTTGTTCTAGAAATATTCTCGGAATTGGAAAATTCGAAGCCCGGAAGTCCTATTTTCCCCGTAAGCATCCAGAATACCGAAGAGGAGTCAATGAGGGGCAACATGGGGGCCACACCATAGGGTGGCGCGCCCCGCTGGCCGCGCCAGCTATGGGCGTGGGGCCCCCAGCCTCCACCGCCTTTGCCCTTTCGCCTATTTAAGCCCCCCGGATGGAAAACCCTAGGCACCAGATCAAAATCCCCAGAAAAAGTTCCACAGCCGCCATCACCGTCAACCCCAGATCAGGGGGTTCTGAAGCTGTTCCCGGCACACTGTCGGAGAGGAAATCATCACCGGAGGCCTCGCCATCACCATGCCTGCCTCCGGAGTGATGCGTGAGTAGTTCATCCTTGGACTACTGGTTCGTAGCTGTAGCTAGATGGTTGTCTTCTCCTCTTATGCCTCCATGTTTAGATCTCGTGAGCTGCCTATCATGATCGAGATTGATCTTATGTAATTCTTTGTGCTGTGTTTGCTGGGATTCGATGAATATTGAACTTATGCCAAGTTGATTATAGTCTTTATTTGCATATGTTATTTGTGATCTTGCATGCTCTCCGTTGCTAGTGGTTATTCTGGCCAAGTAGTTGCTAGTGACTCCAAGAGGGAGTATTTATGCTCGATAGTGGGTTCATGCCTCCTTGTTGCCTTGCTCGAGTGACAGAAACGTGAAGGGGGAGGATGTGATGTTTCCATTAGGGAGAAAACAGCGGTGAGAGTGCCCGCGTGCATAATCATTGTTTACATTACACACTTTGTTTAATGCAATTATCTGTTGCTTGCAACTTAATACCTAAGGGGGTTCGGATGATAACCTGAGAGTGGATTATTAGTCATAGATGCAGATGGATGTCGGTCTATGTATCTTGTTGCAATGCCTGCACTAAATATCGTAGTAATCTTCATGTCATATTGTGCACTACGGTGCAACCTCTATTTGTCAATTGCCCAGCTGTAATTTTTTCACCCAACATGCTATCTTTTATGGAGAGACACCACTAGTGAAACTATGAACCCCGGTCCATTTTCCACATTGTTAAACAAACCACAACAATTTCATGCTCTCTTTACTTACGGCAAGCATACACTATTTTTCCACACTATACGTCTAATCTTTGTTTTCAGCAAGACCGGTGAGATTGACAACCTCACTGTACCGTTGGGGCAAAGTATTTTGGTTGTGTTGTGTGCAGGTTCCATGTTGTTGCTGACACCGGTGAAGCGCCAGCACCACCGTCAGTGGCATCAACCTTCTGAAGATTCTCTTTCTCCTACTGGATTGATAACCCTGGTTCTTAACTAAGCGGAAAACTTCCTACCGCTGTGCTCATCACACCCTCCTCTTGGGGTATCCCAACGAGTGCTAGATCTGCACCATCATGGGGCCAAGATGGCTATCCAATTTTCCTTGGCGCATGGTGTCTCAGGTGACCTGAAGAAGGTGTACTCGGAGGTTCCGCGCGACTCAACGGGCAAAAATTTAGCACTCCGTCCTTTTGGCGACCGCTCTGAAGGGCTCGCGAAGATGCTTTCTAGGTACACTCCCGTGCTGGGCGTAAGGGACAACCTGCTGCGAGTGGAGCCACCTCTGTAACTCCGTAGAATAGTTCTTGTTTCCGTGTGCCCTCTTATGTAATGAACCTTGGGATGTATTCCCGTACTTTATTTTGCCTAATCAAAATGTTTTTGAAAGTGTCAGTGTTTTATATCTGCACCTTACTTTGTATTGTCCCAATGGGAGTAGCCCCCGAACACCCGAGATTTGGGTGGCATATTCTCAAGTGGGGTATTGTACTGTCTCTGAATCTTTGTTGTTCTTTTCCAGGTAGTGGATTCCAGCGGAGGTTCGTCGAGTGGAGCTGCTTCGCTGGTTAATCCGTTGGTTGCCGCTGCCAGTACGTTTGCATCACTCCGCGACCGTGTCGCGGATAACGATCGTAAGCTGAAGGCTCTGTGAGGCATCGCTGGCGTTGCCAAGTCGAAACAGAAACTTGCGGCGGAGTGTGAGCAATTTTTAATGGAGGAACTGGCAGCTGTTGCAAAGGGCATGCTCTGTAAGTTTGCGAGCCCCCGAGTACTTGTTGCTGATTACTGTTTTTGTTTTGACGCGGTTGTTGTTCGTGTAGTTGTTGAGCGTGATGGAGTCTGTGAAGCCCATTGGGTGGACAATCACATTGTTCACGAGTCGGGAAGCTCTACCCCTCATGCAAGCAACTTCTGCTCTGACCGGAGCCGAGGTTTTATCCTGGCTACCCTGAAGTACCGGGCGAGTCAAGCGCAGATACTCGGGTGGGGGAAGTTCGAGAGTGCGTGCGTCAACAACTCATCTTCGGAGCTCAGGTGGCGCTTTCCTTCGTTCTCCTGTGGCATCCTGAAGTCAATTTTAACTCTGTGGCGCGACTCCCTGAAACTCGAGGTCCACCGGTGGATTTTGTTCCTCATTATGAGGCCGTGCATCCTGCAGCAGAGCAGATTGTTCGACTGACCTCCGAGGAGACTGATCGACTGCTTCAAGATGCGGCTGCTCGTCGATAAATGTAGTTTTAAGATGTGAATATCTTGTATGTTTTGTTGTAAGGTGTTTGAAGGTGTACACCTTGTGACCTTGTCTGTTATACTCGATATGTTTGAGGTGTGTACCTTGTTTTACCCTTTATGATTTTTATCGAGTATAAGTGCTTGAAGAAGTTTGGTGATACTAGTTAGGTGTAGCCCCCGTGTGTTGGGGGTGTTTACCTATCGTTTTAGCATGTAAAGAGGAGAAAAAAAGGCGATAGTCTTTGTAGCTATGGTTGAGAAACCATATTTTTATTTCTATGGCTGAGAAGCCATGTGTTTGCTCGAGCTACAAAGTGGCTGGTACAGCCTTATTTCTTGTGAGTAGAAGATTAAATCCTAGGGGTAGAACTTGCGGAGGTGCGCCACGTTCCACGGGTTGGAATAGATGCCGCCGTCTTCGGGTTCTTCAAGCGATAGGCGCCTCCTGGGATGACTTCGTGTATGGTGAAAGGTCCTTCCCATGTTGGCTCTAGTTTGTGTCCCTCCTTTTGCTTGAGTCGTAGTACCAGGTCTCCTACCACGAAGGATCTGTGGCGTATGCGGCGAATATGGTAATTACACAGTGATTGCTGATAGACTGTGGATCTTGCGAGTGCCTTGTTTGAGGTTTCTTCGTTGTATGCAACGACTCGTGGGGCACTGAATTTGACGTCTTCGGGTATCACGGATTCAGCTTTGTATACCTTGAAGAATGGCGTGTAGTTTGTCGATTGATTTGGTGTTGTTCGCAGACTCCATAACACCGATGGTAGTTCTTCGGTCCAGTGCCCTGCTGCTGGGTGTAGCCGAGTGAGTAGCCGCTTCTTTAGGCCAGCCAAAACTAATCCGTTGGATCATTCGACTTGGCCATTGGTTTGCGGGTGAGCTATCTATGCGAAACCGAGAGTTATCCCTTTTTCTCGCATAAGTCCTGAGTTTCTTTGGCTGTGAAGTTGCTCCCATTATCTGTGATGATGTTGTGCGGGATGCTGGACCTGCACATGATGGAGTCGAGGAATATCACGGCGCACTCGGTGTGCTGTGAAGTGATTGGCATAGCTTCTATCCACTTTGTGAACTTGTCGACTGCTACTAGCAGGTGGGTGTACCCTCCGGGTGTTGACTTGCGCAGCGGTCCCACCATGTCTAGCCCCCATTGAGCAAAGGGCCAGGCGATAGGGATCATGTGGGGTTCTATGGCCGGTGCGTGTGGCTTGGGCGCAAACTTTTGGCAGGCGTTGCATCTGTCTACGAGATCTTTGGCGTCTCTGGCTGCCGTGAGCCAGTAGAATCCTGCCCTGAAAGCTTTGCCCACGATCGCTCTCCAGCTTGTGTGGTGCCCGCAGTCGCCTTGGTGTATGTCACGGAGTAGTTCCTTGCCATCCTCGGGTGCGATGCACCTTTGGAGTACTCCTGGTATTCTTTGCTTGTATAGCTCTCCGTTGATCATCCGAAAGGATTTGCTGTGGCGTACTATCTGCCTGGCCTCGCAAATGTCTAACAGGAGCTGTTTATTGGACAAGTAGTCGAGGTATTTCTGCGTCTAGACTGGCTCGAACAGAAAAACTTGCCTTGAGATATTGTGGATGAGCTCGATGAGGGCAATTTGCGGGCTGGTATCCGTTTCCTCTGTGGCGGCTGTTCCTGCTGGTTTTTTTACCTTGACTGATCGTTTTATTATTCTCTCGAAGTAGATTCCTGGTGGGATAGGGGCGTTTGTTGAGCCTATGTTCGTCAGTTTGTCTGCTTCCTCGTTACTTGATCGCGCGATGTGCTTCAGCTCACACCCTTTAAAACTTGCTTCGAGTAGGTTTTACATGTCACGATAGGAGACCATGTTATCTGCGACAGCGTCGCACTCCTTCATCATCTGCTTCACGAGAGATTTGAATCCCCGTATATCATCAATCGAGTGGCTCTGCAGCCGATTGCCATCTTCATGCCGTGCAAGAGAACCTCGTATTCTGCATCGTTGTTGGATGTTGGGTCGTCAGGGGGGAAGTCTAGTCGCAAGACGTACTGTAGCTTGTCACCCCTGGGCGATATGAGGATTACTCCGGCTCCGGCTCCGGCTCCCTCGTTTCTTTTCGACCCGTCGAAGTACATGATCCAATTGCTCGTGTATTTTGGAGGTCCTGGGGTTTGCAGCTCCGTCCACTCACTCAGGAACTCCACGATGACCTGGGATTTTACAGCGTTGCGTCCTGCGTATATTATGTCCCATGCGCCTAGTTCGATGCTCCATTTTGCGATTCTTCCGGATGCCATGGGATTGTTCATGATAGTACCGAGTGATGCGTCATTTAGCACCGTGACGGTATGCTCCTGGAAGTACTGTTTGAGCTTGCGAGCTATAAGGACCACTCCATACGCGAGCTTCTGGTAGTGAGGGTATCGCTATTTGCACGGCGAAAGCACCTCGCTGATGTAGTATATTGGCCTCTGAACGCCGTATGCTTTTCCGTCCTCTGGCCTCTCGACGACAATAACCGTGCTAACGACTTGGTTTGTTGCGACTAGGTAAAGGTAGAGGGGTTCCCTTTCCTGTGGCGTTGCCAATACGCGCCTGCTCTGCAGCACTCTTTTTAGACCGATGAAGGCCTTTTTTGCTTCTGGCGTCCACTCGAACTTATTTGTTTTCTTCAGCAGCTTATAGAAGGGGAGTGCCTGCTCGCCTAATCTTGCGATGAACCTGCTCAGAGCGGCCAGTCGTCCTGCGATATAATGTACGCCGCGAAGATTTGTTGGTTCCTTCATTGTCAGGATCTCTTGTATTTTCTCTGGGTTGGCCTCAATTCCTCGGGCGGAGACCAGATAGCCGAGGAGTTGTCCCGCGGGGACTCCGAAGAAGCATTTTGTCGAGTTAAGTTTGATATTACACGCGCTGAGGGCGTCGAATGTCTGCCCGATGTCCTTGAGGAGTGTATCCTCCACTCGAGTTTTTATGACGATGTCGTCAACGTACACCTGTACGTTCTTGCCAATGAGCTTGGCGAGGCATTTTTGCATGCAACACTGATATGTTGCGCCTGTGTTTTTTAGCCCGAAGGGCATTGTCGTGTAGCAGTATACACCATGTGGTGTGATGAATGTTGTCTTCTCCCCATCCTCCCGTTTCATCCTGATCTGGTTGTAGACTGAGTAGGCATCCAGGAAGGAGAGTTGTTGGCAGCCTACAGTGGAGTCCACGATCTGGTCGATCCGTGGTAATGGGAAGTTATCCTTGGGGCAGTGTTTGTTCAACGACGTGTAGTCGATGCACACGCGAAGGATGTCAGTGTTTTTCTTCGGGATCAGCACCGGGTTTTCTAACCATGTGGATATTTTGATTTCCCTGATGAACTTGGCGGCTAGTAATCTATTCACCTCTTCTCCGAGTGCTTTCTGTTTTGGCTCGGAAAATCGTAGGGTGGTTTGTTTGACTGGTTTGGCGTCTTTGAATACTTCAAGTGAGTGCTCGGCGAACTCCCTGGGTATCCTTGGCATATCTGAATGCTGCCAGGCGAAAATCTCCCAGTACTCACGGAGGAGTTCGACGAGTGCGCCTTCCTATGCGGACGATAGGGTGGTGGACACCATCGCCGTCTTCGCGGATTCTGTAGGGTGCACTTGATACTTTCGAGTGTCGTCGTTTGGGCTGAACTCGAGTTCCGGGGCGTTCTTTTTGGTGAGTGGCATCACGGAGTGATCCGTGGTTTTTGCCAGCTCTTCCAGTTTCTCCTGCATCCCGAAAGATTTCGCGATCTCGTTGAACTCAGCATCTCACTTGTCCGACTTTTTGAAGTCGCCGCTTATGGTGATCGTGACGTATTTCCCTGGAAGTTTGAGCTTCACGTAGGCGTAGTGGGGTACTGCCATGAATCTCGCGAACTTTGTTCGGCCGAGAATGGCGTGGTACTGTGATAGCCAGTCGACTACTTCAAAATCGAGAAATTCCCTCCTGTAATTCTTCGGGGTTCCTAGTATCACTTCCAGGTTGATTGTTCCGAGTGGTCGGACGGCTTTCCCTGGTACTATCCCGTGGAAGGATGTTTCCGATTCTACGAGTCCGTACAGGTTCTTGTTCATCTTGTAGAGTGTGTCCGCGTGTATGATGCTGATTCCACTGCCACCTTCCATGAACACCCGAGCGAGGTCGTAGTTGCCTATTTGCGCCTGAATGGCAAGCGCGGCGTGTCCTGGTCGATATACCCAAGGGGATGATTTCTCTGGAGAAGGATATCGACTGCTCTGACATCTTCAGGTATTCGGGTGCGGATGGTGGAGATTGTACTGCCATGTTGACTTGGCGTGTGTTTGTCTTCGGGACGGGCAGACCTTCTCTATCATGCCTAGGATCCCCTATGGGTTCGGGTACCCATTGGATCCCGGGTTTGCGGAGGGTGGCGCTGGTAGCGCAGCTAATGCCTTGTTCTGGTGTCCTGGCGGAGGTAGGGGCTGTGGCGGTTGGTATCCCCCTGGGAGTTGCGGGTATCCCTGGTTAACTGCGGCTCTGTTTTTCTTCGTGTAAGCCTCGTGGATGTCCTGGAACTTTCGGCAGTCCTTGAGGAGATGAGTTGCCTTGGTCTTGCATGTGCGCTTATCTGTGAATAGATGTAGCGTGCAGTAACCGTCAAGGTCTTCCTCGGGAGTTTTATCATCTGGCTTTGGCTTCCAGTCGCGATTTCCACGAGGCCCGCCGTCACGATTTCTTGTGAACTCTGCCGCCACCAGTTCCTCTCGATCGTCTTGGTCGTAGTGTTTCCTCTTCTTTTTTCGACCATTGCGATCCTCCTCAGGCGTGGGTGAAGATGCTTTCTCGTTGCGCAGGGATTCTTCGCCATTGTCCATCTGTCGCCTATGGCATTAATTCTCCGATAGTTTTGGGCGCAGCTTGTCCCAGCTCTTCTCGGAAGGCAGGGCGTCAAGCTCCCTTGGTGAAAGCCTCGACTGCGACCTCCTCTGACATGTTTCCCGCCGTATTTTTGAGCGTGGTCCACCGCTGAATATACTCACGGGTAGACTGGCCGCTCTTCTGCTTGCAGACCGACAGTTCCTCGATAGATGTGGGCTGCTTGTATGTCGCCTGTGAAAGTGCATTCTCGATATCTCACTGTTTTGTGTGTTTGTTAACAACATAAAGAAGTTGCTAACCGTATGTGCTATTTTGTTAAAAGGTTGGTCTTAAATCAGCACGTATACGGTGTCAAAGAAATGGTGAAGAATTCGAAGATCAATGGAACTTTTCTGGCCTTTAACAGAGTTTCAAAGGAAAGGCCGGAAAATTCCGGGCATCCGGAATGGTTCCAGATTATTCCGGCCACTATGGGAAATTGCTCTGTTGCAATCCGGAATATTCCGGAAGATTCCGGCAGCCGGAATTTTCCGGGGCCATTCCGGCCGCAACGGAGAATTGTTCTGTTGGCATCCGGAATATTCCGGGGGCCATTCCGGCCACAACGGCGAATTGCTCGGGTGGCATCCGGATTGCTCCGGAATATTCCGGGGGTCCGGAAAATTCCGGACCATTCCGGGCGGGTCGAAATCTGGCCCAAAAACGGCTAGTTTTCTTGGAGGCTATAAATAGAGCTTCACTTCTCTCTCCAAGGCTTAGCTCTTCCCAGCATTGAAGACACCATTAATGGAGCTCACCCACTAGCAAGATCTCCCTCCTCCTCCACCCAAACTCGTTGATTCTTTGAGGATTGAAGGAGGACCACCGGATCTACATCTTCACCAACCCGTTCTTAATTTCCCCCTCTCTAGCTCGAGGGATCTTGCCTAGGGTTTCCTCTTGTGGAGAACCTAGGCTTCTTGTTTCTTGTTGGTGATTCAAGAAGAGTTGGGAGCCCCCAATTAAGTTGTGGGTGTGTGCCCCAAGTTGTTTGTAAAGGATTTGATCCCCGCCTCAAAGGGGTTCTATAGTGGAAGGTGAACTAGGCCTTTGTGGCGAAGTTCATCGGAGAATAGGGTGAAGCCTTAGTGGCGTTGAGTAGGCCTTTGTGGCGAGCTCACACCTCTCCAACGAGACGTACTCCCCTTAAAAGGAGGAACTCGGAAATACATCGTGTCTCCGTGTGCTTCCATCGGTTACCTCGTTCCTCCCTCTCTTTACTTACTTGTACTTGTTGCATTGATTGCTTGTATTGTCATATAGGTAAATTCATCACTAGTTGCACTATCTAGAGAATTTACCTTTCTTGTCAAGCCTAAATTTGAGAAAAATTAAAATTTGCCGTAGCACCTATTCACCCCCCCTCTAGGTGCCTATACTTCACTTTCAATTGGTATCAGAGCCTCGGCTCTTCTATCGGGCTTAACCGCCTAAGAGTTTAAGTATGGGTGATGAGGTAGATGACGCTCCGTCCGAAGGAAATGTGTCCATGAATGATCTCAATGCTTTGAGAGAATCATTGACCTCATCCATAGACACTAAATTTGAGGAGTTGCATATACTCATGACAACACTCCTCAAAGCCAAGGAACCGGAGGTGGTCGACTCATCCCCTCCGGAAACGGAGGGTGCCAAGAAAGGGGTTGATGGTGAACCACTTAAAACTGCTTCCGCCGAACAATCCGCTAAGAAGGGTGCGAGTGGAAAGGAAGGATATCATGCCGTTGAAGGCCAATATTCTCCCGATCCTCCCATCCCTTTTCCTCATATAATTCCTAGGGGAGATCCACCTAAAATTGATGCATATTCTTTTCGTGAATGGCAATACTACATGGAGACTCACTTGAACTCTTCTTGTATAGATCTTTGGAGAATCACTCGTGATGGATACAAGCCATATGATCCCAAGAATCTCACAAGAAGATAGGTTGTGGATTGCCAACTCAATTACACCGCTTTATCCATCCTTCATCAAGCCGTGGGCCCCAATCACATGCCGCACCTTCAACACTTCTCCACCGCCAAAGAAACATGGGATGCACTTGTCCTCATGTTTGTTGGAAATGAAAGCATGCAAAGAAATCGCTATGACACCTTGACCAATGAGGCCGAAGGATTTTTCATGCGTGATGGAGAAGATCACGTTGACATGTATCGGAGGCTCAAATCTCTTGCCACCGCTTTCTCTAATGCGGGTGCAACACATATTGATGATGCTTGGATCAAGAGGAAGTTCATAATTGCCGTGATGCCGTTTGAGGGCACGGATATGAAGAGCATTCAAGGGAGACATGATTTCTCCACCATGACCTCTACCCAAGTCATGCAAGAATTGAGCTCCTACAAAGTGCAAACCAAGAATGCTCTTGACAACCGTGCTAGGGCCATTGGGATGCATCAAGGAGCTTCCGTTGCTTTGAAGGCCAAGGTGTTGGCAAGAGAAGTTGAGAATGATGAAGATGGTGAAGAAGCATTGCCTCCATTGAAGGAACAAGAATATGATCCCGTCCTAAAGGATCTAATAGCTCTCACCGTGCAAAAGTTTTGGAACAATCCCCCAAAAGGCAAGAAGTTTGTTGAGGAGAAGACCAAGTCTCGCTATGGTAATGATGGGGCTCAAAAAGTGAGATCTTGCTTCAATTGCCAAGACAAGTACCACTTTATTGCGGAGTGCCCCTATGAGAATAGAGAGAACCATAGCGGCAAGCTCATCCGCAAGGACAAGTCCAAGGTTGAATACAAGAAACCGCATTTCAAGAAGAAACCTTTCAACAAGAAGACCCCTACCAAGTTTGTGCTCTTGACTCAAGAGGAGTATGATTCCGGGAGTGATGAAGAAGAAGAAACCACAAGTGAAGTGGCCGCTCTAGCTATTGCTTCCACACCATCTTCGTCATCTCTCTTTGAATCCCCCAATGAAAATCTTCCTCAACGCGATGCCAAGTGCTTCATGGCTAAGGCCACGGAGGTATCATCTTCTCCTAACTCTAAGACCCCTAGTGAACTAGAACATATTGCTTGTCTTAGAGAAGAAGAGGAAAGAGCCTCCTTGGACCGTTTTATGTCGAACATGCAAGGGGAGACCAAGAAGTACTTTGAGCATCTCATGAGGCAATTGGGAGAGGCCCAAGAGGCCCTTGAGAAGAAAGGTGAGATTGAGAGAAGGGATGTGGATGAAATTGCATCTCTCTCAATGACTCTTGAAGAAGAGCATGATGGTAGAGTTTCTCTAGAGGATGAACTTGAAACTATTGAAACCACTCATAATGAACTTGTCTCTAAAATCATTAAGGAACGTGATCTTGCTATTGCTAAATATAAAAAGGCTAAAAAGGATAAAGTAGAGTTTGGGGTTGGTCATGGTAAACTAACCGAGGAGCTTGAAAAGCTAACCATCGCTCACAAAGCTTTGGAAAGCCAACACTCATCCCTCAAAGAGTTGCATGAACAACTTCAAACTCAACTTACTCAATCTAACCATCCTAGCACTTCTACTTCTTCTTGTGATCATGCAAATATTATTGAAGAAAATGCTAGGTTGAAGGAGGAGCTAGCAAGGCTCAAGGGCAAAAGCACTCAAGTTGAAAAGGTGGTGCTTGCCACCCCACAAGTGGTTGCCCCAAGCTCTAATGCGGTCATTTCTAGACCACAATTGAGTGCTCCAAGGAAACAAGTGGGCAAGCAAGGTCTTGGCTATGTAGCCAAGAAAAGGAACAAGAAGAAGAAGAACAAGAAGAAGAGCAAACATGGTGCTTCGGGTGGTATTGTCATTAGGGACAACACTACTCGTAGCTCCTCCGCGGGAACTAACAACCCACACCATTTCTTATATTGTCGTGGTGGTGTCACGGCAGATGCCATAGGATGGCTAAAGTTGTGGGGACGATGGACGCTGGAGGTGTCCGGGGAGGGATCACGCGACGAGTAGCCGCGTGAGGTGAGATCCACACAACACGAACAACACGATGTACCCAGGTTCAGGGCCCTCGTGAGGAGGTAAAACCCCTACTCCTGCCTTTCTCTATGTATTACGATGTCTCTCCGAGTAGCCACGGTACAAATGGTAACGCTACCGAGTAGCCTCTCTCTCTTCTCCGAGTAGAGCTAGGTCAAGAACTTAGGGTTTCTAGGGTTCACTATGAGCCTGTGTGTACCTGCCTCGCGCAGGAGGCGGCGGGGCACCTTATATACACGGTGCCCAGCCGGATACGTCCAAATCTAGACAAGTGTCGACATAGTGTGCACACCGTCCTTTCTCCGAGTACCCGCTGACAGCTTTGGTCGTTGATCTTGGCTGCTTCCGTAAAGTCGTTGGGCAAAACTAGGGGACAGACTGGTATCACTGTACCTAGGCACAGAGTAGGCCCCCCTTATCCTGCCACGGCCTGCTTCCATACTGTCACTGTCAGGCAGGCCGTCCCCACGTGAACAGTAGTTCGAATGCTGCCAAGTACGGACCCAGGATACGCGGGATCCTGTGTCAGAACGTCTCCTTTGACTTTCTGCCCGAGTAGGTTCCCGCCAATTCTACTCGGGCCATCTCTTCTACTCGTCAGGGTAGAACTTGATTGATATCTCCTTCTGGTCATCTTGAGGTGATACCGAGTAGCAGTCGACCGGGTAGCGAGTACCTGGTAGTCGGCTACTCGACCGAACCTCTCTTCTGTAAGCGGCCTTGACCACCTGTCTTTACCCTACTCGGGGGTAACCCCCCGACAGCAGTCCCCGAAGCTGGTTGAGTCTTGCGAACTTGTTCACTAGGCTCTGCCAGCTTAAAACCAACCGTTGCATCTCAGCCCTTGAACCTCAAGATGCCGAGTAGGACCTCCGAGTAGCTATCCGGAAATTACCTTGAGTTTCTTCTCTTCCGAGTAGCACTTGCTTTCTACTCTGCCTCCGAGTAAAAAGACTTAGCGAAAATTCGCAAACTGAGCCTCTGCATCGCAGAGCAACATCCAGCCCTTCACGCAGGCACCGCCCACGTGTCAAGCATCCACGACCTCGTCGTTTGGTTGCCCAGGACACGACGCCACGCGTCCAGTTTTCACGCTGTGGGCCCACCGGCCGTCATGTCCCATCACGCGCAATTACTGGCCACGATCTGATGGTGGGATCAAATGCGGCCGTTACGCGCGCAGCCCGCGCTTGTGTGCGTTTCTAGCCGGCCACAGGGCCCACCACACGCCACAGTCGATCCCACTTCCGCGGTGGTAATGGTAATCTCGCGAGGGAGATATAAATACCCCCGCGGTAACTTCCTTTTCCCCTTCCCTGCACTTTTCCCCTTCTGCCTCTTGTCCTTCTTCGCCACCGAGCCCTCCGCCGCCGCGCAAGCTTTCGCGCCGCCGCGGACTCATTCCACCGAGCAACTCCATTCGAAATCATCCATTCCTCCCACTCGCAACGATGGCCAAGGCTAGCTGGGCGGGTTCCTCCGTCACCAAGGCCAATCTCGCCTGGCTCGTGACCAGCAGAAGGATTCCCCCCGGCGTGGAGTGCCGGGCACCCGACGACGAGGTTGTGCCAGCTCCACGGGACGGCGAGCGGGTGGTCTTCATGTCGCACTTCGAGCGCGGCTTTGGACTGCCCGCCTCCGACTTCCTGCGCAAGTTCCTCGATCACTTCGGGCTGCAGATGCATCATCTGCCGCCCAACGCGGTCGTCTTCCTCGCCTACCATGCCGTGGTCTGCGAGGCTTTCCTCGGCATCAGGCCCACGACTGATACATGGCTCAGGTATTTTAATCTTCGTCAACAGTCAGTCGGGAAGAAAGACGCCGCAGGCATCGGCCGCGCCACCGACACGGGCTGTGCCATGATGGTGCAGCGGACCGGGACGAATCATCCCCGCATCCAGGGGCTGGATTCCTGCCGAATGTGGCAGCAGACGTTCTTCTATGTCAAGAATGTCCCCGCCACGGAAGGGGGTGCGGTTGATGATCGAATCAACCTGCCCGCTTGGAGGAATCGTGCTCCACTCGGGTCGAACTGGAAGGAGAAGCCCACCATCGACGAAATCGCCATCGAGATAGAAGATAGACTCGGCGAGCTGAAGAAACTGGGCCTCAAGAACGACGACCCGGTGGTGTGCTGGATCAAGCGCCGAGTGCTCCCTCTGCAGGAGCGATGCCATCTCATGTGTTACATGGGAGGCCCCCGCGACTGCACCAGGACCACCACCGTCGAAATCGACGACGTCGACGTTGCCTATCATGCCAAGAACATTCTGAAGACAAGCCTTAGCGAGAAGTGGCGGTATGGTTTCGTCCCGTACAGCCGCACGCAACCGATTGCCCGGGTACGCTGTTCCTACTCTGCTTTCGCCTCTGCTTCTCGAGTAGATAACTTCCCTTTCCGCCCCGACTAGCAATCACCTGGTGCACCGAGTAGAGCACTTAGTCGACTCGCGCTTAGGCTTAGTATGCTTTGTGTTTGCACGCCTATCCGGGTAGAACACATAGAAAACTGTATAGGCTTAGTGTGCTTTGTGTCTGCACGCCTATCCGAGTAGAATACTTAGAAAACTGCATAGGCTTAATGTGCTTTGTGTTTGCACGCCTATCCGAGTAGAGTTCCATCCTGATACTCGGTTGACTTATGATCCTTCTCCGTCTTTCAGACTCTTACTCGACAGTTGATTGAGAGTCGCGAAGTTTTTGAGGACAACTGGTTCGCCGATCGCGAGGAGGATGACATGCTGCCTTCTGATGACGCGGAACAGAGCAGTCCCGTTCCTGACAAGCGCGATGCTCTCCGCACTTGGTCGGATGAAGGCTCTCACGGTATTGTTATTTTCATCTTGTTTGTTTCTGAGAAACACCAACCCCTTGCATTGCTGTTTCTGATTCTTCCTTCTTCTCTTTTGAATTTCTCAGATGAGGCCGCTGCGGAGAAGGACGACGAGGATGAGGACGAGAACGAGGGCGATGCGCCCCTTGTCGTCCAACCTCTGTCTGCTGCCCCTCCCGAAACCCGCAAGCGGACCGGCAGCGGAGCAGAGGCACCTCCAGCCAAGAAGAAGAAGCCCGCCGAGAAGGAGGAGGCCGCCGAGAAGAAGAGGAAGGTTACTGTAAAGAAACCCCGACGACAGCTTAAATCCACCACTGCGTGAGTTCTCTTCTCGTTTGCCCTTCTTCTCGCGTAGTACCGTTTTCTCCCAAATCTTCTTTCAATCCCTGATTTCTTTCTTCTCTGCAGTCCTGCCATGGATGCGAACGCAGCCTTTGCGTCCGACCAAGACAGGGAGACAGCAGTACCCCTGATCGACCTTGTTGACGACGAGAACGACGCCACCAACGCTGCTGCCACCAACGCGCAGGCTAGTGATGCTCGAGGAGCAGAACCAGAGCCAGCAGCACAAGATACCACCGTTCACGAAGAGAGACCCCTTCTCCTCCGGCTAGCAACACCGAGGAGAACCAAGAACAAGAAATGCAAGACGCCGCCGCCCTTGAGCGGCCAGAAGTAGAACGGGAGCAGCCCACCACCGAGGCTGCCGCACAAGAGAACATTACTGCCGAGCAGCTGGTGAAAGACGACACCGCCGCGGATGCTACCATAGCCGATGTCTACCCACTGCCAGGCGGCGCACCGAGTAGTGTTCAGCCAGGAGCTGCACCGGGCGATGGATCTGCGGCGCCACCAACTGCGCAAGGCCCTACGCCACCAACTGCGCAAGGCCCTACACCACCAACTTCCTCCTCGTCGCCACAGAGCAAGGACACATCCAGCCCTCCTGGGCGAGTAACCAGGCAACAGGCCCTTGATGCTCTGAGGAACGAGGTTGTCAGAAGGGAATTCGAGAAGGAAGCTGCTGAGAAGGCCAAGGCCGAGGAGGAAGCCGCCGAGAAGGTCAAAGCTGAGAAAGAAGCTGCTGAGAGAACCAAGGCCGAGCAGAAGAAAGCCAGGGCTGAGCAGAAGAAGGCCGAGAGGCAAGCTGCCGAGAAAGCAGTCGCCGAGAAGGCAAAGGCCAAGACTGACGGGAAGAAACCCGAGGATCTCGAGAAGCAGGGAATCGAGAAGGAGCAAACGAAGAAAAGGGCCAGAGACCAAGGCGCATCCGCAGGCGGAGCGCTCGTGATCCGCGAGTCCGGCCCCATTCCTGCTGCGCTCTCGGCTGATGCTCGCGCTGCTGGTCAGCCCTGCTACCCGGAGTATATGATTGAGGTTAGCCAACAACACACCATCGGCTTCCCTCCCCAAGATAAAGCTTTAGCTATTCAGAAGGGAAGGAAAGTTGTAGCCAGGAATACTCCTCCCTTCGATCCAGCTCAAAACAAACCCGTCAATATTGCTTCTCGGGGAGCCCAAGACAAGCCAATAACCTCCAAGGGTCTTGAACAGGTTTTGGACACTGTTGGCCACATCAACGCCAGGTGGGACAGCAGGGTTCTCGGAGAGGAGAAATGGCACGGCTTGACCCTTGGCTCCATCGACCACTACCGCGTGGATTGGAACAAGGTTGATCTGGGACACCAGCCCATGTCCGTCTCCACCGATACCGCAACCCTCGCAGCCAAGATGTTCTTGCACCGCAAGAACGCCGAAGATATCGAACAGAGCTACGCAGTAAGCCTTTTTTGCCTTTTCCGAGTTGAGATTCCTTCTCTTCTATTCGCCTTCCTTGTTCTTTACCATCACCCCCAGTCCCCGAGATTCTAGCCGAGTGGTTGGATACTCTCCGAGTAGCCTCCTACTCGGGTTGAATCTTCTCTGCTTTTTCTAACTCGCTTCTTCTCGCTTCTCAGGATAGCGTCCTTAAGCGGACACACTTGTACCGCATCCTTCTGTGGAACCACTCCATCGCCAGGAGGCGAATTGCTGCGTTGGAGAAGGAGAAGATAGCTGCTGAGGCCGCGAGCAAAAATGCAAACGACAGCACCCAACAGCTGGCCGAAGTGCAAGGTACGCCTTTAGCCACGCGGTTTCTGCGTTTTATGTTTACGCCCGCTTCTGCTTTCTCACGCGCTAACCTTTCCTTCCCCGCAGACAAACTGAAGGCCTTGGCCGATGAGCATGAGAAATGCCGCACTTTCGTGGCGAACTCCGAGGCCACCATAAAGAGACTTGAAGGTGAGTTTGCTGTTTACTCGGTGTGACCTTGAGTTTGGTTCTTCTCTGCTTATTTACTAACCTCATCTATCTTTTCGCAGAAGATCATAAGTCATTTGCTGAGGCACACCAAGATTGCGTCAAGCCAGCGGAGGTGGAGAAACAGCTATCCGACCAGGCCATTACTCTGGTGAAGGATCACACCACTGAGATGGAGAAGCTGTAGGTCCAGCTTCAGAAAGCACTCCAAGATGCCGTCAAGATTGGCGCCGAGAGGGACAAGGCAATCGCCGAGAAGGCCAAGGCCGAGACCACTTTCAAGGCCAAGGAGAGGGCCCTCGAGGCTGAGTGCGAAACTTTGAAGAAAACCAACGCTGATCTCTTTGCTCAGATGGACAGCTTGCGCCTGATCCAATCCAGGCATATTGGCAACGAGGAGTCCTGGAAAACCAAGCTGCAGCAGCTGCGCCGCCAACTGATCGGTAAGTTTTGTCTTCATTGCATCTTTTCTTCTCGGTCTTGTTCCTTCTCTGCTTCTTCTTTCTTCTCGGTTTTTTGATCTTGCTACTTGCTATTTCAGATATCTGGCCTCGTCTTGATTCTACCTCTGCGCCTACGGTAGCCAAGGCCCGAGCAGTTCGCCTTTCGCTGGGTGAGCCAATTGACACCAGGGCTGAAATCGAGGACAGCTTGCTGGTGCTTAAAGATTACTTCGAAATGCTGGCCGGCGTCGGAACTGACTTGATTCATGTGGGCTTTGAGCTCCACCGGCTGTTCTGGCCTCATGATCCCGAGCCAAGAAACATGCGGGATCTCGCCCTCAAGCTGGAGAACGTGAAGGCCGAGTTGAAAAAGTGGCGAGCCTCCGGAGCCCGTGCTGGTGCGGACGTGATGCTTCTCTGCATAGCATCCTGGTATGAAAACCTCGATATGCAGCGCATCCGCGGGAAGCGCAATGATTCCAAGTGGGAGACGGATGCCGAGAGCGTGGCCTTGCGCAAGCAGATTGCGTATGAAGTCGCAGAGTGCGCCGAGACGGAGGTCTACATCGAGGGCGTCCCCGAACCCGACACCGAGTACGAGGACGAAGAAGATGATGATGAAGACGATGACCTTGACGGCTTCTTCGAATCTCCCAAGGGCAAGGCCGGAAAGGGAAAGGCCGCCGTCGTCGCGAGTAGCGACGAGGACGAAGGGGCGCACATCGACTCCGAGCCACTCGACTTCGGCACCTCCTCAGGTGCTGCTCTCGACGACACGGTGCCTCCTCCTGGCCACGCTCCAGGCTCCTCCTCGGCTCCAGTACCCGTCTCGGTGGCCACGGCCACTTCCGAGCAGGCGGCCACCCCGGAGGATGCCGAGATGGAGGAATCCGCCGCCGTGCAGACGGAGGCGGATGCCACCCACGCCAGCACCGAAGGAACAGCCGCCACGACTGCCACCGAAGAAGCTGCTGCAAGGACCGCCGCCGAGGAAACATCAGCCAAGGCCAGCGCCGAGAACAACGCCTCCTCATCTTGAAGCAACCTGCAATCTTTTCTTTCACTTGAACACTTTATCAGATCCCCGGAATGCCGGGAGCAGATGTAATAGACTACCTTTATCTTGCTTGCTACTCAGTTTTTATGCCCACTCTGTTTATGTTGACATTAATCAATTTGAACGACACTGGCTTAATGCCGAGTTGCGTTTCCATGCGAGTCCCCGAGTAGCATTTCTTATTCACCCTGTCTTTTCATCTCTGCTCTACCTGCGACTTGTCGCTTGTTTGGTATTCGAGTCACAAGAATCAAGTAGCAGGGCTGCAAATACTTAGCCGCTAGCAACAATCATGGTAACGCAGCCCACCACTTAACCGAGAAGACGAAAACAGGGAACACAAAGTAACCGACAATCTACTCGGTTCCTGCACTCTTTCTTCCTTAGTGATTTTCGTGTGCTCATTGACCTTTTGCCTGTTCTCTTGCTTGCCATGAAGCCGGGTTTCGGACAGCAGCAGAGTCGAAGAGTTGGCATATAGGTTTAAACACAGTACTCAATGCACTTATGAGTTCTGAAGTGGAGCAACCGAATAGACAAAGGACCAAGCCGAGTAAAAACACTTAGAGCAAATTTGGACGAGGGCAGTCCCCGAGAACAATTTTGGATTGCAGAGTAGAATTTCAACTCGGATAAGAGGGTACATACACATCTTTGCTTACGAATGAAAACGACGAAGTAGAGCTACATTCCAGGGACGCTTGGTTTCCTCTCCAGCTTTATCTGCCCTGTTCGCCTGCGATGGGCGCACATCTACAAGATAGTACGCGTCATTGTGCAGCGCTTTGCTGACAATGAAAGGCCCTTCCCATGGAGGAGACAACTTGTGCATCCCGGCTGTGCGCTGCACAAGCCTAAGGACCATGTCTCCTTCTCGGAAAACCCTCGGGTTCACCTTTCGGCTATGATAGCGCCGCAGGTTTTGCTGGTAGATAGCCGAACGTGACAGAGTCAGCTCTCTTGCTTCTTCAAGCAGGTCAACGTCGTCTTCTCGAGCTTCTCTCGCCTCCACCTCAGTGTAGAGGGCTACTCGGGGGGAGTCATGCTCTAGGTCTATTGGCAACACGGCCTCAGCCCCGTATACCAAGAAGAATGGCGTGTAGCCGGTTGACCGGTTAGGGGTAGTCCTTAGACTCCACAACACCGCTGGCAACTCTTCTAGCCAACACCCTGGCGTTTTCAGCAATGGCTCAATCAGCCTTGGCTTGATGCCTGCCAGTACCATCCCATTTGCTCTCTCAACTTGCCCATTGGAGGCAGGGTGCGCGACTGACGCAACGTCTAGTCGGACATGCTTATCTCTGCAGAATCGCACCATTGCCCCCTCTGCAAAGTTGGTGCCATTGTCGGTGATGATACTGTGCGGGTAGCCATATCTCATGATCACATCCTTCACAAACTTCACAGCTGTGACTCCATCGCACTTCCGAATAGGCTTCACCTCGATCCACTTGGTGAACTTGTCCACCATGACCAAGATGTGTGTCATATTGCCTTTAGCCGGCTTGAAAGGACCAACCATATCCAAGCACCAAACAGCAAACGGCCATGTGATAGGAATTGTTTTCAACTCGGAAGCTGGCATGTGAATCTTACTTGCGAACATCTGGCAGCCAGTGCACTTCCTCACAATATCTTCTGCTTGCTGCAATGCAGTGAGCCAGTAGAAGCCATGCCGAAAAGCTTTCTTGACTAAAGCCCGAGAAGAGGCGTGATGCCCACACTCCCCTTGATGTATCTCCACCAGGATTTCTTCTCCTTCTTCTGGGCTCACACAACGTTGCAGCACGCCGGTGGCACTTCTCTTATGCAGCACATCTCGGACTATGGTGTAACCCTTGGACCTTCTCTGAATCTGCCTCGCAGTCACCTCATCTTCAGGTAAAGTACCGTCCCTTAGAAAGGATAATATGGGCATTGCCCAACTCGGTGTCTCCCGCACGGGAAACACTGGTTCGTCCATTTCCATTGGGACAGGCTCTGGTGGTTGCACAAGAGGAGTAGGAGCGCTTCTCTGCAGCCCAGACCGATTGGCGAGAACTTCTTCAATGAATGCAACAGCTTCTGGGTTGAGGGCGGCAGTCCCCGAGTAAGGAGTGGCAGTCCCCGAGTGAGGAATGGCAGTCCCCGAGTAGGGAACGGCAGTCCCCGAGTAGGGAATGGCAGTCCCCGAGTAAGGAATGGCAGTCCCCGAGTAGGGAATGGCAGTCCCCGAGTAGGGAATGGCAGTCCCCGAGTAAGGAACGGCAGTCCCCGAGTAGAGGACGGCAGTCCCCGGGTTCCCTGCAGCACTCTCCCAGTCAATCTCCATTGGGTCAGATTCCTCACTCGGCAGAGAAGGAACAAAGATGGATTCCGAGTTGGGGGAAGGCTTGATAGATGGCTTCCTCAAATGCTCCAAGGCAATCCCTGCCGGGATGGATTGCCGAGAAGATCCCAACTTGGATAGCTCGTCTGCGGCTTCGTTCTCTGCTTGGTGAATGTGCTGGAACTCACAGCCTTCGAAAAACCCAGTCATTGACTGCACCAGGAAGCGATACGACGCCATGTTGGCATCCAAAGCATCCCAGGTACCTGAGACTTGTTGCACCACCAGATCTGAATCACCATAGCATATAATACGCTGCACGCCAACCTCCTTTGCTACTCGCAAACCATGCACCACTGCCTCGTACTCGGCTACATTGTTGGATGCCTTGAAGTGAATCTGCAACACATACTTGAGCTGATCCCGCTTGGGTGATGTAAGCACAACGCCAGCACCAAGGCCCTCTTTCACCTTTGAGCCATCAAAGTGCATTTTCCAATAGTTGGAAACTGGAGCGGGAGGTTCATATTGCATCTCGGCCCAGTCCACAAGAAATTCCGCCAGGACCTGAGACTTGATTGCTTCTCTTCTCGTATATGCGGGAGCGTACGCGGCTAGCTCAATCGCCCACTTGGCTACTCTGCCACTTGCCTCCTTGTTTCCCATGATATCCGAGATGGGAGCAGAGCTCACAACAGTGATGGGGTGCTCCTGGAAGTAATGTTTCAGCTTCCTGGCGCCCAGGTACACACCATATGTCATCTTCTGGTAATGTGGATAGTTTTGCTTGGAGCTAGACAGCACTTCACTGAGATAATAGACTGGGCGCTGCACGCTCTTGCCTTCTTCTTCTCGCTCCACCACTATCACCACGCTGACTACTCGGTTAGTCGCCGCAATGTACAGCAGCATAGGCTCCTTAGGTAGCGGACTAGCCAAGACGGGAGCGCTAGCCAACATTGCTTTCAGCTCATTGAATGCCACGTCCGCTTGCGGAGTCCAGACAAACTTGTCGCTTTTCTTCATCAGCTGGTACAGAGGTAGAGCCTTCTCGCCCATTCGGCCCAGAAAACGGCTCAGAGATGCCAGACAACCCGTGAACTTCTGCACATCCTTCAATGATCTCGGTAAAGACATGCTCTCAATAGCTTTTATCTTAGACGGATTGGCTTCAATGCCCCGACTAGAAACGAGAAAGCCGAGTAGCTTTCCAGCTGGTACACCAAAGGTGCACTTACTCGGGTTTAGTTTCATTTTGTACCTGCGTAGGTTAGCAAAGGTTTCCTCCAGGTCGGCAAGCAGAGTATGTGTTTTATTCGTTTTGATGACAATGTCATCTACGTACACCTGCACATTCTTGCCGAGCTGGTCATGCAAGCATTTCTGCATGCATCTCTGATAGGTTGCACCCGCATTCCTCAGGCCAAAACACATGACACGATAGCAATAAGCCCCGTACGGGGTAATGAAAGCAGTCTTTATTTGATCAGCAGGATTGAGTGCAATCTGGTGGAAACCAGAGTAGGCATCTATGAAAGACAACAATTCACAGCCGGCAGTGGAATCGATCACCTGATCGATGCGAGGTAGCGGGAAAGGATCCTTGGGGCATGCCTTGTTCAAGTCGGTGTAGTCGACGCACATGCGCCATGCGGTGGCAGCCTTGGGATCTTCCTTTTTCTTCTCGACCATGACCGGGTTGGCTAACCAGTCCGGGTGCAGCACTTCCATGATGAAGTTACTGATCAGCAGCTTGGTGATTTGATCACCAATGGCCTTCCTTCTCTCATCCCCGAAACGGCGCAGAGCCTGCTTCACGGGCTTGGCGTCAGGACGCACATGCAAAGAGTGCTCAACCAACTCCCTCGGGACTCCTGGTAGATCTTCATTGGTCCAGGCGAAAACATCCCGATTCTCACGGAGGAAGTGGATGAGCGCGCTTTCCTATTTCTCCTCCAACCCGGAACCAATGATAGCCACACGCTCCGGGAACTCGGGGTCAACCTGGACTGTCTTGGTCTCCTTGGCAGCTTGGAAAGCAGTACCATGCTGAGTACTCGGCACACCTTGTGCGCCAGCTTGTGCGGACTTAGCCATGGCCACCACCTCGTACATCTTCTTCTTCTCGGCAGCAATCACCATCGATTCCGCCAGCTGAGAGCTAGCAGAGGCACACTCCATGGACTTCTTGTAATCTCCCGAGATGGTGATGATGCCATTGGGACCAGGGATCTTCATCTTCAGATAAGCCACATGAGTAGAGGCCATGAACTTGCTCAGAGCAGGCCTGCCGAGTAGAGCATGATAGGGGCTCTGATGATCCACCACCTCAAACTGCAGGCGCTCAGTGCGACAGTTCTCCCGAGTACCGAATAGCACATCAATCCACACTCGGCCAATCGGGTTGCATGAGATCCCGGGCACAATGCCATGGAATGTGGTCTTGCTGGGCAGCATCATGTTCTCGGCCAGGCCAAGCTTCTCGAGTGTGTCTTTGTACACAATGTTGATGCTGCTGCCGTTGTCGATCAGCACCTTGCTGAACCTCACGTTCTTCTCGGGGCCCAGGAATGTAGGATCCAGCACCAAAGCGTAGGTACCCGGATTGGGCATCACCTTGGGGTGATCTGCCCGAGTCCACCTGATCTCCTGGTCACACCAATACATGTAGTGAGGGACAGCCGGAATCACTGCATTGACCTCCATGGCCCGCCTGTGCTGTGACTGCTTGTCGACTGCCTCGGAAGTGAAGATCATATAGCTCTCATGGTGCTCTTGGTACTGATTGGAGCCATTGCCCCCATTGTTGCCATTGTTGTTGTTGCCCTGATAGTTGTTGTTGCCTCTGTTGTTGTTGTTGCGGTTGTAGTTGTTGTTGTTGTTGCGGTATCTCTCATTGTTGAAGTTCTGGTTGGCTCCTAAAGCCACCTGGTTGACATTCTCCCTTCTCGGATAGACTGGCGGTCGAGTTGCGGGCGCGCGAGTAGGCTGAACAGTAGCATTGGCAGCTGGCAGAGGAGGAGGAGGAGGCAAGCCATCACTCTTGATCACATCCCACCACTCGCACTGCCGAGTAGTATGGTTCGCAGGCCTTGAGGGGTGGTGAGTGTGGAAGCTGCATGGACCATCCTTCATGTCGTCGAAGACAAACTTCTTCGGCTGCTCGGAGTTCCCGCTACCCGGCTGCGCAGTGCGGAACGGTTTCTTGTTGCCTTGGCCCTGGTTCTGGTTCTGCCCGTAGGTTCCAGCAGGTTTCTGCCTTTGGCCACCACCGCCTCCGACATTCACTGCATTAACCTCCTCAGGGTCATACCGAGTATCTACTCGGCGCTTGTTGCGGAACTCATTGCGCTTGCTGCTGTTGAAGTTTCTTCTCGGCTCAGAGGAATCCATCAGTGGCTGAGTAGGATCACCGAGTGCGTACTGATCCGCAATCTTGATGGTCTCGGCTAGGGTGTTCGGCATTTCCCTCTGCAATCTCTGCCAAAGCATGCTGCCATGTCGGCAACCCTGCGCAAACCAAGTGATGGCCTGTGCCTCATTCACACCCTCACATGTGTTCCTCAAGGTGCTCCACTGAGTAAGATACTCGCGGTCCGTCTCGTCTTCTCGCTGCCGGCAAGCCGACAACTGCTGTGGCCTATTCGGCCTCTTGTAGGTGCTGGTGAAGTTGCTGACGAAGGCGTCCGAGAAGTCCAGCCAGCAGTTTATGCTGTGCTTAGGCAAGTTGTTGAGCCAAGTGCGTGCTGGACCCTCTAGAATCTGCGGTACGTAGCGCACCGCCCATCTCCTGTTGCCACCCGCAATGTGGACCGCGGTGACGTAGTCATTGAGCCAATCTTCAGGCTTGGTGCTACCATTGTAGCTCTTGGTGCCTCTTGCGAGCTGGAAGCCCTTCACGGAAGGCTCGTTCATGATGCGCGGGCCAAAGCACTCGGGGCCAGGAGGACCCGTGCTCTCAAGCCGCGCCGACAAGCTGAGACGGTCCAACTGGTGCCTTGCATCTCCAGGCGCCAACACGCGCTCACCAACACGGTCATGGATGTCATAACCAGCCATCTCCATAGCCGAGTAACCATCATCATACCTATCCACCTGCATGGCTGCAGGCTGCTCCACCGGGTTGGCGACTGGTGCCACTGGGCGCGGCTGCTGCCTCTGCCGAGTAGGCGGAGCTGCGGGTTGCCGAGAAGTACCCGGACGCACTGCTTCTCGGACACGGCTTTGAGCTTGATGGGCTTGAGAGCCTGCTCTTGCAGTGTTGTGTTCCTGCCCGGGCTGCTGCGGCACAGCAACCTGTTTCGCGGCAGCAGCCGGGTCATACACCTGCATCTGCCTGTCTCTACCCGAACGCCCGCTGCGGCTCTTCTCGCGGCTAGGATGCGGAGATGAGGCTTGATCGTTAGATCTTGCCGCATGCGAGTGAACCACCTGCGAGGCTCCAGCTCCCGGGTTGGCCTTGCGGAACTCCTCGTTCTGCCTGGCGGCCTCCAGCACCAACTCGTTGAGCCTCTCCTGCTGCCTGAGACGCGCCTCGCCATCCAGGCGCGGCAACTCGGCAGCCACGGCCTGCGCAGCCCTGAGCGTCTTGGCGGGTGTGCTGTACCTTGGCCTTGTGAAAGTGTTCGCGGTGGCGGACTGCGCGGGCTCCTCCGCAACTGTCGCCATCTCGGCACCCAGGTTGCGCCGCGTAGCGCCTACCCTGCTGGGCCTCCTGGCCACCGGCGTGAAGCCGTGAGCCTTGTTGTACTCGAGCTGGTCCAAACTCAGCTCAAGCCTGATCTTCTCCAACTCCGCCTGCTCGGCGAGCAGCTCCTGGCGTTGCCGCTCGAGCTGCTCCCTCGCTGCAAGGAGCTCGACATCGGTGGGCGTGGGCATGCCAGTTCGCGCAGCAGACGCGGGAATGACCGTAGACGTGGAAGGCGGCAGGTTGCTCTCCTTCTCGTAGGGCCGGTGGTTCCTGCCACCAGCAGGCGGATCGTCAACCTCCTCGACAACGGCCGCAGCGCCAGTGGCAGCTGCGCCAGCGTTTGCCGCCAAGCCCGTCACCATCACCTCAGCGCAGCACGCAGAGCTGCATGCGGGCCTTCCGCGAGCAGCAACCACCGCGGGAGGATCTTCCGCGTCG
Source organism: Alopecurus myosuroides (assembly GCA_028641055.1). Lineage (NCBI taxonomy): Eukaryota > Viridiplantae > Streptophyta > Magnoliopsida > Poales > Poaceae > Alopecurus > Alopecurus myosuroides. The sequence continues at coordinate 374,043,437 of CM054058.1, read as the reverse complement.
TGCACCTGCTCGGGGTAGGTGTTGTTGGCGACGGTGGCGACGTAGACGAGGTGAGAGCCGAAGGAGATCACCGAGCCGCCCTCCGGCATGGCCATGCCGCCGAAACAGCCGGCGTTGTCGATGACGAAGTCGAAGGAGCCGAATCTGTGGACAAGGCCACAAACTACGCGCTCCGCTGATGAAGATCCCGTCCGAACAGAAACTCCAGCCAGCGCCGCTGGTTGCCCCACGGTGGGCGCCAACTGTCGTGGTGGTGTCACGGCAGATGCCATAGGATGGCTAAAGTTGTGGGGACGATGGACGCTGGAGGTGTCCGGGGAGGGATCACGCGACGAGTAGCCGCGTGAGGTGAGATCCACACAACACGAACAACACGATGTACCCAGGTTCAGGGCCCTCGTGAGGAGGTAAAACCCCTACTCCTGCCTTTCTCTATGTATTACGATGTCTCTCCGAGTAGCCACGGTACAAATGGTAACGCTACCGAGTAGCCTCTCTCTCTTCTCCGAGTAGAGCTAGGTCAAGAACTTAGGGTTTCTAGGGTTCACTATGAGCCTGTGTGTACCTGCCTCGCGCAGGAGGCGGCGGGGCACCTTATATACACGGTGCCCAGCCGGATACGTCCAAATCTAGACAAGTGTCGACATAGTGTGCACACCGTCCTTTCTCCGAGTACCCGCTGACAGCTTTGGTCGTTGATCTTGGCTGCTTCCGTAAAGTCGTTGGGCAAAACTAGGGGACAGACTGGTATCACTGTACCTAGGCACAGAGTAGGCCCCCCTTATCCTGCCACGGCCTGCTTCCATACTGTCACTGTCAGGCAGGCCGTCCCCACGTGAACAGTAGTTCGAATGCTGCCAAGTACGGACCCAGGATACGCGGGATCCTGTGTCAGAACGGCTCCTTTGACTTTCTGCCCGAGTAGGTTCCCGCCAATTCTACTCGGGCCATCTCTTCTACTCGTCAGGGTAGAACTTGATTGATATCTCCTTCTGGTCATCTTGAGGTGATACCGAGTAGCAGTCGACCGGGTAGCGAGTACCTGGTAGTCGGCTACTCGACCGAACCTCTCTTCTGTAAGCGGCCTTGACCACCTGTCTTTACCCTACTCGGGGGTAACCCCCCGACATATATGTTGATTATTATGGTGTTGTGCAAGCTAAATATGTTGGTCCAATTGAGGGGTTTATTGACTACACTATATGGGTTCCAAAGACCCTTGTTGCTAACATGAAGGGACCCAACTCGGGTCCTAACTCTAGTCAATGATCTCTTGCAGGACTATGCTTCCGGTGGGACTAAATGGATTCTTGATAGTGGATGCACTAATCATATGACCGGAAGCAAAGAACTTGTGACGGAGTTGCGACCAAATGACATCCAAGCAACCGTCACTTATGGGGACTCGTCCAAGTCTAAGGTATCCGGGTTTGGCAAGGTTGTGGTGGCTCCCTATATCACTATCGTGAACGTCATGCTTGTCGAATCCCTTGGTTACAATTTACTTTCCGTCCGCTCTCTTAGTAAGATGGGGTTCTCCGTCTTCTTTGATGGTGATATTGTGGTCCTTTTGAGGAGCAAGACTCTTGACGTCGCTCACGTGGGACATGTTGAAAATGAGTTGTATGTGGTAGACTTTTCTAAGTCAACCAACACTCAAGCAATGTGTCTTTTCGGGAAGGCGGACTTGGGATGGTTATGGCATCGCCGGCTATCCCATGTCAACATGAGAACTTTGCAAAGTCTTCACAAAGGTGGCCTTATTGTTGGACTAAAATAAAATGTTTCCTTTGCAAAGGATCGCGTTTGTAGGTCGTGTGTTGAAGGGAAGATGCATGACATTGTGCACAAGGCCAAGACTATTATCTCATCTAAGAGGATCTTGGAGCTTCTCCATGTTGATCTCTTTGGTGCCGTGCCCGAGGCAAGTCTTGGCGGCAAGAAGTATTGCTTGGTGATTGTCGATGATTATTCAAGATACACTTGGGTTTATTTCTTCAAGTGCAAGAGTGAGACTCAACAAACCATCATCGACTTCTCCAACGAAGTGCAACGTCAACACAATGTGCAAATCATGGCTATTAGGAGTGATAATGGATCGGAGTTCAAGAACTATACATTGAATGAATTTCTTAGTGAAGAAGGCATTCGTCACCAATACTCCGCCACTTACACTCCTCAACAAAATGGTGTTGCCGAAAGGAAGAATCGCACTCTCTTGGATATGGCAAGGACCATGTTGGCGGAGTACTCTTCTCCCCAATATTTATGGGCCGAGGCCGTATCCACCGCATGCCACTCCTCCAACCGCCTCTACATCCACAAAGGCTTGTGCAAGACCCCATATGAGATCCTCACCGGCAACAAGCCCAACGTATCCTACTTCTGTGTATTCGGTTGTAAGTGCTTTTATTTGATCAAGGGTATTAGGTTGTCGAAATTTCAATCCAAAACTATTGAGGGTATCTTTGTTGGTTACGGTGCCGAATCCCACACTTATAGAGTCTATGACAAAGCCTCACGGATTGTCATAGAATCTTGTAGTGTGGTTTTCGAGGAAAATGACGGCTCCCAAGTGGCGCAATTTCATGTTTCAAATGTAGATGTTGAAATGCCTCAAGAAGCCATAGGAAGGATGGGTGTGGGATTCTTCCGCCCCATCGAGGGACACCTTATGGCGACTCGAGAAGGACTATGCTCTACCCAAGTGGAGCCCTCCTCTACATTTGAAGATCAAGCCAAGGAGCCACCTACTACACCTAACCGAGAACATATTCAAGACCCTCCTCTCGTTGATCAAGTGACTCCGCAAGTCGTACCCACTCCTCTCACTAATGCGAGTCAAGATCAAGGCCAAGATCAATCATCCTCGTCATCCTCTTCTCAAGTTGAAGCTAGTATTGAAGATATTGTTGATGATGATGTTGATGATCAAGGCCATTATGGTCAAGATGGGGACCCAAATGATCAAGATGATCAAGTGTTTCCTCCTCGCAATAATGAGGAGATCGAAGCCCGTCGCATCAAAAGGATAAGAAGAGCTTTGAAGCTAATTGATGCCCAAGATGACAAGGTCTTGGAGGATGTTCAAACTAGAAGATCCACTAGAAGGCAATTGGCTCATTTTTGTGAGCATCAAGCTCATATCTCTATGGTGGAGCCTAAGAAAGTGTATGAAGCTCTTGAGAACTCCGATTGGGTTGAAGCTATGCATGATGAGCTCAATAACTTTGAGCGCAACAAAGTTTGGAGATTGGTTGAGAAACCCAAGGATTGCCACAATGTTATTGGCACCAAGTGGATTTTCAAGAACAAGCAAGATGAGAATGGCATTGTCATTAGGAACAAGGCAAGATTGGTCGCTCAAGGTTACACCCAAGTTGAAGGCATTGACTTTGATGAAACCTACGCGCTCGTGGCTCGCCTTGAGTCCATCCGTATCCTCCTTGCTTATGCATCCTCACACAATTTCAAATTGCAACAAATGGATGTGAAAAGTGCTTTCTTGAATGGTCCCCTAAAAGAGGAGGTATATGTTAAGCAACCTCCGGGGTTCGAGAATCTCAACTTTCCCAACCACGTTTACAAACTTGACAAGGCTCTCTATGGTCTCAAACAAGCACCTCGTGCTTGGTATGAGCACCTTAGGGAGTTGTTAGATGATCGTGGTTTCGAAGTTGGGAAGATTGACCCCACTCTCTTCACCAAGAGAGTAAAGGGAGAGCTTTTCATATGCCAACTCTATGTGGACGATATCATCTTTGGCTCAACTAACCAAGCTTTCAATAATGAGTTCTCTAAGCTTATGACTGACAGGTTCGAGATGTCTATGATGGGTGAGCTTAAATTCTTCCTTGGCTTTGAGATCAAGCAATTGGCTCGTGGGACTTTCATTTCTCAAGCCAAGTATACCCAAGATATGATCAAGAGGTTTAACTTCCAAGATGCTAAGATCAAGACATCTCCTATGCAAGTCAAGTGTCATCTCTCTCGTAATCCAAAAGGGAGTAAGGATGTGGATCAAAAGCTCTATCGTTCTATGATTGGTTCTTTGCTCTATCTTTGTGCATCTAGGCCCGATATCGTTTTGAGTGTAGGTGTGTGTGCAAGGTATCAAGCGGCTCCTAAGGATTGCCATCTAATGGCGGTTCATAGGATCTTTCGTTATTTGGTTCATACCTCAAGATTTGGTTTGTGGTACCCAAAGGGGGCACAATTTTCTCTCAATGGATATACGGATTCCGATTGGGCGGGTGATCAAGATGATAGGAAGTCAACTTCCGGGGCTTGCCAATTTCTTGGTAGGTCCCTTGTAAGTTGGTCCTCGAAGAAACAAAATTGCATTTCTCTCTCCACCGCCGAAGCCGAATATGTTGCCCCCGCAAGTGCATGCACTCAATTGCTATGGATGAGGCAAACTCTCAAGGAATATGGAGTTCATTTGGACAAAGTACCTCTTCTATGTGACAACGAAAGTGCTATCAAGATTGCATACAATCCGGTGCAACACACAAGGACGAAGCACATTGAGATTCGCCACCACTTCATCCGTGATCACGTGGCGAGAGGAGACATTGCACTAGGTTATGTGCCCACCAAGGACAATCTTGCGGATATTTTCACGAAGCCACTTGATGATGCAAGGTTCTTGTTCTTGAGGAATGAGCTAAATGTGATTGATTCAAGGAGCTTGACTTGACTATCTTGCACACACCCCTATAGATGAAACGTGTTCGAGTTTAGATGTAGGCATGGACATAGGGGGAGTGTTATCCTAACACATTGGGTTCTCCCTCCCCCCATTATGCCCATAGCAAAAATTCATTGTGATCTCTCTTTTTCTAATGTTGAATTGTGAGCTTCAATGTTGAGTTTTGGCAATGCCCCCAAGATATATCTTCGCGGTTGCATACCATGAACTCTTACATGGTGGCTTAGGCCACCAACCTCTTCCCACGCGAAGAGTTGGTTCTTAGTTGAATATCTTATGGTTATGGTGTTTCTTCTCCGAATACTACTTCTCGTTGCTATTTCGATCTTATTTGGTTCTTTTCCGAGAAGTAAGACTAGGAAACCTAACCCTTGTGTTTTGTTCTATTTATCCTCTCCCATGTTCATCTTGCATATGCCATACTCCACACATCACACATCATTCCTTGCCTTTCAAAACTTGCCCCCTCCGAAATTTTTGGAGCTGATTGTTGCTCCTGCCGGAAAATTCCGACCATCCGGAATTTTCCGGATCATTCCGGATAGCCGGATTGCCCCGGAATATTCCGGACCTCCGGAATTTTCTGGGCCATTCCGGATGGGCAGTTTTCATCTATAAATACCCCGCACGCACGGGAGGAAGTTTTTCCTCCACTTCTTTCACTCCTCCCGTGCCCTAGCCGCCTCCCTTCGTCGATTTCGTCCCCGTTGCCCCTAGGGAGGATTGTTGGATCCCTCCCTTGGACAAGGACATCCTCATGGACGGTCCTGGAGCTCATACTGGTCTGAAAAGGAAGCAATCTGTTTCAAGGGGTGCTCGTCCGGTCAGAGGACGGGCTGGTCGTTCTTCCTCCTTTCATGAGACTCGTGAGGATGCTCACACTGAATCAGTTCCTGAGATTGATCTGAAAGCCTGCTCCATCCCTCAGTGGAAGTATATCAAGCGGAAGAATCCTTACCGTTTCCCTGATTCCACCTGTGAGGATCCTCGGTTCTGGACAAATCTGCAGCTCAAGTGTTGGGATGAGTTCTATTCTACTCAGCAGCCTCTTACTTGTGTGCAAGCTCAAGTGGACATGGATGTCTACAATAGGTACAAAAACTCTGAGCTCCGCCATGTGCATGCCTGTTTGGAGAAGTTTGGCATGATGCCTCTGTTTGACAATACTGAGAGTGAGTACTGCCCGGAGTTGGTTGCTCAGTTCTACTGCACACTCCATGCTAAGGGTGATGCCACACGCTCCATGACTTGGATGTGTGGTGAGCAGAAGATCACCAGCAATTTGACTGAGTTTGCTGAGGCTTTGGGATACACCTGGACTGCCACCTATGCTGATCACGGTTACAGAATTCATGATGCCCCTGAGTATGATATCTCCAGTCTGGATTTCTGCTATCCTCCCAATGCTAAAGGCAAGACTAAGCCTTTCAACTCCAACATGTACCCCTACTACAACTTGCTCTCCAAGATCTTCCGTGCCTCCATTGTGATCAAGGCCGGTGACTTCTCAGCTATCAGGGCCTTCATGGTGAACCTCATGTTCCTCACAAGGCCTAAAAACCAAAGGAAGATTGACGTGATGGATTTCATCTACCGGGAGATTTGTCTAGGGGTCATGGAGAAGAGGAAGCCCGCTTATGGCCCACTCATTCAGAAGTTCATCAATTCCAAGGTAGGGGTTGAAATCATGGAAAACTATGATGTGATCAAGTGCAAGAAGATGGCTCCTCGGTTGATCAACGGTGATGAGATTCCGGAGTTTGCCAAAGGGAAGTCCAAGTCCCCCTCGGCCACTCCTTCTGCTTCCTCAAGTGGCATTCCTGAGCGTCCCTCTAGTGGAATTGCAAAGTTTTTCAAGGCTATGTTCAACATGTGCAAGGACACTAGGGCCATTGCCCATGAGGCGCGTGAGTTGGCCAAGGAGACTCGGCGTATTCAGAACGCCGACCGTAGGCTTGCTGGTTTTGATGTGCCTGCTGATCCCACTTCACTTGCTGCTGCCGATCTTGTCCCCATTGAGATGCCCGAGATCCATGATGATGACTTCTACTTCGGGGTCCCACCGGCAGATGTTGATGATGAGGAGGAGCTTTCCAATGATGATGATGACTTTGATCCTGCTGGGCTTGGAGGACGCGGTGATGAGGAAGAAGGCGATGATGAGGAACGGCATGGAGAAGATGACTTCATGGAGTGATCTCTTGGGGCGCTAGTGGACTCTTTGTCCCTTTTTGGCGTCTTGATGCCAAAGGGGGAGAAGGAGTCCCCCATATTAGGTTTCCACGGGATTTGCAGGGGTTGGGGCACAAGTCTTTTGCCTTTGATTTCGATCTTATAGGCTTGTGCTCCGGTATCTTTATTTCGTTTCCTCGTTTTAAAACTTTGTTCTATGTGTGTGGAACCTCGTGACGTATTCGTGTCACCCCTCCCGTGGTTATGTTACTATTATCATGCGTACCTTTATTGTCTATTTTTATCTATGCATGTTGCATGAACTTGTTTAGCCGGCTTGGTGTTTAAAACGTAGGGGGGGCAAAGCCTATGAAGTGTGTGTCTCACGACACACATCGAGGAAGAACTCTGTCTATTTTTTGGACACCATTTCTTTAGTTCATATTGTTTCTCCCCGTGAAATCTTTATGTTGTCATCAAACACCAAAAAGGGGGAGATTGAAAGTGCATTCTCGATATCTCATAGTTTTGTGTGTTTGTTAACAACATAAAGAAGTTGCTAACTGTATGTGCTATTTTGTTAAAAGGTTGGTCTTAAATCAGCACGTATACGGTGTCAAAGAAATGGTGAAGAATTCGAAGATCAATGGAACTTTTCTGGCCTTTAACAGAGTTTCAAAGGAAAGGCCGGAAAATTCCGGGCATCCGGAATGGTTCCGGATTATTCCGGCCACTATGGGAAATTGCTCTGTTGCAATCCGGAATATTCCGGAAGATTCCGGCAGCCGAAATTTTCCGGGGCCATTCCGGCCGCAACGGAGAATTGTTCTGTTGGCATCCGGAATATTCCGGGGGCCATTCCGGCCACAACGGCGAATTGCTCGGGTGGCATCCGGATTGCTCCGGAATATTCCGGGGGTCCGGAAAATTCCGGACCATTCCGGGCTGGTCGAAATCTGGCCCAAAAACGGCTAGTTTTCTTGGAGGCTATAAATAGAGCTTCACTTCTCTCTCCAAGGGTTAGCTCTTCCCAGCATTGAAGACACCATTAATGGAGCTCACCCACTAGCAAGATCTCCCTCCTCCTCCACCCAAACTCGTTGATTCTTTGAGGATTGAAGGAGGACCACCGGATCTACATCTTCACCAACCCGTTCTTAATTTCCCCCTCTCTAGCTCGAGGGATCTTGCCTAGGGTTTCCTCTTGTGGAGAACCTAGGCTTCTTGTTTCTTGTTGGTGATTCAAGAAGAGTTGGGAGCCCCCAATTAAGTTGTGGGTGTGTGCCCCAAGTTGTTTGTAAAGGATTTGATCCCCGCCTCAAAGGGGTTCTATAGTGGAAGGTGAACTAGGCCTTTGTGGCGAAGTTCATCGGAGAATAGGGTGAAGCCTTAGTGGCGTTGAGTAGGCCTTTGTGGCAAGCTCACACCTCTCCAACGAGACGTACTCCCCTAAAAAGGAGGAACTCGGAAATACATCGTGTCTCCGTGTGCTTCCATCGGTTACCTCGTTCCTCCCTCTCTTTACTTACTTGTACTTGTTGCATTGATTGCTTGTATTGTCATATAGGTAAATTCATCACTAGTTGCACTATCTAGAGAATTTACCTTTCTTGTCAAGCCTAAATTTGAGAAAAATTAAAATTTGCCGTAGCACCTATTCACCCCCCCCCTCTAGGTGCCTATACTTCACTTTCAGCCTGGAAGTTCTTCTAGAAGTCGTAGGTTAGATTGTCCCATGATCCGTAGTGTGCTCGTGGTCTTCCTTCGAGCAAGCTGCGCGCAGCGCCTACAAGGTGTAGGTTTAGGTACTGCATGGCCGTTGTCTTGTTCCCACGTTGGCATTTTACTGCTGTGAGGTAATCGCCAAGACTTGGGCTCTTGCGAACCGTCAAATTTCGGGACCTTCGTGGTATGCTTGAATCTCTTGGGCAGCGGTGCCTCGCGGATGTCACGGGTGAAGCACAATGCACCGCAGGCTTCCTCGTCGGAAGAGGTGGACAGTGACCGTGCGTGTTTCTTGATTGCTCGGACCCTGTTGACCTTGCTTTGTGCGATGTTTCCACGTGTGTTGTATTGAGGCCGGTCGCGATTATCTTCCTTCCGCAGCTCTCTGCTACGGTGTCGCGATCGGCTTCCGTGGTGCCGTGGGCTGCGATCAAGATCTCGTGGGCTATCCTCGTCGCTACACGGGCTGTCACCACGGTGTCGGGCTTCTTTCCCTTGGGCGCGACGAGGTGACTCCTTGTCTCCCCTTATAGGTGACGTGCTCCCGCGTCTGCGAGGTGTTTCCTTGTCTACCCGAGGGGTTTTTTCAGCTTCCGGCGTTGTCGCTTGCCTGCGGCTCTGAGCGGCAATTCTTGCGGCTGCCATGCCTAGCCCCCTCTGGACTTGTCGACGTTTTTCCGCGCGGGCATCGTTTTCAGGCGGCTGGTTCGCCTGTAAATACGTGGCGGCTGCCAAGAGTGCCAAGGCAGGGGTCGTCGGGTGTATGGTGCCCTCGTCGTCGACATGCATAAGGGATGTCTCGAGTGTTTTGCTGATTCCGCTGAGGGATTCACGATCCATGCCAGCGGTCTCGAGGCGTATCTCTTTTTTGGGGGATTGTTTCCTACCGAATGAGTCCTGGAGAGCGCTGCTCGTCGTGCATTCGAGGCGTCTGCCGCTACTTTTCGTGCGTCCAGATTCTTGCGGGCTTCAACGATCAGTCGACCTGCCCGCACCAGGTGGTAATGGTATGCGGTTAGATCATCTCGAGAAGCTCCATCTTTGACTGGTTGGCCAGAGTGTACAGCCGCCTTCGCTTTGAGCCAAGCGGCCCGTGTTACTTTGATGCGCTCTCGCTCCTGTCGACTTGCGTCTGTTTCCTCGGGTGGTTCAGTTGATCCTGCCATGCAGACCTGGGCCAGATATGGCTCGTGAGTCCTAGGCGTGGGTCGACAACTTTCACCTAATCTAGAGGGATCTTCAGTTACGATGGTATGGAAGTCGCGGGTGTTGCGACGGATGGAGCTACCACTGGGCGCTAGGTCGCGACAAGCGTCATCAGATTGCGAGTCGAGGATCGCCGGGCTCGAGACAGACTCGGAGTCCGATTCGCCGAGATCGATCCGCTCGGGGAAGCGCAGGATTCCCGCCTCGTTGGCGTGGAAGTGGAAGCTCTCGAACGTCAAGCTGACGCTCTTATCCAGTCCGTTGAACGCCGGGCGTGATTCCAGCGAGTGGGGTGCGCAGATGAGCGATCCGAAGCGGATCGATTCCGCTGGAGTCGATGATCTGGGGCTCCAACTGAAGGTTGGTGATGACGAGGCCGAAGATGGCGTAGATCCAGGTCCTGCCATTCCCATAGACGATGCTAATTGTCGATTAGTCATCTCAACAAGTCCCTCGGATGATCCGGTAGGGTTTCGATTAAGAGAACATAGAGGCGTTGGTGACAATCGTCGGCTAACAGGGGCACGATTTACCCAGGTTCGGGGACCTCGTAGAGGTAAAACCCTTACTCCTGCTCTTTCGATCTGTATTATCAATAGATCGGTTACAAGGCGGTGCTCAAGTCGAGAGTATGTTCTCGAGCTTAAGGCTGTGGTGGTCAAAAGTAGATTGGATCCCCCTCGGTGGTTCTCCTAGCCTTTTATAGGTGGCTAGGTCTCAAACTATGTCCGGGGGGGTTACAAAAGCTAGTTTTAGGTCGGTATGAATTTCCTTCTTGACCCACAAGTCTTTCGGGTGGGCTTTCGCTGGGCTTTCTAGTAAAGCAGGATAGCACCCCTCTTTGGGCCTAGGTCTTGGGCCTTGGACCGGGTGGCATCATCCGATAGGTCCAGGAGTCATCCCCACGTCACCCGGTTGAGCTCTATTGTGACAATAGTAGTGTAGTGGCCCTGGCAAAGGATCCTAGGTCTCACAGCAAAGCCAAGCACATAGACCACAAGGATCATCTTATAAGAGATCACGCGTCGGAAGGGTACACACAGATTTGCAAAATTCAGATCCGATGACAAAAGCTATACCAAGCCTCAAGTTCGAGTCTCACCGATCAGGGATCGGACTAAAATAAGTCTCAATGTAATAGCTATAGTGTAAGTGGGAGACCGTTGGATGTATTCCCAAGAAACAATAATATACATATGTTTCGTGATTAAAGTATTATGTTTTTATGCTATAACTGGTATGGTTACTGAATATGAGATTCAGAGGAAAACCCATACACACATATAGAAACATAAACACAATGATATACCCTTTTTCATGTCTCACATACAAACTTGTTAATATTAGATGGCCATGTTTTCCAGGCCATGGACAAATGTTTTGTCAATATTAATAAAAGCACTTTGTTGTTTCAAGATAGTGGCTGGGTATACCCTAATATTTGAGATACTACGAGATTTGTTTTAGTAAATAGTATCTTCATTAGATGGTTGTTTTGTTACTTCCTCAGACCATGAGAATATTCAATGATGTTTACCGTAAGTATCATTTTGGTACAGTCAAGTATCACACCGTAAACTGGGTGACCAAAACGTCTAACAGTGGATGGTCATGAAAGTATTTATTCATTGTGATAATTCAATATTGGGAACTACTCCTCTTGTTTGTAGGAGATACATCCAGCATCAACTCGATGAGATAGTATCGATAAATAAGTCTGCGTAGACAAGGACATGACACTTGTCATGGGGATACTATAACACGGTAACGAGTAAAATGAATCATACCAGATATCGGGAATGATGTGATAAGGTGATTAAAGAGTTTAATAATGGTCTTATCATTTATCTCGTCCCGATGTATTGATTGGTATCGCGAAGTAATGAGAACATACTTAACAAACCAACATGTTCAACACTTTTCTTCGTATAACTTGGGAATCAATATGGACATCTGATACGTCATAAACGTATCCCTAATTTCTGATGCTCCATGATCATATTATGCCAATTGCCACATGTTTTCTCACTTATTTATAGCATTTTTATACGTTTTTCGGGACTAACCTATTAACAAGATGCCAAGTGTCAGTTCCCAGTTTTCTGCTGTTTTTGGTTTTAGAAAAGTTGTTCCGGAAACATTATCGGAATTGGACCCCACAAAGCCCGAAGTGCCTATTTTCCCCGGAAGCATCCAGAACACCGAAGAGGAGTCGAAGACGGGCATCAGGGGGGCCACACCATAGGGTGGCGCGGGTCCCCCTGGCCGCGCCAGCTATGGGTGTGGGCCCCCCTGGCCTCCATCGCCTCTGACCTTTCGCCTATTTATTCCCCCCGGATGGAAAACCCTAGGCACCTAATCAAAAATCCCCGAAAAGTTCTGCCGCCGTCGTCGTCGTCAACCCTAGATCAGGAGGGTTCTCGAGCTGTCTCCCGGCACCCTGCCGGAGAGGAAATCATCACAGGAGGCTTCTACATCACCATGCCTGCCTCCGGAGTGATGCTTGAGTAGTTCATCCCTGGACTACGGTCCATAGCAGTAGCTAGATGATTGTCTCCTCCTCATATGCCTCCATGTTTAGATCTCGTGAGCTGCCTATCATGATCGAGATTGATCTTATGTAATTCTATATGCTGTGTTTGCTGGGATCCGATGAATATTTACTTTATACCAAGTTGATTATAGTCTTTACTACATATTTTATTTGTGATCTTGCATGCTTTCCGTTGCTAGTGGTTGCTTTGGCCAAGTAGTTGCTAGTGAATCCAAGAGGGAGTATTTATGCTAGATAGTGGGTTCATGCCTCCTTTTCGCCTGTGCTCGAGTGACAGAAACGTGACGAGGGAGGATGTGTTGTTGCCACTAGGGAGAAAACAGCGGTGAGAGTGCCCGCGTGTATAATCATTGCTTACATTACACACATTGCTTAATGCGATTATCTGTTGCTTGAAACTTAATACCTAAGGGCGTTCGGATGATAACCTTAGGGTGGATTATTAGTCATAGATGCAGATGGATTTCGGTCTATGTATTTTGTTGTAATGTTCACACTAAATATCATAGTAGTCATCATGTTATAATGTGCACTACGGTGCAACCTTTATTTGTCAATCGCCCAGCTGTAATTTGTTCACCCAAAATGTTATTTTTATGGAGAGACACCACTAGTGAACCTATGAACCCCGGTCCATTTTCCACACTGTTAAACAAACCACAAAAAATTCCTGCTCTCTTTACTTACTGCAAGCATCCATTGTTTTTTCACACTATATGTCTAATTTTTGTTTTCAGCAAGACCGGTGAGATTGACAACCTCACTGTATCGTTGGGGCAAAGTATTTTGGTTGTGTTGTGTGCAGGTTCCACGTTGTTGCTGACACCGGTGAAGAGCCAACACCACCATCAGTGGCATCAACCTTCCGAAGGTCCTCTTTCTCCTACTGGATTGATAACCCTCGTTCTTAACTAAGGGGAAAACTCCTACCGCTGTGCTCATCACACCCTCCTCTTGGGGTTCCCAACATGCATCAAGGATTTTTCTGGCGCCGTTGCCGGGGAGAAAGAAGTCTTCTGGCAAGGGGAGTCTCTCACTCTCAACCTCTTTATTTTGTTTATTGTCTTGTTTTTATTCTCTATATGAAAAACACACAAAAATTAGTTTACTTTATAGCTGTTATTTATTTGCTTGCTATTGTTTTGCTAAAATGAGTTCCTATGAGAATACTAAGTTGTGTGACTTCACTAGCACAAACAAAAATGATTTTATTTGCACACCTATTGCTCCACCTGCTCCTACTGCTGCTTTCTATGAGATTAAACCTGCTTTATTAAATCTTGTTATGAAAGAGCAATTTTCTGGTATTAGTACTGATGATGCTGCTGCCCACCTTAATAGTTTTGTTGAACTATGTGAGATGCAAAAATATAAAGATGTGGATGGAGATATTATTAAACTGAAATTATTTCCTTTCTCTTTGAGAGGAAGAGCTAAAGAATGGTTGCTATCTTTGCCTAGAAATAGTACTGATTCATGGAGTAAGTGTAAAGATGCTTTCATTGGAAAATATTATCCTCCTACTAAGATTATATCCCTGAGAAGTGACATAATGAATTTTAAACAATTTAATAATAAACATGTTGCTAAAGCTTGGGAAAGAATGAAAACTATGGTGAAGAATTGTCCCACTCATGGACTGACTACTTTGATGATTATACAAACTTTTTATGCAGGGCTGAATTTCTCCTCAAGGAACCTATTGGATTCAGTTGCTGGAGGTACCTTTATGTCCATCACTTTGGACAATGAAACAAAGCTTCTTGATGATATGATGATAAATTATTCAGAGTGGCACACCGAGAGAGCTCCACAAGGTAAGAAGGTAAATTCTGTTGAGGAAACCTCCTCTTTAAGTGAAAGGCTTGATGCTATTATGTCTATGCTTGTTAATGGTAAAGCTCAAGTTGATCCAAATAATGTTCCTTTAGCCTCTTTGGTTGCTCAAGAATAGCATGTTGATGTAAACTTTATTAGAAATAATAATTTTAACAACAATGCTTATAGAAATAATTTTGGTGGAAACAATTATAAGCCTTATCCTCCTAATAATGGTTATGATAATTCTTATGGCAACTCCTACGTTAACAATAAAAGCTCCACCTCTTATCTTGAAAACATGCTTAGAGAATTTATTAGCACACCAACGGCTTTTAATAAATCTGTTGAGGAAAAGCTTGGTAAAATATATGTTCTTGACTATAAAGTAGATAGCCTAGCTATTGATGTTGATTTTCTAAAACTGAAGGTTTTGCCTCAAGATGTTAAATAAAGTAAAACTTTGAATTCCATCCAAGTTAGAATTGATGATAATGTTAGGTTGATGGATGAATTACGTGCTAGGTGGGAAAGAGAAGATGAATTGGCTAGAAAGAATAATATTGCTAGAGTTTGTACTATCAAAACCACTAGTAAAACTGGAACTTAAAGTGCTAGTAAACCTTCTACTATCAATGGTAAAGTAGTTGGTGTTAATAAAGTCCCTACTCCTTCGGTGAAACGTGCTAAATTGCCTCAAATTGCTAAAACTACTTCTAATAAAAGTGCTGAAATTTTTAGAGATGCAGGAGATAATGGTCTCATTACTTTTGATGATAATAATTTTGATTTTCATGATTGCAACATCTCTGAAGTTATTATGTTTCTACAAAATCTTGCTAGAAGTCCCAATGCTAGTGCCATGAATATGGCCTTTACTAAACATACTACCAATGCTCTCGTGAAAGTTAGGGAAGAAAGTTGGAACTTGAAACATCTATCCCTAGGAAATTAGAAGATGTTTGGGAGCCTATCATTAAGATAAAAGTAAATGGTTTTGATTGCAATGCTTTGTGTGATCTTGGTGCTAGTATCTCTGTTATGCCTCAAAAGCTTTATGATATTCTTGATCTACCACCGTTGGAACACTGTTATTTGGATGTTCATCTTGCTGATAATGCTAAGAAGAAACCTCTTGGTAGAATTGATGATGTTCTTATTATGGTTAACAATAACCTTGCCCCTGTTGATTTTGTTGTTATGAACATTGAATGCAATGCTTATTGTCCTATTGTTTTGGGAAGACCTTTTCTTAGAACTGTTGGTGATGTTATTGATATGAAAGAGGGGAGTATTAAATATCAATTCCCCCTCAAGAAAGGTATGGAACATTTTCCTAAAATATGATGAAGCTACCTTTTTACTCTATTATTAGAGAAAGTTATGATATTGATGCTTCTTCACTTGAAAATACTTGAGTTGATCTTTTAGGCCTAGCTGAAAGGCGTTAAAGAAAAGCGCTACCGGGAGACAACCCGTTTTATGTCACTGTTTTCCTTTGTTTTGTTTGGTGTGATTTGCACCTGGGTGTTTTCTATTTCCTTAGCAACCCCGCTGTATCTTTTCTTTTGTATTTTTGTTGAGCCAAGTAAAACCTAGTGGAAAGTTGACACTATATTTCGGATTTCTGCGCAGGAAACAGATTTCTGCTGTCCACTGTTAATTACGTATAAAACCACAGAAAATTCAAAATGACCTGATATTTTTTGTGCTTAATCCTGGGCTATATACGCAACTTTTCTTAGTTTATCACTTTTTTATTTGAGCAACAGAAGAGTTTCGAAAAAATCAATCTCTGCCTGTTGTTCTGTTTTGACAGATTTCTGCTAATAATTGCATTTGCATCTTAATCTCTTTCTTTTGGTGTTCTTTTGAGAAAAAGAGTTTTAAAAGAAGTTGTGACAGTAGCTAATGTGTTTTTGAGTGATAGTCTTGTGTTGAAACTGAACCATGTGAGTTTATTATTTCGATTGCACTAACGTTGCTAATGAAGATTGTGAGAATTTGGGTGTGAAGGAAGTTTTCAAGGGTCAAGAGAAGAGGATGATATGATGTGATCAAGAAGAGTGAAAAGCCTAAGCTTGGGTATGCCCCGGTGGTACATCCCAGAAAATTTCAAGAATACTCAAGCGTCTAAGCTTGGGGATTCCCAAGGCATCCCTTTCTTCATCAACAAATTCTCAGGTCACTTCTAGTGAACCTATATTTTTATTCGGTCACACCTTATGTGCTTTACTTGAAGCGTATTTTATTTTTGTTTTCAGTTAGTTTTTATTTTCATAATAAGTTTGGTTGAACCCCAACATTCTTTTATTGGATAGTGACACGCTCCGCTTTTTCATGAGAATACGTTGTATTCTCAGTCTCTGTTTGGCTGATGCATTTATTTAGCTCGTGTTTTGTAACATCCCAAGTATGAAAACACCCCTAGCATGTTTGTTTTTTTGTTTAATTATTGTTTTGCATCATGGCATCTTAATCATTGCATTTGTTTCCTTCTTGTTTGCATCTGTTTTTATTTTTTTTCACAATTGAATTTCAAACATTAATCAAATGCTTTGGTTCATACTTGTTATGTTACAATTTATTTTCCAAATAAAAGTTCAATTAAAACATCTCCCATGAAAAATAAAAGGCTCACTATTAATTTGTTCTTAATAATTCACTTAATTCAAAGGTCATTCAAATTCAATTTCAATTTCAAACAGCACCCAATTTCAAATAATGAAAATTACCAAAACAATTATGATCATTTGATTCCAATTAAAACTATATGATCACCACATTTAATTCTTGTTTTCACTAAGTCACTTAATCATCAAATCCATCCAAATTTGAATCAAATCACAAACATCTTTTTATTTTGAACTTTTTGTAAAACAAAAAGTTGCAATTTGTTGCTATTACATAAATAAGTAACATAATTTTTTTCCCTAAATTTTACACCCCAAAACCTAGCTATTCCTTCCTATTTCTCTTGCAGCAAAAAAAAAACAGAGGAAAAAAAATAAAAAGCAAAAAAAAAAAAACGCAGGAGAGGGGGAGAGGCAGGCCCAGCCCAACTCTCCCTCAGCCCGCTACCCCTTTTCTTCCCCAACCTCCGTACGCAGGTGACGTCGGCCATGGACAGCGACAGGTGCTGCTCCACCCCACCCCTCCCTCCTATATCTACCCTAACCCTAACCCTAACCCTATCCCTACCCGCCTCCTCTCCCTCCTGTCTCCCACCTCTCCGCCGCCATCGAGGAGGGCGCAGCCGTCCTCCCTCTGCCACCGACCGCCGCTCACCGGAGCACGGGGCCGCCGCCCGCGTCTCCCTCCGGCCGCGCAGAGCCCACCTCTGCGAAGAGGGTGAGACCCTCTTTCCATTCCCTACCTCACCCTCTCGATTCCTTGCAGTATATGCATCATTTTCTTCCGTGCCAAGTCGCCATTGCTGCTCCCTGTTCGTGCTTGTTCCCGTCAGATAGAACAGCTGCAGGTGTTTGCAGGTTCAGTTAACGCGTCGGGCTATGTTCAAAACCAACTAGATCCCGTATGCAATCAAACCAGCGCAGCAGCCCAGCTGGCTGCGTCCGCTCGCTGCGCAGCAGCAGCTCGCGGGATCAAATCCCCGCACCCCCAGCTCTGCTCCTTATTTTCCGAATTAATTTCAGTACAGATTCCTGAATCCTTAACCTCCCTCCGATGCCCTTTCTGTCAGTAAACTGCACACCACCGCAGTGGTTGGTGTCCACTGCGTGCTAGCAGGAGGGCACGGTTCGAATCCCCCCCTGCATAAAAAACCAACCTTTTTCTTTTTTATTTTTCTAGATCTAGATCTATCCCAAATTTCTCACAGGTCCCTGCTACTTTTACCTAGGTCCCTGTTATATTTATTTCCAAGTCCCTGTATCTTTTCTAGGTCCATAATTATTTCTATAAACCATAAAATTGCTTAAACTTGGTAAATTAATAACTTTTGTTTGGAAACTACAATTGCAAAACTTTAAACATGTAAATCACTCCATTTTAAATTCTCTACCTAAATATAAAATTTGTTTACTGTTTTGAATATTTTAAATTGGTGAAATATTTAAATTTTGTTTAATTCACTTAATTTTTGCAAAATTCATAACTTGAACATAAAAATTCCAAACTCAACAAATAAAATATGTTTTCCATCCCATTTTTCGTGTACTTTGCAAATATAAACTTTTTTTTCATGTTTTGAACAATTAAAATTGGTTAAATAATTTAAACCTTGTTTAAATCATTTAAAATTGCTAAGTTCATAACTTGCTCAAATTAAATTATTTTTGAACCTATAAAATATGTTTTCAAACTAGAAAAGTATAAACTTTTCAAATATGAAATTGGTTTAATGTTTTGAACAAATAAAAAAATTCAAATAAATTAATACTTGAATTTAATTCATTTAAATCTTGTCTCACTTGTTTAATTCATAAATAATTTATCCTAATTCCTTTTTCAATAATTGAAACATGTATTCCACCTAAAATTTTGTGTACTTTCCAAATATGAATTTTGTTATTTGTTTTGAACAATTAAAATTGATGAAAACAACAAATTCTTGTGTAACACCTTTAAGGAACCAAAATTCCTTAACTTAATAAATAAAATTCCAAACTTGGTAAACCTTATTTCAAATTGTTTCTATTGTTGTTATTTTTCTGTTTTCCTCGTCCATGCATCATACTAAACCACTTTCACCTGTTGATTAGTTGTAAAACAATTATTCCAACCTTAATTGATGGGCCTTTCATATGCAACTCAAATTGCATGTGGGTCCATTTAATCATGTTGTTACCATGTCAACTAGTTTATTTTGATGTATCAATTAAATGGTCATGCATCATCCCATGATTGTGCATTATGTCATGTTATTGATTGTTTTTCTCTTTGCGTTGTTTGTTTGCTTCTTCTCGAATATACGACGACGTTGAGACAGACGAGCTTTACGACACCCCTTCTGAGGATCTAGCTCAGTACCAGGCTGCTGAGTTTGCAGGCAAGTTATCACTCACATGAACCACTGTGTTCCTTTCAACATTGGTTACCGATACCTTCCGTTGTCTATTTCTGCTAGCCATATGTATCGTTGCTTCTGTTACGAACCTATCACATGTTATCCTTTAACCCTGATATAGCCTCACCTCCACACCTATAACCCTGTTGCTTGTTGCCCGTGTCCTACTAGCATGCTTAGGGTTGTTTTGCTCGAGTCTGCTGTCAGTTACTTTCTGTTATCATATTTCTATCATGTTCTGGGGCTCGATGTTAAACAACAACCTGTTAATTTTGAGGCAATAATAATTTGCTGATAAGGCACCGGCAGGAGGCCCGGCGTGATTTTGAGGCCTGCTAGTGTCGACCCTAATTAGGAAAAGGGTCTTGTCTACTGATCCATGATGAGCGCACTATCCGCATGTGGGAAGCGTGTATGGGCGCCCCCCTCAATTTGATTCGATTCGCATCTCGTCCAAATCGCCTCATTTAGTTCGGGTTTTCCATTTGCCGCATGCATATGCAGGTGCGAACCCTTGGTACCAGGGTGGAACTTTTGTAGTCGGCATTTAGGGAGACACGTTCTTAGAGTGCTATGAGGGTCCCCTTTTCTTCGTGGGGCTTGATTAGCCGTGCGCTCACTGCACGGGGTTCTTTGGGCTTGATGCGAAGAAGAGTTGAGTTGTGTTGAGTGCCCCGCTTGGTGGGAGGCATTCCATCTGGCGGGTTATTCTTACGTGTACGGCCAAATTGGTGCACCCCTGCAGGGTTAAATCTTCTCGAGAAGCCGTGTTTTCCGCGGTTATGGTTGACTTGGTGAAAGTACTGGCTAACAAGTACTCATAACAACTTACACCTAACTAATGATAACTTGACTAGTAATAGGCTTATTGACACAACAACTTGATCCATCATTAATCCAACTGTGTGAGTTATCCTCGGATTGTTTCTTTGGATAAGGGGCGAGATCCAGGATGGGTTTGTTTGGAGTTAGTTATAGTTGGTTACGATACGCTATCTTATCCCCTTTCTGTTAGCCGGAAGTTGTATCATGTTTCTGTAGTTGGTTAGTGCAGCCAGTTGCAGCATCTTTTATATCCCCGTTCTTCCGTTGAACCCAAGGCATCTGTGCTTGGTGTCGACGGGTTACACTTTGGTGAACTGTGAGTCTTGCTTGCCAGTACGTTTATGTACTGACCCCTTTGGGGCTGTGGTTTCCGCAGACTACGCTTACGAGGATCCCCGTGACGGCTACTACGTGGAGTTTGACGAGGCTGCTGACGAGTAGATAGCGGACCCGGGCAGGATCCGAGACATCGTGGATGGGCTCCGTTTTCCTTTCATTCCCGACTTCTTAAGCCTATTTGGATTTGTCTGTACTCAGACCCGTTGAATGCTTCCGCTGAGATGTAATGATGTTATGTTGGGACATGTGTCCTCTCGATGATTGTATTTGCTATCTCTGCTCTAGTGAGAGCCATTTGCAACTTATTTCTATCTATTTGTGTCTTAGAGATATGTTGTGCTATCATTCTGTTAAACGCCGTTGACGTACCATGTGTGTATGGTATGAAGTACGTCAATGGTAGTATCCTGATTTCTATGGGATGGTTTACGTAGACGATGAACAGTAGGGGTTGGTTGTCACACATACGTGTGTTGGCCTACTCGTAAGAGATGCGGGTGCCGGTAAGCCCCGTAATCCAATCAACTAATGTTCAACGGAACTGCGAGTATCCTCTAGAAGTCCGGGTGCGACAAATGGTATCAGAGCCTGTCTGCCTGTAGGGTCCCTTTTTTTTGAAACATTTTCTACTGCAGGGGAGTCCCCCACAGCCCTTTATTACCAACCATAAGCGTTACAGTTACAAATATGTACAAATAAACATGGGATTAGACTAAGACAGTCTATCCCAGGCTAAATTAAGGAATTAATCCATAAAGCTAAGTCAGCAGCCACAGCAGCACTCAACCTATGCTTAAGCATAAGGAGATCAAACATGAAGCCCACTTTCCATCCCATAAAGGAATGTCTTTCTGATTTAAAAATTACTCCATTCCTCTGCTTCCAAATATTCCAGCAAGCAAGAATCACAATCTCAGTGAAACATGGCCCCTTGAAAGACTTTTTGGCAGCAGCAAGATTTTGCACAAGTGTGTTATCACTCCAACTGATTTGCAAATAATTCCAAATTCGAGAGCTAAAAACACATTGAAAGAACAGATGTATCCAGTCCTCATTGCACTGTGTACAACAAAGAACACAATGATCTGTACCTTCAATCTTCCAGTTTCTCCTTTTGATCATATCCTTTGTATTAATCCTATCCTTGAGAATCAGCCAAGCAAAGAATTTATGTTTTGACATACATTTGGATTTCCATATCCACTTTGCAGGCCCATCAGGATTTAAATGACCAAATTGCAGCTGATAGAATTTTCTGGAGGTGTATACCCCTTTATTGAGATTGCATCTCCAACTGTCCTCAGTATCAGTCAACTGAACATTATTTATAATGACACTCAGATCATTAAACTCCTGGAAAGCTTCAATTGAAAGCGGCAAAATAAAGGCATCTGAGAGGTCTGCCATTAAGAGAATGTCTCTTATAGAGGACAGAGGATCCTTGGCGAAGGAGAATAACCTCGGGAATTTTATAGCCAAAGGTTGTCCCATCCACGAATCCTTCCAGAAAAGCCCAGTAAAACCATTACCCAAAACACAAGAGGACAAGGAACACCAAGTTTCTGCCAATTGCATAACACCTCTCCACCAGAACGAACCACAAGAGGTGACAGCATGCGGTACTGTTTGGAAATAATAAGCATTCTTTACTAAATGGACCCAAGGGATATCCACAGAATTATAGAATTTTGCCAGGAACTTCAGTAACAGAGCTCTGTTTTGAATCTGGATATTGATGATCCCTAATCCTCCTTTGTTTTTGGGTCTACATATCATATCCCAGGCAGCTAAAGAGTTCACTCTTTGTTTATTCTTGTCCTTCCTCCATAAACATCTCCTCCTTGCTTTATCAATTATATCAATGACACCTTTAGGAATTACAAGAGTGCACATGTAATAGGAAGGCAAGGAGGAAAGAACCGAATTCACAAGAACCAAACTATCCCCATAAGAAAGGAAAGAGACAGTAGCCGATAGTCTCCTCTCAATTCTGTCAATTAATGGAGCAAAATCCTTGATAGTTGGCTTTGTGGTTCCCATAGGCAAGCCTAAATAAGTAAAGGGCATAGAAGCCACAGTGCAATCTAGGACAGAAGCCAAGTTAACAGTTTCCTGCTGGGATAAATTAATCGGTATCATCGACGATTTGTTATAATTCACTTTTAGCCCAGTGAGACGAGCATAAAGATTAAGCAGGTCCTTAAAAACCAATAACTGAGCCGGTTCAGCAGGAAGAATGACTAAAGTGTCATCAGCATATTGCACAATAGGAAAGTCTCCACCAATTGGAATTGGCAATCTGAGTCTTCCTTCTCTAAGTGCCAGGTTTACGATACTTTGCAACAGATCCCCGCCCAACACATAAAGTATTGGGGACAAAGGATCCCCCTGCCTGACACCTCTTTTACAAACAAAAGGATTACCTGGGACCCCATTCAAGAGAACCGATGAAGATCCAGAAGCTAGGATTTCCTTAACCCATTTGATTACTAAGGGAGGGAAACCCTTAAATCTCAAAATTTGCAGAATAGCAGAGTGCTCAATGGTATCAAAAGCTTTCTCAAAATCAATCTTGAAGATCACCGCTCTCTGCTTAGATTGCTTACATTGGTGAATGTATTCAAAACACCAAGCCAAACAATCTTGAATAGTTCTTGATTTGATGAAACCATATTGATTAGCATGGATGCATCCAAAGATTTTGTCTTGAAAACGATTAGCCAGAATTTTGGTGATAAATTTCAAAAATGTATTGGTCAGCGAAATAGGTCTGAAATCATTCACTGTCTCAGGAGAATTAATCTTTCGAATCAGAGTGATGAAAGATCCATTAATGCTCTCCAAAGAGATCTTAGCACTGTGAAAATCATTGCAAAGCTTGACAAAGTCCTCTTTTATTATACTCCAGCAATGTTTAATAAAAAGCCCTGTAAAACCATCTGGTCCAGGCGCACGGTCAGGTTTTAGGTGTTTTATAACACCCTCAATCTCTTCAACAGTGAAAGGGTTAGCCAGAATCTCTAGGCCATCTACCACAGGCAGAAAAACAGACAAGTCAAAATCAGACATGGGTGGGCAGGAAACACCCATTCTGTTCTTAAAACAAGACCAGAAAGCAGCAGCTTTATCCATATGATCCACCAACAAATTCCCAGAAGTATCCGAGATGGATGGAATAGAATTTCTCCTAAATCTCTCAGTGGCTCTGGCATGAAAATATTTAGTATTCTCCCCAGAAAGCCTAGCCCAACGAATAGTACATCGTTGCTTCCAGTAACCAGATTGCAAAGCAAGCAAATTCTTGATATGCTTCTTAACTATAAGTCTGAAATTAAATTCAGGAACACTCAACTGCCGCAAATCCTCCAATTGGTCCAAAAACAAAATCACCTTACTACTCATATCAATAAGAATCTTTAACTGTGATAAATTCCTTCCCCAATCCTTCAAAGCATATCTGAGGTTCTTTAATTTAGCAGTGATTTTGGAGGTGATTGATTTGGCCAGAACAGGAGTATTCCAAATCTTAGTCACAAGGTCCATGAAACCAGGTTGCTTAACCCAATGATTTTCAAACCGAAAAATCTTTGCCTTTGGGATGTTCGTTCCAATTTTAACCATACAAGGCAAGTGGTCAGAGGTTATTTTAGACATGGGTAACACCATAGTATTAGGGAAGTCTAGTGTCCACTGGCATGAAGTAAAGAACCAATCCAATTGAACCAAAAGTGGATCACTTTGCATATTTGACCAAGTGAAATTCCTGCCCTTAACTGGCAGCTCCAATAAACCCAGATGGCTGATAACATCATTAAATATAAACATATCATTTAGATCAGCCCCCGGTTTGTAGGGTCCCTTTTACTGGTCGCAGTTGAGTCTAGAAACTATTTGGTAGCTATATAGGAAAAATGAAACGTGAGAGTAGGAATTCTGCCATTTTATTTCTTTCCCCACCCACCCTCCCTTTTCTGGTAAGGAAGTGCAACGTTGTTTTCCCTTCTCACCTAAACTTTCAAGTTAGGATTTCACGTATCCTGGTTTCTCTAGGATAGTTATATCTACTAGACCATAGGAATGGAGGTGGTTGTGACATGATTTATCATGTTGCCTACTCATGATTGAGAACGGAGGCGTGTAAGCCCCGGAAACAGATCCTCTATTCCTTAAGCAGTAGATATTGATCCTTTAGAAGCCCGGATGGGTTTTTCCGTAGTACCTCATGAGTTTTGGTCTCGTGTTTCCCGTTGTTGCTTCGATATCCTGTTCTTCTCAACATCCTTATCGTCCGTTGAAACCTTGTTGTTGCTTTCCACTTCAGTTCTTCTACCGGCGTCTAATCAAAACTACCCCGATCATCTGTAGATGGATCTCAGGTTCTTCCCGCAGGTGGTTCGGATGACTCGTTGCGAGAGCACCGCCGGTTATCCGGAGATGCTGAGAGACATGGTCACTTATCTGGGGTTCCGTTGGGCACCAGAGTACCAGGTCTACAAGCAGCAGCGAGAGTTTGACCAGACCTACTACCAGGCTATCGTCTGCATTCTGTCAGATGATGGCATGAGCGTCGTCCACCACTACGAGGCAGTAGGTTCCACAGTGGATATGGCCGTGCAGCAGGCAGCTTATGTGAGTCTCACCGTCCTTCGTGCTGACTACTGGGGGTTTGACGATTCTATCTATCGCCACATCCCCCGTGGTTACATCACTTCGGAGGGGGCTCACTTCACTCTCTACGACAACTTGGATGTTTATGAGCATGATAACTCCAGGCTGCACACCACCGCTCAGTTTGTGAGGTACAGTGACGCAGTTGCCACCACACTTTCTCAGGAGTTGGCTTCAGTCAGAGAGCAGCTCTACCTTGCGTTGACTCGTCTGGCGACGTACACCACAGACTTTGTTGGAGATGAGCGCTTTGCACGTTTCGATCAGCCAGTTGGTCATCGTCTGCCAGATGCTGGAGGTTACGAGCCGATCAGAGGTCCACTCCTCAACCTCGGTGCTGGTTACACTGGGATTCCACGCTTTGGAGCACAGGGAGTCGACGCTATGTACTTCACCACACCTAGAGTCGCTCTCAGACCACGTCAGATCTATGTGGATCGTCGTTCTACCTACTTTCGTGGGCGTGCTCCTCACCGTACCTCTCGTCGTACTACTCACCGTCGTCCTGCGTGATGAGCATGTGAGTACCGATGTATCCATTCTTAGCTATGTTTAGTTATCCTTTGGCATTCGAACCATTCATGGTGTGTTGGATATTCTGATGTATTTGAATATGTGATGATGTACCTGTTGGTTATCTATTCATGCGTCGGAATAATCTCTCTTTTCGGTTACCAAGTCTATCCTTTTCTGTTGTTGTGCTAAAATGCATTTCCATTCAGGATGCCGCCAACAAGGAACAACCCGCCTGAGCCACCGCCAATCACGGAGCTGTTGACTCAGATGACTCAGGTCGTGACGCAGATGGCCCAGTTCCAGGCTAATCAGCACAACAACCAGAACGCTCCACGAGTCAGTATCAAGGAGTTTCTGAGTCTGGGGCCGAGAGCTTTCGTGGCAACACGCGAGCCTCTGGATGCTGATGACTGGATCCGTGAGATAGCTAGGGCTCTGGAGATTGCTCACGTTGCTGAGGAAGACAAGGTCAAGTATGCCTCCTACCTACTGAAGGGTCAGGCAGCTACTTGGTGGGAGAACTACAAGACCATGAGAGCTGGATACCCAATCACCTGGGGCTGTTTCAAGGAAGCCTTCCTGAAGCACCACATTCCAGATGGTCTCATGGAAAGGATGCGTGAAGAGTTTTGCTCTCTCAAGCAGGGCAAGATGGACGTCATTGGCTATCAGAGTGAGTTCAATCGCCTCGCTCGTTACGCTGGTGATGAGGTGTCCACTGAGGCTAAGAAGATGGCAAGGTTCCGCCGAGGTTTTAACCCGGAACTCAAGTACGCCCTCACCAACATCAAGGCCAAAGACTTCGAGGAGCTCGTGAACACCGCGCTCAATGAAGAAAATGGGTGCAAGGCGTTCGAGGAGTCTCGGAAGCACCCGCGTGAGGGTGGTTCCTCCTCCAACATGACCACCCCTCCGCTGAAGCGCCGCATCTGGGTGCCAAATGGTGTTGTCACTCGGGCTCCATATTCCCAAGCTTCTCCAGGCTTTGCTCCCCGCCCACCCAACCCAGCTCACATGCAAGGTCAGAGGTTTTCAATGGGGCAGCCAAGGCCAGATACTCCTCGTGTCGTCACTTGCTACAAGTGCAAGCAGACGGGGCACTACGCTGACAAGTGCACTCAGAGGCAGCTACCTCCACCACCACCTCGTCCCAACACAAACCAGGCAATGGTGCGTGCTCCCCCGGCTAAAGCCTTCAACTCCAACAACAGGCCTGTCGGGAGGACCGCGAGGGTGAATCATATCAAGGCCGACAAAGCTGAGGAAGCTACTGACGTCGTTCTCGGTATATTGCCCGTAAACTTTATTCCAGCTAAAGTGTTGTTTGATACCGGAGCATCGCATTCTTTTGTGTCAAAGATTTTTGCCACAACAAACAACTTAAGTGTGGTTCCACTAAGCAATCAAATCACCGTTCACTCTCCGGGATCTCAAATGTTGACTTCCAAGATAAGTAAGGATAATCAAATCCTAATTGGAGGCCACATATTCCTTGCTTCTCTCATGCTGCTGGGAAATTCTGACATTGATGTCATTCTAGGCATGGATTGGTTGAAGGCCAATAAAGCTACGATTGACTGTGCTCAGAAGTCAATAACTCTGTTCCACCCTTCTGGCCAGATAGTCTATTCTCCAAATGAATCAAGTTCTGTTCAGCTTTACACCCTCGATGCTAAACCTCTACCTCTACTCGAAAATGTTCCGGTGGTTTGTGAATTCCCTGACGTCTTTCCAGAAGAGTTGCCAGGGATGCCTCCGGACAGAGCAGTTGAGTTCGTGATCGAGCTTGAACCAGGTACTGCTCCAATCTCTAAGCATCCATACAAGATAGCTCCTCCTGAACTGAAAGTGTTAAAGGAGCAAATCGATATGTACATGGAAAAAGGGTACATTCAACCTAGTTCCTCCGCTTGGGGTTGCCCAACTCTGTTCGTTGCGAAGAAGGATCAAACAAAGAGACTCGTTGTTGACTATCGTCCTATTAACGAGAAAACCATCAAAAACAAGTATCCAATTCCTCGTATCGATGATCTTTTTGATCAACTTGCTGGAGCCTCAATATTCTCAAAGTTGGACTTGAGGATGGGTTACCATCAAATAAAGATCAGAAAGGAAGATATTCCAAAAACAGCTTTCACCACTCGGTACGGTCTATATGAATACACCGTCATGTCCTTTGGTCTAACCAATGCACCAGCGACATTCTCTAGACTCATGAATTCTGTATTCCACGAATACCTCGACAAGTTCGTTGTGGTATATCTTGATGACATTCTGGTCTACTCAAAATCTGAGGAAGAGCATGAAGAACATCTTCGTCTCACTCTCATGAAACTTCGCGAGCATCGTCTATATGCCAAGTTCTCCAAATGTGAGTTCTGGATTCCAGAAGTTGCTTACCTTGGTCATGTCATCTCCGCCAAGGGCATAGCCATTGATCCAGAAAAGGTTAAAGCAATTGTTGATTGGAAACCTCCTAAGACGGTGAAGCAAGTCAGAAGTTTTCTTGGCTTGGCTAGCTATTGCCGTCGTTTCGTCCAAAACTTTTCCAAGATTGCCAAACCTCTCACTGATCTCACAAAGAAGGACAAGAAGTTCGTTTGGTCTCCACAATGTGATGAAAGTTTCAATCTCTTGAAGACTAAACTCACTTCTACACCAGTTCTGGTTGGCCCAGATACTACCAAACCTTTCCAGATATTCTGCGATGCATCTCTCCAAGGTCTAGGTGCAGTTCTTATGCAAGAACGTCAAGTGGTGGCTTATACTTCACGTCAGTTGAATGCACATGAGCAAACTTATCCCACACATGACCTTGAACTTGCAGCAGTTGTGTTTGCCCTCAAGAAATGGAGGCAATACTTGTTGGGTAATCGCACTAAAATCTTTTCCGATCATAAGAGTCTGAAATACATCTTCACTCAACCAGATCTAAACCTCAGGCAAAGGAGATGGATTGAAAAGATTAAAGACTTTGATATCACCATTTCTTACACTCCAGGCAAGGCTAATGTTATTGGCCGATGCTCTCAGTCGCAAGTCGTATTGCAATAATCTCATGATCATGGAAAGCCAACCTCCTCTTCATGAAGAATTCCAGAAGCTGAACCTTGGTCTTGTTCCTCAAGGTTATCTTGCGAACTTAACAGCCAGTCCAACTCTCGAGGACAAGATTCGTTCTGAACAACTTCGTGATGCTGAAATCAAGAAGATGGTAGAACACATCAAAGAAGGCAAGGAGAAATTTAAGTCCTTCTCAATTGATGACAAAGGAACTATGTTCTTCGAAGGACGCATTGCAGTTCCTCAAGTTCAAAGTCTCAAAGATGTCATCCTCAAGGAGGCTCATGAAACTCCTCTCTCCATACACCCTGGAAGTACAAAGATGTACCAGGATCTCAAAACACTGTATTGGTGGCCTGGCATGAAACGTGAAATTGCTCAATACGTTTCTGAATGCGACGTTTGTCAACGTGTTAAGGCAGTCCATCAGAAAACATCCGGTCTACTCCAACCTCTGAAAATCCCTGAGTGGAAGTGGGACATGATTGAAATGGACTTCATCACTGGTTTTCCAAAGTCCAAGAAGGGCAACGATGCAATCTTCGTTGTCATTGATCGTCTCACTAAAGTAGCTCACTTCTTTGCTGTCAAAGAAACAATCTCAGCTAGCCAGTTAGTAGAGCTCTACACAGCAAAGATTGTTCCTCTTCATGGTGTTCCATTGGAAATAAGCTCAGACCGTGGAAGCATATTCACTTCTCATTTCTGGAAAAGCTTTCAAGAAGCATTGGGCACCAAACTTCTGTTCAGCACAGTTTATCACCCTCAGTCTCAAGGGCAAGTCGAAAGAGTCAATCAGATTCTCGAGGATATGCTCAGAGCATGTGGTCTCTCCTTTGGCATGAAATGGGAGGATTGCCTTCCATATGCTGAATTCTCCTACAACAACAGCTTCCAGGCAAGCCTAGGCATGGCACCATTTGAAGCTCTCTATGGCCGCAGATGCAGGAGTCCAATCAATTGGTCTGGAGCTGGTGAACGTTCACTCTTAGGCCCTGACATTGTTAAGGAAGCCGAAGAGAAAGTTCGCATCATTCGTGACAATCTCAAGATTGCTCAGTCTCGTCAGAAGAGCTACTATGACAGCAAGCACAGGGATATGATCTATGCACCTGGTGACAAAGCATAACTCCGTGTAACTCCCCTCAGAGGCACTCATCGTTTTGGTGTGAAAGGAAAGCTTGCACCAAGATACATTGGTCCTTTCAACATTCTCTCAAGGCGTGCGGAAAATGCCAATCGTCTTGAACTTCCAGAAAAACTATCCAAGGTGCACGATGTGTTTCACGTGTCACAGCTCAAGAGGTGTTTCAAAGATCCAGATCGTGCAGTTGATCATGATTCCATTAAACTGCAAGATGATCTATCTTATGAGGAGCACCCTATTCGAATTCTCGATGAGACCGAGCGTAAGACTCGCAACAAGAGCACCAAGTTCTTGAAAGTGCAGTGGTCCCATCATTCCGATAAAGAGGCAACGTGGGAGACCGAAGAGGATCTTCGCAAGAAGTATCCGGACCTTTTCACTTCTCAGTAGGAATCTCGGGGCGCGATTCCTTCAAGGGGGGGCGTTTTGTAACATCCCAAGTATGAAAACACCCCTAGCATGTTTGTTTTTTTGTTTAATTATTGTTTTGCATCATGGCATCTTAATCATTGCATTTGTTTCCTTCTTGTTTGCATCTGTTTTTATTTGTTTTCACAATTGAATTTCAAACATTAATCAAATGCTTTGGTTCATACTTGTTATGTTACAATTTATTTTCCAAATAAAAGTTCAATTAAAACATCCAATTTGTTCCCATGAAAAATAAAAGGCTCACTATTAATTTGTTCTTAATAATTCACTTAATTCAAAGGTCATTCAAATTCAATTTCAATTTCAAACAGCACCCAATTTCAAATAATGAAATTACCAAAACAATTATGATCATTTGATTCCAATTAAAACTATATGATCACCACATTTAATTCTTGTTTTCACTAAGTCACTTAATCATCAAATCCATCCAAATTTGAATCAAATCACAAACATCTTTTATTTTGAACTTTTTGTAAAACAAAAAGTTGCAATTTGTTTCTATTACATAAATAAGTAACATAATTTTTTTCCCTAAATTTTACACCCCAAAACCTAGCTATTCCTTCCTATTTCTCTTGCAGCAAAAAAAAAAAAAAAACAGAGGAAAAAAAAAAGCAGAAAAAAAAAACGCAGGAGAGGGGGAGAGGCAGGCCCAACCCAACTCTCCCTCAGCCCGCTACCCCTTTTCTTCCCCAACCTCCGTACGCAGGTGACGTCGGCCATGGACAGCGACAGGTGCTGCGCCACCCCACCCCTCCCTCCTATATCTACCCTAACCCTAACCCTAACCCTATCCCTACCCGCCTCCTCTCCCTCCTGTCTCCCACCTCTCCACCGCCATCGAGGAGGGCGCAGCCGTCCTCCCTCTGCCACCGACCGCCGCTCGTCGGAGCACGGGGCCGCCGCCCCCGTCTCCCTCCGGCCGCGCAGAGCCCACCTCTGCGAAGAGGGTGAGACCCTCTTTCCATTCCCTACCTCACCCTCTCGATTCCTTGCAGTATATGCGTCATTTTCTTCCGTGCCAAGTCGCCATTGCTGCTCCCTATTCGTGCTTGTTTCCCGTCAGATAGAACAGCTGCAGGTGTTTGCAGGTTCAGTTAACGCATCGGGCTATGTTCAAAACCAACTAGATCCCGTATGCAATCAAACCAGCGCAGCAGCCCAGCTGGCTGCGTCCGCTCGTTGCGCAGCAGCAGCTCGCGGGATCAAATCCCCGCACCCCCAGCTCTGCTCCTTATTTTCCGAATGAATTTCAGTACAGATTTCTGAATCCTTAACCTCCCTCCGATGCCCT
Organism: Alopecurus myosuroides; assembly: GCA_028641055.1. Lineage (NCBI taxonomy): Eukaryota > Viridiplantae > Streptophyta > Magnoliopsida > Poales > Poaceae > Alopecurus > Alopecurus myosuroides. Next base: position 374,011,935 of record CM054058.1, on the reverse strand, counting down.
TTCTGTCAGCAAACTGCACACCACCGCAGTGGTTGGTGTCCACTGCGTGCTAGAAGGAGGGCAGGGTTCGAATCCCCCCCTGCATAAAAAACCAACCTTTTTCTTTTTTATTTTTCTAGATCTAGATCTATCCCAAATTGCTCACAGGTCCCTGCTACTTTTACCTAGGTCCCTGTTATATTTATTTCCAAGTCCCTGTATCTTTTCTAGGTCCATAATTATTTCTATAAACCATAAAATTGCTTAAACTTGGTAAATTAATAACTTTTGTTTGGAAACTACAATTGCAAAACTTTAAACATGTAAATCACTCCATCTTAAATTCTCTACCTAAATATAAAATTTGTTTACTGTTTTGAATATTTTAAATTGGTGAAATATTTAAATTTTGTTTAATTCACTTAATTTTTGCAAAATTCATAACTTGAACATAAAAATTCCAAACTCAACTAATAAAATATGTTTTCCATCCCATTTTTCATGTACTTTGCAAATATAAACTTTGTTTCATGTTTTGAATAATTATAATTGGTTAAATAATTTAAACCTTGTTTAAATCATTTAAAATTGCTAAGTTCATAACTTGCTCAAATTAAATTATTTTTGAACCTATAAAATATGTTTTCAAACTAGAAAAGTATAAAATTTTCAAATATGAAATTGGTTTAATGTTTTGAACAAATAAAAAATTCAAATAAATTAATACTTGAATTTAATTCATTTAAATCTTGTCTGACTTGTTTAATTCATAAATAATTCATCCTAATTCCTTTTTCAATAATTGAAACATGTATTCCACCTAAAATTTTGTGTACTTTCCAAATATGAATTTTCTTATTTGTTTTGAACAATTAAAATTGATGAAAACAACAAATGCTTGTGTAACACCTTTAAGGAACCAAAATTCCTTAACTTAATAAATAAAATTCCAAACTTGGTAAATCTTATTTCAAATTGTTTCTATTGTTGTTATTTTTCTGTTTTCCTCATCCATGCATCATACTAAACCACTTTCACCTGTTGATTAGTTGTAAAACAATTATTCCAACCTTAATTGATGGGCCTTTCATATGCAACTCAAATTGCATGTGGGTCCATTTAATCATGTTATTACCATGTCAACTAGTTTATTTTGATGCATCAATTAAATGGTCATGCATCATCCCATGATTGTGCATTATGCCATGTTATTGATTGTTTGTCTCTTTGCGTTGTTTGTTTGCTTCTTCTCGAATAGACGACGACGTTGAGACAGACGAGCTTTACGACACCCCTTCTGAGGATCTAGCTCAGTACCAGGCTGCTGAGTTTGCAGGCAAGTTATCACTCACATGAACCACTGTGTTCCTTTCAACATTGGTTACCGATACCTTCGGTTGTCTATTTCTGCTAGCCATATGTATCGTTGCTTCTGTTACGAACCTATCACATGTTATCCTTTAACCCTGATATAGCCTCACCTCCACACCTATAACCCTGTTGCTTGTTGCCCGTGTCCTACTAGCATGCTTAGGGTTGTTTTGCTCGAGTCTGCTGTCAGTTACTTTCTGTTATCATATTTCTATCATGTTCTGGGGCTCGATGTTAAACAACAACCTGTTAATTTTGAGGTAATAATAATTTGCTGATAAGGCACCGGCAGGAGGCCCGGCGTGGTTTTGAGGCCTGCTAGTGTCGACCCTAATTAGGAAAAGGGTATTGTCTACTGATCCATGATGAGCGCACTATTCGCATGTGGGAAGCGTGTATGGGCGCCCCCCTCAATTTGATTCGATTCGCATCTCGTCCAAATCGCCTCATTTAGTTCGGGTTTTCCATTTGCCGCATGCATATGCAGGTGCGAACCCTTGGTACCAGGGTGGAACTTTTGTAGTCGGCATTTAGGGAGACACGTTCTTAGAGTGCTATGAGGGTCCCCTTTTCTTCGTGGGGCTTGATTAGCCGTGCGCTCACTGCACGGGGTTCTTTGGGCTTGATGCGAAGAAGAGTTGAGTTGTGTTGAGTGCCCCGCTTGGTGGGAGGCATTCCATCCGGCGGGTTATTCTTACGTGTACGACCAAATTGGTGCACCCCTGCAGGGTTAAATCTTCTCGAGAAGCCGTGTTTTCCGCGGTTATGGTTGACTTGGTGAAAGTACTGGCTAACAAGTACTCAGAACAACTTACACCTAACTAATGATAACTTGACTAGTAATAGGCTTATTGACACAACAACTTGATCCATCATTAATCCAACCGTGTGAGTTATCCTCGGATTGTTTCTTTGGATAAGGGACGAGGTCCAGGATGGGTTTGTTTGGAGTTAGTTATAGTTGGTTACGATACGCTATCTTATCCCATTTCTGTTAGCCGGAAGTTGTATCATGTTTCTGTAGTTGGTTAGTGCAGCCAGTTGCAGCATCTTTTATATCCCCGTTCTTCCGTTGAACCCAAGGCATCTGTGCTTGGTGTTGACGGGTTACACTTTGGTGAACTGTGAGTCTTGCTTGCCAGTACGTTTATGTACTGACCCCTTCGGGCTGTGGTTTCCGCAGACTACGCTTACGAGGATCCCCGTGACGGCTACTACGTGGAGTTTGACGAGGCTGCTGACGAGTAGATAGCGGACCCGGGCAGGATCCGAGACATCGTGGATGGGCTCCGTTTTCCTTTCATTCCCGGCTTCTTAAGCCTATTTGGATTTGTCTGTACTCAGACCCGTTGAATGCTTCCGCTGAGATGTAATGATGTTATGTTGGGACATGTGTCCTCTGGATGATTGTATTTGCTATCTCTGCTCTAGTGAGAGCCATTTGTAACTTATTTCTATTTATTTGTGTCTTAGAGATATGTTGTGCTATCATTCTGTTAAACGCCGTTGACGTACCATGTGTGTATGGTATGAAGTACGTCAATGGTAGTATCCTGATTTCTACGGGACGGTTTACGTAGACGATGAACAGTAGGGGTTGGTTGTCACACATACGTGTGTTGGCCTACTCGTAAGAGATGCGGGTGCCGGTAAGCCCCGTAATCCAATCAACTACTGTTCAACGGAACGACGAGTACCTCTAGAAGTCCGGGTGCGACATGTTTTGCATGCATCTCTTATAAGAGTTGTTAGTTTTATTAGTATTATATGAGTACTCTCATGTTTGCTTGCTGTATCATAAAGAGTATTTTTGTTAAAACATATCTTATATGGTGCTTGTTGGGAAAAGAAAAATGTTGCTTGATGTAGAGTTTATAACAGTACTAGTATAAGCTTGTATAGACTGTGGCTGGAACTTTTTCATGCCATGCTAAATATTATTTTAGTTTTAAAGCCTTGTGGTTATTGAGTAGCATGAATAGCCTTAAATAGCTAAGAGCGTTTAATATGTTTTGAAAGACTCATGAGTTGTTCTTGTCATAGTAAAGCATCAATATATGGTATTCTCTTTCGAATGTTTTATTTGGTTGACTTGGCGGATGCTCACACCCTGTTTATGACTACAAACCAGTCACGAATAGCCTCCATGACCACTTAGTTTTTGAACTTGTGATACCGCTTATGATTTAATTAATGATGCTTATGTCGCTATGCATGATTATGACTCTTATGCTCTCTTGATTTATCGTTCCCAGTCTTTTGCTAGCCTTCACCTGTACTGAGTATGTAATTCTACTCGTGCATCCAAACTCTTTAAACCAAAGTTTTCCTATTCTGTACACCATACCTACCTACATGTGGTATTTAACTGCCATTCCAAAGTAAATTGCTCATGTGTTACCTTTAAAACCTTCAAAATTACTCCTGCTTTGTGTTCTTGTTTTTGCTCATGAGGACGTCAATAGAGAATCTTTATCTCACTTGTTGATTGGATTTCACACCCTGGACTAGTGGATTCATCCGCTTATCCAAATAATAGAAGAGCTGCAGCGGGGTGCCTATCCCCAAATTAATACAAACAAATTCTCTTCACTATTTTGCCCCTGATTTATCAGTCAAAGCATAATTGTGCAAACAAAAGAGAAAGAGGGATAGCCTTCTACACCAGTTGCATCCTTCACCATGGGAGCCGCTCTTGTGAATCCAGATTTCTTGTGACGTACTATATTTTTTGTTTACCATTCGTTGACATTAGCATACACCTATCCTAAAAAATAGACATTCCTTCACTTCACAGTGTCAAACTTTTAATACCTTTGTTTAATAAAATAAAAATCTCTAGCAAATGAGTGATCCCTGCTTCCCTCTGCGAAGGGCCTTTCTTTTACTTTTATGTTGAGTCTCCATCTTCTAACTTTATGCACAGTTGAGAGAGCATTTTTGCCATTCTGAGTTCTGTGTGCATTTGTCCCATAAACATCAATAATTACTTCATGATGTGATATAATTTGTTCTTAAATTATTTGTTCTAGTCTTCCTCTTGAACTTCGAAAGTGTCCTGGCATTTATGTTTTGTCCCACTCTTAAGGACTAGCGAAATACCACTTTGCCATGCTTTCTCTATACCTGAAACAAAGATTTATCTTTCTTTGCATTATTATTCATGATACTTTATTTAAGATACTCTTCGTGATGCAAAGTGATTGCTATGATTTATTATTAAAGTTCTATTTATCATGTTTGTGTTTGAAGTTTTATGATCTCAGCATACATATGCTTTTACATTTTAATGATCAAGATTATCATAGTAGCATGTCACCTCAGAAATTATTGTTTTATCGTTTACCTACTCGAGAACGAGTAGGAACTAAGCTTGGGGATGCTTGATACGTCATAAACGTATCCCTAATTTCTGATGCTCCATGATCGTATTATGCTAATTGCTACATGTTTTCTCCCTTATTTATAGCATTTTTACGTTTTCCGGGACTAACCTATTAACAAGATGCCAAGTGCCACTTTCCTGTTTTCTGTTGTTTTTGGTTTCAGAAAAGTTGTTATAGAAACATTCTCGGAATTGGACCCCACAAATCCCGAAGTGACTATTTTCCCCGGAAGCATCCAGAACACCGAAGAGGAGTCGAAGACGGGCATCAGGGGGGCACACCATAGGGTGGCGCGCCCCCCTGGCCGCGCCAACTATGGGTGTGGGCCCCCTGGCCTCCACCGCCTCTGCCATTTCGCCTATTTATCCCCCCCGGATGGAAAACCCCATGCACCTGATCAGAAATCCCCGAAAAGTTCCGCAGCTGCCGTTGACGTCAACCCTAGATCAGGAGGGTTCTGGAGCTGTCTCCCGGCACCCTGTCGGAGAGGAAATCATCACCGGAGGCTTCTACATCACCATGCCTGCCTCAGGAGTGATGCGTGAGTAGTTCATCCCTGGACCAGTAGCTAGATGGTTGTCTCCTCCTCATATGCCTCCATGTTTAGATCTCGTGAGCTGCCTATCATGATCGAGATTGATCTTATGTAATTCTATATGCTGTGTTTGCTGGGATCCGATGAATATTGACCTTATGCCAAGTTGATTATAATCTTTACTCCATATGTTATTTGTGATCTTACATGCTTTCCGTTGCTAGTGGTTGCTCTGGCCAAGTAGTTGCTAGTGACTCCAAGAGGGGGTATTTATGCTAGATGTGGGTTCATGCCTCCTTTTCGCCTCTGCTCGAGTGACAGAAACGGTGACGGGGGAGGATGTGCTGTTGCCACTAGGGAGAAAACAGCGGTGAGATTGCCCGCATGTATAATCATTGCTTACATTACACACATTGCTTAATGCGATTATCTATTGCTTGCAACTTAATACCTAAGGGGGTTCAGATGATAACCTGAGGGTGGATTATTAGTCATAGATGCAGATGGATTTCGGTCTATGTATTTTTGTTGTAATGCCCGCACTAAATATCATAGTAGTCATCATGTTATAACGTGCACTACCGTGCAAATTTTATTTGTCAATTGCCCATCTGTAATTTGTTCACCCAGCATGTTATTTTTATGGAGAGACACCACTAGTGAACCTATGAACCCCGATCCATTTTCCACACTGTTAAACAAACCACAACAATTTCCTGCTCTCTTTACTTACTGCAAGCATCCACTGTTTTTCCACACTATACGTCTAATTTTTGTTTTCAGCAAGACCGGTGAGATTGATAACCTCACTGTACCGTTGGGGCAAAGTATTTTGGCTGCGTTGTGTGCAGGTTCCACGTTGTTGCTGACACTAGTGAAGCGCCAGCACCACCGTCAGTGGCATCAACCTTCCGAAGGTCCTCTTTCTCCGACAGGATTGATAACCCTAGTTCTTAACTAAGGGGAAAAGTCCTACCGCTGTGCTCATCACACCCTCCTCTTGGGGTACCCAACACGCATCAACATCCACAGTCCCGATATTTATTATTGATTAGGAAATGGGATTTCTAATCATGTATACTTTTTATAGAACTTATAGGGGTCACACACTTAAGTCTTCATAGTCATTTGTTCACATTGGATGGTTCGGAGAAAGAGCGGGTATCATACGGATGTTTCCGACGTGGCAGAATTATTGCTCAGAGAGATTACAAGGGGCATGAGATGTCCCGGGATGTTGGAAATGTGTTTCTGACATCATTAGATAATATCGATGATTTTATCTATAGGGGTAACGGGGTTCCGGAAGAGTTCCGGGGGTCTTCCCTTATATGGAAGCACCGCCGGAGTCACGCAGATTCCCCCCTATGGGCAAAACCTAATTTTAGGGAATGCCATGTGGTTCCCATGGTCTCACAAAGTGCACGATATTTCCATAAGTATTGTTCCTAAATTTATTTGATAAATAAATGAGAAGGAAAAAAAAAGGAAAGAAAAAAAAATGGGAGGTGAGATTGGACTCCACAAGGGAGTCCAATCCCAAATCCTCTAGGAGGGTGGTGCGGTCAAGAGGAGCAAGGGGAAACCGACCCCCTCTTTGGCAGGTCCCCTCCTTTGTCCCACTATATAATCCCACCCCCTCCTCATTGTTGATATGATACAATTTAGAACCTTCGTGCTATTCTCTCTCTCTCTCTCTCCCTCTCTCTCTCTCTCTCTCTCTCTCTCTCTCTCTCTCTCTCAGAGGATTAGAGATCTAATTAGAGACTATCTCTAATTGAATTAGATCCTCTAATTTGAGCACTTCTAATTAGATTAGAACTTCTGATTAGAGAACCTCTAATTGGTTTAGAGACTCTTCTAATTACGAGATGTTGATCATCTCTTGATTAGACATAGCTCTAATCTCTCTCTCTCTTTCCCATGTGTTGGGATCTCTTCACCTCAATTATGAGCCGGTAACGATTAGCCTGGACGGCGAAGCGCTTCCGGACTTTTACGGACGTACGTGTGACGTGGGAACACTCGCCTTGTCCCCTACTTGAGCCTACCGGATGCTATGTTACGGGGAGCCTACTCGAAGACCCATCCTGGTCCAAGAAGACAAAGTCGATTTCTTGAAGCACGAGACAAGAACTCCTATTCGTAGTCTACTAGGACTCATGTAAACCCCTCCTGGTTACCTATATAAAGCCAGGAGGGAGGAGAGAAAAGACAAGCGAGAGACAAGCCACAACTAGACGCAATCATAGACTAGACAATACACGGGAGACACCCGTACGCTTCAGCATGTCATCGCCATTGTAACAACTCGACAACCTCATCATAATACATATCAGACAAGCAGGGGTAAGGGTTTTACCTCTACGAGGGCCTCAAACCTGGTAAACCGTGCTCGTTGTTAGCCGTCGAGATCACAGTACACATTCATCTCATAATCTATAAACCCTAGTATCCCATACGAGGGATGTGTCAATTCAAGGACTCGGCAACATGTGCGAACTCTAAGAGGGGTAATAGGTGATACCCTCACTCTGCTGGATCCAAAAGGCACGATACGGGGAGTCGGCAACAGTCCCACCGCTAGGCTTAGCCGCAAGACTCTTCATCAGGCTTCATCGACACCACTTTCGCTCCGTGTCAGTAAGATCTAACCTCGTCCGTACCTCGATAGTAGATCATGTGTGCTACGCAGGACGTAAAATTTTAAATTCTGCTAAGTACAACAATAACTTCCCGTGCGAGAGACCACACGCGCCGCTCGTTTTTCCGCGCGCTGGCTCCCGGGCGCTATTTTGGAGGTTTTCCCCACGCGTCGATATTTTAGAGCCACCGTTGGAGATGATCTAAGCGCAGTTTTAATGACGTACCAACCAACCAACAAAAAAATCAATGCTTTTATTAAGGTACTAGCACAATACCCGTGCGTTGCTACGGATAGATCAAGTGCTTGGCACATATTTGTAGCAAAACGATTAGGACAAAACATTTATTGAGAAATGATATCCTGTGAAAAGTTGCAAACTTTCTTTCTATCCCTTCGGATCAACGATAGACAGCACATATCAAAGTTGGGTAAACAATCAGCTTAATAGTGAAATGGGTACATAAATACCTCCTTTAAAATCCTATAATTTTGCACATTACCTACCTAGTAATGCCAATCTCTCATGGCAAATCGCTTGCAGATTTAACATCCATTTTATCACATCAAACAACATTATTTTTGACTAAAGGCGGTGCATTTGTTCTTTTGTCAAATAACAAGGATTATGCGGTACTTTCATCCTGGACTAACTGATAAACTGCTAGATGCAGTACAAGGCCATGTTGCCAATGGATCTAGACATATAGGACAGCAGTGAAAACCATTGAGCTTGTTCTACATGGTCATTAGCATATCAATTATGGATGTTGATTAATTTTCTTTTTTGAAGTAATTTTCTCCTGTTCACAACTGGAGAGACATACATGTGGATTTAGTAACTTAGTTACCAGGTAACGGTATATAAATGTTTCATACTTCCATCACCGCTGCATTGGCAGGAGTTTGTAAAGCTCGGTTTGTAAGTGTATCTTATTTTTCCCCTTCTTAATGAAAAGGCAGAGCACCTGCTACGTACGTAAAAAAAAAAGACGAACCTGACAACATGCATATGATTCAAATAAGCCATTGCCACAACAGTTGCTTGGCTCTCAGCAAGATTTGTCCGGTGAAGCACAACCCGAGGTTGTGAAAAACAACTGCTCAAAAGCAATTAAGTTCCATCTGATTGAGATGGAGTTAATATCTAACACAGATCTTATCACCAAATGATATGTCAAGATTGGACATTCAAGACCACTTGCAGACTGACATTCCATCAAAAATAAATAAAATGAAATACCTTTGGAAAAAAAAAACTTGGAGATTGAAGACCAGCGACTGCTTGCTCAAATATCCGATTGAGCTCATCCTCACCAAAGCAAACCGAATTCACGGAGAAGCATGTTGGTGGAGGAAGCACCTACAGATTCAGCCGTGTTTACATGGAGCAACATCATTTAACGCTGCGAACACAATCCCAGCTTCAGCCTGTTGTTTCTGTCACCATTCGAAAGTCGTTGCCTCTGTCGTGTAGCGGCGCTGTAGCTGCGGACTGCCTCGCGTCAATCCGGTCTCTGCCTCGTCAGCCGAATCCTCCATACCAAGGGAATTGCCGCCGGATGCTCTGAATCGGTGGCCGCTAAAAATCTTGGAGAGAAACTGAGACAGCGTCAACGAAGGGACGGAGGTGTAGGAGCGGGTGGCCTCTGCGGACGCATGCGCCGCCAGTCCAGCGGCTGCCCTAGGAGGCGGCACAGCCACTTTACACTGGCGATGCGTGGGTGGTCGAGCCATTCAGGTGTGCGCAGGCGCCAGCGGGGCCGTCATCCCGACCAGTCAGCGGAGAGGATCCCGCACAGAGACAGGCGAGGCCAGTCCCGTGCGAGGATGCACAGAACGGATGGGTGCTCTGGGAGGGGATCGTGTTCCTCCATGGTTCTTGTGCGTGGGCTGTTTATCGTTACAATATGTTTTCCAGCGAATCGGTATGTAACTTATCAATGGCAACCGTGGGTAATTTTTTAAAACTATAGGGGTAAAAGAAATGACATACCAACCAACCATCATCACCTGAAGCAAAATTATATAGTAGAGATATAGGTGATATACTTTTTTTTAAGGTAGGTGATAATAGTCAAGAAAAAAAAATTTGAGAACCCGTCATGCCACGTGACGTGAGCCCTAGTCCACTGACCGGTGGGGTGGGCATCTCGTCCTTCCTCGCCCCACGTTACAGTGTCACACCTCTCCCGTGCGGCCACCAAGTGGCCAAAAACCCTGACTCCTACTCCTACTCAATGCTCTGCTCTTAACTCTTGCCTTTCTCGGCGATTCCGCTCCTTTTCGCCGGAATTCAGACCAAAGGCAGCCCGGTTCCATGCGATTTTGATCCAGCCTGACGCTCTCGCCGTTCCCTTTGATTCCAGCTCCCCGTCATTCTGCATAGGTCTCTGAGTCTGGGACGCGGAAAGGTAAATCTCTCGGTGCCCTCTTTCTCTGATTCCCCTCGAATCTCCGACAGGAATATTTCCCCACCCCAAATCTTGCTGTTCTGCAGCTGAAACTTTACGCTGAGAATGGATCTCGACATGGACGACTACATGGATCCGTACGAGGAGGCCGAGGCCGACGCCGCCGCGGAAGCCACCGGCGTGAAGGGCCCAGTCGCCGCGTCCGAGGACGAGGAGTCGGACGGGGAGGACGACTCCGAGGCGGAAAGCGACTACGAGGAGGAGTCCTACGGCCTTCTCAAGTCCGGCAAACACCGGGTGCGCAACCCGGACGGCACCTTCCGCTGCCCCTTCTGCCCGGGCAAGAAGAAGCAGGACTACAAGCTCAAGGACCTCCTCCAGCACGCCGACGGCATCGGCGTTTCCAGCAAGCACCGCCGCCACGGCCGGGAGCGTGCCTTCCACCGCGCCTTTGCCCGCTTTGTCCGCGCCGAACCATCCTTCGCGGACGAGCTTGCCACTATCGTTGGTATTCCAGGTGCCACTGTTAATGCAGACGGTACTGACAAGGGAAAACCCGTCGCCAATGGCCACATCAGTGGATCCAGCTCTGCGGCAGCAGAGGCTGAGGGGCCGCCACAGGATGGGAAGGAGAAGTTTGCTTGGCCATGGTGTGGGATCCTTGCAGCCGGTGCAGGGTTTAATGCTGATAACTTCGCGGATAAAGTGGCCATGTTTAGTCCAGATGATATCGTGCCTTTAGTTTTCGATGAGTCAGAAGGCTTGGAATGTTATGCAATTGTGCGGTTTCCTCGTGGCTGGGGTGGGTTTAGCGACGCTCTCGCGCTTGAGAACCAATTCAGTGTGCAGAAGCTTGGGAAGAAGGAATGGGAACTATCAAGGACTGGTGTTGTGAACGGAGACGAGAACAGCATTGGTGACATCAAGGTTTATGGATGGGTTGCTAGAGAGGTGGAGTACACCGCTGGGGATTTGGTGGGAAGGTTCTTGAGGAAGCATACCGAACTGAAGACCATAGATGAGGTTACCAAGAGTCAGAAGGATCCAAAGGGGGAGCTTGTGGCATCATTGGCGACTCAGCTCGAGGCAAAGAATCAAGATTTGCAGGAATTGGAGACAAAGAAAAATGCAACAGAATTTTCCATTGCAAGGCTTGAGCAGGACAATAGGAGGCTGCATGAGGCATATAATGAAGGTACACTGCACTGCTTCGTTTTCTGTCAGCATACCTTTCTTTACGTGGTTCCTGATCGAGTTCCTGTGCATGATGGTGCAGATTTACCCATCTATCACATGTCTACCAATGTAACTGAAACTTGTCAAATGGAGCGATTCAGTACCTTTTTGTTTCTGTCTTGGCACTGTTTGCTAAAAATTCTTCATTTACAATTGAATGTCAAGAACCCTGAATGATTAGCTCTACTGGGTTTCCACATATATATGACGTGCAGTATTTGTAGAAATAGTGCTCTTTGCTTGTTACACAACAAGTTGCAGGAGGGCTGGACCAGGACTTCGGTTGGCCTTTCAGTATGAGTGTAATTTCTCAATTTGTCTCGTGTATGCTTTAACATTGTATTGAGCACTAAGACTTGTCCGATGAGATAAATTTTGGTTGCCCTTTGAATGCTTAGCTTTATTTTCTTGCCATTGCAAAATCATGGAAGTACTGCTACCCAGCATCGTAATGAGTTTTACATTTCCCCTTTCAGAAATGCGCAACCTGCATCGCAAGGCTCGTGACAATGCTGTGAGGATTTTCCAGGACAACGAAAATTTGAAGCTTGAAATAGAAAATAACAAGAGAGAACTGATTTCGCGTGCTAAGCAGCTGGAGAAGTTGTCAGCTGAGAACGCTAACGACAGGAAAAAACTTGCTGAACTTGCTGATGAGAAGCAAAAGGTAAACTAATGAACTGTGTATGTGAGGCACTAAGCTATGTCAATGCACTGTCTGCTAAAATATCGTGCCTACAATATACTGTTCTGAAATTTCAGGACATTGACTGTTTTCCATACATTTTTTGTGGCTAACTTCAAAATGATATATTATTCTGAATTTTCAGAATGCCAACTGATCTTTTTGTTTTTTTAATGGCTCTGAAATCAAGATTGTTATCTGCTGCTTTCTATATTCATGTTAAACTTATACCATGTCATTGAGAGGCTCATATAACATTTCATTTTAGCATGGTATATACTACTATTTTTTCTAAATTATGTGCTACTGTTTAGTTTGTAGTTTCTGGACAGCTTAAATAGTGGCTCACTTCTTTCTATAGCATAAGAGTAGTGTTGAATAATATTCTAGTTTCCTATAAAGCTACAGTTTTCTTGCTCAAGGTATTGAACACTTCCTAACATGGAACACATCATTTAATGTATCACCATCTGTACATTTACCCATCATTTTATAAAATGAAAATTTCGCAGTAGGGGCCTTCCCTACTGTTTTTCTGTAAAAAAACACATCATTTGATGGCACAAGTGTAATTTAAGATACCCGTCTTGAGTCTCCTTTCTGAACAAATATACAGGCGAAAGATGATAAAAGTGAACTTGAGCTAGCAAGTATAGAACAACAGCGAAATGATGAAGATATTTTGAAGCTTGTCGAGGACCAGAAGGTTTGCTACCCTTTTTTAATCATATTATTTTCTAGATGGGTACTCTGGATCCTGGAGATGAGAATTAATCTTGAAAACAACAGAGGGAAAAGGAGGATGCCCTTGCAAGAATGCTTGAGTTGGAAAAGGAGCTGCATGAGAAACGAGAACTTGAGCTCGAAGTGACGCGATTGAATGGCACACTCCAAGTGATGAAACATTTGGAGGAAGATGATGATGGGGATATTCATGAGAAGATGGAGAAACTTAGTGAAAGACTAGAGCATGAAAGGAAACGCCTGGAAGAGATGAGCGGAGAGCTGGTGAGGAAAGAGCGTGAAAGTAACGACGAGTTACAGGAGGCCCGGAAAGAACTGATAGCGGTACCGCTCCTTTCTTTCTACGGTGTTCAGGAATATCTTTGCATCTAATCTGTTCTTAAATAGTTGTTGTTGATGAATAGGCTTTCTTAGTTATTGTCACCATGCGCAGGGCTTGGACGACATACTAAGTGGGCGGTCAGCTATCGGGATCAAAAGGATGGGCGAACTTGATGAAAGGCCTTTTCAGAATGCATGCAGGAGAAAGCTTGGAAATGATGAGTATGAGATGATAGCAGCAGAGCTGGTCTCGAGTTGGCAGGAGGAAATAAAGAAGCCAGCATGGCATCCTTATAAGTTTGTTAAGGCTGCTGATGGAACAGACAAGGTATCTACTGAGTTGATCTGCATTCAATTACTTTGTTATTGTAGAGGCTATTTTTTGTGTGTGGACAAATCATAATAATCACCGGATGTTGCAGGAAGTTGTAAATGACGATGACCCAAGACTTCGGGAATTGTGGCTTGAGTATGGTGACGACGTGTGTAATGCAGTGAAGACTGCTCTGAGCGAAGTAAATGAGTACAATCCGAGTGGAAGGTATGTGGTGCCAGAGCTGTGGAACTACCAAAAAGGCCGGAAGGCGACTCTGAAAGAGGTGTTGCGGTACATCTTCCAGCAGATGGAGACACCGGGCAAGCGCAGGAGGGGTCGATGAGCCCCGGGTCATGATAGCTCGTGTAGGGTGCCAGGAGTGCTGCCATGGGATTTGTATTATCTGCATTATATTCTCTTATGCATGGGACGTTGTTGCTTCAGACCGCTGTTCTTCGAACACTGATATGATCGGTGAACTCAATAATACCCTTCTTTGGGCTCTGAATTCTAGTGTGTGAGTACATGTATTTAGATTGTGCTGGTGTATATATATGTAGCTTTCTCTTCAGTGCAGCCTAGTGACTTGTGAGCTGTGGTACATGTTGGCATCATCCTATGACAATTTGTCATTTCCATTGAATCCTGGACTTGTGAGCTGGAGTATCAAACAGTCAAATGGCTTTCTTATTACTTCCTCCGTTCCAAAATGTAAGCCTTTTTAGCGAGCTAAAACAGTTTGCTAAAAAGGCTTATATTTTGGAACGGAGGGAGAAGATTTGTTTGGTGAACTCCATACTGAAGCTGAAGCGGGAAGGTGAAAGAAGTTGAATACTGTGAGTCGAGGAGAACAAGAATCTGAAGTCCAAACTCTGAAGGAGGTGCACGTCTGAGCAAGCGAAAACCAGGAACTTGAAGTCCATGAACGGGGGCTTGAAAATGGATGCAAGTTTTTCTAAATTTCAAAACAGTCGCCACGATTAATCAGGGCCATTAGCTCTTTTTTTCTTGAATTGTGAAATGGTGAAGCTGGGAGGAGCCCATATTATTAGAAAAGGGATTGAACTTTGCTGGTTAAGTTATGTCCACACTGGAATACCTTGCAAAGCAGGAAGATGAGAATATTAGAATCATGAGGAATTTTATCATTTCTTCTCTTGATGAATGCAGGTGAAGAGACATTTGGAAGGTGAGTGGTAAGAGTGTGAAATATCAGAATGCTCGATGTTTCACAATTCCCTGCATCCTATATGTTCTTTAATACAGTATTGTGGCTCATGAGAAGTTTCTGCTGACTCCCGGTCAAAGATAATTGCAAAATAATGATTTGAAGAAGAATGCGAAAAAACATAAGTACGAGTATCAAACTCTTCAAAGCTGGACTAAAATTGAAACGGGTTTCTTGCAAACCTACACGACCTCTCAGCCCACGTAGTCTCTTCAAACCGGCTCCGTCGTCACGGCACACGACAGGCATACCGTTCAGCTCTTCGCGCCCAGCTTACGGCACAGCGGCGCCCAGCCGCACTGTTGCTGCAGCGGTTGGCTGCCGCACCGCCACTGTCCGGCCACCCCGCACCCGTCTGCCTTGGCGGATTCGTCCCCCTTCACCAGCGGCAACCGATCGAACGCGGCCGCGACGAACGTGGCCACCATGACCACCACGGGCCCAGCGGCCACTAGCCCTCCCACCGCGACGCCGCCGCCCAGCACGGCACCCCGCGGCCCGGCCAGGAACACCGCCACGCCCGCCGGCGAGGCAGAAGATGGGAAGAAGCACCCTGCCAGGCCTAGGATCTCCGCCGTGCCCCGGAGCACCAGCGGCGACGGCTCCCTGCAGAGCACGGCGTCCGCGACGCGCCCGGTCGCGCCCAGCACTAGCGCGCCGCGGCGCCCACGCCGCGCGAACGCTGCCACGCATGACAGCACGTCGCGCCCCGCGGGCACCTCCAGGACGTGGGCGCGCATCGCGCTGGGGCACTCGTGCGCGATCACCACCGGCGGCTTCGGGCCCCTGTTCTTAGACCCGGAGCACAGCTGCGCGCCTGGCCTCGGCCTGCACGGCTGCCGGAGATCGTCCGTCGCGGCGGCTGCGGTCGCCATGCCCATGGTAAATGTTTTTTCTTTTGGTTGCTGCTGCACGTCCTTTGTCGAGGTTAATTACAGGGGTTCGCCGGCCTTTTATGTACGGGGATCGATTATGTTTGAAGCTGTTAAGCAGGGAAATACGCGTGATGAGTAGTTTAATTGTGAAGTTTCCGAACATCCTAACAAGCTCCCAACTGTTACTGTGTTTGTGCTTTGTGAAACATTTTTTCCGAGCACACAGTAGGTATGGTGCATGTTTTCTCTTCTTTTTTTTTTTTTTTTTGCGCGAGGCGGTACATGTGTTTACTTCAGGGTTATTTTTTACTGTATGTTTACTTCAGGTTTGGTATTGGGTTATGATGGGATGATTCATCAAGATCAGTCTACGAGCTCCGGTCTTTGTGGAGTGCTTTGTCCTCGCTGCCAAGATAAGTTCTTTAGCCCTTCATGATGCAATGATTGTCCCCCATTCAGGGATGTTCGTGCGAGCGGCGAGGTCTTTGTGATCATGAATTCATGATCCTTCGATGGCGGCGTATGAGGTTTCTGTGCCCTCGCTTACACTTCATTTGGCACTCTATTTCTCCACGTGGTAGGTCGGCTGGCATTTTACTAGGCGTTAAAACTGACTCCTTTGATGTGTTAGCAAGGTCGGATGGTGATTTTCATATTAAATTACACCCCCGTAACCGTGCCGGCAAATTCGTATGGAGCTTGGTTGCCGTGTATGGTGCTGCACAGGAAGAGTATAAGGAGGCTTTTCTACGTGAGTTGGTTAACTTGGCTAATAGTAATCCACATCCAATCTTAATTGGTGGTGATTTTAATTTGCTAAGGTTTCCACATGAGAAAAGTCGGGGACGGTTTGATGGTCATTGCCCTTTCTTGTTCAACGATGTCATTGATAGCCTGGATTTGAGAGAGGTTTACATGACCGGACGACAGTTCACCTGGGCAAATAGTTTGCCGGAGCCTACATACGAAAAGTTAGATCGCGTACTAATGAGTACCGATTGGGAAGATAAGTTCCCTTTGGTAACAGTACGTGCTCTAGAACGTATTGAGTCTCTATCGGACCATGCCCCCCTTCTTCTTTCAACTGGAACATCAAGACCACAAGGCTAGACACAGTTCAAATTCGAACTAGGTTGATTTTTGCGTGATGGTTTCGATGAACTAGTTAAGAAAGTCTGGCACAAACCGGTCTTAGGGGATAACCCAATACGGAGATGGAATAATAAAATGCGCAATGTGCGTAAATATCTCCGTGGTTGGGCGAGACATACGACCGGGATGCTAAAGAAGGAGAAAGAGCGTCTTTGTTCCATTATCGATGAGTTAGACCGACTCGCAGAAACTAGGTTGCTATCTTCGCAAGAGGTTGAACTTAAAAGTCAATCCAATGCGAAAGTAGCACAAATGTTGCGAGAAGAGGAACTCAAATGGTATCAGAGATCGAAAGCTCAATTCATTCTCGAAGGAGATTCGAATACCCGGTATTTTCATAATGTTGCCAATGGCAGACATAGGAAAAAATGGATTCACTCTCTCCATCAGGATGAAGGTCTCGTTGAGGGACAAGAGTATCTCAAGGCCTATATCACAAAGTTCTATAAAGATCTGTTTGGGGCCCCTGAAGTAGGTAATTTTACCATGGATGAGAGCCGCACAGATGATATTCCCCAAGTTTCAATGGAAGAAAACGCTTTCCTTACTGCTCCCTTCTCTGAAGAGGAGATAAAGAAGGCGATATTCCAAATGGAACATAATGAGGCACCTGGTCCAGATGGTTGTCCGGCGGAGTTCTATCAGCATTTTTGGGAGATCATTAAATATGATCTCATCGAGATGTTTGGTTGCTTACAGAGTGGACATCTGGAGTTGTATCGCCTTAATTTTGGGGAAATCGTTTTGTTACCTAAGGTTTTGAACGCAGAAAGGATACAACAGTACCGACCAATCTGCCTTCTTAACGTTAGTTTTAAAATCTTTACAAAGGTTGCAACTATTAGGCTGAATTCAGTGGCCGACCATGTGGTAAAACCTACACAGACTGCTTTTATGCAGGGTAGGAATATCCTAGATGGGGTCGTGACTTTACACGAAACCGTACATGAGTTGCACACGAAAAAGCTTAATGGGGTAATTCTTAAAATAGACGTTGAAAAGGCATATGATAAAGTGAATTGGGAGTTTCTACAACAGACTCTGAGAATGAAAGGATTTTCAGAGGAGTGGTGCTCCCTAATTTGCAGCTTTGTAGTTAGATGTAGCGTGGCTATCAAAGTCAATGATGATGTTGGCCGATACTTCCAAACTAAGAAAGGCTTGAGACAAGGTGATCCGCTATCGCCCGTATTGTTTAATATTGTGGCTGATATGTTAGCGATCATGATCGAGCGAGCCAAGGAGAGTGACCTAATTGAGGGAGTCATTCCACACCTAGTCGATGGGGGACTGTCCATCCTTCAATATGCAGATGACACAATCCTCTTTATGGAACACGATTTGGATAAAGCTGCGAATCTGAAATTAATTCTTTCAGCGTTCGAGCAACTATCCGGATTAAAAATCAATTTCCATAAAAGTGAATTGTTTTGTTTTGGCGAGGCCCAAGATGCAGTTGCACAGTATACCGAGCTATTCGGTTGCGAGCAAGGCCAGTTTCCTATTAAGTATTTGGGAATACCAATACATTACAGGAGATTGACTAATGCAGAATGGGGTCAAGTCGAAGAGCGTCTGCAGAAAAGCCTTGCTAGCTGGAAAGGAAAATTGTTGTCACTTGGTGGACGACTGGTACTCATTAATTCAGTACTAACTAATATGGTAATGTACATGATATCATTCTTCCAGTTACCTAAAGGAGTCTTAAAAAAATTGGATTATTTCCGATCAAGATTCTTTTGGCAGGGTGACAACGAGAAAAAGAAATATCGATTGGCCAGATGGGATGTAGTTTGTCGTCCACGAGATCAGGGGGGCTCGGTATTCATGACCTCCAAGTCAAGAATTCAGCCCTACTTGGTAAATGGATTTTTAAACTACTAACCGAAGATGGCGTATGGCAGACCCTCCTGAAACGTAAATACATAGCCTCGAAAGCGGTATCACAGGTTATGTGGAAACCAGGTGATTCATACTTTTGGGCTGGACTTATGGCGAACAAAAATAAGTTTTTTCGCTATGGGGTATTTAAGATTAAGGATGGATCGCAGATACGGTTCTGGGAGGACAACTGGCTAGGTAATACCACACTCAGAGAACAGTATCCGGCCTTGTACACGATAGCGCGACATAAGGATGATACGCTGCCTACAGTCATGCAAACATCACCTCCTAATGTTACGTTCAGACGAGATTTAATTGGGCCTCGACTTATGTCTTGGCAAAACCTGGTTGATAGATTAACTATGGTTACTCTTACACCAGGCACCGATGAGTTTCGTTGGAAGATCACCAAGAATGGACTGTTCTCGGTGGACTCCATGTATGGGCTCTGATCCAATCGGACATGCCAGTCGATATCTTCAAAAATGTATGGCGTATGAAAGTACCGCTGAAGATTAAGATCTTCGCGTGGTACCTTCGTAGGGGGGTCATACTTACAAAGGATAATCATGTCAAACGTAATTGGCATGGGAGCTCTAAGTGTGTTTCTTGTTCTCACGATGAGACAATTAAGCACTTATTCTTTGATTGCACATTTGCGCGTTCTATATGGTCCGCTATCCAAATGGCTTCGAATCTTTATCAACCTACTTCCGTTGCGAACATATTCGGCAACTGGTTAAATGGGGTTGATAAAAGTTTTAAGACTATTATCAGGGTAGGAGCGCTTGCCGTTATTTGGTCGCTTCTGCTATGTAGAAATGACAAGATTTTCAACGATATTCAGTGGCTCGTCAACACTCGGCATGTGCCGCCGGGTGTCATCTGCCGGCTTTCGGGCGATGAGGTGGAGCCACAGCCCGGAAAGGGCGAATACGTGGTCTTCCTCAGCCATTTCAAGCGCGGATTTGGCCTCCTCGCCTCCAAGTTCATGCAGAAGTTCCTGTGCCACTTCGGTTTGCAGCCTCATCACCTCCCTGCTAATGCAATCACAATGCTTTCCACCTTCGTTACCTTTGTCGAAGCCTATGTCGGTATCTACCCCACGGTAGATATCTGGGCAAAATATTTCCACTTCCGCCAACAAGTTCTCCCCGACAAAGCCAATCCAAATGCTCCCAAAATCAAGACTCAATGCGGCGCATCCATGATAGTATACCGGAACTCCACCGAGTACCCCCGGGTTCAGGGGCTTGACACTTGTCGCAAGTGGCAAAGGGGATTCTTCTATGTGAAGAATCCCGCCCCGGAAGCAGGAGCCGCGCCGGTTGACCTCATCAAGCTCCCCCCTTTTCAGGTTGATCCTCCCACTGCCATGATGAACTGGGGGTATAACCCGAAGAAGACCGTGCCCGAGGTGAACGCCGCGGACAACCGATTGAAGCAGCTCCTCAAGAGCGGGCTCCGATCCGACGACCTGATCGCCGCTAGGGTGAGCCGCCGGATTCTGCCACTGCAGCTCAGGGCCCACAAGATGTGCTTCATGGGAGGGCCCCGTGACTGCACGCGCACAACCACTTTTGAGCTCAGCAAGGAAGAGGTGGCCCTTTGGGCCAAGTCCATCACCAAGGCCACCCTCACAAATACGTGGGACTGGGGATTCGAGCCCTACAACCGAGATAGGCTGGCGCCCCGAGTAAGTTTTCTTTATCCTACCGAGTTGCTTTTATCCCGGTATCTTCCGAATTCACTTGGTTACTTATGCTTTATGTTTCGCATGACCTGTCGGGTAGGATACATCTCCCGAGATGCTTTATGTTTGCACATTTCTTCTTCCTTTGCCTCTTTCGACCGAGATGCTTTGCCTTTGCATTTTATTTACCCCTCTGTTTCTCTCTTTCTCTAGTGATCCACTCGACGCTGAGGATCTCGGTGCACCCGCGGGACTGAGTAGCGCCCACGACATTGTCGACCTTGACCCCGAGGACATAGACACCCACACCGAGGACCAGGCCGAGATGCCCCTCCTAGACCGAGAAGACCAAGATCTCGGCGCAGGCGACACGGGCACCGAGATGGATACTCAAGAGACTCCATGGCAGCCGAAGTCGGCCACCGAGCAGCACCAAGAACAACCACCAGAGCAACAACAACCAGAGCAGCAACTAGAGCAGCAGCCCGAAGTCACGACGCAGCAACAAGCGCCGCATCAACAAGTTTCTCCAATCTCCACCACAGCAACACCGCCAACCCCTCAGAGAAGAACTTCCCCTCTGGATGTAGAAGTAGCAGCAAAGAAAGCCACAACCACCACCGAGACAGTGGAAACAACAACTAGCTCAGCACCAACGGCCACAGGCCCAATTTTATTAGCAACGACAACAACCAGCTCAGCCTCCACAGCAATAGACCCATCATCAGCAGCATCACCGAGCTCACCGCCTCCAAGAAGACCAGCGGGGCCAACAAGGGAAACTCCACGCACCCGGCAGCAGGCCAAATTCGCGCCGTCGTAGGGCGCAGTAGCTGGAGCGGGGAGCAGCCAAGCAATGTGACTTGTGAAAGTTCCGGTGCATTGGCAGAAGAAGCAGCAGGCACAACAGAAGAAAAAGACCGGGGCGAAGGCGAAACCTGGCACTTTGGCCATCAACACAAACACTCAGCTCGTGGCCCGCCAGGAGCTTGCCGCAGAGCTGCAAGCTGACATTGATGCCACCCTAGACCGGATCGGCTTCATCGATTCGGAATTTGATGGGAAGAAGCTGGGCTCGTTGGACCACTACCGGAAATCCTGGAACCGAGCCGATGTCGGCCAAATCTCCAAGCCGGTTTCATCTTCCAGCAGCACCTTGGCGCACAAAATGTACTGCCTGCGCGTTGCTGCAGAAGATGTCGAGGTCACCTCTCGAGTAAGTTTTGTTTTCTGTCCGGAATCCATATACCATCCAGTCCCCGAGATTATGGCCGAGTAGGCAATACTCGACCGAGTTGAAGTCTACTCGGGTTGAATCTTTCAACTAACTTGTTTCTTTTTTCTCTCCACACTGGCATCGAGTCCCGCGCTCTGATCTTCCAGAAGCTTCTCTGGGCTCACCGAGATGCCAAGGAGCAGATCCAAAATCTGCAGGAGGAGCTAGGGAACAAAAGTAACTTATTCTTGTCGAGATACTGCATATGCTTCTTTTGCATCAGTTTTCTAACCCGGTTTCTGTTTTCTC
This sequence comes from Alopecurus myosuroides, assembly GCA_028641055.1. Classification (NCBI taxonomy): domain Eukaryota; kingdom Viridiplantae; phylum Streptophyta; class Magnoliopsida; order Poales; family Poaceae; genus Alopecurus; species Alopecurus myosuroides. The sequence goes on along the minus strand of CM054058.1, from coordinate 373,989,947 downwards.
TTTCATAGCTATCTTGGAGAAGCAGCTGATGGATTCCGTCACCAAGAATTTCTTCCTTGGAGAGTGAGTGCCATATCTTCCATCTCTGTGTTTTGTGTTTACGCTTTTTCTTTTTCTCTGGTTAACTTTGCCTTTCTATGCAGATGAGCATCAGATCTTCGCCGAGAAGCACCAGGATTGCACTGTGCTAGCCGAATCGGCACAGAGCAAAATCACGGCCTTGGAGAGTAAGTTTCTTCTATCTACTTTCTTCTTTATTACTCGGTTTGTATCTTATTTTAAGTTGCTAACCGGATGTCGCACCCTGGTTTCTAGGGGATACTCATCGGGCCGAACTGGATAGCAGATGCTTGGATTATGGGGCATAACTGCTCCCACGTCCCAGCTTCCTGGTAGGCCTGCGCTTATGCGCGACAACACAAGCCCTGCTATTCCACCGTCGATGTAAACTATCCACTAGAGACCATAGGCACTACTGTCGACGTACTTCATATCAATCACGCAGGGTACGTCAACAACGTTAAAACGGAATGATACCACAGAATGTCTCTAAGACACAAAAGATTGAAATAAGGTTGCAAATAGCCTTCACTAAGGCAGAGAATAGCAAATACAATCATCCAGAGGACACATGTCCCAACATAACATCATTACATCACAACGGAAGCATTCAACAGGTCTGAGTACAGACAAGATCCAAATAGGCCTAAGAGGCTGGAAACGAAAAGACGGAGCCCATCCACGAAGTCTCGAATCCTGCCCAGGTCCGCTATCTACTCGTCAACAGCCTCGTCGTGCTCCACGTAGTAGCCACCATGGAGATCCTCGGAAACGTAGTCTGCGGAAACCACAGCCCCGAAGGGGTCAGTACATAAACGTACTGGCAAGCAAGACTCACAGTTCACCAAAGTGTAACCCGTCAACACCAAGCACAGATGCCTTGGGTTCAACGGAAGAAAGGGGTTATAAAAGATGCGGCAGCGGGCTGCACTAACCAACTACAGATACATTCTACAAGTTCCGACTATCAGAAAAAGGAGATAAGATAGCGTATCGTAACCAACTACCAGCTAACCTCCAAACAAACCCATCCTGGATCTCGCCCCTTATCCAAAGAAGCAATCCGAGGATAACTCACACAGTTGGATTAATGATGGTTCAGGTTATTGTGTCAATAAACCTATTACTAGTCAAGTTATTATAGTTAGGTGTAAGTTGTCTGAGTACTTGTTAGCCAGTACTTTCACCAAATCGTCACATAACCGCGGACAACACGGCTTCTCGAGAAGATTCATCCCTGCAGGGTGTGCTCCAGTACCCGTACACACTCAAGCCACCAACTAAAACTCAGGTGGACTCGACACGACTCGAACCATCACTACAGCCTGTCCTAGGAGCCACGGAGCTATAAGGTCCCAGCCACGCAGCCGAATACTCAGCGCAGGTGTGCAAAACTCCCGCATGACACAACACCCCGGCACTACAGGCCTCGCCCTATATGTGTGCGTCATCATCATCATCAGTAACCATGGGAGCGACCCATTTATGCGTATGAGCCAAATGGAACACCCGAACTAAGTGTGGCTCTTCGGGCAAACTGCGGATCATATCAAAGCCGAGGGGGGTTCCATACCACCACCCGGATGCGTTGAGCACGCTCATCATGGATTAGTAGACAAGACCCTTTTCCTAATTAGGGTCGACACTAGCAGGCCTCAAAACCACGACGGGCCTCCTGCCGGTGCCTTATCATCAAATTATTATTATTACCCAAGCATTAACAGGTTGTTGTTTAAACATCGAGCCCAGAACATAATAGAATAACGATAACAGAAAGTAACGGGTAACAGACTCGAGCAGAAACAACCCTAAGCATGCTAGTAAGACACGGGCTCAAACAACGGGGTTATAGGAGTGTAGGTGAGGCAATATCATGGTTTCGGGGTATCATGTGATAGGCTCGTAACAGAAGCAACGATACATATGGCTAGCAGAAATAGACAACGGAAAAGTATCGGTAACCAATGTTGAAAGGAACACAGTGGTTCATGTGAGTGATAACTTGCCTGCAAACCCAGTAGCCTGGTACTGAGCTAGATCCTCAGAAGGGGTGTCGTAAGGATCGTCGGTATCAACGTCGTCGTCTATCCGAGAAGAAGCAAACAAACAATGCAGAAAGATAAACAATCAATATCATGGCATAGTGCACAATCATGGGGATGATGCATGTCATGTTAATGGTTGCATCAAAATAAACTAGCTAACATGGTAACACAAATTAAATGGACACATATGCAATTTTGAGTTGCATATGAAAAGCCCATGAATTTTGGGTTAGATTATTTGTTTTCCAACTAATCAACAGATGAAGGTGAATTAGTATGATGCATGGATGAGGAAAACAACAAAATAAAAACAATAGAACCAATTTAAAATAGGGTTTACCAATTTAGAAATTTATTTAGTAAGTTATGGAATTTTTGGTTCCTTAAAGGGATTACACAAATAGTTGTTGTTTTCACCAATTTAAATTGTGCAAAACAAATAACAAAATTCATATTTGGAAAATACACAAAATTTTAGGTGGAATACATGTTTCAAATATTGAAAAAGGAATTAGAATGAATTTATTATGATTGAAACAATATTAAACAAGTTTTAGATGAATTTAAAACAAGCATGAATTTTATTTGAATTTTATTTGTTCAAAACATAAATTCAAATTCACATTTGAAAAGTTTATACTTTTCTAGGTTGTAAACATATTTTGCATGTTCAAAAGTAATTTAATTTGGGCAAGTTATGATTTTATCAAATTTAAATGAATTAAACAAGTATTAAATTATTTAGGCAATTTAAATTATTCAAGTCATGAAACAAAATTTATATTTGAATTGGTGGTTCAAAATGGTATGGAAAACATATTTTATTTGCATTATTTGGATTAATAATGAATTAGTTATGGATTTTAGCAAATTGCAAGTGAATTATTTGAATTCAAATTTGAATTGCATTTTGAAAATTCAAAACAGAAAACAAATGTTATAATTAGGTAGATAATTAAATTTGGTGCAGTGTACATATTTTATTTGTATTATTTGGGTTTGTGAAATAAAAGTTATGTGATTTTTGAGTTTAGGGGTTAATCTGAAATAAAAACTGGACTGATAATTAAAATAGAAAAGGCAGAAAAGAAAAAGGCACCGAGCAGGGACCTACACGGGCCACTGCCAGTGGGCCCATCTCCTGCGTGGCGCCTAGGTGGCCTCCAGGGTCCATGACAAGCGGGTCCCAGCGCGGGGCGTGGAAGGGAAAAAATTGGGGAGGCAAATGCCTCCCCTGGGATTCGAACCCGGGAGCTTTCCCTTGGGCGCACGGGTCGGTACCAGTTGGGCTAGTTCAGCTTTCTTGACAGACATAGGAGCAGGTTGGGGTATATAGTTCAGTTAACGCGCTAACTCTGAATTTTAACTGAACTTCTGTTGTGCAGGTACAGGTGCAGGCTTCAGGCAGCGAGGCAGCGAGCGGACAGGGGGCGGCCGGCGATCGCCGCGCACGGCCGCTGCGCGCGGTGGCGCCGCAGTGTGCGTGCGGCGGGGCGGTGGTCGTGCGGGCCGCTGTGCGGGCTTGTTGTGCGCTGCGGAAAGGGAAGGAGGCGAGGAGCGACTGCTTACAGAGATGGTCCGATGGAGGGAGACGGGCGGACGGCTGCAGCTCGGTGGTGCGGAAACGTGGACGGCGGCGGAGCTTCCGTGACTCCCGGCGAGAACCGCGGGCACGGAGAGGAAGAGGAGGCCGCGCCGGTTCCGTTCCCGGCCCTAGCGCGGCCGGGCGGGCACCACGGCGGCGGCGATTCGCCGGAGAAGGAGGCGGCGGTGAAGGTCTCGGTGAGGATACAGAGAGGAGCGAGAGAGAGCAGCGTGCAGAGGGAGGAAGGAGATGGAGGCGCTCGAGGGAGAGAGGGGTGGAGGAAAATTAGGGCAGGAGGAGGTGCGAGGGCAGGTTATATCGATGGGGAGGGGAGCTCGATCACCGTTTCTTCTCTGTAATGTCGACGTGGTCGTTGGAGATGAGCTCCGTACAGAGGTAGGAGACAAAGACGTGGGGGGGTATGGGCCAGTGGGAGTTGGGCTAGCCCAATTGGGCTGAATGCCCCCTTGCCCCCCTCTCTTTTCTCTTTATTCTTCCTTTTATTTTATTTTTTTTCAGATTTGGCAAAAGGGAGAGAAACAAATGGTTTTAGGGTTAGACAATCTTTGGAATAATTTTGTATTATTTTGTTTTTGTAACAACACCTTAAAACAAACATTGTTTTCCAAAATAAATTTAATTGATGTTATTGTTTTGGAAATTAAATGAGTTGAGCAATTTAGGTATAAAAAGAAATAAATGCCACTTAACCAATTTAAAGTTTTTGAAACCAAGTTTTAGGGGAACCATTTGTTTGTTTGTTTGTAGTTTTTATTTGACACAAAGTAACATAACAAGTATGAGCAATAATGATTTGAATTTGGTTTGAAATTACAATTGGAAAACAATGAAAACAAATGCAAACAAAAGGCAATAGATATGATGACATGATGCAAAACAAAAAATAAAACAAGAAACAAACATCTAGGGGGGAGATTTTCATACTTGGGATGTTACACCGGACTGCTTTTCTTTGCAGCTGAGCACCAAACCTTTGTCGAGAAACATCAAGAGTGCCTCTCCATGGCCGAGGTGCAGCAGCAGATCAATGACAGCACCTCCCAGTTCCGGGTAGAGCCGCAAGACGAGAAGGACGAAGTCGCTAAGCTCAAGATGGATCTGGCTGATGCTATCAAGGTGGCTCTGCAGACAGGGAAGGAGAAGGTCGACTTGGAGAACACCAATGCCACCGAGAAGCTTGAGCCGTATCAGGAGATCGATATCCTGAAAGAGCAAAACACTGCACTCGACCAGATGGTGAGCAACTCTCGCCTCTTGCTGGATAAGCATGAGGCCAATGCCGATCCGCAGGCTCAAGGACCTCACCATCGAATTGCGCTGTAAGTCTTGATTTTCCTTCAACTTTCTCTATCTGGTTTCCTCTATCCGGTTGATTTCTTTCCCTAAGTCGGGCATCCTCCTTTCCAGGGACATTCCCCGATTTTGACCTTAGTGCCGAAAGGGCTGTTGAGAGAGCCAGGGAGCAGCGGGCAGATGTTGGCTTCGACGTCACTGAGACGGTCACCATGGAGGATCAAGTCGAGGACATCAGAGCCCGAGTTCTTCCCCTCAAGGGTTTGGGAACCAATATGGTCTCCACCGCCATCCGGGTACACAAGCTTTTCTGGCCGGAAATTGAGCTGCCCAAGACTTTCAACGAGCTGTCCGCCAAGCTGAATTGCATCAAGGAGGAGATCAAGAAATGGCGCACCTATGCAGCTCGAGCCGCCGCAGATGAAGCTCTGCATTTTGTGCTCTCCTGGTACGAAAACTTTGATCTCAGCAAACTCGAGAAGCTGTGGAGTGGATCCCGATGGACCGAAGAAGAAAACTTTATCCGGATCCGCCAGGAGACGGCTTATCGGCTAGCCTCGTATTCCGACACAAAGGAATTTGTGGATGGCCCCACCGAGCCCGACACTGATAGCGAGTCCGAGGGCGGTGCGGACAACGATGAAGAGGGCGACGAGGGAGACGATGGCCACTTTGAGGAGGGCGACAAGGGAGACTATAGCCACTAGGAGGAGGGCGACGGTGACGAAGGCGACGAAGAAACTGAGGTTGATGATGACTCCGAGGAGGTAGAAGAGGAGACCCAGGCCGAGCCAGAGCTGGGTGCGGACTGCGAGATCGTCACCACCGAGATGGTCATCTCGGAGCCTTCTCCCGAGTTGAGCGCCTCAGAGCCCACAGCCGAGAACGCCGCCTCCGAGCCTCCGACTTCAATTGCTGCCTCCGAGCCCCCCATCGAGTCCTCCAACCCGGAAGGTGCTGAAGCTGATGCAACTCTCTTGGTCGCGGCCTAATTATCTGCATGTCTTAATCTCAAACATTCCATCAGATCCCCGGTATGCCGGGTGCAATTGTATCAACCTATTATTTCACCGCTTTGCTACTCAGTTTTATTTAAATTCTTAGCAAGACTGGCTGAATGCCGGATTGCGTTAATTCCGAGTGCCCGAGTTGGTTTTCTTATCCACCCGGCTTTTTTCGTCTTTGCTCTTGCCTGCCACTTGTGGCTTTTTGGCAGTCGAGTCACAAAATTTGGAAAACCGAGTTCATAATACTTCACAACTTTGAGATCAAAATTAAAACTGCCCAGTACTTAGCCGAAAAAAACAGAAGAAAAAAGCGAGCCAACTCGGTTGATTAACTCTTTCTTTCCTTAGTAGTTTTTCGTGTGCTCATTGACCCTTGGCTTGTTCTCTTGCTTGCCATGAATCGGGTTGCGGACAGCAGCAAAGTCGAAGAGTTGGCCCTTAGGTTTAAACACATTACTAGACATACGCATGAAAATCCGAGATGATTAACCGACACAGCAAAGTAAGAAGTAAATAACATAGAGCAAGTTAGACACAGGCAGTCCCCGAGTTCCTACTCGGAGTGCCGATTTGGATTTCAACTCGGTAAGGAGATACATACAATGTTTTTTCAGGAATGGAAATGGCGGAGTAGAGCTATATTCCAGGGGCGCTTAGTTTCCTCTCCGGATTTATCTGCTCTGTTCTTCTGTGGCTCCTCTGCGTCAATGAGATAGTACGCATCGTTGTGCAGAGACTTTCTCGCAATGAAAGGCCCTTTGCATGGAGGGGAAAGGTTGTGCATTCCGGTTGTGCGTTGCACCAACCTAAGCACCAAATCTCCTTCTCAGAAAACCATTGGGATTACTTTCCGGCTATGATAGTGTCTCAGATTGTGTTGATATACAGCTGATCTCGATAGAGTTAATTCTCTTGCTTCTTCTAGCAAGTCAACATCATCTTCTCTGTCTTCTCTTGCCTCTGCCTCAGTATAGAGGGTTACTCTCGGTGATTCATGCTCAAGGTCAGTGGCAACACGGCCTCTGCTCCATATACCAGGAAGAATGGGGTGTATACGGTTGATCGGTTAGGGGTAGTCCTTAGACTCCACAACACCGTCGGCAACTCGTCCAGCCAACATCCAGGGGTTCGCTGTAATGGCTCAATCAGCCTTGGCTTTATTCCGGATAGGACCATGCCATTAGCTCTTTCAACTTGTCCATTTGGTTCCGGATGTGCGACTGACGCAATGTCTAGCCGGATCCTCTTCTCCTTGCAGAACCGAGCAAAGGCTCCCTCATCAAAATCTGTTCCATTATCCGAGATGATACCATGTGGGTAGGCGTATCTCAAGATAATATCCCTCAAGAATGTTACTGCTGCGTTTCCATCACACTTCCGGATTGGCTTTACCTCAATCCACTTGGTAAATTTCTCAACCATGACCAGAATGTGAGTCATGTTGCCCCGAGCCGGCTTGAAAGCGCCCACCATGTCCAAGCACTAAACTGCAAATGGCTAGGTGATGGGGATTGTTTTCAACTCGGCAGCTGGCATGTGTATCTTGCTTGCATATCGCTGCCACCCATTGCACTTTCTCACTATATTTTCTGCTTGCTGCAAGGCAGTGAGCCAAAAGAATCCATGCCAAAAAGCTTTTTTCACCAAAGCCCGAGATGAGGCGTGGTGCCCGCATTCCTCCTGATGTATCTCTCTGAGAATCTCTTCTCCTTCTTCTGGCTCGACACATCACTGGAGCACGCCTGTGGCACTTCTTTTGTACAGTTCCTTGTTGATAATGGTGTAGCCCTTGGATTTGCTCTGTATTTGCCTGGCCAAGATCTCGTCATCCGGCAAAGTGCCATCCGCTAGAAAACATAATATGGGATGAGCCCAACTCGGTATGGCCCGAGTAGGAAACACCGGTTCATCCACCTCCATTGGATCAGCCGACATGACTTGCTCCGAGTTGGAGACGAGTCCCCGAGTACTGAGAGATAATCCCCGAGATGAATGCGACAGTCCCCGGGTTGAGTGAAGCAGCCCCCGGGTCGAAAGAAGCAGTCCCCGAGTTCTCCTTCATGATCCCCTCATCAATCTCCATGGGAACAACTTCAGAATCCGGCACTGCCGGGACGAATATTGAATCCGACTCGGGGAGGTCTTGATGGATGGTTTCCTCAAATGCTCCAGAGAAATTCCTGGTGGGATCAACTGCCGAAAAGAGCCCAACTTGGATAGAGCATCAGCAGCATCATTCTCAGCCCGGTAAATATGGTGGAACTCACACCCATTGAAGAATCCGGACATGTTTTGGACAAGGAACCGATAAGACGCCATATTGGCATCCAACACGTCCCAAGTCCCTGAGGCTTTTTGGACCACCGGATCCGAGTCACCATAGCATATTATCCGGCGAACACCAATTTCCTTGGACACTTTCAGTCCGTGGACTAGGGCCTCATACTCGGCCACATTGTTGGACGCCACAAAGTGGATTTTCAGGACGTACTTGAGCTGATCCCGCTTGGGTGAGGTGAGCACAACGCCAGCACCGAGTCCCTCTTTCACCTTGGATCCATCGAAATGCATCCGCCAAATTTTTTTTTCCGGCAAGGGAGGCTCATACTGCATTTCAGCCCAGTCAACAAAGAAATCCGCTAGGGATTGAGATTTGATGGCTTCTCTTCTTGCATACATCGGGGTATAAGCGACTAGCTCAATCGCCCACTTGGCTACCCGGCCACTTGCATCCTTGTTGCCCATAATTTCCGAGATGGGAGCAGTGCTCACCACTGTAATCGGATGCTCTTGGAAATAGTGCTTGAGCTTCCTGGCAGCCATATAGTCTCCATATGTCATCTTCTGATAGTGAGGATAATTTTGCTTCGAGCTGGAGATCACCTCACTCAGGTAATAAACCGGCCTCTGCACCGACTTTCCCTCTTCTTCTCGCTCCACTACCACCACCACACTCACAACTCGGTTGGTAGCTACAATATAGAGCAACATTGGCTCCTTAGGCAGAGGAGAAGCCAGAACCGGAGCGGTACCCAGCATGGTCTTGAACTCCTTGAACGCCACATCAGCTTGTGGTGTCCAAGTGAACTTGTCGCTTTTCTTCATGAGCTGGTACAGAGGTAAGGACTTCTCGCCCATTCTCCCAATGAACTAGCTAAGTGAATCCAGGCACCCGGTAAACTTCTGCACATCTTTCCGTGATCTCGGGAGAGACATGCTCTCAATAGCCTTTATCTTGGAGGGGTTGGCTTCGATACCTCGGCTAGACACGAGGAAACCGAGTAACTTTCCAGCCGGAACGCCAAAGGTGCACTTGGTCGGGTTCAGCTTCATCCGGTACTTTCGCAAGTTTGCGAATGTTTCTTCGATATCACTCAGGATTGTGTGTTTCTCCTTGATCTTGATGACTATGTCATCCACATACACCTACACAATTTTTTCTATCTGCTCGTGCAAGCATTTCTGCATGCATCTCTGGTATGTGGCCCCAGCATTTCTCAACCTAAAGCACATGACACGATTGCAATAAGCCCTGTACGGGGTAATGAAAGAAGTCTTTATTTGATGAGCCGGGTTTAGTGGAATCTGGTGGAAACCAGAGTAGGCATCAATGAAAGACAAAAGTTCGCACCCGGCAGTGGAGTCGATCACCTGATCTATCCGGGGCAGTGGGAACGGGTCCTTGGGGCAGGCCTTGTTCAAGTCGGTGTAGTCAACGCACATGCACCACACCACAGCGACCATGGGATCGTCCTTCTTCTTCTCCACCATGACCGGATTGGCCAGCCAATCCGGTTGCAGTACCTCCATGATGAATCCACTTGCTAACAGCCTTGTGGTCTCGTCACCAATGGATTTTCTTCTTTCAGCCGCAAAGCAGCGCATGGCTTGCTTTACCGGCTTGGCATCCGGTCGCACATGCAAAGATTCCTCAACCAACTCCCTCGGGACACCCATCAGATCCTGATTGGACCAGGCGAAGACATCCCGATTCTCACGGAGGAAGTGGATGAGCGCACTTTCCTATTTCTCCTCCAGCCCGGCACCAATGATGGCGACACGCTCTGGTAACTCCGGGTCAATCTGCACCTTCTTGGTCTCCTTGGAGGCCTAGAAAGTGGCACCGTGCTGAGAGCTAGGCATCCCGGGCATGCCGAGTTGAGCTGCTTGGGCCATGGCCACCACCTCATGTATCTTCTTGTTTTCGGACGCAATGACCATGGACTCGGCCAGCCGAGATCCAACAGATGCGCACTCCAGAGTACGCTTGTAATAACCTGAGATGGTGATGATGCTTCATCTTCAAATAGGCCGCATGAGTAGAGGTCATGAACTTGGACAGAGCTGGTCTGCCGAGTAGAGCGTGGTAGGGGCTCTAGAGATCAACCACCTTGAACTACAAGCACTCAGTCCGGCAGTTCTCCCTGGTGCGAAAGAGCACATCAATCCAAACCCTACCGATAGGAGCACAAGATACTACGGGTACAATGCCGTGGAAGGTAGTCCGGCTGGGAGCAGCATGTTCTCGGAATAACCGGGCTTCTCCATGGTGTCTCGGTACAGGATGTTGATGCTGCTACCGTTGTCGACCAGCACCTTGCTGAAGTTCACATTGATCTTGGGCCCAATGAATGTTGGGTCCACCACCAATGCATAGCTACCCGGGTTAGGCATAATCCTAGGATGATCAGCCCGGGACCAGACAATGTCCTGGTCGCACCAATGCATGTAATCGGCCACTGTCGGCATCACTGCGTTCACCTCCATCGCCCGCTTGCGCAGGCTCTGCTTGTCATCCGACTCAGTTGTGAAGACCATGTAGCTCTGATGGTGCTCCTGATACTGATTTCGTCCTCCGCCGCCGGCATTGTCATCATTGTTGTTGTTGTTGTTCCGGTTGAAGTTGTTGTTGTTGTAGTTGTTGCGGTTGTTGTTGTTGTTGTTGGCCCCCTACGCCACTTGGTTCACATTTTCCCTCCTCTGGTTCTTGGCGGGCATGGGAGGAGCTACCCGGATAGGCTGCACATTGGCACCCGAAAGCGGAAGAGGAGGTGGAGGAGGCAACTGCCCAAAGCCCTCACTTTTGATCCGGTTCCACCAGCTGCACTGTCGAGAAGTATGGTTTGACGGCCTACTCAGATGCTGAGTATGGTAGTTGCACGGCCCATCCCTCATCATCTCAAAGGTAAACCTCTGAGGAGCATCTCCAGACTGGTTCGGATCATTGTACTGCTTCTTGTAGTTCTGGCCTTGGTTCTAGTTCTGCCCATACTGGGGCCCAGCATTCTTTTGCCTCTTGCCGCTTCCTGCATCAGGTTGATCCGGATCAAACGCGGCTACATGATCCGAGCCATAGCGGATATCCGGCCTGTCATCCCGCCTCTTGTTCCGGTAGTCTTGGCGATCATTCCTCCTACCACCATAATTGCATTGGTTTCTCCTTCTTGGCTCAAATGAGTCAAGCAGAGGCTGAGTTGGATCACCGAGTGCATAAATATCAGCAATCTTGATGGTCTCGGCGAGCGTACTCGGCATCACCCTTTGAAGCTTTTGCCATAGCATGCTACCATGTCGGCATCCTTGAGCGAACCAGGCAATAGCCTAAGACTCATTCACACCCTCACAGGTGTTCCTTAGTGTGCTCCACCGAGTCAGGTACTCTCGATCGGTCTCCTCTTCCCTCTGCTTGCACGCAAAGAGTTGTTGTGTCCGGTTTGGCCTCTTGTAAGTGTTGGTGAAGTTGTTGATGAATTCCTCCGAGAAATCAAGCCAGCAATTGATGCTGTCTCTCGGCAGGTTGTTGAGCCAAATCCAGGCTGGGCCCTCCAACATGTGGGGCACGTATCTCACCACCCATCTGCGGTTACCACCGGCAATGTGCACGGTAGTGACATAATCATTCAACCAGTCCTCCGGCTTGGTGCTCCCATCATAGGTTTTGCTCCCTCTTGCCAACTGGAACTTGGGCACAACTGGTTCATTCATGATTCTGGGACCAAAACAAAGCGGCCCCGGCGGGCCTTGCAGCTCCATCTCCTCTAACTGGTAGATCCTATCCAGCTTGTATCTTGCGTCACTCGGCTGCAGCAAACGTGCCCCCAACCGAGCTCCCGTACCTCCAGCATCAGCATAGTGCTCATTTCTGTAGTACCCAACTTGCTCCATTGCTGAGTAACCGTCATTGTATCGGTCCTGTCATGCAGCACCGGGTTGGGGAACTGGGTTGACCACATGGGTAGACACATGTGGCTGAACAGAAGCTCCAGCACCAGGTTGAGGCTGAACCGGGTTGGCAGCCGGGTGCCGAGATGGACCATCTCGGTTGCCTCCTTGTCCCTCTTGCTGAACTCGGGCAGCATTATGGCCACCACCTTGAGCAATGTGTTCTTGCCTAGGCTGCCGCTCTACAGCTGGCTGTTTTCCAGTGACAGCCGGGTCGTACACTTGGATCTGTTTATGCTTCCCGGAGTTCACACTCCGAGATCTCCCACCACCAGGAAGAGGTGAGGAGGCCTGGCCTCCGGATCTCGCCCCATGCGAATGAACAACGTGAGATGCACTGGCTCCCGGATTTGCCTACCGGAAAGCCTCGTTCTGCTTGCCAGCTTCAAGAACAAGCTCATTAAGCCGGTCCTGCCGCCTAATGCGAGCTTCACCGGTTAGATGTGGCAACTCGGCAGCAACTGGCTCTGCCTCCCTAAGCGTTTTAGCAGGAGTACTGTATTTTGTCCTATCATGCGAAGTAGAGCTAGCAGATTTACTAGCAGTTCTACCATCTCTAGCCAAATCGGCACCTAGGTTGCGGCGGATGATCCCTATCCGGCTAGGGTTCTTTGCAACATGAGTAAGACTGTGAGCCCTATTGTACTCATGTTGATCGAGATCAAACTCTTGCCTGATTTTCGCCATCTCGGTGGCCTCCAGCAGGAAGGCCTGGCGCTGCTCCTCGAGTTGCTCACGCAGCACAGCCGGATCCGCATCCGCGGCTAGGGGCATTCTCATCTCCTCAATGACCTTGGCGAAGGGAGCGGTTGATGTAGAAGGACCCTTGTAGCCCGGTTGGTTCCCGGGCTTCTCCATTGTCTTGTGGCCCGGCCGAGCCGACTTGCCAGCAGCATCGGGCACACCGGTCGCGCCCTTCTCGGCTGCAGGAGCCGGTCCAGTCATCATCACCTCCACGCTGCCCGCAGAGCCACCGATAGGCTGCCCGTGAATGGCGAGAACGGCAGGAGGGTCAACAGCAACGAGCACCACCTCGGGGTACTCGCGGATGACGGTGGTGGCGACGTACACCAAGTGCGTGCCGAAGCTGATGACGGAGCCGCCTGCGGGCACGGGCCTGCCGCAAAAATCACCCGCGTTGTCGGTGACGAAGTCGAAGGAGCCAAATCTGTGGACAAGGCCACAAACCACGCGCTCCCCCGAACGAGGAAGAGGTCCCATCCGGATAGAAACCCCAGCCAGCGCCGCTGCTGGCCCCACGGTGGGCGCCAACTATCTTGGATGTGTAAAGACAGATGCCATAGGATGACTTAAGTTTGGGGCCGATGGGCACTGTGGGTATCCGGGGAGGGATCGCACGCCTAGCCGGCGCGCTCACTACACTACAAACAACAAGATCTACCCAGGTTAGGGGCCCTCGTGTGGAGGTAAAACCCCTACTCCTGCCTTGCTCTGTGTATATGTGGTGACAGAGTGCAAGAACTCCTCAAGCTCAAGGAGCTAAAGGAAGATGGAGCTCTACTCCTATCTCTCTCTAAGTAAACCTCCAACACTTCTCCTCTCAGAATATCAGCTACCCTCACACATGAGGGGGGAGGCCACCTTATATACTGGTGGCCACCAACTACTCGTACAGATTAGGTGACTACACACTGTCCCGTAGCGCACGCCTCCGCTTTTCCGCTGACAGACGCCGAAAGTCTTCGCGGTCTGGTCGCTGACATGTCATGTCCCCTTTGTCAGAGACATGATGGGGCCTCTCCCATACAACACATTGTACCAGCGTATGCATACGCATCATCACACCTAGTAAGTTGAACCGCACACATGTACTCTCCCTGATTATACGGGATCACAACGGCTCCATTGACTTTCCCTCCAAGAAGAGTTGCATTGAGTCTATCCGGACCCTCCAAGTGCTACTCGGATGATCAAGACAAACAGTCATATGTTCACTTGGCTCCTTGTTCTTCCTGCCGAGATAGCTCCAACTCGGTACCTATCCGGCATGTACCAACTCGATACGGCCCAACTCGGTAAGCAACACCTCAAACAACTTTTCTTACCAACCTTTCCCCTACTCGGGGGTCGCCCCCCGACATCCCATGCTTAACACTAATGAATTTTCTTCTTGGAATTTGAAATGGAGTCACATATTTCCGGCTCGTGCACCGCCTTGTGGAGGAGTGTGGTCCATGGGTTCCATCCCCATGACCCAAGCAACTTGACCCCTAGGGAGGATGTGGAATATCAACTCAACAAGACTGCCCTTGTCATTATTCAAAAGGCTCTTCCAAGGGAGCATCTTACTCACATTCGTGGTTGCAAGACCGCCAAGGAAGCTTGGGACAAGCTTGACACTTTGTTTCAAGGGAATGCTAGCACCCAATCATCCAAGTATGATGTGGCCATTGACAAGTCCGAAAACTTTGTTATGCAAGAGGATGAGTCCCTCGAGGAGCTATATAGAAGAGTTGTCACCCTTGCCAATCAATTGAGGGACTTTGGAAAAGAAGATATCTCCGATGAGTGGATAAAAGGAAGTTCATCAAAGCAATTACACCCTTAGAGAAGAACCTCTCCACTAGCATACGGACAAGAGCGGACTACAATTCTCTCAACTCCATTGATGTTCTTAGTGAGTTCGTCGCCATATCCCTATCACACAAGAGTGCGGATGATGTTCTCGCTCGCTCTAGAGGAATGGGAAAGTCACCCAATCTATCTTTGAAGTAAAAGGCAATTGCTCGATTTGAAGAAGTTGAAGAGGAGGATGATGACGAGGAAGACTATGAGGACATTTACACGGGCGCTCACAAGTGCATTGCCCTTGCCATGCACGGATATTGGAAGAGATGGGAAGCTCACAAGGCCGACTCTCCATGATCTCCTTGAAACAAGAACTACAAGAAGAAGGGGGAGCGACCAAGGACATGCTACAATTGTGGAAGTGCAAACCACTTCGTGAAGGAGTGCCCTTTTGAGCCAAGAGAAGAAAATGAAGTCAAGCTTGTTCGCAAAAACAAGGCCAAGGCTCCACAAAACAAGAACTTCGCTACAAGAGTGCCAAGGGCTCTTTATGTTCAAGAAGGGGCAGTGTTGGAAACCTATATCTCCGGAGATTAAGGAGAAGATGAAGTGGTATGTGTACCCCATGTTGCCATAGCTACCGCCTCGTCTCCATCGGTCTCTCTATTTGGATCCCCCAATGATATTGCGGATATCTGACCTACATGTCTTATGGCAAAAGCCACTTCGGTATGCTCTCCCAACTCCAAAACCATTGTCACTAATACTACTTCATTATTGGATTGTGTTGAAAATTCTTGTGAGGAGGATAGTGAGGCAAAGTAACTAAGCATTTGGTTAGCTAGCCTCAAAGGTTAGACTAAATAGAAAGTGAATGCCCTTTTGCAGCAACTTGATGATGCTAAATCTCTTGTAGATGAAAAGGAAGAAATTATCATGAACTTGGAAAGCCATGGAGTTCACTCTTGCAATGATAAAGAGCTTGAAAAGGCTCTTGAAAATGAGCGTACCATTAGAGCCTCTCTTGAGGAAAAACTATCTAGTCTTAAAGAGACTTTTGCTATGAGTGTCTCTAAGCTTACGAAGGATAATGAACAATCTCTTGCTCTTGTTAAAACACTTGAAAATGAAGAGTTGAAGCGAGGAATTGCTCACGAGGAACTTGTTGCTCATCATGAAGAAATAGAAAAGGAGTTCACGTCTCTTAAAGAAATTCATGACAAGCTAACAAAATCACGTGACAATCTCTTAGCTCAACAATCAAATAAGCAAGCCATGTACTTTTCATCTACTAGCATTGGTATTTTGCCTAGAAATTCTTGTGGTGAAACTAATCTTGTAGGAAGTGAGAAGACTCTCAATGAGGTGATTCCTCAAAGAGTCAAGAATGGAAAGGAGGGACTTGGATATGTTGCTGAGTCAAGGAAGAAGTACAAGAAGAACAAGAAGAAGGTCACCTCTTCCTCGCAAGAAGTAAACTTTGTGAAAGAGGGAGAGGTGATCGAAGATAAGGAGACCAACACAATTGTGGGTGGTGAGACCTCTAGGGGGAGCACCACTCATAATGACTTTTCCGGCAAATATAACCCATCTTATGTTCTTATGAAATCTAGAGATGGTCATGTGTATGCTAAATATGTTGGTACTTCTTATGGTGATGAATATCATTGGACTATTTGGGTTCCAAAGACCCTTATTTCTAACAAAAGATAACCCATTCAACGATGGGTACCTAAATCAAGACTCCAATCTATTGTAGGGAAGTGTTTCCGGGTCGGGAAAATGGACGGTGGATAGTGGTGCATCCCAACATATGACCAGAAACAAGAACGCAATGAGTGATCTTAATCCTCCATCACCTCATCTCAATTGCATCACTATGGGTGATAACTCCGAGCTAAAGGTATTGGGGCGAGGCAAGGTAGCTATCTCAAATGATTTATCAATTGAGGATGTTCTCCTAGTCGAGTCCCTTGGTTATAATCTCATGTCGGTACTTCAACTTGTAAATTGTGTTTTTACCTCATTCTTTAATAAAGAGAATGTGATTGTCACTTGGGAGACGACTCTTAAGGTAGCCTTTGTTGGGCATGTCGAGAACGACATGTATGTAGTGGAATTCTCTAAAGGAGACACGTGTGCCGCGACATGCCTAATGGCTAAAGTTGATGTGGGTTGGCTATGGCATCGCTGGTTAGCTCACACCAATATGAGGACATTGCATTACCTTCAAAGTGGCAATCATGTTCTAGGACTAACGAATGCTAAGTTTGCCAAAGATCGTGTGTGTAGCTCTTTCGTTCTTGGAAAGCAACATGGAGAATCTCACCCCACCAAGAGCACCATCACCACCTCAAGAATCCTCGAGCTTATTCATTTAGACCTTTTTCGTCCACTATCATATGATAGTCTTGGACGCAAGAAGTATTTCTTCGTGATTGTGGATGACTATTAAAGATATTGTTGGGTGTATTTATTCCAGAGGAAGAGTGAGACTCAAAAGAGAGTGATCGAGTTCATCACTTTGGTAGAGAGCCAACACAATGCAAGCATCATGGCTATCTGAAGCGATAATGACTATGAATTCAAGAACTACACCGTGGAGGGATTTCTTAGAGAAGAGGGGATTGCTCATCAATATTCCACTCCCTATACCCCTCAACAAAATGGTGTGGTGGAGAGGAAGAACTGGACACTAATGGATGCGGCAAGGACCATGATTGCGGAATTCTCTTCTCCATACAATTTTTGGGCGAGGCCATTTCCACCGCTCTCCATGCTAGCAACCGGTTGTATCTCCGCAAGAACTTGAACAAGACTCCTTATGAAATTATCACGGGCAAGAAGCCGGATGTATCATACTTCAAGGTCTTTGGTTGCAAATGCTTCATTCGTAAGAGAGGTAAACGCTTGTAAAAATTCGAGACCAAATCATATGAGGATATCTTTGTTGGTTATGCCACAAACGCTCATGCCTATAGAGTCTACAACAAGTCCACCGGAGAAGTTGAAGAAGCTATAGACGTGGTGTTTGATGAGGATAATGGGTCCCAGGGGGGCCGTATAGATCATGGTGTTGTGGGAGATGCAATTCCTCCCATCGTCATAAGAAGAATGGGGATTGGTGAAATAATCCCCATTGAGGGTTACCGGATGACGGAGGGAGAAGGACTATGCTCTACTCAAGTGGAGACATTGACTACACCCATTGATACACAAGCTACCCAACAAGATGCACCAATCCCTCAAGCTACAAATCAAGGCCAAGCTAATGATCAAGATCACTCCATCGATCAAGGCCAAGCTAACAATCAAGGCCAAGCTCATGATCAAGTCCAAGCTCACAATGAAGGACAAGGAAAAGACACTCATGTTGGTGAAAGATCCCAACTCATAAGAGATCCATCTCCCGTTGATGAACAAGATCAAGGGCAAGATGGACATGACTATGATGATGAAGGTGATGCTCAAGATATATCCAAGGAGACTTTGGAGGAGATGCTAGCGCGTAGGGCAAAGAGAAGGCTAGAAAATCTTGCGCGTGCCGGTCACAAGGAGGACATGATTCTTGGACAAGTTCGTGGAAGGGTAGTCACTAGGAGGCAATTTGCGGATTTTAGCAAGGAGCATGATTTCGTCTCTCACATTGAGCCCAAGAAGGTCTATGAAGCTCTTTAAGATCAATATTCGCTTGAAGCTATGCATGATGAACTCAAAAACTTTGAGCGCAACAAAGAGCGGAAGTTAGTGCCAAGACCCAAGGATTGCAAGAACGTCATCGGCACCAAATGGGTTTTCAAGAACAAGCAAGATAAAGATGGCATCGTCATTCGCAACAAGGCGAGATTGGTGGCTCAAGGCTTTTCTCAAGTCGAAGGTGTCGATTTCGGTGAAACTTTCGCTCACGTAGCTCGTCTTGAATCTATTCGTATCTTGCTTGCCTATGCTTCTCATCATAATTTCAAACTACAACAAATGGATGTTAAAAGTGCTTTCCTAAATGGTCCCATTAATGAGTTGGTATATGTCAAGCAACCTCCAAGTTTCGAGGATCTCAACCACCCCGATTATGTCTACAAACTCGATAAGGCGCTCTATGGACTTAAACAAGCTCCGCGTGTGTGGTACGAGCACCTTAAAGAGTTTCTAGTGGATTGTGGGTTCAATGCTGGTTTAATCGATCCCACCCTCTTTACCAAGAAGGTTGGAGGTGACGTGTTCATATGTCAACTCTATGTGGATGATATCATCTTTGGTTCTACTAGCACCAAATTCAATGATGAGTTTTGCAAGCTTATGACGGATAAATTCGAGATGTCTATGATGGGCGAGTTGGAGTATTTTCTTGGCTTTGAGATCAAGCAACACCCTGAAGGCACTTTCATCAAGCAACCCAAGTATACACAAGATATGCTCAGACGATTCAACATGCATGACGCCAAGCCTATGAAAACCCCCATGTCAACAACTCTTGACTTGAAACCCGACCCGAACGGTAAAGAGGTAGATCAATAGGTATACCGCTCCATGATTGGCTCTTTGCTCTACCTTTGTGCATCTAGACCCGATATTATGTATAGTGTAGGTAAATGTGCAAGGTTTCAAGCCTCTCCGAGCCAAAGTCATTTTGAAGCGGTTAAGCGTATCTTTCGCTATTTAGTTCATACCCCAAACTTTGTTCTTTGGTATCCCAAGGGTTCAAGCTTTTAGCTCATCGGGTACTCGGATGCGGATTATATGCGGGAGAGAAGACGGATAGGAAGTCTACATCTGGAGGTTGCCAATTTCTCGGTCGCTTCTTGGTATGTTGGTCTTCCAAGAAGCAAAATTGCATCGTCCTCTCCACCACCGAGGCCGAGTACATCTCCGTGGCAAGTTGTTGTGCTCAATTGCTATGGATGCGGAAACTTTGCGAGATTACGGTATCGACTTCGACAAGTTCCCTCTCTTGTGCAATAATGAGAGTGCGATCAAGATCGCCTACAGCTCCGTCCTTCACTCCAAGACGAAGCACATTGAGATTCGGCATCATTTCATTTGGGATCATGTTGAGAAGGGCGATATTGATCTCTCTTATGTGCCGACCAAGGATCAACTTGCGGATATATTCACGAAGGCCCTTGATGAACCAAGATTTCGGGGTTTGAGGAATGAATTAAATGTCATCGATGCGTCCAACTTCACTTGAACCCTTGCATAGATACCTTCACTACACATGCTATCTAGGTTTGGATGTAGGCATAGACATAGAGGGAGCGTACTTAAACTCATGAAACAACACTCCTCCTATCATGCGTAAATCAATCAAAACATCATGCATACCTAGTCATTTCGTGACTTATTGTGCTTCAACGCGAGTCATGCTTTTGGGCCCAAGATATATCTTCGCGGCTCCTTGGCATATACTCAAACACGGTGTCTCCGGCCACCAACATTTTTCTCTTCGATGTGTTGATTTTCTCTTTTGACATTTTCTCGCTTTGTGTTTGAATTTCCATTCTCATCGTTTTGTTTTCCTCATTTTTCGTGCCTCATGTCTTGTTCCTTGTTTGAAAAACTCTGTGTGTGGGGACCCCGGAAATTCCGGCCTAGGGCCTGGAAATTTTCAGCCACCTGATACTTGTCAAAAAAATCCCCCCATTTCCTTCGTGCCCGCTCTCAGGACACGACCGGAAATTTGGGCAGAATTTTCTGGGCCAAATATCCGCAGGCCAGAATATTCCGTGTCCCGGCCCCGGAAATTTACGGTGTTCGAGATTTGCCCAGAAATTTGACCCCGCTCCGTTGTGCCTCCCTCTCTGGAGTCGCACCGGATTTTTGGGGCGGAATTTCTTGCCAAATCTCCGCCCCCCCGGAAATTTCCGGCCTACCCACCGGAATATTCTGGGGTAAGCAGTTGGAGCCTATAAATAGGTGACGGGAGGGGATGCCTCATTTATTTTCCCCTCCCATCACCCGCTCTCTCCTCTCTCCAACTGTAGCTGCCGCCACAGGGCTCCCCGGGAGGATCCGTCGCCTCCCCTCCCCGTCTTCCGGCTTCTCTTTGAGGATTAAGAGACTACACGTCCGTGCCAATCCCATGGATCCCGGTATGTGCCAAGTTTTCTCCGTGATCTAGGGTTTCCGGCTGCATTGATCTCTCAAGTTCTTAGGGTTGGATCTCACCACATCACGTTTTTCTTCCAGTATTTCACCCTTGTACCACCCCGTGCACCCTATATCTAGTTCTAGATTCCTTGCAGGCCTGGATTCGCAACCCTAGTGCGATTTTTCGAGGGCCAGAAATTAGCCTGGAATTTCCGCCCCCCAGAAATTTCAGCCAGGTCCGGAATTTCCGGCCTGCCCTGAATCTTTTACAGAGATTATTCTATTCCACTCCACAATGTATGAGACCCAATGTTGATGTTGTTTGTTTTTCTTTGCGCTTGCTTTTGCTTTTCTCGCGGATGGTTCAAGCTCTAGGCCCAAGGCCACTAGCTCCCGCAAGCGGTGGCGCCACTTCGAGCAGAATGAAGAAGGAGTCTTTGTTGGGACTGTTATTCGTTAGTATCAGCGTGAAGAACAACGCGAGTATGAGCGTCAGCGCAACGCCGATAGGGCTGCTCGTCGTGCCAGCAAACAACAGGGCAAGACCTCTCTGAACCTGGCAACCATGTCCATGGCTGAATTCAAGACCCGGCGCACCAAGGCATGGTACACTGATGGCCCTCAGGACACAACTATTGATTCCTGTTTCTATCATGTGGAGCAGGGGACTCTGTACATGCAGGTGTACATGGTTATGAGCAAGCCTGTATTCCCTATGAAGTACATCAACTTTCAACACATGGCTGCTAACCCTACTTATTTCAACAACTCTGTTAATCTTGTTGAGCTCCTTGGTTTGCGCCCTCTGATGGAGACCCAATGCTCCTACAATACCACCTTCATTCAGCAGTTCTTGGCTACCCTGGTTTTCGATGATGCTGAGGAGATTGGGATGACATGGATGTCTGGACCTCACAAGTTCACAGCCACATTCCATGATTTTGCTTCTGAGCTCGGGTATCCTTTTGCTGGCCTCAATGCTCCTCAGGGTGCTCGCATGCACATCCACAACGTGGAATATGAAAATAACAAGTTGGTTGAGATGTATGGTCCTCGAGGCACTATGGCTTCCGCCAAGGGTCTCTGTTCCATCTATGACATTCTTCTGCGTTTGTTTTGGGAGACCATTGCCCCTAGCGCTGGAAACAATGATGAGATTCGTGGCGGTTTGGTGAACCTCATGCACCATGCCTACCTGACCTTCACAGAGGGTGATCTCGAGGATACTGAGAGCCACAAAATTGATGTGATGGACTTTATATTTCATGAGATCCACTTTGCTCTCTTCGACCGCAAGGTGCCTCCCTATGCATCGTACATCATGAAGCTCATCAAGTTCAGATATCCTGCTGACGAGCATGCGGATCTTGAGTTGGATTGTGAGACTCACAAGGATGTGAAATTGTACAAGAAGATCGCCCATACTCAGCAAGCTGCACATGATGTTGGTTCTACCGGTCAGGGAAACTGTGATCCTCGCATGAGATAGGCTGCTGCCCGGTCAGGTACCAAGAAGCGCTCCTGGGTTGTTCGTGCCATTGAGAAAGTGCTATGCATGAACGTCTGCATCAAGAAGGAGAACTACAATGCCTATGTTGAGCGTCACACCATTCTCGAGAACCAGCGCTTAATCATGACAGCCCTCAACATGCCCAATGTTCCTGCTCCTCTTCGTGCTCAGATTCCCTACCGCAACTGGAACAACCGTGATGTGGACCGGGATCTTGATGTTCCTGATGATGATGATGTGGAGGATGCTAGTGAGGAGGAAGGCTCCGAGGAGGACTCTGAGGATGATGGTGCTATGGACTAAGCTTGTTCCTTGGGACGTAGTGCATTCTTCTCTCTTTTTGGTATCCTGATGCCAAAGGGGGAGAAGATCTAGAGATCGCGGGGATTTGCTAGGGTGGGCTGCTTTTTATCTCTCGTGTGTTTTTCGACTTTGTTTTATTCGTGATCGTTTATTCTGGATTCCTATTTGTGAACTTATATTATTGGGAGGCATGTCTCCTAGTTATGCTTATCTATGGTGTTTAGTTCCTATCGCATTGTTTGATTGTCACTATGCAAATACCTGTGTTGTCATCACTCACCAAAAAGGAGGAGGTTGAAATCTCATGTCTCCTCTGATGATTTTGGTGATGATAACAACACGGGTATATCTACTAACCGTGTGGTTTAAGTGTTCACAACTAGCCTCATAATATCTATCATGATCGACAGAAATATCTTCGAGAAGATTCGCCAAGGAATTTCCGAGAGAAGTCATTATCTTTAGCCGGATTATTCGGCTCACTTGTCCGGAAATTCCGGCCTACTCGAGGCTCTTATGCTGAAGTTTTGTGCATCCAACTGTCCGCTCTCAGATGCAGGGGCGAAAATTTTCCCGGAATATTCCGGGGTAAATTTCCGGCCTCTGGTCCTTAGCAGAATTTGGATGCGTCTCAGCTGCCCGCTCTCAGATGCAGGGGCGAAAATTTGCCAGGAATATTCCGGGGTAAATTTCCGGCCTCTAGTCCTTAGCATAATTTTGGATGCGTCGCTTCTTCCCTCTCTCAGATATGGGGGCGAAATTTTGGCCGGAAATTTCCGGCCACTGGATTATTTAATAATCCGCCCCCCCCGGACTTTTCAAATATCCGGCCCAGCTACCCCGGAAATTTCCGGTACTAATACCGGAATATTTCGGTCCTAGAAGGCAGCAACGGCTAGATTTTGGTGGAGGCTATAAATAGCTGTCTTCTTTCTCTAGATAGCTAGTTTGTCCATTCCTCTCTCTCCTCCATTGTTTGAGAGCTCAAAACGCCTAGATCTCCCTCCTCCTCCAACCAAACTCGATGCCCTTCAAGGATCTGATGGAGGAGGCCTAGATTTACACTTCTGTCAAGCCATATATCGTTTTCCCTTACCATAACTTTTGGGATCTTGTAAATCTCTTGGTTGCCTTGTCATCCTAGATAAACCCTAGTGCTTGTAGCTTTCATCTTGTAGCAAGAAGCTTCGGATTGTTGAGAGCCTCCATCTTACTTGTGGAGTAGCCTCAACCACTTGTAAAGGTTTGGTCAACTCCTTCAAGTCGACCTCATAGTGGAAACGAGAATCTCCCTCACCGGAGAAGCTCAAGGAGAACAAGGTGTGCACGTCCGTGCTATTGAGGAGCGCCTAGGTGGCTCCCCACCTCTCCAACGTAGACATACTTCTTTTAAGAAGGAACTACGAGAAACATATCCTTGTCTTCGTGTTTACACTTGTGGTTATCTTGTGCCTTACATATTACTTCCGTTGCATACTTGTTTCTTGTCACATAGGGTGTCTACCTAGTTGCACATCTAGATAACCTAGTTGTTTACTTGCTAAAACCCATCTAAAAGTGAAAAGGGATTAAAATGGGTAGGTCACCTATTCACCCTCCCCCTCTAGTTGACCATAGTGTACTTTCACCAAGTCCTCTCACCCGATGGTCCATCGATCCAACAAAAGACACAAGGGGAAGGTTAACAAGAACTACTTGGAGAGATCTTGATACAATCCAATAAATGAATCTATGGAGTAGCCATGAATCCCATGGAGGAGGTTCTACACATGGGAGGGGGAGAAAATGCCCAATTCTATCTCACATCAGCTCTATATCTTCTATGAGGAATGAGGGGCCTATGTATAGGGTTGACCACAAAGGGGTAGGTGGGAGTAGGTGAGATAGGGATACAAGGAAATATTCCCTAAGTCTAGACGCATGCAACGGTAGTACGAGAAGCTGGAAGGTGGCGGTAGTATCGGTGATATGGGCGGTAGTACCGGTGGCGTCTCGGGTGGATTGATTCCTAGCGGTAGTACTGTATCGGTACCGGTGAAGTGCCATTGGGGGACCCGTACGCATTTTGGGGCTTGATGGAGGGATGATAACCCGGTAGGCTAACGTCAATGTGTAATTCGGCCCAAAGGGAGCTGCGCAAGACCCGGCTTAAGGAGTTTCTAGAAGGCCCAAGAGTGTAGGCCTCGTAACCCGGATTGTGGGTTTCGATAAGGAAACTTAGGGTTTGGAAGCGGTGTCCAGGTAGGACTCCGAGTATGCCTTGGATAGGAGGCCATGGGGGCCGGATATTATATAAGCCGACTCCTAGGGTTAGATTAGACACGAGTTTTGATAGCTATTCGAGTATCCCTTGTAATACCAGAGTTGAGATAATTAATATAGATCGGAGACTCGGCGACTTGATTGCCGGCTACCAGATCATTCATCACCATGATTTCCCCTGAGCAAAACCATCTCCCAAACACCAGAGTCGAATTTCCCCAAGATAAGTTACCCCCGGTAACGTCTGCCGTGATTATCCCACGACAGTTGGCGCCCACCGTGGGGCATGCGTCCAAAGGTGTTTACATCACGGGAGAAGCTCGGGAGAACATGAAGAACCTCGTCGTCGGCGAGATCTACACCAACCCGGAAGGAAAGAAGATGGTGGACGATTTTGGCTAGGGGCCAGAGTCGGATCTGCTCGAATCCGGATCTGTCGTCACAATCGGCCGGGTCAACGTCTTCATCGGCATGGTACGTACGTCCGGTTCAATCCCTGATGATTTTGGATGTGATTCTGTGTCAGGAGAAGCAACCTGCGTTCAGTCGGATGGAGAAGAATCGGTCGGAACGGTGGATCCGATAGAAGAGCCCACCACGAAGAGGGAACAGCCGGAGGAGCCGGCATGGACCCCGCGTGGCCGGGTCATGAGAGAAGATGATACCGAGTCTATCCTGCACTTGCTGGAGGACCGGTACGAGGAGGATAGCTGTGATGAGGAGGAATACGAGTATTCACCAGGCATCGCGCGCCAGGTCGCGGTCTACACGGCCCCTGCAACCAATCTCAATCAGGGAGACGTGACTACTGCCGCGGTTGGAGCGGCGCGAGCGCTGGACCAGCAGCAAAATCCGGTTGACGGAAACCCGGTTATGACCCGGGTCGACGGAGAATCGGCTTCGGTCACTAGCCGAGCGGCGGATAGCGAGTTGCAGGCGAATATGTTTGTGTTCATGGCAAACAGGACGCCAGGGGCGGGTCCTTCAAACCCACAACACCCGGCTCTGTTCAGTAACAATCTAATCTTGGATCCCATGGTGCTAGCTACTGTGATAACCCCGGAAAACACCGCGGCACGCGCCAGGGATCTGGATGTAGCACGCCGTGCATTGGAGCAGCAAAGGAGAGATGTGGAAGTAGAGAAGCAAGGAGTAGCCACGCGCCAACGTGAGCTGGAAGCACTGGAGAACCGGCTCCGGGTTGAGACGACTAGGATGCATCAGAGATACCAAACTAGACTACCGGCAACGGGTGGAGTTCTAAACCCGGCCACGCTATTCGTCACACCCCAAGATCAACCAATTCCGGCCGTGAATCAGGAGACTGTACATCAGCCCGCGACTGGTGGGGAACAACCGGCAAATGTACAAGCCGGGTTACCCACGTTGCAGACAGGGGTTGCTGCTGGCAATACAGCGCCACCACCACCACCATCACGTTTCGTACGCCACCAGGTCACTTCAACAACCCCATGGATAATGTATATGCAGCGACGTTGGCATTGGATCGAATCCCTGTAAGAGAGTCACCCCATGCGGAGGAGACCCGGCGGGCGATAGATTTATTGCGCACGGCAGTGGCTCAGCAAGTCAATTACCCGGATAATAGGAGCGGAATGCATGGAACGCCGTATATAAGCCGGCATAACGAAAACACCGGTAATATCCAGACAAGCTCAGCACGGCGGAGGGCAGAGTAGCAGCAAATGCCGCCTCCTCCCCGTAGACCAGCAACACCTACAGTATCAGCCGCGCGGGCTATCGTGGACAGTTCTAGAGCCAGGCGCGCAGCAGCCGAGTCTGCGGTACGAGGGCCGGTAGCGGTTGCACCCCCCGCCGCACCCGTCGCCGGGTCGCATGTTTCCCGGGTAAGGCCAGTACCGGCGGTTTTAGCCGGGCCCAAGTGTTTATCGGACGCCATCAGAGCCGAGCCCTACCCGGATAAGTTCAAGGAGCCGGGTAAAGTGGTAAACTATGAGCCGACTATGGATCCAGAAACCTGGTTGAGCAGCTATGAGATGGCCATGTCGATTCGCAATGCATCTGAAAATCTTCAAGCAAAATTCATGTACTTGATGATGTCAGAGGGAGCAGCAAAGTTATGGTTCAACAATTTACCGGAAAAATCTATCAATTCATGGAGTGAGCTGAAAATTGCGTTTGTCAAGCACTTCCATGGGACGTGCAGGAAATTATTCACAATCGATGATCTAGAACGATGTGTCTAGAAGAAGGGAGAGTCGGCGCGCAGTTGGGTGCGCCGGGTTATGAAGATACTTCACTCATCCACGGATATTCAGCCAAAGGATGCGTTACAAGCTATGGAAAAGACATGCAAGTATATACCTTTAGTGCAAAAGCTAACACGCATGAAATCTAGTCGGAATGCTTCAGAGGTTACTATGGGAGAGTTGATGGACGCGTGCAACAAGCACGCCGCCACGGATACCACAGACGAGGATGTTGATGACAAGAAAACCAAAGCTAACGCAAACAACAGTGGAAGACCCGGCAATGGATCTGCGCCGGGTAACAATGGAGGAAACAATGGAAACAACCAGAATAAGCGCCCGTACGAGGGAAATTCCGAGTTTGTCGCCAACACAGAAGCCGGGTTTGCAAGACCCAGGGCAGAAGGAAATTTCAACGGAGGAAACTTTAATGGTGGAAATTACCAAGGACCGCCAAGGCCGGCTAACCATATAGAGGCCTTCAGGATGCCCTGTCCGCGCCACAGCAGGAACGACAGGCCGGCAAATCATTCACTGGAACAATGCGTAGATTTACAAAGATGGAAGAACGAGTAAATACAGAAAGCAATCCGAGGCGCAGGCCGGGGAGCAGGACCGGGTCCGGGTGGTAACCCGGGCAACAGCCCACCCCCAGCAGGCAACCCAGGAGGCGAATAATCCGGGTAACAATCAGGGAGGAGCTGGAGGTTTCCAGGCCAACCCCAAGCAATTGGGCCAGTACCATGTTCACACCACGGGAACTTCTATCAAGGATAGAAAGATACTGAAAAAGGCAGTAAACTCGGTTTCCTCGGCTGTCCCGAGATACCTGAGGTGGTCGGATCAAGAAGTAACATGGAGCAGAAGGGATCACCCGGAAAGAATAGAACACCCAGGAGTCTTAGCATTGGTGGTCGCGCCATAGGTTAATGGTTATGAGCTGAAAAAGGTCTTAATGGACGGCGGAAGCAGCATCAACATCTTATATTGGGAAACTTTCTTACGCATGGGTCTCAAGGAGTCTCAGCTACAGAAAAGTTCAACAGTTTTTCATGGGATTGTGCCGGGTCACTCGGCTTGCCCTGAGAGAAAGATTACCTTGGAGGTTGCTTTTGGAGAATCAAAGGATAATTTCCGGGTGGAGTGGCTCACGTTTGAGGTGGTAAAGTTGCGCAGCCCTTATCATGCGCTATTTGGAAGGCCGGCTTACGCCAAGTTCATGGCCAGGCCGTGTTACGTATACTTACAGCTAAAAATCCTGGGTCCCAAGCAGACCATCACCATCCATGGGAGCCGGGTTATAGCGGCCGAGTGTGACGAAGGAGACGCGGCAATGGCGGAACAAGCTTGTAGAAAGGAAGAGCTCAAGTACTATCGGTCTCAAGTAGACCCGGATGACAGAACAGCGTTAAAAAGGCCGAATACGGAGGATGAGAGAGCAAAGTTCAAAGCAGCACAAGACACCAAGATGGTGGCTTTTTTCGAGGGTGACCCCTCAAAGCAATTTTCCATAGGATCTAACCTGGACAATCAGCAGGAAAAAGCACTCGTGGAGTTTATTCGTTCAAATCAAGATGTTTTTGCTTGGACGCCTAGCGATATGCCGGGTATCCCAACCGAGTTAGCGGAGCACAGCTTGCACGTTGACCCCAAGTCTAGGCCCGTGAAGCAGGGCCTGAGGAAAATGAATGAGGAAAGAAGAAAAGCTATAGGAGAAGAAATTGCCCGGCTATTGGCAGCTGGCTTCATCATGGAGGTATTTCACCCGGATTGGCTGGCAAACCCGGTTCTAGTACTAAAAAAGAGTAACGAGTGGAGGATGTGCATAGATTACACGAGTCTCAACAAGCACTGCCCAAAGGATCCGTTTGCCCTTCCAAGGATTGATCAGATCATAGATGCAGTGGCTGGAAGTGACCTATTATGTTTCCTGGATGCATATTCCGGGTATCATCAGATCAAGCTCAAGAAGGAAGATTGGGAGAAAACATCGTTCATAACCCCCTTTGGGGCTTTCTGTTACAAAACCATGACTTTTGGGTTAAAGAATGCTGGTGCAACTTATCAGAGATGCATACAGAAGTGCTTTGAGGACCAGATTGGGCGCAACGTTCATGCCTATGTGGATGATGTGGTGATCAAGACCAGGAAAGCGGAAACGTTCATTGATGATCTAAAGGAAACATTCAAGAATTTGAGAAGGTATCAGATGAAACTTAACCCTACAAAGTGCGTGTTTGGAGTTCCAGCAGGAAATTTACTCGGGTTCATTGTTTCCGAGAGAGGAATCGAGGCAAACCCGGACAAAATCAAAGCTATCCAGAGTCCGAAAAAGCCAGAAAACCTAAAGCATGTTCAGAAGCTTACAGGGTGCGTAGCAGCGCTGAGCTGGTTTATATCCAGACTCGGAGAGAAGGCAATACCACTGTACCGGCTCTTGAGAAAATCCGACAAGTTCGTTTGGGACCAAGAGGCAGATGAGGCGTTTGGGGCACTAAAGAAGCAGTTATCTGAGGCACCAGTTTTAGCAGCCCCGGGTCCCAAAGAGCCCATGCTACTATACATTGCGGCCGGGCCCCGGGCGGTCAGCGCAGTGGTTGTCGTTGAGCGCAAAGAGGATGGGACGGATCACCCGGTTCAAAGGCCGGTTTATTACGTCAGCGAGGTGTTATCAGAGGCAAAGCAGCGCTACCCACATTGGCAGAAGTTGGTTTTCGGGGTCTTCATGGCCAGCCGGAAGTTGAAACCCTATTTTCAGGAACACCCCATAACAGTGGTTAGCTCTATACCAATGTCGGATATCATCAGAAACTCGAACGCAACAGGCAGAATAGCCAAGTGGGCCATCGAGATGGGAGATTATCACATCAACTACGAGCCCAGGTCAGCAATCAAGTCTCAAGCTTTAGTTGATTTCATTAATGATTGGACTCACACTAGCATGCCCACAATGACACCAAGTTCCGAGTCTTGGGTAATGCACTTTGATGGTTCCAAGCAATACGAGGGATCAGGAGCTGGAGTGGTACTTACATCACCTAAAGGAGATAAACTGAGCTACGTGATGCAAATCCACTTTGATTGCTCCAACAACATGGCCGAGTATGAGGCATTATTACACGGATTGAGAATAGCCAAGGAGATGAACATCAGGAGGATACGATGCTATGGAGATTCGGATCTTGTGGTGCAGCAGGTCTCAGGAACCTGGGATAGGAAGGATGCAACTATGGCAGCATATCGCAGGGAGGTGGACAGGGTTGCCGGGTGTTTTTACGGGTATGAGGTGGAGCATATTGATAGGCGAAAGAACGAGGCAGCAGACGCACTCGCAAGACTCGGCTCGCGCAGAGAGCCGGTTCCACCCAATGTTTTCCTAGACGAGCTATGGCGGCCATCAGTTAAAACCGAGTCTGAGGAAGAGGTGGCTAACCAAGACCCGGATTTAGAGCTCGTGGCCACAGTACGTGTCGTTCCCGAGTGGACAAAGCCGTTTTTAGCTTATTTATCAAGGGGCGAGTTACCACCACAGGAGGTTTTAGCAAGGCAAATTCTGAGACGAGCAAAGGGCTATTCCATCATCAATGACGAGTTATATAAAAGGAGTGCAGCAGGAGTATTTTTGTGCTGCGTAGCACTAGAAGAGGGCCGGCAGATCCTTAAAGAGATCCATGAAGGAGACTGTGGGCATCATGCATCCACAAGATCCCTGGTAGCCAAAGCATATCGGCATGGTTTCTTCTGGCTCACAGCTTTAGCAGACGCGAAACGCTTGGTGGCAAGGTGCGATGGATGTCAAAGGTACGCTCGCCAAATCCATGTGCCGGCTATGGAGTTGCAAACAATCCCGTTAACCTGGCCGTTTAATGTTTGGGGCATGGACATGGTGGGCCCCTTCCACATGTCACCTTGCAAAAAGACCCATCTCTTGGTGGCCATTGATAAATTTACCAAGTGGGTGGAAGTTATGCCAGTTACCAACTGCGAAGCAATCACAGTAGTCAAGTTCTTAAAAAGAATCATCTACAGGTTTGGGTATCCTCACAGTATAATAACAGACAATGGAACCAACATGTCCCTTGGAGAGATGGAGAAATTCTGTGGGAACAATGGAATCCGGCTTGACATAGCTTCAGTATCCCATCCGCAAGCTAATGGACAAGTGGAAAGGGCACATCAGGAGTTACTTCGTGGATTAAAACCACGGCTGCGAGTCCCGTGCATCAGAGCTGCTGGCGCATGGGTTGAGGAGTTACCATCAGTGGTTTGGGGAATTAACACCACACCTAAGAGATCTACTCAGATGACACCGTTTTTTATGGTTTATGGCGCAGAGGCAGTATTGCCGAGTGATATCATCCATGATTCACCTCGAGTATCGGCTTACGTCGAGGTGGAAAACGAGAAGACCCGGCAGGACGCCGTGGATATGCTAGAAGAACACAGGGAACATGCTTTGGAAAGATCAGCCATATACCAGCAGGACCTGAGGAGATATCATAGCCGGCGAGTCAAAACCCGGGTCTTCCAGGAAGGGGACCTGGTTCTGCGCCTGGTACAGTCAAAGGAAGGAAAGCACAAGCTATCCCCACCATGGGAAGGACCGTTCATCATAAGCCGGAATCTGCATAATGGATCGTATTACTTGGTAGATGCAAGGGAAGAGTCGGCTACTGTCAATGACACCGCTCATACAACTTCATCTATGCAAGAAAAAGAAAGACCATGGAACGTGGCTCAGCTCCATCCCTACTACACCTAGAATAGACTAGATTCACAAGTGGAATTACACGATGTAACAGGCAGCAGGTTTCAGACGCACTCTTTTCCTATCCAGGTTACCTAAGGGGACTGGAGGGTTTTTAATGAGGCGGCTTGCTGACCTAACTTTTCTCATATCAATAAAGAGATGGTTAAAAAAATATTCCTTTCTGTGTGTTTTTTGTCAAGTTTTTTATATTCCTGTTGTTTTCTATTTCTTTTTCAGATAAGCATTATTTATTGTTCTTAATATGTTAGTTTTTTCTAGTAAATTGCACATATCTAGGTCTTGGGGGCTGATTGCTTGAATAGCACAGTTGCAAACTCAAAGACCCGGCCACGATGCCATTAGGTTATAAGGGCCGATTACTTGTAATAAGTACGGCTGCAAGCTTATAACCGGACAATAGAGCCAAATTTTTCTTGACTTTTCTTGCTTAAGCTCGATGTGACTCGCACAAAAGTGGCATGCTTTGCTAGCGTGTAATTACAATCAGTCATGATGCCCAATGGGACTTGCCTGACCCTGTCTTTATACAGTTATAGCAGCATTGATCATCCACGCGAAAGCCGGCTTATAGTAAAAGAAGGTCAAAAGGATCATCCAAACCACAAGTTATGCAGAGTACAAGGTTAATAGCCGGAAACTCAAGATATATTAAGCACAACTTCAAACCTACGTGAGCAGCTCTAGGTTTTGGGCGTTAGCAGAAACAATTTGTCCTTTTGAAAAAATCCAACACCCTAGACTCGGAAATTCGGGCCTTGGGGACTTGGGAATTTGAAAAAAGAAACAAATTGTCTAGCTATTCAGCTCAAAAACCCAAAAATCCGAGTCTTGGGGACTTAGAAAAAAGTCCGCTTGTCAAAACCCCCGAGACCCGGAAACCGAGTCTCACAGTAGGAAACAGTAACGAAAAGTCGGAAAACCAGCAATAAAAAGCTCAAAGATAGGAAATATTAAGATCATGCAAAAGGCCAGAAGGGCCACGAAAGCGATTAAGGTCTTTAACGTATTACAAACCGAGGTGATAGTATCAAAAAGTGCACAGGTGTACTACCAAAAGAATAATTGTTTTAAAGGCCCATGGGCCGAATAAAGTGTTTGAGGCAGTAGGTGAAACTTCACTCGGCCTGTTGGGTCGAGTCTTGAGTGTTGTCCGGGGCAGCCGGGTCTCTGACTTGCTCTTCGACGGTCTTCGCGGCAGCAGCGTCCGGGTCAACAGCAGTACCGGCGCACGCAGGAGGAGGAACAACTGGCGTAGAGGTAGTAGGCGCAGTATCGGCCTCAGCCTTCCTCTTCGCGGCCTCTTCCCTCATCTAAGCAGCTTCCGCCTTCCACCGTGCCAGCATGTCATAAGGCTCAGGAGGATCCGTGTAACATCCCAAGTATGAAAAACATCCATTAGAATGTTTGCTCTTTGTTATTTTATGTTTTGCATCATGACATCATGTTCATTGCATTTGTTTTGCTTTGTTTTCCAATTGTTTTCCTCTGTTTTCCTTTGTTTTCCTTTGTTTTCTATTTGAATTTCAAACCAAATTTCAAACCTTTTGTTTCATACTTGTGATGTTACAATTTCCAAATAAAATATTCAAATCAAAACAATTATTTGTTTCCATTAAAGTTGTGATTTCAAAACTATTGATTTGTTTCTATCCATAATTCATTTAATACCAAAACATTTTTAAATTCAAATTCAATTACAAACAGCAAACATTTTGAAATTATGAAACTTACAAAACAAATCAATCACTTATTTCAAATAAACTTGAATTTAAAACTTCTAAGTTGCTTAATTCAAATTATTCAATTAATATTAATTTCACTCAAATTTCAAACAAATTTCAAACAGCAACATAATTTAAATATTTTGGAAAACTAAACTTTGCAAGTTGGTGCTGTTACAAATTTAATCAATACCAATTTTTTCCTAAAAATTTCTAACCTCAAAACCTCATTCTTTTTCTTCCTTTCTCTTTTCAGCAAAAAAAAACAAACAAACAAACAGAACAAAAAAATAAAAGAAAAGCAGTGGGAGAGGGGGCAGGCCAGCCCAATTGGGCCAGCCCACCTAGCCCCCTGGCCTGCTACCCCCTTACCCTTCTTCCTCCCTCGTACGGCAGTGATCTGAACCTCTCCACGTCCTCCAGCAGCAGAAGCAACGGCCGTGAGCTCCTCCCCCTCCCCTTAAAACCCTAGCCCGAGGGCTCCCTTCTGCCCTAACCTTTCTCTCCCCCCTCCTCTCTCCCCGCCTCCATTTCCTCTTTCTTCCACCTCCCTCCCTGCACCTCTGCTTCTCTGAAACTCGCCACCGAACCACCACCTCCTCCTTCCGGTGATCGCCGCCGATTCTCTGCGCCACCGTGCTGGACAGGGCCGGGAATCGAACCCCCTCGCCTCCCTCTTCGTTCTCGACATCAACATGGGAACGGGGAACAACTGGAGCGCCGCCGCCGTCCAGCTTTCGCCACCGTCGCCTCCCTGCACCGTCCCCTTCTCCCTCTGTCCCCATGGTGAGCACCCGCCTCCTCATCCCTGCCTCTCCCCTCTCCCTTTCCTTTCGCACACACGCCCACCTGCACCCCACACGCACACGGCGCCCCTCCCGCGAGTCGCTGCAGCAGGCCGGCGATCATCGCCTCGTTCCGTTCGGCGTTCGTTTCCGTGCACTGTCAGTTAACTGAATGACTCCTTAAGTTTCGTCAGTACAGGCCAGGAGCGTTACCTCTTAACCAAACGCGATCGGTACCTATCACGAAACAAAGCGTACCGCAGTGGCAGCAGCTCTCTACGCGCCCAGGAGGGTGTGGGATCGAATCCCACCCCGCGCACAAACCCAATCTTTTTCCATTTTATTTTTTCCAGGCCAAAACAAATTGCTAATCACAGAACAGTCCTTGCTAATTTTCTTCTAGATCCCTGTAATTATTTCTAAGTCCCTAACTATTGTTTAAAATGGCAGAATAATACCTAATTTTGGAAATTGCATAAATAATTCATTTTAACTCCAATTTCAACATTTTAAATATGTTTTCAATACCAAATCAAATTCTCTACCCAAATATAATTTTTTTTTACTGTTTTGAATATTTTAAATTGGTGAAATATTTGAATCCTTGTTTAATTCACTTAATTTTGCAAAATTCATAACTTGGGCATAAAAATTCCAAATTCAACAAACTAAATATGTTTTCCATTCCATTTTTCATGAACTTTGCAAATATCAACTTTGTGTTCTGTTTTAAATAAATTAAATTGCTGAAAACAACTGTTTCTTAATTAATGCATTTAAAATTGTCAAATTAATAACTTGCTCATTTTAAATCCATTTTCAACAAATAAAATATGTTTTCCATGCTAAATTAAACCACCTTTCCAAATATAAACTTTATTTCATGTTTTGAATAATTAAAATTGGTTAAATAATTTAAACCTTGTTTAAATCATTTAATATTGTTAAATTCATAACTTGGTCAAATTAATTTCTTTTTGAACATATAAAATATGTTTTCAAACCAGCAAAGTATAAACTTTTCAAATATGAATTTGATTTAATGTTTTACGCAAATAAAAATTCAATTAAATGCAAACTTGAATTAAATTCATTTAATTCTTGTTTAAACTTGTTTAATTCATAAGTAATTTATCTTAAATCCTTTTTCAACAAGTGAAACATGTATTCCACCTAAAATTTTGTGTTCTTTCCAAATATGAATTTTGTTATCTATTTTGAACAATTAAAATTGGTGAAAACAACAAATGCTTGTGTAACTCCTTTAAGAAGCAAATTTTCATAACTTAATAAATAAATTTCCAAACTTGGTAAACTTCTTTCCAAATGGTTTCTATCGTTGTTTTCTTTCTGTTTTCCTCATCCAGGCATCATGCTAATCCACTTTCACATGTTGGTTAATTGTAGATCAACTAGGTCAACCTTAATTCATGGGCTTTCCATATGCAATCCAATTGCATGTGGGTCCATTTAATCATGTTATGTTACCATGTCAACTAGTTTATTTTGATGCATCAATTAAATGGTCATGCATCATCCCATGTTTGTGCATCATGCCATGTTATTGATTGTTGTCTCTCTGCGTTGTTTGTTTGCTTCTTCTCGGATAGACGACGACGTTGAGACAGACGATACTTACGACACCCCTTCTGAGGATCTAGCTCAGTACCAGGCTGCTGAGTTTGCAGGCAAGTATTCACTCACATGAACCATTATGTTCCTTTCCACATTGGATACCGATACTTTCCGTTGTCTATTCTGCTAGCCCTATGAATCGTTGCTTGTGTTTCGATCCTATCACATGTTATCCTTAACCCTGATATAGCCTCACCTCCACACCTATAACCCCTTTGCTTGTTGCCCGTGTCTTACTAGCATGCTTAGGGTTGTTTTGCTCGAGTCTGTTGCCCGTTACTTTCTGTCACTATATCATTATGTTCTGGGGCTCGATGTTAAACAATCAACCTGTTAATGTTAGAGGTAATAATAATTTCATGATAAGGCACCGGCAGGAGGCCCGACGTGGTTTTGAGGCCTGCTAGTGTCGACCCTAATTAGGAAAAGGGTCTTGTCTACTGATCCATGATGAGCGCACTAACCGCATGTGGGAAGCGTGTATGGGCGCTCCCCTCAATTTGATTCGATTCGCATCTCGTCCAAATCGCCTCATTTAGTTCGGGTTTTCCATTTGCCGCATGCATATGCAGGTGCGAACCCTTGGCGCCAGGGTGGAACTTTTGTAGTCGGCATTTAGGGAGACACGTTCTTAGAGTGCTATGAGGGTCCCCTTTTCTTCGTGGGGCTTGATTAGCCGTGCGCTCAATTGCACGGGGTTCTTTGGGCTTGATGCGAAGAAGAGTTGAGTTGTGTTGAGTGCCCCGCTTGGTGGAAAGGCCATTCCATCTGGCGGGTTATTCTTACGTGTACGGCCAAATTGGTGCACCCCTGCAGGGTAAATCTTCTCGAGAAGCCATGTTTTCCGCGGTTATGGATGACTTGGTGAAAGTACTGGCTAACAAGTACTCAGAACAACTTACACCTAACTAATGATAACTTGACTAGTAATAGGCTTATTGACACAATAACTTGAACCATCACTAATCCAACTGTGTGAGTTATCCTCGGATTGCTTCTTTGGATAAGGGGCGAGATCCAGGATGGGTTTGTTTGGAGTTAGTTGTTAGTTGGTTACGATACGCTATCTTACCCCCTTTCTGTTAGCCGGAAGTTGTAGCATGTTTCTGTAGTTGGTTAGAGCAGCCCGCTGCAGCATCTTTTGTATCACCCCCTTTCTTCCGTTGAACCCAAAGCATCTGTGCTTGGTGTTGACGGGTACCCTTTGGTGAATTGTGAGTCTTGCTTGCCAGTACGTTTATGTAAAGACCCCTTTGGGGCTGTGGTTTCCGCAGACTACGTTTCCGAGGATCCCCTTGGTGGCTGCTACGTGGAGTATGACGAGGCTGCTGACGAGTAGATAGCGGACCCGGGAAGGATCCGAGACTTCGTGGATGGGCTCCGTCTTTTTGTTTCCGGCCTCTTAGGCCTATTTGGATCTTGTCTGTACCCAGACATTTTGGATGCTTCCGCTGTGTTGTAATGATGAATTGTTGGGACATGTGTCCTCTGAATGATTGTATTTGCTATCTCTGCTCTAGTGAGAGCTATTTGCAACTTATTTCAATCTTTTGTGTCTTAGAGATATGTTGTGATATCAGTTGTTCAAAAGCCGTTGACGTACCATGTGTGCATGTTATGAAGTACGTCAATGAAAGTATCTGGATTTCTATGGGATGGTTTGCGCAGACGATGAATAGTGGAGAATGGTTGTCACACGTTTACGTGTTGGCCTGCTCATATTGAGATGCGGGTGCCGGTATTGCCCCGTAAGCCATTTGTTCTACTATTTAGCGGACTGTGAGTATCCCCTAGAAGTCCGGGTGCGACAATCCGACTTAATCGGCTTATCTTCAGCATCGTATGGTGGCACAATCCGACTAACGTCCAGACTATCGGCAATCAGACTAGCCGAGTGACGAACCTCTGTTTGGATGGCTTTGTAGTTCTTGGCTAAAATCTTGGAGCCGTCATTGTTGAACTCTGGAAACCCGCCAACGAGCTTTGCCGGATCAAGCTTGGGAAAGTACGCTTTAGCCAGAGCAAGCCCCCGGGTTACTCCAACCCGGCATGTCGAGCGTTTCCAGTGGTCGATCCACTCGGGGATGGTGGAGCACGCATCAAGCAGCGTTCTCAAACTACCATGCCCAGTACCCGGCCACTTCAAAGCTTGCAGAACCCATTTGGTGCCGGCACAGAGTTGCCGGATTGTGCTCTTTATGGTCTTCAGCTTCGCTATATCATCTTCATCCGGAATCTCATCATCCGGCCCTGCAGAAAAACAGAAAGGTTCAAGTAAGGAATTCCGAGTGTTTATCATAATGAAAAATCCGGGTTACGATTAGTGAGTTGGGAATCATTACCAATCAAAGCGCGGTGAGTATCGGCAATCTGGGCAGAGAGCTTCGTCAGCTCACCCTCTGCAGCATGGGATCTCTTTCTATACTTTCTCGCAATTTTTCCGAGTTTCTTGGCATCAGCTTCAACTGATTCACGCAGCTTCGTCTCCACCTCGAGGAGTTTGGTGGTTTTAGCCAACACTTCCTCATAGTGGGTTACGTATGCCTGCGTGGAAACACAAGGAAATGTTAGTCGGACAAAAAAGAAATATCAGTCGGATATGCTATGAAAGTTCCAAGTAAATTATGCATAAGTTCACTCGGAACTTGGGGACTAGACAAATATACAGGCAGTATTAGTTGAATTTACCTGGTGCTTGGCTACCAAGGCTTCTAGAATGCCTTCTTCGTCAGCTCTCAGGGTGCGCAGAGCGCCAAGCATCTCGTCAAAGCTCAGATCATCAAGTTTTGTACCGGAAGAGCCGGCGGCCGGGTTACTTGGAGGTGGAGTCCTTTCCTGCCTCGGGGGGGATACCCGGGTCGCCTGGATGTCAGGATTGGGATCACCCATCCTCGCGCCCAGAACCTCGACGTCTTCACCCCCGGGTCCATCTGATGGATTGGGATATTCGGCCTCCTGCCCGGCCGGGTCTGTCAGCGTGTCTCTTCCTTGGTCTTCTTCTTCAGCGCCGCCAGTCGCGGCATTCACATCATCAACCAGATCCTCTGTTTCCGGGTTATCCAGATCCATGTTGTCCGGGTCACTGATCGTGACCTGGGCACTAAGGAAAGTAAAAGAAATGGTCAGTATTAATGAGCAAAGGTTATCGAAAGAGCCAGTATATCGGACAGCAAAAAATGTAACTTACCCAGTATTCACCACGAAGTCCGCTGGAAGCTCATTGCTAGACCCGGACGAGGCTGATAAAGATTGAGAGAGTGAGACTCGGAGTTGTCCAGCTAGGGGGTGATTGGGAGAGGGATATCTCCGAGGTGAATTGGAAGGATGAGGTTGGGAAGTACCGGCGCGGCGGGCTGGGGACGAAGGGATACCCGGGTTGAGGGGATCCTCACCCGGGAAATTCCGGGTTACCCTGCGCTTGACCATAGGGGGCTCCTTAAAGTATGGTGAGTTGGACAATTGTTGATTAAGCTCGTGCATATTAGCAAATGAATACGGTTTGGAGGACATGGAGGAATATGGAACCTTGAATACGACCCCTCGGGGTTTCCTCTTGGCCCCAACCTCAGCTTCCGGTTCGGCCTCGCTTTCATCGCTCTCGGTCTCCTCCGGGTCTTCCTTATCTTCCTTGCCTTCCTTATCCTCCATTCCTGAGAAGCATAGCATACAGTCGGAAAAAGAGAAAGTATCGAAAGCAAGTTAACAGAAACTAAGATGGGTGAAACCCGGATGGTACCTTCTTCCAAGTCACCCGGCTCCTCATCCTCTTCCGGGTTTTTGGAGGTAGGGGGAGTCTCGATCTTCCAGAAAGCGCTGCCTTCCTGAAACAAAAATGTAATGGTAGAAATTAGTGATTGCATCATGGAAAGGTATAAGGGTAAAAGAACTAAGGCCGGATCTTACCGCTGGAGCCGGATTGTCGCGAGTGTATGGCTCTAAGCCGGCTATAGTCCGGATCACTTCTGCTTTCTCAGTCAAGAAACTTTTGATTATCTTGTTTGTATCAGCAGCCGGATAGTTCCTCAAAGAATAGCGGAGCGAATCCGTGACGTGCCCAGAATACTCGGACATCAGCTTGGGCCGGATGGAATTAGGTTGGATTCGGAAATTCACCCAAGTTTTAACTAGATTAAGCCCAAGGAGACCCTGGGCTGAAAGGACAGCGAGTTTGGCTAGGAGGGGTTGGATGGACTCCCTATCCGACTCAGAAGCAAAAGCATTGAAAGTATCGGATAAGTCAAGGAGGCCCTCAGAGAAACCCGGCAATCTATTTTCGCCGGGTGGGGAGATGTCCCGAAAGTAGAAGTAGGTCTTCTGCCAATGCTTGACGTGGGAGTTGAGGATCAGAGTCGGCATCAACGAGTTCTTCCGCCTCTGGATGGATACCCCCCCACAAGCCAAGAGGGCCCCGTCGCTGCTTTCGCGGCACGGTTTGCATTGGAACAACTCGAGAAACAAAGCAAGATTTGGGGGGACACATAGATATGATTCACAGAGAACGATAAAATGTGTGATATTTAACATGGAGTTGGGTCCTATGTCAAAGACTCGGAGGCCGTAATGGCTAAGCAATTCACGGAAAAAGGAATGACCCGGGGGACGGAATCCCCGTATCACATGCTCGACGAAGCAAATTACCTCATTAGGACCGGGGGTGGGCCGAGTCTCATCACCCGGGACTCGCCAATGGATATCCTCCTGGGAAGGAAGGACGCCCGACTCAGCGAGCTCATCTAATTTGCCTTGGTCACGGTGGACCTTGCCCAGTTGGCAGATATGGACTGAGTCGGCCTTGCTTTCGCCGGCTGTTTTCCCTTAGTCTTAGTACTGGCCTTGGGTGCCATGTGCGTAGTATACAAAATAGGAGATAAAAAGTGCAGAGTATAAGTAATTAAGACCCGGAAAATGATTGATTGTCCGGTTAACCAAAGAGCAACTAAAAGATCTGGAAATTATAGATTATCCGAGTATCAAAGAGCAGTTATGGAGAATTTTGGCAGATTGGATCTAAAACTTAGAAATTTACAGAGAAATTGGTGACCACAAGTAATGGAAATATGCTATTGATCTAGTTTACACATTGGTTGAGAAGGAACGGAACATGGACTACCCGATCGTTGCGGAGCAAGAAAATCGCCTAAGAACGGATTAGATCTAATCTAGTTCAAGCGAGCTTGGAAGTAAAATCCATGGAGGAAGAGGACTTACCGGCGGGGTCTGGAGGAGAGCGCGGCGGCGGCAGACGGCGCAGTTGCGGTGACCTTCTGGATCCTGCGGTGCGCAGCTCGACGGCGCGGTGGCGGTGGTCGACGGCGGCGCGGCGCGGGCGGAAGCAGAGCGCAGGCGGCGGCGGCTTGCTTCCGGCTGCTCCCCCGCGGGCTCCGTGGCGGCACGGCGTTGGACTCGAGCAAGGAGCACTGAGAGAGATTGGAGGCAAAGGAGACGAAGAGGACGGGGGAAAATGAACTTTTGATTTAGGGTTACCCCTTTGGCACTTATTTATAGGTGCGGGTGGAGAGCCCTAGGCCTAAGGAGCGGGAGCCAAAAATTTTGGGGAGGGATACCCGCCCGGATTTGTTGGGATAAGTGATTAAGTGATTATGCGCGATATCCGGAAAAGATTAGAGCAAATCATCTCCGCGATATCCGGATTAACTAGCGAACAAAGTGAGCCGGGTCTTCTGTGTTTTCCTCGGAGTGTTGACCCGGGAAAATGATGTTGGGCTCGGAGAAAGCCGGGTTATTATATGGACCACCTGCGGAGTTAGGCCTAGCTGTTTATCAAAGCAACCTAACCCGGTCTTTTATGAACTTGTATGTTTGTTATTTTTGCAGGGAATAGCATGCACTTCAAGGAGGATCCCGTGAAGCCCCAGCTATTCTGGGGACTACTGATGGAGGGATGATAACCCGGTAGGCTAACGTCAAGGTGTAATTCGGCCCAAAGGGAGCTGCACAAGACCCGGCTTAAGGAGTTTCTAGAAGGCCCAAGAGTGTAGGCCTCGTAACCCGGATTGTGGGTTTCGATAAGGAAACTTAGGGTTTGTAAGCGGTGCCCAGGTAGGACTCCGAGTATGCCTTGGATGGGAGGCCATGGGGGCCGGATATTATATAAGCCGACTCCTAGGGCTAGATTAGACACGAGTTTTGATAGCTATTCGAGTATCCCTTGTAATACCAGAGTTGAGATAATTAATATAGATCGGAGACTCGGCGACTTGATTGCCGGCTACTAGATCGTTCATCACCATGATTTCCCCTGAGCAAAACCCTCTCCAAAACACCAGAGTCGAATTGCCCCAAGATAAGTTACCCCCGGTAACGTCTGCCGTGATTATCCCACGACAGGGCTGGCGATACTCGCCCTGGTTCTTCTGGTTGTAGTACCTCTTGCTAGGGCTTGGCGGTAGTTCCGCTGGAGTTGGCGGTAGTACCATTGCCTGTGACTCCAACTTCTCTTCTTATCTTCCTTCTCCTCTTCCAAGCGTACGCCTTGGATGGGTTTGAGTCTTGGGCTTCCTTGGCATCTCCCCTCGCGTCCATACTCATCGTGTCATACCTAGAAATGAAATAGGGTCGATGGTCAAGTAGTATACCATGCAAAGGCGATGTATAGGGGTTCTTAAAGAGGAAGGAGTTCACCTTCTGAATCATGGTGACTTGGCATGTGATGGAGTGCGAGACATGCCCAGTTGGATGTGTCGGGCTGCATCATCTCCCCCCTCTTGTAAA
This sequence comes from Alopecurus myosuroides, assembly GCA_028641055.1. Lineage (NCBI taxonomy): Eukaryota > Viridiplantae > Streptophyta > Magnoliopsida > Poales > Poaceae > Alopecurus > Alopecurus myosuroides. The sequence continues at coordinate 373,947,148 of CM054058.1, read as the reverse complement.
GGAGTCATCCTCGATGCTAACTCATCATCAACATGTAAAAGAGGTAGATGGTTTGTCGTTGAAGTCGAAGTCACCATGTTGTCGATCTTGATGGAAAGTATATGGCAGTTCTTCAATGATCCTTTGGCCTTCATGTAAACTACCGAGCTCACAAGAAAGAAAAAACAACACTCAAAGAGTAGCCAATTCTTTAAGCGCATATCATGAGTGTCTAAGTAGAAGGAAGGAACCTTAGCAAGCTGTAGATGTGTTTGTCTTATAAGATCCTCTGTCATAGAAAGGTGGGGATGTAGCCACTCATGCCATATCATCTAAAGGTAGAATATACACAACAAAAACCAAGCAAACCATGCGTGTGCATGATAGAGGAGCACATCATTCATAACATGTCTGTTCTTGTTCATAGCATCATTAGCAAAACATAAATATAGCAAATATAGTGCATATGCAAGGTCAAAGTGCAAGCAATTCATTGACACTACATCTTAAAAATGTGAGAACGAAAAATCTCCATGAAAATTTGAGGAGTTGCACATAAAGCAATGGAAATGGAAGTTTATGAAAATCCTTGTTGCAATAAGAGGAGTGATGACCCACAAGTGTAGGGGATCACAACAGTCCCCGAGGGTAAATATAGCCCAATTTATTGATTCGACACAAAGGGAGTTAAAGAATACTTATAAGCCTTAACAATTGAGTTTTCAATTCAGCTGCACCTGGAAAATAACTTTCTTGACACAATTTATTAGTAGTAACGGTGATATAGTGGCAGTAGTATTTTGATAGTAATAGTAGTAGTAGTAAAATAACAGTAGCAATAGTAACAACAAATTTAAACGGAGCGGACAAAAGTGCTAAAAACACCATATCCAAAGTGATGGATGTAAGGGTGTTGCATGAATGAGATCAACCATGTAACAGACTAACATAGGGCAGCACAAATACGTAAGAGAGCATCCAAGTCACTAACAATCATAGGCATGCATCCAGGACCTAGTTGTGTGTGGTTACAATAAGAACTTGCACAACATCTTTTGTCCAACCATCCCATTGCAGCGGGGACAATTTGGAACTAATGGAGTTTCACCAAGTACCGGATAAAAGCATTAACACCCAATGGATACATGTAATCCTCAAACTAAAATCCACCCCCTTTGATATCCCAAGCTGTCACCTTTGGGGTCTCAGGTTCCGGACAATAATAGGTGCATACAACTCGTAGATACGATCCAAAACAACATTTATATTCATGAAAACATAACATGTTCAGATCTAAAATCATGGAACTCGGGCCCTAGTGACAAGCATTAAGCACTCCAAAAAGTTGAAACAACGATAAATAAAGACTATAGTGGATACTAGGCATCATGCCCTATCAATCTCATATGTTATTACATGATCAATTACATCCAATCCCTACCATCCCCTCTGCCTATAGAAGGGAATTACTCACACATCAAAGGGGGAATCATGAAGGGTTGATGGAGAGGCGTTGGCGGTGACGACAACGACGACCCCCCTTGAATCCCCGTCCCGGCAGGGTGCCAGAGCAGTAATTTTGTCTCCCGGACTATGGTTTCGGGTGGCGACGGAGCCGTGAATCATATTTGGGAAAATCCTTCGGGGACAAAGTCACCTTTATACCAAAGGGAAGGCCTGGATGTGTCCCCAGTCCCCCAGGTGACATCTAGGTGCGACCTAGGGGGGCCTGGTGCCCACCTAGTGGACCCAAGTCCCCCTCCAGTTGTCCTTTGGGCTCTTGAAGTCTTTCGGGGGGAAATAATTTTCATGAATTTTTGGGAATTTTTCGGGAAAGTTGATTTCTGCCAAAATATAGACACCAAGGGTAATTCCGCTGAAAACAATGCCGGTCCATTTTAATTTTCCCCAAATCATGCAAAATAGAGGGAAAACAACAAGAAAAATGATTGGAAAAGTAGATACGTTTCGGACGTATCAAGGAGACATTGGCAAAAAACACAAGATGAAGAATATCCCAAATATTATCATCATGGGTGCAAGCAAAGTATAAGAAAGAGAAATTTTTGAACATTTTTGTTGCAACACCAATAGGAAGAGAACCAAAGCACTCATGACAAGACATGCTTGAAACATCAGTATGGTTGCAAACAATCCATCGAAAAGAATAATTGGTCATCATACTTGTTGCAACACACAAATCATCAATATCAAAGATCAAGGAAGAATTCTTGTCACAAAGAAAATCAACATCACAAACATGCTTGCAAAAAAAACCATATGCAAGAGCAATTTTTTAACGTGTTTGATGCAAAACATGAGAAATGTATTAGAGTCGGGTTCGATACGCAACACACTATTATTATGCTCTCAAGAGCTCGTTTTTTCAACTCATGTTCAATTGAAGATTACATTCTTATGCGGGTATCAGAACGCACAAAAGACCAAATGAAGAAAAAAAATCGGGTAAATGAACACATCATCCATCATGACACGTCTCTTCATTCTCACATAACCAAACACATCAAAATCTAATATGAAGTATGAAATGTGTGGACGGTCAAAATGCAAGATGAAGGGTTGAGCAAGCACAACATGGAAAGGCGATAAATATCTATAAAATGAGGATGCAAGGGGGAAAACTCTTTATCAAGCATACCAACATTATTGCAAAACAAGAATTTGAAAGAACAAATTTTAAATATTTTGGATGCAACAATGGGAGAGAAATGTAAACACTTTGGGCAAACAATGTCAATGGAAATATTATCACGAGTGAAAAATTCACATGCTCAACATTTTTGCAATGTAAAGCATCACATGTGATAGGTAGAGTAGCAAGTGATATGTCGATAGGATCATCCATAACATGCAAGCAATCATCATTCATCAATTCTAATAGTGGGATCATGGTCACGTCAACACCCATACCTTTGTAATCCCGCTCATGTGATGTAGGTGTTGTGGTAGTAGGGGCCTCCGTGTGGCCGACTTGTCCATATTCATGTAGACATGGGGTGACATCATCTTCATCCACCATGCACATATTCTTCTCCATATGAAGCACCTACTTGTGTAGGATTGGCGTCTCATAATCCATGGAACCTAGCACATCATGTGGAAACACACAAGAGGTAGAGGGTAAATTGTTAGAATTCAAAATGGGCTCACATGACCTATCAACTACCTCTCTCAACTCATGTGGGGTATCACTCATGTCCTCAAAGTGGATGCACTCAATCTCACATATGGTGGAGTCACACATCTCACATGCACTCTCACTAATGTGGGCTAAGTGGCTCTCATGCCCACATGGGATTTGTGCCATCTCATCACTCATGCACGTAGGGGTATGCTCAATGTCCTCAACTCCATAAGCCTCCTTGGTTGAAGGGAAAATCGCATGCTCGGCTTCTCTACTTGACGCGCCATCTTGTTCACCTCCTTGGAAATACCACATCACATGGCCATGTCCATCGCATATTGGGCATACGAGGTCTTTATATTGAAGTAGGATCTGTTGGAGGTATGCCCTAGAGACAATAATATCCAGTAATTATTCTATCTCCAAGTTGAGAATTAAGTTTATGTCATCATGCTACAACCGCTATAGCACATGAAAAGTGAGTTTTCGAAGGAAAATCTTTGTGCGGCTGTTAAGACATAAACAAACAAGAGTTCCTAATCTTGTATCTAATATTAGTTTATCTGTTGTGAAATTATCACATTTTCCTGATCATGGACCTATTTAAAGGTCTAGCAAAACATAAGAGTTTATAGTTAGGGTAACAATAGTACTGAACCGACCCAAGTGTACGTTATTGCTAAAATATACTAAACAATCATGATGTATTTTAGCAAATGCATATGAAGTTAAAATTGTCTATAATTCCTATACTATGATAATAACTAGTGACCGCATGATCGAAATTTATACTTTGGATATCATCAACTGTCTTTCCGTAACTGGGGATCATAACAGTGATATCTTGGTATGACCTAGTAAGTGTAATGGAGCCGAGATCGTTCAAGACTAGTACTTAACTGATCTAGATGATAGAGAGATACGTTATTTGGTTCGTCTCAGTATCATTGATGACATATCATATGGCCAGGCATAGTGTGATTTATCAGAACGTTATCGGGGATATGGATGAGAAAAGAGAATGATATCGGTAAACCAGTTTTATGTGTTATGATCAGACCAGATCATAGAGTCTCACCTCGTGATATCGCCTGTATCTTGAAGTTAAGGGAATAAGTGCAATGAGTTACTTATAAGCTTATGTCGTTCTTCGGGAACACACAACATCCATCATAAATGTCTACGGTCCCGCTGTTGGTTATTATTCGGTAAGTTGCTGAATATGTTTGTGTGTTATCGAGCCTTTACGGGTCACACGCTTAAGCCGTGCAACCCTTTAATTAAGAGAACTAATATGTTATTATAGGTTTTATGAATGGTTGATGTTGTTACGATGTCATATAAACAAGTCCGATGTGAATCGGAGTGGTTTCAGGGAAGTTACTATAAGAGAGAAATTATGCCGGTGTTAGGCAAAATTTACATGAGAGTAAACGAAGGACATGAGATGTCTTGGGGTGTTAGAAATGTGTGTCAGAGGAGTTTCGGGGACTTTCCATATAAGGAAGAAGTGCCGGGAGGGGGCAGTTTTCCCCTCATGGCCGAACTCTATTTTTGGAGGGTGCCAGGTGGGTCCCACTGGCTTCAAAAGTTGGTACTCATCGTCCCGGTATTTTTCCTAATTTTATTGGAGAGAAAAGGAGCAAATTAAAAGGGAAAAAGAAAAAAAGGGAAGGGAGAGAGGAGGTGGAGTTGGACTCCACCCCCAATCCGAGTTGGGCTAGGGGAAGATGGTGCGAACACCTCCTCCTAGCACAACTAGGACTCCTACCTATCCCCTTTGGCAAGTCTATCCTCCCTCCCACTATATAAGGCACCCCAAGGTTCATAGCAAAACACACAATTGTCTCTCAAGCCTCTCTCTCTCACTCTAGTAGAATTAGAGTGTCTAATTAGAGCTTCCAATTAGAGAGCCTCTAATTGAATTTGAGTCTCTTCTAATTAGGTTTTGATGTGTACTCTCCCGACTAGACATAGATCTAATGCTAGATTTCTCTCATGCGTTGAGATCTTCCAGTTTCATAAAAATGCCAGAAGGTTGTCTCTCTTCGTCGGTGCAAGTCCTGGACGGCGGAGCGACGACGGGTTGACACAAGCGTACGCGTGCACACCATAAGAGGGATGACACGTGTGATCCTTGATGAGGGAAGACTTAGCGACATCCTTGCAAGTAGGCCTATTTGTGAGGATGTACGATTGTTTAGAACTCTTCTACGACTACATCGAATCCACTGACTGGTGAGTCATGATCCTGATCCTCGCATGTATGGGCATGCCTCGTTATCTGCATAGTGATCTTGGCGGACTACGTAGGGAATTTTTTAAAAATTCTGCAGCGTAGACCAGCAGGCTCATGGTGTTGATGGGAGCTCCTTCTCCTCCTCCATCTTGGTAAAGGTATTCTTCTTGCCAATTGGGAGCCCTTGTGCTGTTTTTACTTGATGTAGGCACATTTTTTCATGTGCACTCGCTTCCATGTTGTGTGTGGGGTAGTCATTGCGCACTTGGAGTGTTGGTGTAGATTTTGTCTTCTTGTGTTGTCGTCTTTTGCTCGTTAGAGGCTTGGAGACATCGTGGCTCTTGAAAACATCTTGTATGTAGTTTTTAGCTTGTGTGGGCGCCAAATTGGAGGTTGTGGTAGGCGTAGGAGCCATATGATGTTCACTTGACTCCGTCTTGGATGTAGAAGTTTGTTGGCGTTAAAGCTTGTGGAGTTGGCGCTCTTCGTGGGAGGGTTGACATCGAAAATAATTTGGATGTGTTAGCTTCTTGTCCTTCGCGCTTGAACCTTATGTGGCCTCGGTGATGTCCTTCTTGTTGCGCCGTCTTGAATGAGATGGGGCTTGTCCTTGTTGTCTTGTGGCCTTCTTGTTGCGCCATCTTGAGGATGAAGGAGCTAATCTTGACTTTTCTAGCATTTCGGATTCTTGACGTGGCACCGTCTTGAGATTGAAAGTCGTTGTCTTGTATTGGCCTTTGTATTATTCTTGAAGTTTCTCCTACTTGAGCATGAACCAAATGAAAGATTATATCTTCGCTTGAGAGTCATGAAGTTGGTGTAACTCTTCAACTTGGCATTCTAGTTGAACTCCTCCATGTCGGGGTCAAAGTAGTTGTAGAACTCCATCTTGAACTTCATGCTTGTGGAGTCATTGTCGGTGTAGTACTCCGCCATGGTCGTTGAGGTGTATTCGGTGTAGCACGGCTCCATCACTTCATCCAAGCTTGCGGTGTCTTAGTTGTAGTGGTGGTTCATGTCATTGGATCTCATTGTGTCGAAGTTGTTGTGGTTGGTGTGATGCTCCGCCATGTCGATGATGCTCGTGGAGGTATAGTCGATGTAGAGCTCGACATCTTGGTCATAGTAGTGGTGGTCCACCATGTCATGCTCGTAGTAGTGGTGATCCACCATGTCCTCCATGGATGAGGCATAATAGTTGTTCTGGAGGTGCATGTCGTGGTAGATGTCACCTATGTCATAGTCGTTGTAGTCATTGTCGTTGTTGTAGTCGTAGTGGTCCATCATGTACTCATCATGGCCTGCATTTGATGCTTTTCTCTTTCTACACATGGTTACTGACAAGCTCAAGTTTATATATAGAGTGTGAAGATCTATTTTCTCAAACCTCACATTTTAGCTAGTATTGGAACTAGTGGACCATGCCAAGAGAAACCGATACGAAAATAATGAAGTGACTTGGGTTAAAAAGATCCAAAAACAAACTTCAAAACACATACAACTTATGGGTGGATGGGTAAGGCAACTGGAAAGCCAATGGAAGAACCGGAAACCAAAATATTGTAATGTCAGGTAGAGAACCACAATGATCACAAAGCAACAACAAGTCAATCTCCAAAAGATATATGGAAACACACACATGGAGATAATTGGGACTAGTGCAACAAAAATGTGAGCTAGAGAACCAAATGATCCTAGTGAAGATGATAAAGTTCGTGTTGCACAAGTATAAGGAGAGCTTCCAGCTCAATTGCAACTTATTAATGGGCTACAAGATTTGCACAATATGAACCACCCACAAGTTTTTCTTCGAGCTTGCGCGCTTCCTATAATAAGATATGGCAAGTGGTGTTCTGCTTTATTTTTCTCTTTTCTTCTTTTTATCTTTTTTCCCACTCACTTTGTGTCAACATATGAGATACTATATGAACTAGCGCATACAACGGTCGCTTAGAAACTACAAGGTATAATTTTGCAAAGCCCAACAAATCATAGATGAACTAGCCTCATTAGATAAGGTAACCACAAGGTAGGTTGGCTCACAAAGGAATGGCAAGAGGGAGAAGATTCGAGATGTTTATGCCTTTCTCCGATGATTTTCACCCTTTATGGTGGAAACTTTTGTGCTTGCTCACGAATTTTGGCTTGGTGGATGATGAATCTCCTGAAATGGTGATGTATATCATGTTTTTGGCTTTGAAACTTATCGTGGGGTTGTCACGGCAAGTGTCCTCATGTGAGAACTAGTTTGTGAGGCCATTTCTACTGAGAGAAGTATCGAAAGGGTTAAGGCGGAAATGAGAGACGCGAGTTTACCTAGGTTTGGCCCCTCTATTGAGGGTAAAACCTACTCCTGCTTCTTTACTATTGGAAATTGGAAGTCTCGATTGCAAGGAGTGATGTTGGCCGGGACGCGGGCTCCCGCAGAGGAAATCCCAACGAATGTCATCCGATGTATCAAGAGCTATTGCTATCAACTAGAACATGTATTTATATGTCCTAGGAACTCGCATTATATAGCAGACAAGTTCCTAAGGTTTACAGAAGAATTCGGGTTATACCCGTCCTCGCAGTCCTGACAAGATCCGGCCTTTGGGTCATTAGCCGGTTTACCCCAGGATCTGGTTTGGTCCCTCCAGGTCCGGATTTCCCTCCCATTCTCGGGCCGTCCCATCGAGTCTTGGTTATCACTCTTCGCCGGGTCATGCAGGGCCTCAACTGGGTCTTCCTTTCGGCCCACGGGGTCTTCAAGCTTCTAGCCGGTTCTCCTTCCTCGAACCATTTTAATATAAACCGGAACATTAACTATGAACCGGTTGTAGCCTAATCCGGTTCATGGGGGAGGATTCCGGGGTACCCCTTTATCCATGCCCTCAAAAAATCCAGTCAAAGATCAGTAAAAATGGAGTTCAAATGCAAAAATTATGTCCAAAACTGTGGAGCAGAAATGCTGTTTCATGTGAAGTTTCCACGTGACGGTAGTACCGCTTCTGGGGGCGATAGCACCACTGCTCCTAGGTTTCCGGTATCTTGTTCCAGGGCCCGGTAGTACCTCTAATGTCCCAGGGCCGGTAGTATTCCTATGGGCAGAGGTAGTACCACTACGATAATTCCTGCGCTGGCTGTACGTCTCCGGGACGCGATTTTGGCAGAAAAACTCGATGGAAAACAACAAATCGGAAGGGAAAATGATGAAACTAGGCCATGGGAATGCAAAGGGAGGTAGATCAACAAGTATAGCAGCGGGTCTATGGATCAAAACCAACCAAAACACACTCAAATCACAGATTGATCCAAAAGCAAATTGAGGCTATTTTTGCTGAATTTTTTGGAATTTAGGCAAGAACAAGATTTTTTTGGGGGAAAAAGGGGGGTCAAATCCATGGAAATTTTTGCTCTCGTACTAGATGATATAGCTCCTAACCCTATGAGGTGGGTTGATTCCACAAGAGGGGTCCTGATGTTCACTAATTAACCAAGAACATGAAGAACACACGAGGAACACGAAGAACATGAGGAGAAATAAAGGGGGTGATACGTCATAAACGTATCTATAATTTCTGATGTTCCATGTTGTTTTCATGTTATGTGATACATGTTTGCTATACACTTTATGTCATTTTTATCGATTTCCTGGGACTAACCTATTGACAAGATGCCACAGAGCTAGTTCCCGTTTTTCTGCTGTTTTTAGTTTCAGAAAAGTTGTTCTGGAAATATTCTCGAAATTGGAAAATTCGAAGCCTGGAAGTCTTAGAATTCCCGAAGGTTCCACAGAGTCCCGAAGAGGCCCGGAGAGGGGCCACTGGGGGGCCACACCATACAGCGGCGCGCCCCTGGCCGCACTTGCGGGTGGTGTGGGTCCCTCAGGCGTCCACCGCCATTGCCCTTTCGCCTATATATTCCCCTGATACGTGAACCCTAAATATATACCACTTTTCCACGAAAAACACCCGAGGCCACCGTCATCGTCAACCCGAGATCGGGAGGGTTCTGGAGTTCTCCCAGGCACCCTACCGGGACGGAAAATCATCACCGGAGGGCTCTACACCACCATGCCCGCCTCCGGATTGATGCGTGAGTAGTTCATCCCTGGACTACGGGTCCATAGTAGTAACTATATGGTTTTCCTCTCCACTTTATGCCTCGTGTTTAGATATCGTGAGCTGCCCGACATGATCGAGATCATCTTATTGTAATGCTACATGTTGTGTTTGCTGGGATGCGATGAATGTTGAATGCTATGTCTCTTGATTATCAATCTATCATGTTATGTTCATGTGTATGTTATTTACGACCTTTCATGCTTTATGTTGTTGGTAGATTCTCCGGCCAAGTAGATGCTAGTGACTCCAAGAGGGAGTATTTATGCTCGATAGTGGGTTCATGCCTCCTTTGCATCTCTGCACGAGTGACAAAAACGTGGCAGATGGAGGATGTGATGTTATCATTAGGGATAAAACAATGATGTTTACTTTGTTTACATTGTTTATATTACACACTTTTCTTACTACGATTATCCGTTGCTTGCAACTTAATACCCAACGTTTGTTCGGATGATATTCGGAGGGTGGATTATTAGTCATAGATGCAGTTGGATGACGGTCTATGTATCTTGTTGTAATGCCCGCATGAATCACATAGTAATCATCATGTCATGCATGTTTCAATATCTATCAATTGTCCAGCTATAATTTGTTCACCACACATGTTATCTATCTTTTATGGAGAGATACCACTAGTGAACTGTGGACCCCAGTCCATTTTCTCATACTGATAATACAACCACTGCAATTACTGTTTCCACGGTTTTCACACTGCTACTACTTTTTCATATTGTTTTACTACTGTTTTCCACGCCATACATTTAACCTCTTTGTTATCAGCAAAACCAGTGAGATTGACAACCTCACTGCTTCATTGGGGCAAAGTGAATTGATTGTGTTGTGTAGGTTCCACGTTGCTGCTGAACCGGTAGTGCGCCCTACCATCTCAACTCCATCAGCCTTATGAAGTTACTCCTTCCTCCTACTGGTCGATTCAACCTTGGTTTCTTTTCTGAGTGAAAACTTGCTGCTGCATTCTTCATACCTTCCTCTTGGGGTCTCCCAATGAACGTGTGTTCACACGCATAAGCAGGGGGTAACACGGGTAGCAAACCCTAACGAGGAATGAAACCGGCAACAAATCCCGAGGGTAGCCTACGGATCTCTTGGATCAAGTCAAACTTACTCTGATTGAAACCACTTCACCTTCATGGCGGGTCCGCCGAGCCAATAGAATCTCAAGGGTCGGTTGAGAAAGATTAGGAAGTTGCTAGTTGAATTCCAAGGGAAAAGACTAGCTAACTCAAGGAAACTCTTGATATGGTCCAAATCACGATGATAATTGGAGTATTCTCGATAGGGTTCTAGATAAACACTAGAAGTATCATGTAAAGAGGAACATAGGGAGCAAAGCTCAAATCTCAAATCACCTCTATCTCTTCTAGGAGGGATGAGGGGCCTATATATAGGGTTGACTACAAACGGGATAGGTTGGGGTAGTTGAGAGAGGGATACAAGGGAATACTCCCAAAGTCTGCACGCAGGAATCGGTAGTACTTGCTAGTGCAGCGGTAGCAACGGAACCTCGAAGGTGGCGTTAGTACCGGTTATCTGGGTGGTTGTACTGGTGGTGTTTCGGCTGGATTGGTTCCTGGCGGTAGTACCGTATCGGTGCCGGTGAAGTGCCATTGGGGGACCCATTCACATTTTGAGGCTAGCGGTACTCGTCCCGGTTCATCTGGCGGTAGTACCACTTTCTAGGGCTCGACGGTAGTACCGCTGGAGTTGGCGGTAGTAACGCCGCCTGGGACTCTAACTCCTCTTATTCTCTTCCTTCTCCTCTTCCAAGCGTACATCTTGGATGGGTTTGAGTCTTTGACTTTCTCGGCATCTCCCCTCGTGTCCGTACTCATCGTGGCATACCTAGCAATGGAAGAGGATCGATGGTCAAGTAGTATACCATCCAAATGCGATGTATAGGAAGAGGAAGGAGCTCACCTTTTGAATCCATGGTGACTTGACATATAACGGAGTGCGAGACATGCCCAGATGGATGTGTCAGGCTGCATAAGCAACCGTGACTTGGGGCTGATTTGAATGTACCTAGTATAGTATGTATAAATCTGTTGTGCATGCTCTTTGGTATAGCCGTGCCAGCTCTACGAAATTGTTGTGCTCATGTTACCTCATGTTCAGATTATGAATTTCTTTGCTCTGTTGCATTATGTCAATGGTCAAAGTGTGGCACCCTCTATTAAAGTTTTGACCTTGTTATACCTAGTAGTAAGTAAAACCTCATTGCTTGTCCATTCTTTTTCTTATATGGAAGGGCACAACAATGTATGACTTTAAATTAATAAAGCCACAAGGCCAGGTAGCAAACATCGTGAGTTGCAATGGAAGTACACAACCAGCTCAACACAAAGCAGTTCGAGACCGAGGGGCAAAATAACAGTCCACTACTAAAACTAGACAACTACCATAAACTGGTAAAAAAACTAGATAGGTGGGAAAGGCACATGCACAGTCAAACGGGTTGTTTTGACTGCGAACTATCATCGACTTACTCATTTATTTATATACGTACAAACGTACAAAGGGATAGATACAGAAGTTGTATTAATTTACAACCGTGAGCATGATCTGGTCTTATCTATAGCTAGCTACAGCTAGCCTAACAACCAAATCCCAACTATACAATACGATTTAACATTCCCCCGCAATCTCATATATAAACAAGGTTGAGATTGGTATGCAACCATTCACGCATAGCCTTCGTGAGAGATTTGGTGAACGCGTCACCGACCTGATCAGCCGACGCAACAAATTGAACGTCAAGTGCACCCATGGTCACCTTCTCTCTCACAAAATGGAAGTCTACCTTAATATGCTTGGTGCGAGCATGAAATATCAGATACTTAGCGCCAAGATTGTCACACCATAAGACCAGCGCTCGAGGCTACAGAATGTGCAACTCTTTGAACAAAGATTGTATCCAGGTAGCTTCAGCTGTACCATTTGTGAGGGCCTTATACTCAGCTTCTGTGGATGATCGTGGAATGGTCGGTTGCGTCCTTGCACTCCACGAGAAAAGGTTAGGCCCGATGAAGACCGTGAAGCCACCATTCGAACGTCGGTCGTCGGTGCACCCAGCCCAATCGATGTCAGTGAACACGCTGATCAACATTGATGGGGAACACCGAATGGGCAAACTGGTGGTGACTGTGCCCTTCACAAACGTAGAATCCGCTTGACAACTTCCTAGTGTGCATCTGTAGGCTATGACAAGTATTGGCATACCTTGTCACGGCAAATGAGAGATCAGATCGAGTCAATGTAAGGTACTGGAGTGCGCCAACTGTACTGCGGTACCAGAAAACTTCACCCTCATTGAGACCATGACTAGACTCAAGAGATAACTTCTCATGTGTGCACATAAGGGTAAAAACTAGTTTGCAATTCTCTGTATTATTACGCCGCAGAAAATCAAGTGTATATATGTCCTGTGTGAGGCTGATTTCCCCGGAATTGCAGACCACTTCAATACCAAGAAAATAATTCAAAGCGCCCAGGTCTCTGACTGGGAAGCTGGCAAAGAGCTGGTGAAGAAGACAGTCTAGAGCCTCGGATGACGAGCTGACATTAAAAATGTCGTCCACATATACTAGCATATAAATATTAACCCCATCATGCATGAAGATAAATAGGCATGTGTCTGCGGCGGAAGAACCAAAACCAAGTTGTTGTAACCGATCGCTGAGTTGAGCATACCATGCTTGCGGAGATTGTTTCAACCATAGGAATTTGTGAAGGTTGCAAACATGATGTGGTAGACATGGGTCATCAAAACTGGGAGGCTGCTGCATGTAAGCGTCTTCATGTAGAATCCCATGGAGGAAGGCGTTGCTAATGTCAACTTGTCGAAGATGCCAGCCCTCGAAAATAGCTAGACAAAGCACAAGATGGACAGTAGCAGGATTGACAAAAGGAGAGAAGGTCGCCGGATAGTCAATACCATGCTTCGGTATAAATCCACGGGCGACGAGCCGAGCTTTGCATTTTTCATGCGAGCCATCAGATTTGTGCTTGATTTTAAAGACCCACTTGCAACTTATAATGTTCCGTCCCGGTGCACGAGGCACGAGGGTCCATGTGCGGTTCTGTTGGAGAGCAGCGGACTCGTCATCCTTGGCTAGGGCCAATGAGAATCCACGAGGGTGTCGCGGTACATGCGCGGCTCAGCATGAAACGCGCAACGACGAGGGTCGTAATGGATAGTGTCAAAAGTTGGCACCAACTTCTTGACGATGTTGTGGTGGAGCCTCGTCTCCATCCAGTGTCACGCAACAACGGCGGGAGTCGGTGAAGCGGATGGGTCGCCGCAGACTGATATGGCAAAGTGGAAGCAATGGGACCGGACAAGTCCGGGCACGTATAGGAGAGCATGCACGAGAGTGCGATTCAGGCACAGGAGATGGAGGCTCATCATGTGTGGGCGAGGCCGGCTCCACTGAGCCAGGTGAAGTAGCATCATGGCGGTGATACGGACCAACTGCATGGAGAGGTGCGGACGTGCATGGCGACACTGGCATCGTCACATCGTGAGGGATGAGAGGCGGCATCCGATCTGCACAAGAATCGGGGCCGCTCGCAGCAGGGTTAGCCAAAAGAGGCAAATCATATTTTCTCATGCGATCATGAACAACAACTAGCTCGAAAATAGGAAACTAGGCAGGTGATGGCGTGGGTAGAAGTGGGGTCATACTAGATGTCGCAAAAGGATATTGATAAGATAACAGGCAGTGTCCCATAGCAAAGAGACCTTACCCATGTCCACTGATGAGCTAAATGAACTTAAGAAGCAACTGGAAGAGAAATTAGGAAAGAGTTTTATCCGAGAGAGTTCGTCGCCGTGGGGAGCACCAGTTCTGTATGTAGAGAAAAAAGACAGGAGTCAGCGGTTAGTTATGGACTACCGTTCTTTGAATGAAGCGAGCATCAAGAAAAATGCCCTCTGCCGAGAATCAATGACCTGTTTGACCAATTGGAAGGAGCATGTGTATTTTTCAAGATTGATCTTCAATTTGGATATTTCCAATTGAAGATTGGGGAACATGATATACCTAAGATAACCTTAGTCACTAGGTATAGATCATTTGAGTATATAGTGATTCCGTTTGGATTAACCAATGCACCATCCTACTTCATGAATATGATGAACAGAGTGTTCATGGAATTTCTGGACAAGTTTGTCGTAGTTTTCATTGACGACATACTAATCTATTGCAAGAGCAATGAGAAACATCTTCGTATGATGTTGTAGAATCTTCGAGAGCACAAAATCTATGCCAAGTTCAGTAAATGTGAGTTCTGGCTTAGTGAAGTAGGATTTATTGGACATATCGTGTCAAAGGAGGGAATTGAAGTTGATCCTTCCAAAGAAACAACAGTAACGGAATGGGAACCACCCAAGAATGTTGGAGATATTCACATTTTCTTAGGATTGGCAGGTTATTACCGGAGGTTCATTGAGAACTTCTCTAAGATTTCCAAGCCTATGACAGAGTTGTTGAAGAAGGAGAAGAAGTTTGAATGGACTGAAGCCTCTGAAACTAGTTTCCAAGAGTTCAAGAAACATTTAGTGTCATCCCCAGTTCTATGTTGACCGGACCTAAGAAGGATTTCCAAGTGTAATGCGATGCCTCATGCTAAGGTCTGGGAAGTGTATTGATGCAGGCAGGCAGAGTGGCATCATATGCCTCTATACAACTCAAGAAGCACAAAGTTAATTACCCCACACATGATCTTGAGTTAGCTTCAGTAGTACATGTTTTGACAACCTGGAGAGACTATTTGATGGAAAAAAGGTGTGAAGTTTTCACTAAGAGTTTAAAGTATATATTAACACATAAATACTTGAACATGAGACAGAGAAGGTGGTTAGAACTTATTAAGGACTACGATCTGAGTTTGCAATATCATCTCGGCAGGCCTAATGTAGTAGTTGATGCTCTGAGTCTCAAGGTTTATGTGAATGGCCTCCCGGCAAGAGAATTGCCCGAGGATGTATGCAAGGGATTTAAGGATCTTAGATTGGAAGTAGTACCAAAAGGTTTCGTAGCTTCATTGGTAATACAACCAACCCTCATGGACAACTTATGTGAAGCACAGAAGGGAGACAAAATATAGGAGAAATCAAAGTCAACCCGAGAGCAAGAAAAGCCAACGGATTTCATGAAGATGAGCAAGGAACCCTGTGGTGTGAGAAGCGTGTCTCTGCCAATGACCCTGATCTTAGGAAGTTCACTCTACAGGAAGCCAATGAAATACCCTACTCCATTCATCCTGGTAACATCAAGATGTACATGGATATGAAGGAAAGATTTTGGTGGATTAATCTGAAGAGAGACATAGCTGAATATATAGCCAACTGTGATGTATGTACAGAGTGAAAGCAGAGCATCAGAAGCCAGCACGACTGCTACAACCATTGAAGATGCCAGACTGAAAGTGAGAGCAAATTGGTATAAATTTTATTACTGGATTACCCAGGACTAAGTCTGGATATGACTCTATTTGGGTAGTAGTTGATCGTTTGATAAAAGTAGCTCAATTTATACAAGTAAAGACCATCTATAGCAGTGCTAAGTTAGCTGAGATATACATGAAGATAATTGTGTGCCTTCATGGCGTTCCCAAGAATATTGTGTATGATAGAGGTACCATCTCATTTCTAGAAGCAATTACATGAGTCCCTTGGAGACTTGATTTCAACACAGCCTTTCAACCACAGACCGATGGCCAGACAAAATGAGTAAATCAAATCGTGAAAGATATGCTTAGAGCTTGTGCTCTAGACTATGGATCTAGTTGGGATGCTAACCTACAAGTATTGATATGACACCATTTGAAGCTTTCTATGGGAGGAAATGCACTACACCATTGCTATGGAGCGGTGTAGGTGAACGAAATTTCTTAGGTCCTGATATAATTCAAGAAGCTGAAGAGAAGGTTATACAAGAGTTACGTCGATAACAAACATAGGGACGTTTTTTACGAAGTTGCTGATAGAGCCTATCTTTGAGTATCGCCACTTCATGGAGTAAAGAGGTTTGAAATCAAAGGGAAGTTAGCACATCGATTTATTGGACCATTCAAGATTTTAACCCGCAAAGGTGAAGTATCCTATGAGTTCGAACTGCCAGAGGTTTTGTCAGCAGCTCCTAATGTGTTTCATGTAAGTCAGTTAAAGAAATGTCACCCCGAGATGTTGGAAAACACGTTGAAAGATACGGTAACCCTCGAGGAAGTACATCCGAAGAGTGGCCTGAACTACGAGGAGAAGCCTATCAAGATAATAGAGACATCACAAAAATTACCCGTACCAAAACCATCAAGTTCTGCAAGGTTCAATGGAGTCACCACACTAAGGAAGAAGCCACTTGGGAATGACAAGATGATCTTCGAGAAGACCACTCTCACCTATTTGCTGACCTTTCCGAATCTCGAGGGCGATCTTCATCTTAAGAGGGTTAGTCTGTAACATCCCATGTTTAAAAAAAAATTAAAAGCAGAATGCATACACGAGTATCGTAGCATCATTGTATTTTTTTGCATAAAATTGACTTTCAAATTTGCAAAATATAAAAATTTGGGCACTATTGCTTATTAAGGGTTTTGATCTTCAACCATTTGTTAAAAAAATATTATTTTATTAGTTGGCTATATTAGTGCCAAGTGTTCAACTTTTCATAAGCTTTTAAAAAAGTTTTTGTTCAAAATTTTATGAAAAGGTTTGGACTGGGTTCGAATTTAATTGGATCACCTTTTAAATAAAACACAAAAAGGAAAAAAAATCTTGTAAAAAAAACACAGGCCACGAACTGGGAAGAGCCTACTCTCCTTCCTTCCCTCTCTCTCTCTCGCGCACGCACGCGCAGGAGGAGCCCGACAGAAGCCCACGCGCAGCCCACCATCCTCTCTCTCTTCCCTCGGTGATAGCCGGACCCCACATGTTAAGCCAGCCGTGACGTCATTGTATTTCCCCTCCTGCACGGAATCAAGTCCGTGTCGAACACGAAGATCAATTCTCTCCGATTCAAACGGGATTTGGTCCAATCCTCGAGCCCCATATAATCCGCGCGATCTCCTCTCTCCCCCGCACCCCAAACCCTAGCAACATCACCACCAGGCCGCTTGAATTCGCGCTCACGATCTCACAGCTGCCGCGACCGCCTTCCATCGATTTGGGTGAACCCCGACGACCACTGCACGGCCTGTCTACCCTAATATCTCTAATTTCGCCTTGCGCATCTACCTGACATGGTGCGCCTCTATTTTTTCCCCTTAGATCGCCACAGCTATCCACGACAGCAACCACCCGCCACCGTACGCACCTCCGACGAGCAATCCCCGGAGGAGAAAGACATGCATGAGCCCGAAACTTCGCTATCGACCTCGTCTTGTTGTCCTGAACCCCATGGTAAGCTTTGTCGTCCACCTAACCCTGTAGATTTGCCGGCCATGCTCCTCTACGCCCCGCACGCGTTTCCGGCGATGCTCGCCGGTGGTCCCTTGAACCATGGCTGACCGATCTGATCTAACGTTTAGATTAGAAATCCTAATCGAAGCAGTATTTTGAATCTCGCACGTCCGTGATCACTTAAATCCTACTGCTCTCGCTCGTGATCTGCGCGAAGCGGTATCAACCAATCAGAACGTGTCGTTTCAGTCACGTTGGATCGAGCCCTTTTTCTTTTTAACAGATTTACGTTCAAATTTCAAAAATCCATAAATTTTGTGCTACTTTGTCAAATTCAATAATTTTGTACTCGTTGAAATCAACATAATCTGTAGAACACAATGGAGATACAATTTATTATTTTGATACGTGCATAAACTTGTTATTCACGGATATTTGAAAACCCTATTTTGCTAATTATTTTTGTTCTGCAAATTATTTTTGAATGAATCCAATTCCAATAGCTTTGTTTTGAGACCATCTTTCCAGTATTTACGAAATAAAATTTGTGTAAACATATTTGTGATAACAACATTTGCAAAGTGTGTTTAGCCTTTTAAATAAATCACTATTACTATCTAATAATAAAAATGTGTGCATGTTTTTGTTTTTCATCATCTCATAGATGTAATTATCATCAGAAAACAACTATGTTGGTAAACTTTACTTATTGTGCAATATTTTAATCATTCATCTTGCATATCATGCATACATGTCTATGTCTTGTTATTAGTGATTTGTATGTTTATGTATTGCTTGTTTTTTCTTGTATTAGATTGTGTGGAGGAGCAGGACTACTGATGTGATTGCTATTCTTGTTGCGCTTTCTCATCCTGCTGCCATTGATTTTTTTAGTAGTACGCATGATATAAAATTTTACAAAGTTATATTCTATGCTAAATCCTAGTAGTGTGTATCCACCCCCTTTTTTACCTTGTTACTTTGTAGCCATTTATCTTAGTAAATGTTTACTAATGCTATTAAATTGTTTTTACTAGATGTTGAGGAAAATTTTAAGTACCACCTGGGTGGAAGTGGAATTGCTTGGTTTATGTTGAGTGACTTCTTAGGGCCATGTTCATGGTGGTTTTCACCTAGGACACACCCAGGGCCATAGTATGTGGTGGAAACTACCTAAGGTAGTTCACTTGTGCAGTCTTTTGATATACTGGTTCTGTCTTGATCAACTAAGTTGTGCGAGTCAACCTGTCATTAACAAGCAGATATAGCAGAATATAGTTGGAACGGGTCTTGTCAGTCGGCTGATTCTTGCTTCTAAAAGATTTCGTCTCAATTCCCTCATTTTCTTAATGCACTCCGTGTTTATAGGATGTTTGGGCTAATTGAGTCTAAAGGTGAAAGTGCATAAACTCTGCAGAGTTAGGAACTAAAATCTTAGTCGTGTCCCCGGTGATGGACAACTACGAGTAACTGGACAAGGATGGCTAGAAAAATCTCGAAATGGCTTCCAATAAGTAAATTTTTTATTAAGCAAACAATAGTTATGGTGATCATGGTTTTCATCCCATGGTGCCAACCTTTGAAAAGAAAACACTTTTACAAAAGAGATATGAGAAAACTTACTTTCTGCAAATAGCCAAAACTCTACCAAGCCAAATACTCATGTAGTTTTAGACTTTTCATTTATATCCACCATAGGTGTCATTTGTCACTACATAATTGTACTGGCCTCCTTCGGGAGCTGCATATTCAAACGTGCAGGTTCCTCAGATGAAGATTGAGAAGTTGCTTAGACTCGAGCCTACACCCAACATGTATGCCCGTGGCGCATGCGTAAAGATGGAGTCTCATTGCTTTTATGTTTATGTTGTTTTGAACTGTGAGCTTTAGCTAGCCTATAAAACTATGCAACTTTTAATAATATATACTTGGCTATTTTGAATCTCGATGTAATAATTTTGTTACTTATGCAGTGATATTTCATATTTTGTACTGTGGTGTTAGCATTGATCCAGGGACTAGCACATAACACAGGTGTTCTACCTTTATTAGAAGGTGGGACGCTACATTGTGCGTACAGCCGATGATTGCGTCTGGTAACCACACATATACAACCATCGTCGGTGCTTGGTACCTCAACTAGGCTCTACCGGGTCTGCATAGAATTTTGTAAACAACCAAACGTAGTGTAGAACTTGACCAAAAACTCGCATCACCTCAGATTGGCTCTACGGGGTTATGTTCCCTAGAGTCAAAAAAAAAAATGTGACTAACCAAACACGACCTAGATGTATGTGTTTCCCTTCTCCCTCTATTTCCCGCCGCGTTTCACCAGCCTAGCCTAAGTGTACATGTGTCTTTTATAATTGGTTGCTTTTCTAGTAGTACATCATCTGTTTACTTTTATAAGCCATTTTAATTTGACAACGTATAATCTAAAATGAGTTAATTTAGACTCATTTTATACATAAACTCATTCATTTTACTATATATGTGATCAAAATTAAAACGGTAAGTAGTGTGACTTATAGAAGTGAATGGAGTGAGTAGTAAAATTTCGTCGGGTGGGGCTTTTGTCAACCGTCGTTTGAACTGAAAAATATCAGCGCCTGCCGAAATTGCTGTTGTGTTGATGGCCACCCAGAGACGTCTCCGGCTGAGTTTCAAGTTCTGAAACCAGTACTCCAATGCAATGGCCAACTCAGTTTGACACGCCTAACATGGCAGGCGTGCCAAACTGAGTTGGTCATTGCGGGCTTCTTTGGTTCACAGGATATGAAAATCCAAGGAATAGGCAAGAGATAGGAAAAGCAAAGGATGGCACATGCAAACATTGCCTAGTTCTTTGTGCATAGGAAGCAAAGCATTTGGTCTGAGTGGATTTTTTTCCTGTATGTTTTGCACTGAAGTAGAGATCCAAAGGAAAAGATCCTATGATTTTCCTTTCCATCATTCCCGTGAATCAAACTCGTGAATAGTAACATCTCTGGAAAATTTCCTAATCCTTTGGTTTTCCTCCATATTTCCTCCAAATCAAAGGAGGCCTGCATCGGAGTACTGGTTTTGTTTTTCAGGAGAAATGAAGGAAGTCGTTAATAACGAGGGGAATCGTAGAAGGGAGATAGACATGAAACAGGATAAAACAACCGACAGCAGAATACTAAACAACATCATGTCTGCACACTCAACTGCCTAAGTGCAGCTGATTCAGTTTTCAGGACTGCAGTTTCGTATGTCTAGTCTAGTCCATAAGGCTGGTACCAATGCATCTCCCACTATTCACGGGCTATAGCCCCGCCACGTCAGCTTTTTTCACCACTCTCACGCCACTCTCACGGGCACGGTGCCAGTGCACGGGCTATAGCCCGGGCTATAAGTTTCTCTCTCTGCCACATCAGCTTTTCTCTCTCCTCCA
Source organism: Alopecurus myosuroides (assembly GCA_028641055.1). Lineage (NCBI taxonomy): Eukaryota > Viridiplantae > Streptophyta > Magnoliopsida > Poales > Poaceae > Alopecurus > Alopecurus myosuroides. The sequence continues at coordinate 373,925,842 of CM054058.1, read as the reverse complement.
CGTCAACACATATTTTGAAGATTAAAAACGTTGCAAATAATAGAAGAAATTATTTTATTCAACTAAAATTGTACCGATTACATAATAATAAATAAAAATTACATAAAAAATGAGAAAATTACATAATCTAGTTTTGATGAGCCCACACATGCTCAATCAAATCCTGCTGGAGCTGTGTATACATCGGCGAGTCCTGCATTTCGTTGTCCATCTGAATCCTTGCTGCTAGGCTTGGTGGTGCATTGGTATGTATTGGAGGGCCGACGTTGCTCGCAACTGTCTCATAGCTGTTCTCCAAATTGGTACCACGCTCATCGTCGATGATCATGTTGTGCAGAATGACACATGCACGCACGATCAACCCAAGAGTGCGCATGGAGTAGGAGCGTCCGGGAACTGCTAAAATGTTGAACCTAGACTTCAACACTCCAAATGCACACTCCACATCTTTGCGCCAACACGATTGAGCAGCAGTGAAGACACGTTGCTTGTCACTTTGTGGAAGAGTAACACCCTTCATGAACACCGGCCAGGAGGGGTAGATGCCGTCGGCAAGGTAGTAACCCCAGTTGTACTAGTGTCCATTCACCGTGAAGTTCACTGTGGGTGCTTCTCCTCTAAGCACATCCGTGAACAATGGCGACTGATTGAGCACATTGATGTCGTTGTTGGACCCGGCGACTCCAAAAAAAGCATGCCAGATCCAACGATCATACGACGCAACGGCTTCTAAGATTATGGTAGGGTGTTTGATGTCTCCCCTTGTGAACTGACCGGCATGCGCAACTGGGCAGTTCCTCCACTGCCAATGCATGCAATCTATGCTCCCTAGCATTCCCGGAAAGCCGCGCTCCTCGGCTTTCGCTAACAGACGCTGAGTATCCGCGACGTTAGGTCGACGGCAAAACTCTTCCCCGTAACAGTCGATGATGCCCTCACAGAATTGATCTAGACAGTCTGACGAAGTTTGTCTAGCTAACTTAAGCCACTCATCTATCGTATCAGCACCGGATCCATAAGCTAACAGACGCAACGCCGTAGTACACTTTTGTAGCGGAGTAAAACCCGTACGGTTCAGAGCATCAACTCTTTGGGTGAAATACGGAGAGTATTCACCCAATCTATCCACAATGCGTAGAAAAAGGGATCGCCTCATCCGATACCTTCGCCTGAAGAAGCTCGGAGGATAAGTGCAGTTGGGGGCGAAGTAGTCGTCGTAGAGCCGCTCGGCGGCGCCAACACGATCACGCCTGATGAACTGTCGACGGCGCCGCGGCGGTCTTGGCACCGCTTGGAGCGCCGCCTCGTACTCGGCCTCCATTGCCGCCTGCATTGCGGCCATCATCTCACCCTCCAGTCCCTCGCTCGAATCGCTGCTTGACGAAGACATGGCGTCGAGAGGGTGGAAATGAAGACTAGAGAGGATGAAGTTGGTGTGGAATGAGTGCAGCATATGAGGGGGTATTTATAGGAGGGATCAGCTGAAAATTTCAAATTTTTCGAATTTTTTTTCAATTTTTTTGACAGCAACGGTAACCCCTAACGGCTAGCTGACGTGGACCAATAGGGGGGCGCCACGTCAGCTAGCCGTTGGCCCCCAACGGATACCCCCTACCGCCCCGCCCTACCGCCCCGCCCCGCCAGCGCGCCGCCCCCTCTCGCCCCGGGCCATCGCTACCGCCCCGCCAACACGGGCGGGAAGCCGGGCGAGAGGGCCCTGTCGCCGGGCGCCAGCCCCACCTCCCGCCGGCACCTCCCGCCCCTCCTTACCGCCCCCTCTCGCCCGCCACCGGGCGGTAAGAGCCCTACCGCCCCGGTTGGCACCAGCCTAAGGCAGGAATTCTCTGTTGGCTGAAACCCGGAAAAAAAAACTCTGCCTATTGTTACTTTCTCTGTGGAAGGTGGAACGGGCCTCAGGTTTTTTTCCCTGGACCAAAATTGTTTTCCTGCAATCGGGCAATAGATTCTGTCTGTTCAAAGAGTAGTATGTGCACCTTAAGTCCAAAGTCATTCACCTTTTACAGGACACGGAGACGGAGACTAGTGCAGAAATTAAGCCTTACTTAGCACGCGATTCTGTTTATTTCGGTGGAAGCTTCTCGTCATTAGTAGCAATCGTCGACATCGCCGTCGCGCCTTTACCAGACCAGAAACCAAGGCCGAAACTGGAGACCGATGGGCTCTAGCCTTCTTCTCCAATATTCCTCGACTTGCTTGTCGCTGGGTGACGACTGGTGATGGATCCGTTGCCCGGTTGGCATCTCTCGCCCACGTGGTTGTGAAGACCGGAAGAGCATCCTCGCACAGATAATCATATCCCGGTCAATGCCGTCTCCGCTCTTCAACCTCCATCGTCGATCCTAGCTAGCTACCAAATCTTCTCCTCCTCCAAGTGGATATTTCCTATTTGCCCATCCACATATCATCTGATACCACTAGCTGATAAGCAACGCAAGTGTAAAGCAGTAACATGTAACTAAGCTTCCGTGCTATAGACTATAGTGGAATCGAAACAACGGTATCACAGCAGCATGCAAACATTTGCAAGTAATATTGGTCAAATGGAAGATGCTCCTGTTTTGCTTTCTGAGAGGATAAGGTGGCTAGCACATCAAAAGACACTTCGAAGTGTCTGCTACGGGATACGGAAAGCCTTTCGGAAAAGACCACCTTTTTGTGCTGGTCCGGAATAGAGCCGAAAAGAATGGAAAACGAAAGGAGAGAAATTTTAGCCTTGAGAGATGCCTGAGGCTAGTCACAATGGGGAGTAACTAAGAGTGGTAACATCGTGATGTTACTAGTCCAAGTTACTACCTCCACAGTGGGTAGTAACATATTTGTGGTGTCATGCATGACTTTATTTATTATGGCTATAGACACATTTTGTCTTGGTATGTGTGATGTTACTAGTAATATAGCTAGTTACCACAAACACTTCTCTCTTCATTAAATATGTGTCATGTAAGCAAAATTGCATTGAAATGTGTGATGTTACTAACTTAGTTACTCCCATTGTGGCCAGCCTAAAGCGAAACGAGTATTGCACACAACTGAAGCCGTGCACAGTGTCAACAAAATTTCTCCAATTAGGTGCACCTAATAGTTATATTTTCTAGCATAGTACGAGAGAGAAAGAGGGAGCATCAGAGGCATGGGAGAGAGAGAGAGAGAGGTTGTTGATTAGGCGCGGTGCTTCCTTTGGTGGTCTACGCGGGTTCAAATTCAATCCTTGGCGTGTGTCAAAATGCGCCGGCCGGTCCAAGAAATCAGCGGTGGAAGACGTGCGTCCGGGGGCCGTACAGCGGGCGGGCGCAGAATCCACCGTTGCGCGCCAAGAGTTCACACAGCATATCGATCATCACCTGCCGGGCCAGCGCTCCATCGCATCACCATCTTATTATCTCACAGCCTCGGCTAATTCTCTACACCATATTTTCTTTCGATACGGACGCACGTCTTCCACCGCTCCAATTTCCTGCCTGCGGATGACAGCAACGAGACTTTCCTCTTGTCTGTTTACAGCAAGTCAACGAGGGCCGGTCAAAGAGCGATCTCCCGGGATTACAATGTACGTCAAGCCAGTTCCTACTACGATGATCTGCTCCTCAAACTAGCTAGGCGTTTAAGCTGCAGTTTTCTTATCTCGACAACGGAAAGAGACAGCTGTCCTGTCAGTGCTAAAGAAAAAGGTTAGCTTGGTCTACCCGGGTTAACAAACTAATGAATCGCTTAATCAATGGGGACACGTACTTAGTGTGCGTGCTGGCCGGGGCCGGGGAGGAAGTCCGGCTCAGGTGACTACACGAAGACCAGATCCACCAATCAGGGCCCGGCCGGGCGACGCTTCCATTTCTCTGACCGTACAACGTGGGCAGCGACACGCTTGCTCCCACCGATCTTCTCCGTGTGCGAGCTCCAGAATTCCACCCAACCTTTGAAAAAACCGACTCGCCAATTTAACTTATTAATTGTAAAAGAAGTATATCCTGGGAGTGGTTTTTTTCCAAGTACCGGACAGAGGCTGCTGCCGGACGGCTTAATTGGCTATAGCTTCTTCCAACAGCTTGCTCCGGCCGTGTACATGGTTGATTTTTCCTAGACTTCTTCAATGCAGGAAATTGTGCGAAATATTCGTGGGAAGACTAATGAGAGACTGTACGATTAATCGTGGACGAACGTGATGGCACACACACCACATGCTTCGCCTCGTCGCACCTCCATCGATGTCCTGCAAGTCGTTGGTGGACGCGATCACGCGACTAGCGAGTAGCGCTGATCCACCTGTACGCGTGTCATATATACTACTCCACTGTTTATCATCAGTGTATATATATATATTGTTAATAATAATCTGGGTCGTTGCCACGTCGTCGCGGTGACATCGATCGGTGGAAAGTTTTTTGTCAACGGGCGACCGGTTGTTTACCCTGACTTCTGCGTACTCCATGGCATGCATGATGGCAGCATTATGCAAAGCTAAGGTGTAATATTCCGTAGGCTCAGTTCACAAATCCAATCAAAACTATTTACTCTGGAGTTGTACTCCCTCCGTCCTGGTGTATAGGGTACATATAGAAATTCTCTAGAAGAGAGGTGGAGAGAGACAACCACCCACTAATTAAAAGAGAATTAATGCAAAATGTGCTTAAGAGATGGGACTGCATATTTTTGGTATTGTGCCCTATACACCAAGACAGAGGGAGTAGTTTTTTCTTTGCCAGTTCTCACTGCTATGAAAGTAAAAGACTTCAACTATGGCGTTCAATAAAAAAATTCCTGATAGCATGTCAAAAAAATAAATCCTGATAGGGGTCTTTTTAATGCAGCTACTTGAGTAACAATCGGGGATCGGCCGGTCCTGAGATTTCGGGGGCCCGGGATGAACTTAAAATTTATGGCCCCTTAGTATAAATAATTAAAACAAATGTATTTTAACTAAGTAGAGATCAAAGAGAGAAACGAGATACTGAAGTTTTACGGCGAAAACCCTTTTCGGGAAATGACTATTGCAATTTCAATTTACCCTTAAAATTATGCAAAGTCGGTCAGGTTGGAATCAATATCAGTATCATCCCATTTTGTACCACAAATGTTTAAACACTAACCATTTTTGGGTATTTAAATTTATATAAAATTAAATGACACTCTAAGGTAGATTGTAAATCTATATATGCACCTTCGTCGGCGCAAATGATTGAGATAGTTAACCCTGATCTAAGAAGTAAGAGGCACCAAAGAGATTTCAGAAAGTACAAAAGAAAAGAAGATATCACATAGCATACTTAGAGACATCATACCGTTTGTTCCTCTAGATTGGACGACACTGGCCGGTTGAACCTGCTGGCGGCGTGGCGCCTTGGCGATCGAGAGTACGCGAAGGATTCGGGAAATCATGTTGCTATTTGCCAAACTACTGCGGCGGGTGAGGCTTGAGGAGGCGATGGGCGATGGATTTTAGACGTAGAAATGGATCAGAGATGCCATTAGGGCTGAATAGGTGAAACTAGAAGGCCCAGGAGAAACTGCTCGCAACTCCGTGTACTACTCTCCCACGTGAATGGAAGGGCCCAATCGTTGCCCCAGGGCCTTTTTTCATATCTAAATTTATTTACTTTTGCTTAACTTTCAATGTACAAATTTCTCGAAGGGGCCCCTAAAATTTCTGGGCCCGGGGCGGCCGCCCCTCCCGCCCCCTCAGGACCGGCCCTGTGTACTCCTCTTGGTCGATTGGAGTCACGTCTAAACATGTGGCGCGAAATATTTTTGCGGCATCCATTCGTAAGAGGAGGTATGTTCATGAAGCCATCACCAACCAAACTTGGGTCGTGGATGTATCGGTCGAGTCCTTCAGAGTTGAACACATTACACAATTCATCAATCTTTGGAAGCTCCTTTGGGGGGTGGGTGTCGTTCCCGGTACCGAGAACACGGCCATTTGGACTCTGGCGTAAACGGATTATACTCGGCTGGTTCGGTCTACAAAACGCAGAATCTAGGATCCACTCCTTACTACTTTGGAAGCATTGTCTAGAAAGTTTGGGCTCCAACTTTTCCCCTAACCGCTCCGACGATTAGGGTTTTCCCGCCTCAACCTCCGGATCTGTCCTGGAGTAGAGTTTTCTCCCAATTCATGTCTCTGATTCGTCTCAGACTCATACGGCTGCCCTACCTCGCGGTTCTTAAGGTGGGTTTTGCTCTTTTTCCCCTCACCATCTCGTCATAGGAGCGAAAAACCCTAGCAAAGCCGGCGACTTCCTGATCGAACCTTCTGATCCATCATGGTGACTCCACAATCGAGTGCGGCAAGCCAGACGGGATCGCAAGTCGATAGGGGACCGGAACACATCGATGATCTTTTGCTACGATTGGGTGTTGAAGAGGATGAGATTGATTGTTTTGTGCTTGAAGAGGAACTAGAGGATCCAATCAAAGTAACGAAGTGGCTCGCTCTCGCGAGGGTCCATACGGAAAATATGTTTAGCCCACAGACGTTCGAGCAACATATGAGAATTGCCTAGAGCTCCGCCAAAGAGGTGACCTTTACAGCGCTAGAACCGAATCTTTTTACAATTCAATGCTTATTCTTAGGTGACTAGCTCAAGGTAAAGGAAATATGTACATCGCACTTCTGTTAAAACGCTGTAATCACTGAGGAATATGACGGTTTCTCCTCAACAGACTCTATGAATCTCAATCATATAGAGGTTTGGGCTCAAATCCACAAAATTCCTATTGGATACCGTGATGAAAAGCTGATAAAAAACCTGGTAGAAAAGCGTATGGGCAAGGTACTGAATGTAGAGACAACAGTGGGCGGAGTGGGAAACTTTGTTCGAGTTAGGGTTAAACTTGATGTACGAAAAGTCCTAGCACGGATTGTTACACTGTCCCGAGGAGGACAAAGAGAAGCTTTTCAGATTAAGTACGAAAAAATTCCGAAGTTTTGTGAGATTGTGGTAGATTTGGAGACACCCACCTGGAATGTGGTACGGGTGAACATGACGTTGCATCTCTGAAGTGGGGTGACTTTCTCAAAGCAGACTTTGACTCTTGGCATGGGAGAAGATCAAACACTGGATGGAATAGTTCTTGTGGTAGAGGAAACTTTTTAGCTGGCCATCGAAGGGACCCCTCGGGACGTGGTAGAGGAACAACAGAGGGTGTCCACACTAGTTGGCGTCATACCCTACCACAGTTCATGGATCTAGAGCATAAACTTGAAGACCCGCTACGTGATACGGCTTCTAGTCCCCTTAAACCATCAGACAGTGAGATGAATGATAAAGAGGCAGAGGGTTTAGTCAGGAAAAGGTTAACTTATGAGGAAGAGGCAAAAGAAAACCCAGATACTGGTTTGGCTTCCCCCACGATCATGTTGACTGATGAGGTTGAGAAAGAGGTTTTGAATTCGGTTTCTGATGATTCCATTCGATCGAAAAGATCAAAGATGGCCGGAGCGAACTCCCCATCATTAGGATCGGCTTGCTCCCGAGAGGAGTTCGTCCGGACGCAATGAAACTATGTGGAGCCAACTGCTAAGGACTCCAAAAATCCACGGCAGTTTGATCGCTCTTGGACATTCAGGAAAATGTTAGACCGGATGTTCTTTTTTCGTCTGAAACACATCTATCAAGAGCTGAAGCAGAGAATCTTAAAAGAAGGTTGCGGTTTGATCATGTTATTTTATCTGAAAGTAATGGAAGAAGTGGGGGCTTAATTCTTTTTTGGAAAGATGAGTTAAAAGTCATTTCATTTCCAGAACACCAGAATTATCTTGATATCCGAATTGATGAGGGAACTGATGATGTGTGGAGAATGACTGGTATTCACGGTGAACCAAGTAGGAACAGAAAACACCTCACATGGAATTATCTACATACACTACACGGTATGACCAATCTTCCTTGGGTAATGATTGGTGATTTTAATGAGATGCTCTACAATTATGAAAAAGAAGGAGGTAACATGAGACCGAGAGGTGTATGTAGGGGTTTAGGGATGCTTTGTCAGACTGCAACCTATCCGATCTCGGTTATCATGGGGACATCTTTACTTGGCGCAGGGGGCGTATACGTGAAAGGCTGGATAGAGCGGTGGCCAGTCAAAGTTGGAGGGACAAATTCATGTTGGCGGGTGTTATCAATGAGAGATTCTACAAATCGGACCACCGGCCTATCAAGGTGGACACTAACTACATGGAAAACGTCGACGTTAATCATCCATATCGTAGGAAACAATTCGAGGCAAGGTGGTTGCTCGAGGAAACTGTCGATGATGTTGTCTCGTAGGCCTGGCTTAAAGCCCAGCAGGAATGCCGGGGGGGGGGGCTAGCGTAGAAACTGGCCCACGTACATTCAACCCTACATGCATGGGACATGCAATCACTCCAAGAACCACGTCGATCGATGCGCTCCCTCCAAAAGGAGCTCAACGAGGTTCTTGCGGGTCCTTTTCAAATCGATGCAAGAGCTAGTAAGGAGTAGAAGCGTGAGACAAGGAGAAGTTGATCTTCGCGTCGGAAATAATGCAAGGGTTGCTGCGTTGTCCGTTGGCGTCTACCAACTGCACCTCCTTTCAGGATTTATTATGGCATTGAATAATTGTTATTACGTTTCTAGTTTTAACCGAAACATTATTTCTCCTTCATGTTTGATGAGAGATGGTTATTCATTTGCGAGTAAAGGCAATGGTTTTTTAATCTCCAAGAATGATATGTTTGTGGCTTTTGCTTCCATTGTGAATGAGATTTTAATTATAAATCCTGCTGATACTCATGATGATGTGCATGTTTATAACGTAAGTACTAAATGGCCAAATGATTTGAATCCCACCTATTTTTGACATTGTTGGTTGGGTCATATAAGTGAAAAGCGCATGAAAAAACTCCATAATGATGGTCTTCTAACTATTTTAAATTATACGAGACATGCGAAGCTTGCTTACTTGGAAAGATGACCAAGTCGCCTTTCAACGGTTCTCCTGAGAGGGCGACGGACTTATTGGAACTCGTACATACTGATGTATGCAGACCGATGAGCACGACATGAAGCGGTGGTTTTCACTACTTCATAACTTCCACGGATGGCGAGCCTTGTCCAATAAAGTCTCCTCGGCTTGAGCTCTGTCTCGGTGGCGAGGTCGAGAATCTTGTGGGAGTTGTGTGGTCCTCGAGAACTGCTTCCCGCGTGGGGATCTTAGGATCGTCAAGGAACTTCATCGGGGTTCTTTTTTCTTTTCTATGATGAATGTGGTCTTCTTGATCCGTTCGGCGACCTCCCGTTCGCATCCAACAACGTCAGGCCTGCTCAGGGAGGAGCGGCAGCAGCGGCGCGCCATCGACACGGTATGGAGGTTGAAGACAGAGGACATCTTAAAGATTTCGTTGTAATTTTGTTTTTGGTTGATGTGCTTTGTGCTGTTCGGCGCTTCTTTTCAACGCGAGGGTCCTTTCGCAAAAAGAAAAAAAAACCGAAGGCTTTTGGAGAGACTCAAGGGAAGACCATCATATGGATGGGCTCCAATGCATCGGGGAAGACTCAAGGAAAAATAAATTCTGAATAAAAAGGAGCTGCGCCATCTCAAGTTACACTCTCGTCAGCACGTTGAAACTCTCCCCTTGTGCAGCACGCTTTGCGGAAGTCGGTAGATCCTTAATGAACACCGTCGTAGTACTACTACATGCTTAAAAAATGCCAAGTAATCGGATCCCAAGTTGACGCCGTTCACACATGATTGAAATTTCCTTATTCGGCGCGTGCATGCTCCCGTCCCGTCGCGTCGTCTCAAGCAACAAGTGTGATACTGTTTTTTATTTCTAGCACGGTTCGCGTACGTGCCTCAAATCTGGCCGTACACAGGCTAGCGTGGTCTGCCGGGACCGAGTGACCAGGACGAGTTGCCCATTTTTGGTGGCAGTTGACTTCACGTCCTCCTCGAGTGTTACTGGCGACGTCGGTTTAGATACGGGCGATCAATCTCGGGTGAAGCCAATCACGTTAGCGTTCCTGAATTCTCCTCCAGCAGGTCGGCAACGACGACCGGTGTTCAAAGCCGCCGGAGAGGCGAGCGTGGTTGCATGTGCACCCGGTGATCCCGTGCGTCCAGCTCCGGCCGTGTCAGTTGGATTGGAAACCTGAGGGGCGTTTCTGGGCAGTAGCCATCTGGACGTCTAGAACTGCACACTTGCCTAGTTGCATGCATGCAAGCCCATCCCTACCCACTCGCGCGCTTGACTCCCTAGAAACTGGCTGCAGGATCCGTATGGTCTGATCTGCAGCGGAAGCCCGTGCTCGTTTTCCCGTGGAAATCATTGGACGTCGACGATACCGACACCCAACTGCATACACCGCACTAGCCTTCCGGACACGAATCCAAGTCCCACACGGTCAACTCCCCCACTGGCCCGCGTCTCGGTGGCGGGGAGGCGCAACTGACACGCGCCTGGTGGTCCCCGTGCGCCGCAATCCACGCACCGGGACGGCTTGCCTCACTGCAGGGTGGGGACGCGAGGGACCGAAAACTAGGCCGGGAGGAGGTCGACGCGCGGTCAGGGACGCGGCTGCTACCGGTAGCCAGCCGGTAGGCCCGGTCGGGCCGGACCTGCCTCGATCCGCCACCGTCGGTCGGTCGTCGCCGTATGGTCGCCACCGTCGGCGTCGCGGGCGGTGTACGCTCGCTCGTGAGACGGCGGTGACGTTTAGGCCCAGGGTGGGGCCGGCGGGGGAAGACCGTTTTGCTCGCTCTTTATTTTTCTTGTCTTCACTTCTGTCATTTTGCGAGATTCCATCTCTATTTCTACTGTGTCTGTGGTCTTCGTTTCCAGCCAACGTGACTTTCTTTTCACATGCAACTGCTCCGCGGAAAATAACAGGAATAGATTCCCAGTCTTTCACACAATCCATAGTAGACGCCAAAACAGCTTTATTTGCTCATCTAGTTATCACGCTCGATCTTCGGTTCTTCACGCCTCTTATCCTGTTTACAAACGTTGATTCGAGCTCATAAAAAAGAAGAGATATAGCAAGTCATTAGTTAGTCATGACTAAATTTTCATCTCAAATTAAGATGAACAATCCAGTCTATCACACAATCCGTATACGCCAAAACAGCTTCTTTGATCATCTAGTTATCACGCTAGCTCGATCTTCACGCCTCTTATCCTGCTAACAAACGTTGCTTCGAGCTCATAAAAAAAATATACATTAGTCACGACTCATCTGAAATTAAGACAAAGAAAATACATACGAAAATGACCAAAAAGGGGAAACTATGCCAGGCAAAAAATTAAAATAAAGTGATGATGTTACAATTCAATTAGAATACATGTATCATGAGCCAATGGTTTCATAAAAATTTGAAAAATTAGCGCCGGCGACATAGAAATAAATTCGATAAAAAAGGACAGTGTGACTCTATATCAATAGGATCCTCATAGGAACGTGACGATCCTTGTATTCCACCTCTATATCCCTGTACACCTGCCACCCACCTAGTTTGTGTGCATCTCTTGGATGTTTAGCTCGGAAATTCAATGAAAACATCATTTTCATTGAATTCTTCGACTCGAATGAATCGTGTAGTAAATGAGCATGAAATCGAGCAATTTCAAGAAAAGGCAACACAATGTGATAAGGGTTGAAGTTGTTGAGTAGTTCACCCATCAAAACTTCACAACCATGACCTCTTGTCAATCATGTTAAGTTCCGGTCCCAACATCAACCAACATGTCCTCCATGCATATGATATAAAGATCGATGTTGTTGTGCTCCTTTAAGGAGTGAGATGCCTCACATATGGATTCTCCTTGTTCGGACGGCCATGTTCTTTTGAAGCCTTATCGTGCAAGTGTTATGGTTGTGAAAAAAAATATTGTGTTTAAGAAGATCTATATGGAAGATATGCACAGGATTTACGTGCAAGAGAAACTTTTAATTAAAAACTATAAATAATATCTAGTGATTTCGTACCTCATTTATTTTACAGCTTAGTAAATTTGAAAAAAAAAAAAGTTGCCTAGAGAGTACAAGGATGTTTAAACGGCACGGTGAATTTCTTAGTACTGTTCTCTCGCTCTCTAGTTTTATACCGGTAATACATCAATATACTTGCTGTTGCATGGAACACAATGCCCATAATAAGACAATTTGTTCTCCAATAAGAAAATAACAGTGTGACTCACATGATGGTCGATTTGTGTGCCTTGTAGGCAGAGGCGAAGCTCCTAGTAGGGCAAGATACGGCAGCCGCCCTACCTTGAAGATACTTTGGATCTGTCCATTTTATCTAAATTTTAATTGTATTATTTAAGTTAATGTCTTTCATTAGAAATGTGAGGACATGTTTTCTCAATTGCAAAAAAAGAGATGGTTGAGAGAGCTCTCTTGGAAGATATCAATTTGCATAGAAAATAATATAAGAATCCTAAGTTTTAACAATATGATACTCCAACCATTTCAAAATAGTTCTCATTGGGATGGATGTATCTAGATGCATTTTAGTGCTAGATACATCCATTTTAATCCATTTCACTGACAATTATTTTGAGACGGAAGGAGTCCGAAAAATGGGACAAATCAAGAAAAGTTGAAGAGGCATCAGGTCATTCTTGGTTATTTATAGTGTGGACACCTTCTATGTTGCAATAGGCTATATAATCACTGATTTTTATTGTCGCTTGGATGAGCTATCTTTGGAATTGTTTCAGAACTTCTCTTGTCTTGGTTATTTTTTGTAGATTTTCATTAAAAAAGTATCCTGCATTTAGCAAAACTTGTTAGATGAATGTTTTTTTACAAAATGTTAAAGTATTTCCTTTGATGCAACCCAAATCATGACAAGATGTCGAAACAGTGACTCTATTATACCAATAATCCACAACTAAGTGCTATCACAGATCAATCTTATGTTTGTTTTGTGTTGATGCTCTCGTACCGATGTTTTTAGTTTGATGGTGCATGTTCCTAGCCCGAGGAATCAATCCAACTCACTGTCCATGACCATGAATATATGGATAAGAGAAATTCTGAATGAGAGTTTATTATAGCTTAATGAATTTAGTTCATTTGTGTTTGAAACGACTCAAAGTGAATTTTGATGATTACTTATAAATTTAACTAGTATGCAATCGAAACTAGCCTTTTCATGTTTAAAAGCATGTTAAACTGTTTTTACATGTTATCGTGGGGGATGGGGGCAATTGCCCCCACCCCACCCGCAACACTACCGGTTCAAAGCAAACCATCCTTAATTAACTCGTGGTGCTGGTAGCCAAATACTTGCAATTGGGTGTTTGTAACATGTTTGAGAAACAACAATCTAATTAGAGATTTCTCCCGGTAAGATGCATGAATCAGAACTAAAGAAGCAAAACTGAAAGAGTAGGATTGCAGCAGGAAACGATAAAATCAAAAGGACGAGAGCAGAGTAGCTTCAGCTTCCCAGGACAACAGGGCAATGGACCTCGGGTGAGGTGAGAAAGATAAGTCGCTGCCCGTTGAGCTTACAGCACGCGAACCCAGCTACTCACGTGCATGAAGAGCGTTCGCCCGCCACCGGCCAGCCCTCGCGGCCGCACGCCCAAACGGATGTCCAGGACACAAGAAGAACCTGTTCGGCCGCCCATCCCTTGACGCTCAATTCCCCCATCGTGCTGCTCGGGGACACGACCTAGGAGCTCGCGCCCGGTGAAGGAGGACACATCGTGGAGAAGCGGGGTCTTCATGGCTGTGGGAATTGGGGTCTTTCGGCGACCGTATCTTGGAAATTAGCTCCTCGAATTTGGCGAGGCAGAGGAAAGGGATGAATGAGAGAAATGGGAGTAGAAATAAAGTTCGGTGGATATTTTTCTCTCCGTAGCTAGCGCCGTGCGTTGGACTGCCGGACGCTTAGCCAATTTCAATAGCGACCAAATAAGCGCTCAGCGTTACTGTTTTGAGCGCTTAGCTAATAATTAGATTTCCTGCTCTTTATTTTTATTTCCTTATAAGTGTCCGACTAAGCACCTACTCGCTCCGTTTAACAATAGATGACTTCCACATATATAGATATAGATGTATCTAGACATATTTTAGTGTCTAGATACATCCATATATAGATATGTGAAAGTCATCTATTGTTGAACGGAGGGAGTAGCAATGTACATGCTCTTTATGAAATCTAGACATGGTGGATGGACACCCCCGGCGGCGTGCGTGCATGCAAAGGAAAATGTACGGGAAATTCACAAAAAAAAAGGGAAAATGTACGGGAACTATTTGGCTGGTCAATCATGTTGGACGTACGGCAGAAAGTTCACACGCCAAATAGTGAAGAGTGTATATATCAAATCAAATCAAAACGCACGAGTGCAACTTCTGGGGACGAAGCTAGCTTGTTTCGGAATTCAAGCACGGATGGAACGCATCTTGGACCGTTCCCACACAAGACAGAGTTTCTTCCGAAAGGTAGGAGGAGAGATGCTAAAATGCCTTGCCAATCCCCGACTCGGCCATGTTTTGGTGGTTCCGTTCGGGACAGCGAGTTATTAGCGGCTCTTATCCGAAAATGACGCCCAAAAAAGGAGAAAAAAAGAGGCTGTGTTTGCCGTCGTCGGTCCCTGTCGGTGGGGCCGAGCGGGTCAAGGCCGTTGACGTTGTGTCCACGTGGAGCGGCCCCGCCCAATGGGGAGAGGAGGTTTCGTGGAACTGGTCCGTGCGCAGATTGACTCCGCTGCTAACCTTCCTCGACCCTGGAGCTAAACAAACAAGCTTAATTAGTGGCCCATCCAGGCCATAAATAAAGGGATCTCGAAAAGGGGATTAAGAAACGGGGGAGATCCGAGTCTGCTGCTGTACGTGTGTGTGTGGACTCGCGACCCTGCTGCCGATGAATGATACTGAAGCATGCGGCAGCAGGAGTGGCTCCTCTCCTCAGGATCGGCACCAACCCGAGCTCCTTGTTTTGACCTTACCTGCCGCTTGTTTTGTTTAGCTTTCTTCATTTTGTTGGGGTGAGTAATCTAAATGGAAGGAACCTTCTGACCGTAGAAAAGCCCCACCCATCCTGCAGTAATGCTGACCTCATTATTCCTTTCTCTAGCAGTACTCCAGTTTAAATCGCAAAGAACACCTCAATTTTTTTAAAAAAACTTGGAGTTGTACGCTTGACCCTTGCGCCGCGTAGAGTTGGAGTACATGGTAGCAGCAGGTAGCAAATTAATGCTGGTTAAGGCCTTGTTTACTTCTAGTGTATTATAGGGAAACGGAGGGGATTTTGACGAATCCCGAAAAATTCCCACTAGTCCGTTTACTACTCCGGTTTTGGAGGGGTTAATCCCCACAAATACCCCACCAACCACCTCATTTTTTTCTAGATTGAAAACTCCACCTAAACCTAGTGTATTGTGGGGGAAGAGTATTTGAAGGGATTTGGTGATCACCAAATCCCCTCCCAACCCCAAACTTTCCAACCCACCAAATACTAGAGAGGTAAACAAGGCCTAAAAGAGGGAACTACGTAATATTCTTTCCGTTTTTGCGAAAATATGTTCCTTGCACGATGGAGCTGGCAAGGACGCGCGGCCCGCGGTATGATGAGCAACGGACGCGGTCGATGTTGAAAATTGTTGGACCGACCGGGCAAGTCGCCATTGCAGACTGGAAAAGACGGAGCGTCCCACGTCGTTGCACGGGGGCACGTCCCCGTCGCCTCCCCCATAAATTTCCCGATTTCTTAACCAGTTGGGCTTCTCATCCGGTCCGGGCAGAAAAGTTTGAGAGGAAAAGCGCAGACAAGCACGAAAATAACATGGACCCAAAGCCAAGCCAGCTGCCGTCCGTCTCCGCCTCGCCTCGCCGGAAAAGGCGATCCGGTCCTCGTGGGGCCCGGAGAGAGTCGTCGTCCCTCCGCCCACTCCGATCGCGCCACGTGGGCTCCCGCACTGACGCAGCGCCTGATGTCAGACTCTGAACTCCGAGCCAGCCCCCTTTTTTATACCAGCCCCCGCCCCACCGGGGAGAGACTTCAGACTCCCCCACTCTCCTCCTCTCCCTCTAGGAGCAGCGCAGCTAGGATCCCTCTTTCTCTTCTCTTCTCCGAGGAGGCCTTCCATTTGCATGGACACGGCCCACCACGGTGCTGGCGGACTGCTCGCTCTCGACGCGTCGCCGCGCTCGCTCGGCTTCCTGAACCTGCTATCGCCGGCGCCGTTCCACAGGAGCATGGAGGGGGACGACTCTAGCGGCGGCGGCAGGGGGCGGAGGTCAGTCGAGGTGGACTTCTTCTCCGACGAGAAGAAGAACATGAAGAAGAGCCGGGTCTCGGCCGGCGCCGACGCGGACGAACGCAAGGACCAGGCCGCCGCCTCCGGACTAGACATCAAGAAGGAGGACCTCACCATTAACGTACGTGATTCAATTCTTCGCCCATTCTTAATCAACGCGCAAGACTTTCGCTTCTTCCCTCGGTACATACATACATACATACGCGGCACCACGATCTTATACTTGCATATACGTGCGTGCAGCTCCTTCCGGGGAACAACAAGAACAACAACACGAGGAGCGACCGGTCGATGGTGGTCGACGACGACGCGGCGTCCCGGCGCCACGAAGAGGACAAGAACAGCAGGAACAACAACGAGGTAATCATCCCTGATCGATGAGCTCTATCATACAATCTCGATCTCGTTTGAATGATGCAAAGCGCGTGGTGGATCTGGGTGGTGGTGAATCGTCGATCGGGGTGAACTTACGCGTGTCGATGGTGTGTGTGTTGCAGCTGGCGGCGATGCAGGGCGAGCTAAGCCGCATGAACGAGGAGAACCAGCGGCTGCGGGGGATGTTGACCCAGGTCACCAACAGCTACCAGGCGCTGCAGATGCATCTCGTCGCGCTCATGCAGCAAAGGACCCAGCTGCCTCCGACCCAACCGCAACAACCTCCGGGTCACGAGGTACGCCACCCTATTCTTGCCTTGCCTACCAGTCCAACCGCACACCAAATTAACTTGGTGATCTCTACTTTGACTCGGCCAAGAAATTTACTGGATCAATTTTCCTTTGGTTCCTTTTTTAGGATGGCAGTAAGACCGAGGGTGCTATGGTGCCGCGGCAGTTCCTCGGTCTCGGCCCCTCGGGCGCCGGCGCCGAAGCGGCGGAAGAGCCGTCCAACTCGTCCACGGAGGTCGGGAGCCCGCGTCGGTCGTCGTCCAATGGAAACGAGGACCCTGAGCGCGGCGACAACCCTGACGGCCCGTCCACCGCCGGGTGGCTGCCCGGGCGCGCGATGAGCCAGCAGCTGGGAGCGGCGGCCAAGGGCCACGACCAGCAAGCGCAGGAGGCCACCATGAGGAAGGCCCGCGTCTCCGTTCGCGCGCGATCAGAAGCTCCAATCGTAAGCTTCTTTCTTTCTTCATCAATTCACGCGTTTCCACTTGCAATCTTCAGTTTCTTCTTGTAGTAGTAGTAGTAGTAGATTGTATGAATGATCCTGCTGATCGACATTACCGTTCGTCCATGGATTGCCAGATCGCCGATGGATGCCAATGGCGGAAGTATGGGCAGAAGATGGCCAAAGGAAACCCTTGTCCACGTGCGTACTACCGCTGCACCATGGCCACCGGCTGCCCGGTGCGCAAGCAGGTACGCCACGACCTGTTGATCTCTTGGTCAAATGTGTACGTCCTCATGTACCGTATCTGCGAGGGTGTATGATTGGTTGGTCTAACTTTTTTCTTTATGCGTGATTGACTAACAGGTGCAACGATGCGCCGAGGACCGGAGTATCCTGATCACCACGTACGAGGGCACGCACAACCACCCGCTCCCGCCGGCCGCGATGGCGATGGCGTCCACCACGTCGGCCGCCGCGTCCATGTTGCTCTCGGGCTCCATGCCCAGCGCCGACGGCGCGGGGCTCATGAGCTCCAACTTCCTGGCGCGCACCGTGCTGCCGTGCTCGTCCAGCATGGCCACCATCTCCGCGTCCGCGCCGTTCCCTACCGTCACGCTCGACCTCACCCACGGCCCGCACGGGCCGCCCAACGCCGTGCCGCTCAACGCCGCGCGACCGCCTGGCGCCCCGGGCCATTTCCAGATCCCGTTGCCCGGCGGCGGGATGGCCCCGGCCTTCGCGATGCCGCCGCACATGCTGTACAACCAGTCCAAGTTCTCCGGCCTGCAGATGTCGTCCGACTCCGTGGACGCCGCGCAGTTCGCGCAGCCGAGGCCGCCGATGGGCCAGCTGTCCGACACCGTCAGCGCCGCGGCGGCCGCGATCACCGCGGACCCGAACTTCACGGTGGCGCTCGCCGCGGCCATCACGTCGATCATAGGCGGTCAGCACGCGGCCGCCGCCGGTAACAGCAACGCGAACAACAGTAACAACAACGTGACGACGACGAGCACCAACACGACGAGCAACAACACCAACAGCGAGACCCAATGAGCGGCTTTCCGTCCAGGTTGAAAAACGAGTTGAGATAGGTTGCAAGTTATACATACAGGCGATCGAGCACGGTGTTCAATTCTTGTTCGTTCAGGATTAATTAGGTTCTTGAGACCCCTGTTCGGTTTTGATACCTCAGGGCTCAAGCAGGCACACGATGATATACTTTTTCTTTTTCTTTTGTGAATTCGGGGCGCGACAAAAAGAGTTGTACTGTTACTTAGTTCATTTGCTTCTCCTTCCCTAGTCCTCTTCTACCGCCCACCGGCAGCTGTTGATATTTCCTTCGCTGTAATAATAGTAGCAGTAAGCAGAATAATAACGACGCCTCCCTGCGGAGAGTTTTGGATACGACCTAGTCAAAGCGGAAGTAAGTAAAGAACAATGACAGCTTACCCTGCCGGAGACTACGTGCTTGTTCACATGTCGAGATTTTTATCTCCCCTTTCTTGGCTTGTTTTGTTTCGCCTTCTTCTCCCTGGCATTTTCAAACAAGTCGCTGCCCGGCCGGCCCTCTCGGATGTGAAATTGTGAATGCGATCTTTTCATCGGTCCTGCGACGACCAAGTCACCGGCAGCCTGGGTCCCGTCAAACGACACGCCTGCTTGTACCGCTCGCCTCCAGCGGAGCACTTAGTCATTATTACGCTTTCCATGTTTGAAGACGTACGGGGAGAGTACTGCGTGCACACTACTTCCAAATAGATATATCCAAGTGCTCGCAGTCTCAAGCTGCTCTGGGTTTGCCTGGGGATGGGCATGGAAACGTATGGCGGCACGGGGAAAATGTGGGCGCCGAATCATGGGGGGCTCGGAGCTGGCGACTCTTTTATTTGACGGGGAACTAGGTGCGTCGGCGTCGCGTCGCCTGTGGACTTGGAGGCATGGGGCCTTTTCAGGTGGGCCCCGCGGGATACGTGAGAGTTAGTTGTTTGACCCGGTGGACGTAACGGATGGGGTCTTGTGCGCGCGGCCGTGTGGCCTCGTTCGTCTTCTTGCCGCCTGCCGTCTGGGACGGCCACCGGCTTTTTTTGGCTTTGCTTGCTTTACTCGCGCGCTTGCGGTCGGGCTTTACGGCGGGGTCTACGAGATTCTTGCCCAAAGTTCAAGATGTGCACGAGGGGCCCTTAATTGCCAAGCAAATATGGGACGTCCTCTGTACAAGTAGCGAAGAGAAAGTCTCCGAGCTCGCTTCATTTGGATGATTCGTACAGTACATACCTCCACGTTCGCGTCAACAAGATTTCCACAATCCATCACCAAAATTAATTCAAAGCAACGCCAATTCTTATATAGCGGTGCTGCATAACGCTCTATACTAGTACTCCCTCCGATCCATATTAATAGGTGCTGAAGTGGATGTATTAGACATGTTTTATTGCTAGATACATCCACTTCAGCACATATTAATATGGATCGGAGGGAGTACTACTTTTTTTTAAAACGGGGGCAAACACTTTGCCCCAATCTATTGATTAAGGAGTTGTAAGTTTTAAGTTTTACCTCACAGGCCTAGGCCCCAAACGTCGGAACAAACATGAAATTAATCTACCGGTAACAAAAACTCCAAATGCTACCTCCTGCCTTTGCCTAAGTTCGGGCCTCGTTTTTTATCCGGTCCAAGATTATGGACGGTAGGGTAGATTTGCGCGGAAGATCTCTAGCATTTCTCTCGCTCCAAAACTCCCATGACACAAGCATAGGTCAGGGAGGCCTCCGCCTTATGATAGGAAGTGTCCTTCATGGTAATGTGAGTCCACCAATCCCAAACGTTATCAAAAGTCTCCCAAGAGCTCACGTCCAATCAGGAAAGGCCCAGCCAACTCTTCGCCATGTTCCAAATGTGAATGGAGAAACGACATTGAAACATGAGGTGGCCAAGCTGACTCTTGGGTTCGCTTGCGAAGCGGGCACATGTCGCAATTCGGCCATCCACGAAGTTGAAGCCGGTCTGACGTCCAAATCCGGTTATGAATGATAAGCCACGCGAAGAATTTGCATTAGGGGGGGGGGGGTGGTGGGGGGTGGGGGGCCCACACCTTCCAAACAATGCTCTTCATCTTGGAGGAAATGGAGTCTAGGAATTGAGCATGATAAGCCGAGCTCGTAGAGCAGACGCCTGAAGAAGAAAGGGTCCAAGTGATAGTGTCATGTGTGTCCTCCAAGAGCTGCACCTCCTAAATCGTCCAAAGGGCCACAAACTGCTGAATGTGTCGCAAGGTGAAACCATCAGCGACATTAATTTGGCTAACCCACGCGTCATCATGTAAGGCCTTGCGCACACACCATTTTTTGCGCTTGGAGACCGAGCAAATGAGAGGAGCAATGTCTATCGGTTGTAACCCCTGAAGCCACGGGGAATTCCAGAATGGGGCCTTCAGCTCATTGCTAATGGAGACGACCGTGCACGCGTAAAAGATGCTCATATCCTGTTGGGTGGACGGATTACCCATACCTAGTTTGATGTCATCGGTCCACTCATGCCAAAGCCACCGTAACCGCAGCGTCGTTCCAAATTTCTGCATATCAAGGATCCCCATGACGAGGGAACGAGTCCTGGACCTGTCGGGTGAGGCTACCCGGTCCAAGGTCCAAGACCTACGCCCGAAGGGAGACGCCATAGACAGTTCTAGAAGGCCCAATCAAGGCCCACCCGCAGGGCCTTGGTAGTCAAGAAAGGAAGCTTGTAACCTACTCAAAGTTAGGGTTTGTATCCTCCCCGGGTGCGGTTTGAGACCTGGCCATCTATATAAGGCCAGGAGAACCACCGGGAGGGGGACAAGCCATATTACACCACCAAAAGCCTTGAGATTGAGATCTAACTCTCGACTCGAGCATCCCCCACTGTAACCGGTCTATTGCTAATACAGATCGACAGAAGTAGGAGTAAGGGTTTTACCTCTACGAGCGCCCTGAACCTGGGTAAATTGTGCCCCCTGTTAGCCGACGATTGTCACCAGCGCCTACACGTTCTCCTAATCGAAACCCTATCGGTTTATCCGAGGGACTTGTTGAGATGCATATTCGACAATTGGCGCCGTCTGTGGGAACGACGGGCACTGGATCCACGACATCTTCGGACTCATCGTCGCCAACCTTCAGCTGGAGCCCCGGGGCCTCGACTTCAGCAGATCCAATCCGTTTCGGGTCGATCATCATCGCGCCCCACTCGCCGGAATCGCGCCCGGTATTCAGCGGATTGGAGAAAAGCGTCACCCTGACGTTCGGGAGCTTTCGCTTCCGCGCCAAGAAAGCAGGAATCATGCACTTCCCCGAGCAAACCGATCTTGAAGGATCTGACTCTGAGTCGATCTCGAGCCCGGAAACTCTCGACTCGCTGCCCAACAACGCCGGACGCGACATAGCAACCAGCGGCAGATCCTTGCGCCCCAGCACTCGCAACTTCCACACCATCGCTTCAGAGAAGCCTTCTCGGATCGAAGAAACCCGCCGATCCACGCCTAGGACTCACGGGACATATCTGGCTCAGGTCTGCATGGCACAATCGAACGATCCACCCGAGGAAACAGAAGATAGCGCGACGGAGCGAGAGCTCATTAAAGTATCGCAGGCGGCCTGACACTCCGCCCAGCCGATTGAAGAAGGAGCCCCACAGGATGACCTAACCGCTTACCACTACCATCTAGTGAAAGCGGCAACGTTGATCAAAGAAACTCGCAAAGATCTAGACGAGCGAAAAAAGTTGGCGGACCAATCGAGTCAGCGTCGCGCGGCTCTCTCCAAAACACTCTCGGTAGGGAACCATCCCCCGAGGAGGAGATACGTCTCGAAGACTGCGGCCATGGATGGCGAGTCTTTAAGCGGGGTCAGCAGAACACTCGAAATTCCCTTATGAGCGTCGATGACGACGGCAACGTACACCCGACGACTCCCGCCGCCGCAGTTCTAGAGGCAGCCACTTACCTGCAGGCGAACCAGCCAGGAGAGAACAATCCCCGCGCGGAGCAATACAGACAAGTCCAGAAGGGGTTGGGCATGGCAGCCGCAAGACTCGCGGCCCAAAACTGCAAGAACGCGACTGAAAAAGAGGACGAGAAAACCCCTCGGAAAGACAAAGGAACACACCGCGGACGTGGGAGTACATCGCCTAGAAGAGATTAGTCACCTCGTCGCGCCCGAGGAAAAGAAGCCCGGCGACACGGCGACAACCCGAGTAGCAGCGACGACAGCCCGAGAGAGCGTGATCGCAGTCCACGGCGTCATAGCAGCCGCTCGCGACACCGCAACAAGGAACCACGGAATGAGGTTAACCACGACGAGCATGGGTACAACGCACGGTCAGTCATCGCGCAGAACAAAATCGACAAAGCTCGAGCGGCCAGGAACTGCGCATGTTCCCCATCAACCTCCTCTGACGAAGAGGCCTGTGGCGCGTTATGCTTTACTCGCGACATCCGCGAGGCACCAATGCCCAGGAGATTTAAGCTCACCACGGAAGTGCCAAAATACGACGGTTCGCTGGAGCCCAAATCTTGGCTGTCGGATTACCTCACGGCAGTAAAATGCCAAGGTGGGAACAAGACCACAGCTATGCAGTACGTTAACCTGCACCTTGTAGGCGCGGCGCGCAGATGACTCGAAGGAAGACCGAAGGCATGCCACGGATCATGGGACGATCTAAGCTTCGACTTCCGCAAAAACTTCCAAGCAACGTATAAAAGACCCGCGACCATTGAGGAGCTGCGAGCTTGCAGGCAAAAAGCGGTGAGTCTACTCGCGAATACATCCAGCGATGGACCACACACAGGAATACAGCGGGAAACATATCGGAAGAGGTCGCGGTCTAAGATTTTACCAAAGGAGCCCGACAAACCGCCTTCAGAGAAGAACTAGGGCGAGCTGCACCCAAAACCATCGGAGAACTGATGGCTATAGCTGACAGATGGGCCAACGGCGAAGACTCGGTGTGCAACGAAAAAGCATCTTCGCCAGCACCTGAGGACGACCGTCACGGTCGAAAGAAAAGGAGAAAGCATTAAAACCACGATGACCGAGAAGAACTGGTGGCGGCTGAATTCCCGAGAAATCGCGATAGCGGACATCGCGGAAACCGCGAATGGAAGCCAAAGCCGGAGGATAAAGCTGCCGAGGAGGACCTTGACGGCTACTGCACGCTACATCTATTTACAGATAAGCGCACAAGCAAGACGAAGGCAACACACCTCCTCAAGGATTGCCGAAAGTTCCTCGACATCCACGAGGCCTTCTCGAAGAAAAACAGAGCTGCGGTCAACCAGGGCTACCCACAACTCCCAGGAGGAGGACATCAAGGATTCCACGAGCCACGATCCCTACCTCCACCAGGAAACCAAAACACAACGCTGGCCGCGCTACCCGCTCCACCCGTCGCAAACCAGGGAGGCAACGGGTACCCGAACCCAGCAGGTCTCCTTGGAATGATACAAAAAGTCTTACCGTCCCGCAGGGCCCAGAAAACAAACACACAACAAGTAGTCATGGTTGTCCAAGATCCGCCATCCAAACCCGAGTATTTGAAGATGGCCGACCAGCCGATAACTTTCTTCAAAGAGGACCATCCCCGCGAGTCTATCGACCAGGACACGCCGCACTCGTCATCCAGGCGCAGATAGGAAACTACGAACTTGCCCGAGTATTCATGGATGGAGGCAGCGGGATCAACATCATTTACACGGATACACTCCGCAGGATGAACAAGAACCTGGACGAACTCGCAGAGTCAGAGACATCCTTTCACGGGATAGTACCAGGGAAAGCAGTCAAGCCACTCGGAACAATCAACTTGGAGGTGGTGCTCGAGAGCCGAAGAAATTACAGACGAGAGTTCCTCGACTTCGAAATAGTCGACTGGCCCTCACAGTACCACGCCATTCTCGGCCGAACAGCGTTCGCGAGATTCATGGCAGTACCTCACTATGCCTACCCGAATCTCAAACTTCCTGGAGAATACGACCCCATCACCATAGATGACGACTTCCAAAAATCTGACAAGCGCGACATCGAGTTCAACACGATTGCGAAGTCTTTCGGGATGCAGAAGGAACTGGAAGAATTGGCAAAGACCACGGACCACTCCGTGATGCCTCTCACTAAAAAGAATGCTCCAGAACTCGAGTTTAGCGCAAACAACGACACTCGAAAGCATCAAGTGCACCCGACGGAGCTCGCAAAGACGGCGATGGTGTCTACCACCCTCTCGCCAGCATAGGAAGGCGCGCCCGTCGAACTCCTCCGTGAGTACTGGGAAATCTTCGCCTGGCAGCCTTTCGATATGTCAGGGATACCCAGAGAGTTCGCCGAGCACGCACTCAAAGTCTACAAAGACGCCAAGCCTATCAAGCAGACAACCCGACGGTTCTCGGAGCCTAAGCAAAAAGCACTCGGAGAAGAAGTGAACAGACTGCTTGCTGCAAAGTTCTTCCGAGAGATAAAGATATCCACCTGGTTAGCCAACCCGGTGCTGGTCCCGAAGAAAAACACCGACATCCTTCGCGTGTGCATCGACTACACGTCGTTGAACAAACACTGCCCCAAGGATAACTTCCCCTTACCACGGATTGACCAGATCATGGACTCTACAGCAGGCTGCCAGCGTGTCTCCTTCTTAGACGCCTACTCGGGCTATAATCAGATCAGGATGAAAAAGGAGGACGAGGAGAAGACAACGTTTATCACACCTCATGGTGTCTACTGCTACACGACGATGCCCTTCGGGCTAAAAAATGCAGGCGCAACATATCAGCGCTGCATGCAAAAATGCCTCGCCAAGCTCATTGGCAAGAACGTACAAGTGTACGTTGACGACATCGTCATAAAAACTCGAGTGGAGGACACACTCCCCGAGGATATCAGGGAGACATTTGACGCCCTCAACGCGTACAGGATCAAGCTCAACCCGGCAAAATGCGTTTTTGGTGTCCCCGCGGGACAACTTCTCGGGTATCTGGTGTCCGCTCGAGGAAATCGAAGCCAACCCGGAGAAAATCCAAGCAATCCTGACAATGAAGGAGCCAACCAACCTTCGCGGCATACAACAACTCGCAAGACGGCTAGCCGCCCTAAGCAGATTCATCGCAAGACTAGGCGAGCAAGCATTGCCCTTCTACAAGCTGCTGAAGAAAACGGATAAGTTCGAGTGGACTCCCGAAGCAAAGCAGGCATTCACGGACCTGAAGAAAGCACTACAGAGTAGGCGTGTCCTTGCAACGCCACAAGAACAGGAGCCATTGTTCCTATACCTAGCCGCAACAAATCAATTCATCAACACGGTGATCGTGGTCGAGCGGCCGGAAGATGGCAAGGCATATAGAATTCAGCGACCAGTTTATTATATCAGCGAGGTGCTCTCACCGTGCAAACAGCAATACCCTCACTACCAGAAGCTCGCATACGGAGTCGTGCTCACAGCTCGAAAACTCAAACATTACTTTCAGGAACACACCATCACGGTGCTAAACGACGCATCACTTGTTACCATCATGAACAACCCTATGGCATCTGGAAGAATTGCAAAGTGGAGCATCGAGCTAGGCGCCTGGGACATCATATATGCAGGACGCAACTCTGTAAAGTCCCAGGTCATTGCAGAGTTCCTGTACGAGTGGACAGGGCTGCAAACACCAGGACCCCCAGAGTACACGAGCAACTAGATCATATACTTCGACGGGTCGAGAAGGAACGAAGGAGCCGGAGCCGGAGTTATTCTCATCTCCCCCAGGGGTGACAAGCTGAAGTATGTTTTGAGATTGGAGTTCCCACCCGAGGACCCAACATCCAACAACGACGCAGAATACGAAGGTCTCCTTCACGGCATGAAAATGGCGATCGCTTGCGGAGCCACCCGATTGATTATATATGGAGATTCAAACCTCATCGTACAACAAACGATGAAGGAGTGCGACGCTATCGCGGATAACATGATCGCCTATCGCGACATGTACAACCTACTAGAAGGAAGTTTCAAAGGGTGCGAACTGAAGCACATTGCACGATCCAACAATGAGGAAGCGGATAAACTGGCAAACATGGGGTCCACAAACACACCCATACCGCCAGGAATTTACTTCGAAAGAATGACCAAGCGTTCAGTCAAGGTCAAGAAGCCAGCGGGAACACCCGCAGCAGCAGAGACAGCAGTCAGCCCGCAAATCGCCCTCATCGAGCTCATACATAACATCTCAAGGAAAAAAATTCTGGTCGAGCCAGTCTAGACGCAGAAATACCTCGACTACTTGTCCAAAAAATAGCTCCCGACAGACCTTTGCGTGGCTCGACAAATAGTGAGACGCAACAAATCTTTTCGGGTGATCAATGGAGAGCTATACAAGCAAAACATATTTGGGGTACTGCAAAGGTGCATCGCACCCGAGGATGGCCAAGAGCTGCTCCAGGACATACATCAAGGAGACCGCGGTCACCATGCCAGCTGGAGAGCAATCGTAGGTAAAGCCTTCAGGGCAGGATTTTATTGGCTCACTGCAACAAGAGACGCCAAAGATCTAGTCGACAGAAGCAACGCCTGCCAGAGGTTTGCACCCAAGCCACACGCCCCTACCACAGAACTACACATGATCCTCATCGCCTGGCCCTTTGCGCAATGGGGGCTAGACATGGTAGGGCCACTACGCAAGTCGACACCCGGAGGATATACGCACCTGCTCGTAGCAGTTGACAAATTCACAAAGTGGATAGAGGCTATGCCAGTCACCTCCGCCAGCGCCCAGTGTGCCGTGAAATTCCTCGACTCCATTGTGTGCAGATTTGGCATACCACACAACATCATCACCGATAACGACAGCAACTTCACGGGGAAGGAAACACAGGAATTCTGCGAGAGAAAGGGAATCACCCTCAGCTTCGCCTCGGTCGCTCACCCGCAAACTAACGTTCAAGTCGAGCGATCCAACGGATTAGTCTCAGCTGGCCTAAAGAAGCGGCTACTCGATCGCCTGAACCCAGCAGCAGGGCACTGGGCCGAGGAGTCACCATCAGTACTGTGGAGCCTCCGCACAACGCCAAATCGGTCAACAAACTATACGCCATTCTTCATGGTCTACGGAGCCGAGGCCGTCCTATCCGAAGACGTCAAATTCAGCGCTCCCCGAGTCGTCGCGTACAGCGAAGAGACCTCAAACAGGGCACTCACAGAAGACGTGGACGCACTCGACGAAATTCGAGACATCGCACTCGCGAGATCGGCGGTATACCAGCAATCACTGCGCAACTACCACAGTTGTCGTATACGCCACAGATCCTTCGTGGTAGGAGACCTGGTGCTGCG
The DNA here is from genome assembly GCA_028641055.1 of Alopecurus myosuroides. Lineage (NCBI taxonomy): Eukaryota > Viridiplantae > Streptophyta > Magnoliopsida > Poales > Poaceae > Alopecurus > Alopecurus myosuroides. Next base: position 373,898,140 of record CM054058.1, on the reverse strand, counting down.
GCTCAAGCAAAAGGAAGGACACAAGCTCGCGCCACCCTGGGAAGAACCCTTCATAATACACGAAGTTATCCCAGGTGGCGCTTATCGACTGAAGAACCCGGAGACCGGTGGCATCTACTCCAATCCATGGAACGTTACGCATCTCCGCAAGTTCTATCCATAGGATTATTCTATTCGCAAAAAATAAGGCTATACTAGCCATTTTGTAGCTCGAGAAAATACATGACTTCTCAGCCATATCAATAACAACACATGGTTCTTCAACCATAGCTATTCACATCTTCCATTTTACATGCTAAAACAACAGGTATACACCCCAAACGCACGGGGGCTACGCCTAACTAAGCATAAAATGAAAACTCTCAAATACAAGGTACAACAAGGTTCACACCTTACAAAATATCGAGTGAGCTATAAAAGGTTACATAATCTCTACATCCTACGATTACATCTGGTGGTGAGCAGTCCTCTCCGCCAACATTTGGTTTATCTCCTCTGAAGTTGGTCGAATAATCCGCTCCGCTGCGGGTTGGACGACCGCGTAGTGAGGAGAAAAACTAATTGAAGAGTTGGGAAGCCGCGCCACCGAGTTAAAGTTGATCTCAGGATGCCACACCCGAACAAAGGCGAGTGCCACCTCAGCTCCACAGATAAGTTGCTGGCGAACGCACTCCCGAACCTCTCCTACTCGACTAAAGACGCTTAGCAAACCGCTCCATCCTTCTGGAACGGTACCCAATGGATAAAACGTCCGATGCACAGAAGAGAGAGCCTCGCAACAAGACTCAAGAAGAATCTTCGCCTGGCTCACCCGATACTTCAAAGTGGCCAAAACGAAGCCTCGACTGCGATCTGACCAAAAATTGGCTGCATGTGGTTTGGAGCTACCCGCCTCATAGGAAATGTGGGTATCCACCCAGTAAGTCTCGCAAGGCCCATCGGGTTCAACAACTGCAAATTCAGCAAACACGTCAAAACAGAAAGAGAAGCAAGCAGCCAAACACTCGGGGGCTTGCGGGCTTACAAAGCATATCCTTCGCAACGGCCGTCAGCTCTTCCATCACAAACTTTTCACGATCAGCCGTGAGTCTTTCCTTTGATTTGGAGACATCAGCCACGCCCCGCAGCGCTTTTAGCTTGCGCTCGCCATCCGCAACGCGGTCACGGAGCGAGGCAAATGTACTAGCAGCAGCAACAAGGGGGTCCACCCGCGCAGCAGACCCACTCGAAGACTCTGCGCTAGGATCCACAACCTGGAAAGAAATGAAGCAAGTTCAGAAACACTACAAGACCCCACTCGAGAAATACACCACCTGTCGTGGGATAATCACGGCAGATGTTACCGGGGGTAACTGATCTTGGGGCAAGTCGACACAGGTATTCGGGAGAGGGTTTAGCTCGAAGGAAGGCATGGCGAAAGTCGATCTAAGAACCAGGAAATAACTCGCCGGATCTCAATATGAATTATGCTAGATACTCGATAACAGGTGTTACAACTATGACTTGAATCTCTGGCAAACTAAACCTAGGGGCCGGTTTATAAAGCACCCGTACACCCCTAACTTGCCCTTCAAGGCACATCTTGAGTCCTACTCGAACTCCACATACAAACTCCTAACTTTTCTTATCGCAGCCCACAATCCGGGTTACGAATCTCACAAGCCTTTGGGCCTTCCGGTAATCTCTTTATCCCTAGCCGGGTATCGCTCAGCACACCTCGGGCCGGATTATACCTTGAAGTGGGCCTACCGGGTTACTATCCCCCCATCAGTAGTCCCCAGGATAGCGCGGGTTTCACGGATTCATCCTTGAAGCTCTCGCTATTCCAATACCGGTCCCGAATATCTCGGGGTAGGTTAAACTTCCTCCATCAACGAAACATCTCACTCCATTCCGGGCGCGCGCACCACCAAATCCGCACGGATAATTACCGCCCCGTAACTTCCGGCTTTCCAGTCGCGGGGGTGAGCCCACCACCTTCCTTATAAATACCAATCGAAAGTAACCCTAAGCCTTTCACCTCATCTCACCAGACCCTTTCTCCTCGCTTCCTCGCAGCCTCCGCCGCCGGAGCTTACGTACACCACAACAGATAAGACCGTCGCCGGCCGCACGCGACCCCGAGCCATCCCGCACTGCCATCGCGCATTGTCGTCGCACCCTCGCTTCTCTCATCGAGGGCGGGAGAGCAATACTCAAGCCGCGCCTCGCATCTTCCTCATTTCGGACATCAATCTCTTCGGTAAGCCCCTCTCAATCGCCTAATTGAACCTTGCAATCTTTTCAATTTGACTTGGATCGGATCTGGATCAATCCCGTAAATTATCTTTCCGGCATCGCCAAATCAAGCCGCTTCGGTAGTCCTTAGCTCTTTTAAGCACCTGACGCATAGTCGCAACTCATCCCCGCACCTTTTTCAACCGCCAATTTTACATAAGATCGCTCGCAAGCTTTTTGACCTAGATCCGTTCCACCTTGTTTTTTCCGCCTGTCCCATTAACATCCGAGAAACCTTCTTTTTCCAGCTATTTTCTTCGCAATAAAAGTATGGGCAACCATCCATGTTCACCCAACTCACCTCCATACGTAAGTAATTAACAATTTACTCACCCTCACCTGTAACCCGGAAAATCCTCCACACTTAACCTCATAGCACATTATCCGGGTATTATTTTGGCGTTCGCATTGTCTCGATATTCCCTAAACTCTGATAATCTGATATTCCGAATCTTTACTCCCTACATCTCTTGTCCCTCGCAGGTTAACTCCATGGCTCCGAAAAAACAGGGAAGGCACCCAGCTTCAACCAAGACCCCTCAAGCCACTTCCGCCAACTGGGGTCGGTCTTCAACGACGAAGGCCAAGCTGGAAGGAATGGCCGAATTAGGAATTCTTCCCTCTCAAAAGGAGATACATTGGAGAGCTCCTGACGATGAGACCCGTCCTGCTCCTGCCGGGAATGAGGTAATCTGCTTTACCGAGCACGTGACCCGGGGATTCCGTCCTCCGGGTCACCCTTTCTTCCGGGAAATCTTAAGCCACTACGGCCTCCGGGTGTTCGACATAGGGCCTAACTCTATGTTGAATATCACCCACTTCATAGTCTTGTCCGAATCTTACTTATGCATCCCACCAAGCCTGGATCTTTTTATCGAGTTATTCCAATGCGAGCTATGTCGCGAGAGCAATGACGGAGCTCTTCTTACCTGCGGCGGGGTATCCATCCAGCGCCGCAAGCACTCACTAATGCCACCTCTTAACTTGAACTCCCACGTCAACAACTGGCAATTATCTTTCTTCTATTGCCATGACACCTATCCAGATGGTGAGAGGAAATTGCCGGGTTACTCGGAGAGCCTCTTTGAACCCTCCGAGTCTTTTAGCGCTTTCGCACCCGAGCCTGATAGGGAAGCCATTCAGCCCCTTTTGGCCAAACTAGCAGCCCTATCAACCCATGGCCTTATTGGGCTTAATCTAATAAAAACTTGGGTAGATTTCCGGGTTCAGCCCAACTCCATCCGTTCGAAGTTGCTACACGAGTACTCGGGTCACATCACGGACTCCCTCCGCTACTCCACCAAGAACTTCCCTGCTGGCAACACCAACAAGACCATCAAGGGCTTCCTGATGGAGAGGCTAGATGTTATAAAGAACGTCACCGGGTTACCCCCGTTTACTCGGGAGAATCCCGCTCCAGCGGTAAGATCTGACCCCCTTTTTCTTGTTTCAGCACTCTTACCCGCTATAGTCTCTAATCATTACCTGCATTTACTTGTTCACAGGCTGACGATCCCTTCTGGAAGGTCGAGAACTCTTCTCCCTCCCAAGACCCCGAAGGGGAAAACGAGTCCATTGGTGATGACGAGGGTACTCTTTCATGACCTTTTACATCTGCCTTTCATCTTTGCCACTTTTCCTACCACTCGTCCTTTCTTATCTGATATTTACTCGGCTTCCAGGATCAGAGGACGAAGAGGAGGAAGAAGAAAATGACCCGGAAGCCACCGAGTCTGACCAAGAACCCCTAGTTGGAAACAAAAGGAAAACTAGAGGGGTAGTTGAAAAGGTTCCCTTCTCTTCCATGTCTTGTGCGCCTTACTCCTTTGCCACTATGCGTGAACTTAATGTGCGATTATCACATTCATCCTTCTTGAAGGACCCTATAGTGAACTGCTTGGTGGGGTCTCCTTCCACAAAATCTACTTTCTTGGTGTCTTGAGCCGCCTTAAATTTTACTCTTTCGTCTTCAGAATCTGGTCTTCTCAATGCCGTGCCATCTTCCGGATCCACCTGAGACCGGTAATATTTAAGCTCTTCCTTTCTGCAGGCTTGCTCGGCCATCACCGAATCTCCCTCATCACACTCTGCTGCTATATCCCGGTTTCCATGGATAGTGATGGTCCGCTTGGGGCCTGGAATTTTTAACTGCAAATATACATAGCACGGCCTAGCCATGAATCTAGCATAAGCTGGTCTCCCGAACAATGCGTGGTAAGGACTGTGCAACCGGACCACCTCAAACGTGAGCCATTCTACCCGATAGTTATCTACCGACTCTCCGAAGGCTACTTCCAATGTAATTTTTCCTTCGGGGCGCGCCGAATGACCCGGCACGATTCCATGAAAAATCGTCGAACTTTTCTGTAGCTGAGATTCTTTGAGGTTCATGCGCAAGAAGGTTTCCCAATATAGGATGTTGATGCTGCTCCCTCCGTCCATCAATACCTTTCTCAATTCATAACCATTGACCTGTGGCGAGACTACTAACGCCAGGGTTCCAGGGTGCTCTATTCCTTCCGGATGATCCCTTCTGCTCCATGTTACCTCCTGCTCTGCCCATCTCAAGTACCCCGGAGCGGCCGAGGAAACTGAATTCTCTGTCTGTTTTAACGCCTTTTTGTCCCTGTTGGAAGTCCCTGTAACATGCACATGATATTGTCCTTTTAAATTGAGCGTACGTACCATACCGATGAAGATACTGATTTGGCCAATCGATACCGCGGACCCGGATTCGAGGCGCTCCGGCTCCAACTCCCACCCGGAATTGTCCACTATCCTTTTTCCTTCGTCATCAGAGTAGATCTCGCCGACAACAAAGTTCTTCATGATCTTCCGAGCTTCTCCCGTGATGTAAACACCTTTGGACGCAGGCCCCACGGTGGGCGCCAACTGTCGTGGGATAATCACGGCAGATGTTACCGGGGGTAACTGATCTTGGGGCAAGTCGACACAGGTATTCGGGAGAGGGTTTAGCTCGAAGGAAGGCATGGCGAAAGTCGATCTAAGAACCAGGAAATAACTCGCCGGATCTCAATATGAATTATGCTAGATACTCGATAACAGGTGTTACAACTATGACTTGAATCTCTGGCAAACTAAACCTAGGGGCCGGTTTATAAAGCACCCGTACACCCCTAACTTGCCCTTCAAGGCACATCTTGAGTCCTACTCGAACTCCACATACAAACTCCTAACTTTTCTTATCGCAGCCCACAATCCGGGTTACGAATCTCACAAGCCTTTGGGCCTTCCGGTAATCTCTTTATCCCTAGCCGGGTATCGCTCAGCACACCTCGGGCCGGATTATACCTTGAAGTGGGCCTACCGGGTTACTATCCCCCCATCACCACCTATCTAACAGGTGCTCGGGGGCTACTCACATCGGGAGCGCATAACAAACAGTAAAGTGCAACAACCAGACGCTGATAATACCAAGAAACACTTCGATTAAGAAAATACAGGAATACATCCCAAGGTTCATTACATCGGCAGGCAAAAGGAAATATAAACTAGCCTACGGGGCTACGGAAGTTGTGCCACTCGCAGCAGGCTGCCCCTTGCGACTAGCACGACCAAGCACTTCGGAGAGCTTCTTCGCAAGGACCTCAGCAGGAGCGCCAAAGGGACAGAGCGCTACCTTTCTGCCTAAGGCGTCGTAGGGAAGGCTCGAGTACACCTTCTCTAGGTCCGAAACTCCGTGCGCCAACGCAAATTGGATGTCCGTCCTAGCCCCGCACTCAGATTGGGCAACTGAATAAGTCTGGAGGAGATTTTCATCCTCCAAGAAAACTTTCAGAAGGCCACCCAGCGTAGGCGGAACCACTGCATCCACCAGTATGCGCTCGTGGAACTGCGTCAACACTCGGTGGCTTCACCAACGAGGGAGCAGATCCCACTCGCATGCTCCTGGAGCTGGGCGCAGGAATCCATCAGGGCGTCCACTCGCTGGCTCCCAGGCAGTTCTAATGCAACCCCAAGGACATCTACAAAAAAGGGGATATCATAAATTCCCGAAAAGAGTAAATTAAGATACATTGCAGCAGAGAGATAGTCAAGAATGGCTTACCCGCGAACTTCTGAGCCAAAGGGCGGATGATGCCAACAAGGTCATTGTCATGTTTGGCACCCGCCTCCTCCAATTGCTTCAGCGCCTCTTGAGCCTCAACAAGCTTCCCCTCGAAGTCAGCTGAATGCTTGCGAGTGGACTCCAGCTCCTTTCGGGAGGATTCCAGCTCAGCCTCAAGGGTTTTCACCCGAACGACAGCTTCAACCTTCTCAGTCTTCAGGCGGGTAACTTGGGCTACAAAACAACGATTACAGTTTGAGCAATTTTCGCGAGCAACGAAAACAGTAAAACGGAGCGGATTAACCTACATTGAAGAGATTGGCCATCCTGGATGAGTCGATCGCGATCCACCCGAAGGGAAGCGCAATCCACCTCAGCTGAAAGCACTCGACGACCAATGGCGGCAAGGGAATCGAGGAGAGTCTGTAAAAAGAACAAGACAGAAATTCAAGTTAAAAGGGGAAAATCTCTTGAGCCTATACACGGTTGTACACAATCGAATATAGCTTCGGGGGCTACTCCCATCGGGAGCACTGCCGTGCACCCGATAGAATAAAGAAAGACAAGGAAGGAAAAAGTTCAGCTTGAGTCCGTAGCTAATCGCAAGCAATTAACCACGGCCTCGGGGGGCTACTCCCATCGGGAGCACTGTCGTGCACCCGATAGAAATTTCAACCAAACGAAGCAAAAAATGCAAGATGGAGGGATAAAACTTACTTGGCCTTTGGCAATAGACACAGGTTCTGCTGAGCTGCCCGAGACCTCCTTGTGTGTGTGCAGAAGCTCCACCCGCAAAACCAGGTAGCCCGTACTCTGGAATTACAGCAGCCCTCGCAGGACTTGGAGACCTTCGGGTGGCTCCCGTGGCTAGAGCATCTCCTTCGACAACTTGTTTCCTCTTCACAGAGGGAATCGAAGAAGCGTATTGCCCAGGGCTGACGGTTTGAAGGCTGCTATTGGAGAGAAAATCAAACAAAGACGAAGAAAAGAGAAAAATCTTTCAACTAGAAGGCAACGACAACTTACTCATCCTCGTCGTCGTCATCCAGAATGTCCACATTCCAGGCTGTGGTAACCTTTGACTTCTGGCTCACGGGAGGAAGCACGTTCAAGGGTGCCACCTAGAAAGGCTCAGTCGCCTTACCAGATCCGTCACCCAAGGAACTATCCTTGGAGGTGGCTTCATCATCTCCGTGCCTGCGGCGCTTGCGGTGGTGGAGCTCGTCGACGCCCGAGTCTTCCACGTCATCCGAAGAGTCGTGCTCGGAGCTCGAGTCAGCCTTAGCAACGCTGTTTTCGAGAGGGGCCTCGAGATTGCTCGCCAGGAGATCCGAGGCGTCTTCAGCCAAAACTAGCGGGTAGCATGTGGCTACCTCCAAGCTCTACAAAAGAAGAAAGAAAAAAGAGAAGAACCTCAGTCGTCAAAATTTCAGATGTCAATGAGAACGAACAAAAACAGAATGGCTCGATAGAGCAGGTCGAGAAGGCCTCTCCCACCTTCAACTTGGTGATAGCCGCAATCTTCTTCTCGAATTAAGCATTCGAGAGGATGTCTTCACAGACGCGGCTAGGGTCTTGAGTGCCCTGGTACTCCCACATAGTCGACGACCTTTCTTGAAGAGGCTGGATCCTCCGCCGAAGGAAGACACTCGCCAGGTGCAAGCCATTCAACGCAACCCCCATTGTCTGGTCGCGGAGGTTCCCCACTTTCACGAGTAGCGGGCAGACGATACTGCTATCTTCAGCAGTGAGCTTGTGCGCCCAGGATTTCCTTCGCTTCAAGACCGCGAACGGGTGGAATTCATGAGCCCCACCCGCGCTGTTGTCGACGACGTAGAACCACTTCCTCCTTCATCCTTGTGCGGAGTCAACAAAGTGCATCTCCAGGTAGGGAAAATCTGTCTTCGTCTGGATCTCGAAGTCGCCGGTGCACAGTGGCTCTCCCGACTGCTCCCCTAGTCGCGACTTTTCTCGGAAGATCCGCACTTTGAACATGGCCTTCCAGAGGCCCCAGTGCGGGCGGATGCCCAGGAAGCACTCGCAAAGCACGAGATGTGTTGAATCGCGTTTGGAGGCAAGTCATGGAGCTGTATGCCGTAAACATACAACAGTCCAAGCAGGAAAGGATGAAGGGGAAGAGAGAGGCCGCACGAGACGTGATCCGCGAAGATCACGCGTTCGTTCGCGCGGGGATTAGGTACCTCCTCGTTCTTGCGCAGGCGGACGCGCTTGTCGCCGTCGGGGGGCAGCAGCCCCTCCCGTTGCATCTCCTTGACGCTCTTAATGGTGGTCCTAGTGGAGCGCCACTCGCCCGACCTTACGGCGGGTGGCACGGAGGCGCCCCCGGCCGCCCTCGATGATGATACGGCAGCGCCGCGCTTCTTCCCTCCAGCCATGAGAGCTCATGGATGCTTGCAGAACAAGAGGTGTGCGCGAGGTGGAAGAAAGAGAGCAAATGGCCAGGAAATTTACTTTCCACCTAAGGACGATTACTTATACACAAGACAAAACGATCTGAACCGTAGATCTGGTGACGTGGCACCTATCGCGGCTGCCACACGTGGAGTGAAAACGAGGCGGCGGTGCACAGTTACCTCTGCCACGATCTTTACAGCAGATCGTGCGCATTTATGGCGCGTGGCTCGTGGGAAAACTGGAAACGACCTCTCGTTTCCAGTCAAAAGCTGACAAGGTGGGCCATCATGCTCTGCTCCGCTCGGTCACGTCCCATCGGGAGGAGTCATAACAAACAAGTGCGCAATGACATCATTTCATAATTAATCAAACCCGAAAATCCCCTCTGGTGGGATCCCTGACATGAAATTTCTTTCGTATGGGCATGTCAAGACGCGAAAATTCTTTCGCATAAGGCCCCTGACACGAAATTTCTTTCATATGGGCGCATCAAGGCGCGAAAATTCTTTCGTGTAAGCTCCCTCACACGAAATTTCTTTCGTATGGGTGTATCGAAGGATATGACAAGACACGGGAACTTCCCCGCATAACTACCCATACATGATCTCTTTCATATAGGTACAACAAAACCCCAGGACACGAAAATTCTTTCGTATGGGTAAAATATTATAAGTGAATTTTTTTTGTTTTGCATAAATATAACAAGAGGGGAAACTCCTTCACTCGAAGACTCTCAAGATAATACTCACGAGTGTGCAGTTCCTGCCACTTTGACACACGATGTATTTACACATCCTTTCCCTAGATCGTTCAGCCGAATAGGCACATCCGTATGCCGTATTCTTTCGAGTACGAAGGTAAGACCCAAAGATCTCTCTTATGGGCCTGGAATCGCACTCAAGCTGCGTCCTCCGGTAACTTTCCGTGTCAACAACACGAGGAAAAATCCTAGCGGACGCGCCGGGTACCCTTATAGGTTAAGTTCGACTCGGTAAGACCTCCACGGCCCAGTCGCAATGATCACCTCACCGGATTCGAGTCGGAGGTCTTGAATTCGTGTAGGTCAGAACTGTTTTTGCCCTAGATGCGCTTAATTGACCCTGAGCTTTCGGGAGAGCCAAGCAACTCAGCCATATCCTTCTGCGAAAACAGCCAAAACACGGGCACATTCATCGCTCGATACTCGAGTACTAGAAGCGCGTCGCGCACAGGGTATGCACCTCCTAAACATAGAACGGTTGAAGCAGTCAATCGGACGGAATCAAGACGGACTTTGAGCGTCTAGCCGACAGATTCTCAATCGAGTAAACGCTCGGGGGCTACTGACGAGGGAACGAGTCCTAGAACTGTCGAGTGAGACTACCCGGTCCAAGGCCCAAGACCTACGCCCGAAGGGAGACGCCATAGACAGTTCTAGAAGGCTCAATCAAGGCCCACCCGCAGGGCCTTGGTAGTCAAGAAAGGAAGCTTGTAACCGACTCAAAGTTACGGTTTGTATCCTCCCCGGATGCGGTTTGAGACCTGGCCATCTATATAAGGCCAGGAGAACCACCGGGAGGGGGACAAGCCATATTACACCACCAAAAGCCTTGAGATTAAGATCTAACTCTCGACTCGAGCACCCCCCACTGTAACCGGTCTATTGCTAACCCAGATCGACAGAAGCAAGAGTAAGGGTTTTACCTCTACGAGGGCCCCGAACCTGGGTTAATCGTGCCCCCTGTTAACCGACGATTGTCACCAGCGCCTACACGTTCTCCTAATCAAAACCCTATCGGTTCATCCGAGGGACTTGTACAGATGCATATTCGACACCCCAAGCCACCAAGGATGGTTGGACGGCACACTGCTTGCCAATTAACCTTACACTTTCCACCGGAAACTTTGTCGGACACCGCCCACAAGAAAGCACACTCCAACTTGTTTATCTTTGTAATGAAAGATGAAGGGAGGCAAAGAGAGGTGAGGTGGAAAACGGCTTGAGAAGCCATGACCGACCTAACCAACTCCCTCCTCCCCGCAGAATTAATGTATTTGCCCGCCTATTTAGGGATTTTTCTGGCGATCTTGTCCTCAAGGTGTTGGACACCAATTCTCTGAAGTTGCCACATGGAGAGCAGAATACCAAGGTAGCGTAACGGTAAATCGGGCATCACAGCCGGAAAAGGCTGAAGCACATCATCCAATTCCACGGCCCCACATCGAATGGGGACAACGGTGCTCTTTTGCATGTTCATGCACAATCCCGTAACATTGCTGAAAGATGTGAGGATGGAAGCGAGGTTGACAATTTTAGATTTTATTGGGGCCATAGAAATGACCGAATCATCGACATACAATAAACTTCTAAAGAAAGCACCACGTCCCCGCAGACAAGAGAGGTCGCCTCGAACCGTGGCAAGGTCAAGAATTTGCTGAAGAGGGTCAATCGTGATGTCGAAGAGCAACGAAGAGAGGGGATCTCCCTGCCGAAGATCACGGCCAGCGGATCCGAGAGGTAGTGTCACGACCCCGGACCCATAGATATACATACTGTTATGTGCTTCTAGCCATGGACTCACAAGGGCTTCAGGGTTACCAGCCCCGGCCGCAACAAACAACGGCAGGCAGACTGGATTCATCGGCACGTAGTCCGGATCCCCAGTCTACTACTCCTTGTGTCCACGCTAGTCATAACCAACTATGTATATCAAAGCGTCCACGAATCGAATGAAACTGAAGGAAACGGGACCAAAGCTATACAGAGCTGCTATGTGTCCAGAAAGTGCAACAAAAATCGAGGGTTACTGGGGTTACCTCGCCCCAGGCCGAATCACATCGGCAGGCGGGCTCGGACATGGATCATCGGCTCCACAACCCCTCGACTCCGACAACTATGCATGCATAGCCAAAACTATATAACGATGAGCTCGAAACCAACAACCGATAAAAGCAGTACTCTAAACATGGAAGCTGTATTAAACAGGTGTTACTAGAGTATAGCTTTACAAACATAGGTCACATGACCCAACATTACATCAGACAACGGAAGACAAATTATGTTGCTAATCAACAAGAACCAAAAAGGCCTAAGAGGCCGCAACATAAGGCGACGTCCCAGCCCATAGATTCCAGGCTGCTACCTGGGAACCCCAAACTACTCGTCGATGTCCTCGTTGAACCATCACCGTTGGAGTGAGATCTTCACCTGAACCAAATTAAGCAAACCTGAGTACGGGAGGTACTCAACAAGACTTAATTAACCTATTATATATCTGCTGGTTTCGTAAAGGGTTTTATAAAGGTTGATTTGCGTAAAGCAATCTTTATTTCCCAAATCGAGGAGGAATAGCACGTCTCATAGAAGGTTTTTAAAACAGATGAGAAACTCACTACTGTGATCATCATCTTTTGAATCCACCAACATTATTTCCCAGCATCTCACATGCTACAAGGATCACCCCTCTCGGCATTTCCGAGGAGGCACCCTTGATCTAGTGCCTCCATGCATTGTCAACATCTTTTACGTCACGTTCAAGTTATCTATGGCCACGTGACATTCACCAAGTCGTCCTTAACCGTGGACATGGCTTTCCGAAAGATTTATCCCTGCAGGGTGGTACACTTTACCCACACGTACCATCCGACTCTTAACGCCACATGTACGCTCGTCCATGGAGTGCGGCAGAGGGTGGTTGGCCACGAACTTTACCTTGTCGAGCCCTATCCATGAGTCAATCCAAACGGGCCACCCCGTCAACAGGGGGTTGGCCACCTCCTGACGGCACCTGTTCTGTGAGTCGGGATCAAGATCCGTGTACGTCCATCACTTGTCCCGGTCACGCCCTAAACACCTCCAAAAGGTTTTTGACTCACACGCAGATGGAAATCCCAAACTACGTGACTCACGGAGAGAACCTAACAAGTTAGTTAGTCGAGCGCGGCCTGTTAGGCCCCGCGTGTGGTTGCACGCTCAGTCTTGGTTTCCGCGGCGAGACCTTACTCCTAGGGTTGGCAAGTACAGGACAAACAACCACTTCCCAAGTGGCCTCCCGTCCTCGCCTTAGTCAGGTTAACCACACAATGCTCATCTCACCACGTCATCATATCATACTAGGTTATCACAGCTCTGATTCATCAACCGGATGGAGCATAGGTAAACAAAACATGTATGACTAAGCGAAGAAGATATAAGGCTCTAGCGATGCGCACAAGAAATTCTATGGCGGCTAGGAGCAGTGGATCAGGATATTGAGGCAATGCAGCATATAGGTGAACTAGGTCTACTAGCATCAAATACTTTGGAATCGAATGCAAAGTACGAGATCAAATGTTGTTGGAAAACATATATGAGCAGATAAGAGGTTATGCTTGCCTTGGTTATAAGAAAAACAGATAAAGTCTTCAGGAATAAGTGCCTGACTTGTCGGTTAAGATCAAGTATTCGGCATTGGATTGCTGGCCTTCTCTTCGGAGTCACGTTCTACCGAGGGAGAAACAACACCGAAAGAGAAATAACAATCAACACATGGAATCGATGCAATGCGCAATTTGTATGCATGAGCAGGTTAATGCACTGAAATAAATCCCTAAACATGTTCGTTGGGTTGCTAGGGTTCATATGTCAGTTATGCAGTTTCTCTGAAATTAGCCCGAAATAGACCCCGGAGGGGCAATTCGAACGATTAAGAAAGTAAGTACCATTTAAAAATCTCAAATTGGTTTGAAAACACCATAACTAGGTTGCATTTGTCATTTTGAGCAATTTGGTATATAACTTTTAATTTTCTAATTTTATTGAATAAAAACTTATTTTCTATTTTTAAATGATTTAAACAACATTAAATAATGTCCAAAAATGAAATGTATCAAACATGTATGAAAGTGACATTTTTGGGTTCCAAATAATTTTCTGAACATTACCATATTTTTACTTTATTTTTCTGAGTAACAAAACAAAAGTTATTAATTAAACAATATTATTCATTTTTCTGGAAATATTAAACAGAGGGGTTATGACATCAACATGATGTCACTGTGACATCAGCCAGGACGAATCCTCTCTGTTCTTCACAATTGATATCGAATTCGTTGAATTGGTTTCAAATTAGACGAAACAAGATATACCACAAGCTAGAGGAGGTGGATGGGGAGCTAGGGGTGGCGCTGGTTGACCATATGGTCGCCGGAAAGCTCGCCGGTGACGAGGTCCGACGGCGGCCGGACATGGCTTACAGTGGCAAGGTGCTACGGTGCACGGGAGGCCAAGTAAAGGGCATGGGGGAGCTCACCACGACGTGGGGAAGCTATAGGAGTGGTCGGAGGGGGCAGGGGCGGAGCGGTGGCGGCGAATCGACGGCCGCATCTCCCGCAGGCCGCGAGGAAGACGATGGCGGCGCGGCTAACTCCGGTCGTCCCTGCTCATGGAGCATAGCTTGGAGGCACGAGGAGGTCGAGGCGGAGCCAATGGTAGCTTCAATTCCCTGCGGGGTTGCCGGAGGCGTCGGCGATTCGTGCGGCGGCCGGCGGCAAGGTTTCGGTTAGGGTTAGGTCATTCTCCGGGGAGATACAGAGATGGATGGGGTACGTGAGCGAATGGGAGCAGAGATGGGAGGCCACGGCGTCCAGGAGAGGTCATCCGCGCGATGGGGCGGGTAGCAGCTGCGTGGCAGCAGCTCTCCGGTGAGCTGTCTGCTTCACTCGGGGAGGAAGAAGACAAAGTTTCTTTTTTCCCATAACCCCCTAGAAGATTTTAAAAACCACAACTTAGCCCTTTTCCATTATAAACCAGAACAGAAAACAACCTTTTGAGGGTCTTTTTGAAATCAGAAAAATTGGCAAAAATAAGATTTGAAAAGCTTATCAAATTTCCAACCAAACCATGTTTTATTTTGGTGTATTTGAATTATTTTCCAATACAATATTTTGGAAACCAAAATAAGTACTATTTGTGGGAATTTTATCAAACCATTTGAATTCACAATTTAAATTGTTTCAACATGGCTTAAATTTATGGTTTCATGCATGTATGATATGAACACACACCACACACCCTAATTAGCGAAATTGGGGATGTTACAGGTAGGCACCTCGTTGAGAAGGACCTTTGATGTAGATGTGCATAGAATGTCGGAGATCTAGTCACAAAATCGGTCTGGAAAACCAAGCTGTCTAAGACGGACAATAAGATTGTCCAAACGCACCAAGTTGAAGGCTTTCCGAATATCCAATTTGAAGAGAAGAGCGGGCACCTTATTCCAATTCAACCTCCGAACAAAGTTCCTCACGAACATGAAGTTATCATGAATACTCCTGTTTTTTATAAAGGCGCTTTGCGAATGGGAAATGAGCGTGTTCAGATGGGGAGCAAGTCGAGAGGCCAACATGTTCGCAATAATTTTAGCAATCGCATGGATCAAGCTGATCGGACAGAAGTCCAAGATACTCTCGGTCTCCTCTTTCTTCGGAAGAAGGACAACATTAGCCGAATTTAGCCAAGAGTGCAAGTTGCCGAAGAGATCAATGACCAGCATGACGTCCGCCTTAATGATGTCCCAAGATGATCTAAATAAAGCACCGGTAAACCCATCGAGTCCCGGTGCCTTGTACGTTGGCATTTGCATGATAGCCTTTAGGACCTCTTGCACCGTGAAAGGGGCATCAATCTCCTGAAGGTTGCAAGTTGTATGAACAAATGTATCCCAATTGAAATCAAGCTCGCGGGGATGACCTTCTTCATGGAAATTTCGAAATGATCATGCACAATTGCCTCTTTATCCTGGTGCGATGTGACCCAAACCCGGTTGTGCCTTAGCCGGTGAATGTGATTTTTACACCTTCTCCCATTAACCTTCAAATGGAAATCGCATCTCCCTATTTCAGATTACTAATTTGAGCGCACTGTCTCTTTCTAGATCTCTCCACCACCGCAGACTAATGACTCTACGCTTGAGACCAGCCCGAAGATCCCTTTCGCCAGGGGAGAGTGGTTTAAGGTCATGTGCCTCGTCAAGTCGAAGTATAAGAAGAAGCGCCATGTGCATTTGAATTTCTGGCATTAGAGAAGAATCCCTGGATCTAACATTTCAGCCTAACTCCTGTCTTGTGCAACTTATGGGAAATGATCTGGCAAGGTTCTCTATGAGGATTCTCGCTGGTATAAGCCTCAGCGACAACATCAGAGAAACCCAGAAGACACGTCAAAAAAATTTCAAATCGGAAAGAGCGGGGGTGGCGCGGTCTGGAGTCATTGGCGAGCAAGAGCGGACACTGGTCGGAAAGCGAGGATGAAAGGGCGCGAAGCATGTGAGACTCTAAGTGAAGATCCCAAGCTGGGTTGCAAAACATGTCATCAATCCGAGACATTGTGGGGTTAATACGCTCATTTGACCATGTGAAGCGCCTATTCTGAAGGTGGGTCACTTTGAGGTCGCAATTGTCGAGGGTCGCTTGAAATTTGTTAAACCTTCTCGTGTTAGTGTTGCCATTATTTTTGTCCCTAGCTCTAAAAATCTGGTTGAAGTCCCCAAGAGCAAGACACATGGTGTTCAGATCAGGCTTTGAGGCAAGCAACTCATTGAAGAAACCCTCTTTGGGCGTGCTAGAGTAGGGCCATAAACCGCGGTAATCTTGAAGCGGGTGTCGGAATGCACCGAGGTGACCACGGCTAAAAGGAAGAATTCGGCCAGCTCAATGTTGGTACTCAACGGTAATTTCAACATTGCAACATCAATGAAATTGGCAAGGTGATGCCATAAATTTTGGGACTATACATCAGGTAGCTGATTTTACAATAGGCCATCAGTTAGATTTTAAGCTAGAATCTTCTCATTGTTCATTCCGCCTAGTTTCTACTCCAGCTTTGTCAGAACTGGTGTTTCTGCGTTATTTTGTGTCTCCACAAACTCCAGCACTGAGATATTGTGGTTTCACCAATTTTTTGTAAGAACAGACCAAATGGAATCAACGTTTTACAAAGGAGGCCATAATCCTCGCAAGTGATGGAGAAACCACATACATGAAGCACTCGAAACCATAAATGTTGACTTATTCATATGGGATTGGCCACAATCCTCGCAAGTGATAGAGAAACCACATACATGAAGCACTCGAAAGCATAAATGTTGACTTGGTCCACTTTTATAAGACATTTCAATTTTGGCCACATACATTCTAAAATGAGTGGATCTAGACACATTTTTTACATAGGTTCACTCAGTTTACTACGTATATGATTAAATTGAAATGATAAGTAGTGTGTCTTATAAAAGTGGACAGAGGGGGTACAAAAGTTTGATCAAAATCATTCAGTTGTAGCAGGAAAATATTACAAACCAAAACCCAGAACGAAAACCCAAAGAGAAAAAGGATATGAGAAAAACATATCCTAAACATTATTGAAGTAAAACCGAGGTAATATGTTCTACTAATACCTCACGAGAGAGGTAGTGGTTGTCGACTAGTACCGGTGGTAATCTACAGCGACGTTCTCCCATCGATAAGTGGAGGCGCTGATACGTCTCCAACATATCTTTAATTTATGATATTCCTTGTTGATATATTATGCCAATTGCTACATGTTTTCTATACACTTCATATCATTTTTATGCATTTTCTCGGACTAACCTATTGACAAGATGCCACAGTGTCTGTTTCCATTTTCTGTTGTTTTTGTATTTCAGAAAAGTTGTTCTGGAAATTTTGATGGAACCAAAGAAGTTCGAAGTGAAGTAGAAAATAGATTTAACGGGAAAATCATTTCCCCGTGAGTCCGATCAAGGAAAGAAGGATTTGAGTTATGGCCTATTTGGCATATCATTGGAAGACTTGTGAAAGAGTTTCACAGATTATGCTGCATGGAACACCACCGTGATATGGTGTTTTTTTGCACGTCATAACCATACCATACTCTATTGGATAATGTGTGTTCAATAACATCTCTTATCAAATTATTGTTATAATTTGAGTTATATGTTAGAAACAAAACATTCACTTTAAATTATAGGGAAACCTTCCAAATCCGTGGAGACAATACCATATAATATATGGGATGGCTTTTAGCCAAAATTGTCATTTATGTCATTTAGGTTTTGAAAGAGTTTGAACCTAAAATTAATAAATTCATCCTTGAAGAGTATCTGGTAAATCAATTGGATACATCTTTCACGACAAAGGAAATTTGTTGCTAGAGCGTACCTTACTCAAGAAATTGTATCTTGTCAAGGGTATAAGTGTGAGAGAAAATATAGCAAGACGGAAGTTAACAAAATTTTCCTCTGGACATCGAGTGGCGCAACGGAAGTTGTTTAGAAACCGTCCTGTCGAGACATCGTAGTAGTTTTCGTAGACGGGGGTGCCATGAGACTACGGTAGAGACGTGAGGTAACGGGATCGCGTAGTGAATACAGAACACAGGATTTACCCAGGTTCGGTACGTCGTGACAGTACGACGTGCCTACTCCTGCACTTCTCACTATTCAGGACTAAAGCCTGTAAACAAGGTTACAATGTGAGGGTTTAGATCTAAGCTACTCGACGAGGATGAGCTTCTCGGCGAGTTGGCGTAGAGCTTCTCTGTTATTCGTTCCTTATTTAATCTATCTCTCGTCCGGCTTTATATAATAGCCGGATTAGGGTTTACAGAATAGGAAACCTAGAGGACTACGGTAACTTGTAACTTGGAAGGCAAGGAATCCGTCTTCTCCTCCAAGCCAGATCACCTGGGCCGTGATCCGGGTTCTTCTAGAATCCAGCTTCTGTGCGTCGGGTTACTGGGCCGCCCAATGGACCTGAGCCCACTACCACTTAGGCCACCCTGGTAATCCGGCACTTTATCTACCATCTTCTATACCCCTATTTGGTATATATCCGACAGTACCCCCAAGAAGGATAAAAACTCTGATTCTCCGTCTTTCGCTAAATATACTTTGTCCGAGAAATATTGATTCAGCAGTCTTGATTCTTCTTATTCTTCTTTTGAAAGAGATGGTAACATGAAACTCGGAATCCTGAAAATCCGGCTTTTCTCTCACGATCCTTCGCGGAAAAGGAACTCCTTACGTCAGCGCCTAAATCACGCTGACGCAAGGGACGTTTGGGTTTCACGCGGGAAACCCTGCAGCGTATCTCTGACAGATTCTCACGGAAAACGAGGAGATAGTCATTATTTCCCTGTCGTTTTATTTCCCGGATTTTCCGGCGAGTGACACGCGCTAAACATCCAACGGTCAAATAGCCGTTGGCACGTATCTTGATGGATTTCTAGCTATAAATATCCATCCTCGTCCTCATCGAAAATCTTCCGCACTCCTCACTATCCACGCCATTGACGCGAACGAGCTCTTCGAGCGAAGCACTGCCCCGAGCGCACCTAGCCTCCAAAGCACACCGGAACGCAACGCGCCACCAGGAAATGGCATCCTCACCGTCCTCGCCCACTCGCGCCGCCATCGACGACATCATCGGAGACCTAGATCCACAGCTAGGGTCACCCAAGCGCGTCGGCGACGAGCCGGAAAAAACCGCGGCCTTCGCGGCGGGCGGAGAGAACCTTTCCGCCGCCGCGGACGTTGCGGGCGCGAGCTCCGCCGCTTCCCCGCCGTTTGCTCCTGAAACGGCGGAGGAGAAGATCCCGATTCAAGTCAACGAACACGCTGCGACCGAAGAAGTAGAATTTGTCGGCAACTAGAATCCGAGTAACTCTTCCCTCGTCCTCCTTCGACAAATGCCAAAGGAGGGATTAATAGTTAAAGGCAAATGGCGAAACTCAGATGGTGAGCTCGAGCCCAGACCGAAAGACGGAGAACGTGTCCTCCTTACCTCTCACATTACGCGAGGTATGGGTTTACCTCCTTCTGCATTCTTCATAGACATCCTTAACTATTACGGCGTCCAACCGCATAACCTCTCTCCAAACTCCATCCTCTATCTAGCTAGTTTCCAAGCTCTTTTTGAAGGATATCTCGGAATAGCTCCTAGTCTAGATTTTTGGCAATATTGTTTTGAAGTAAAACATAACATCACAGAAGGCATTTCCCCTATCTGTGGAACTATATCTTTCACTCTTCGGAAAAATAGAGAGGATTGGTTCCCGAGAATACAAATGCCAGAACCCGCCAAATCCTGGCTGGGTTCTTTCTTTTATCATCAGGACATCCCGTTCCCTGGCAAGGAAATCGGGGTTCCTCCATTTGTTAATTACGCCGCCATTCCTCGAGAGAGTTGGACAGTTGAAGCAGTTGAGACATTGCCGGAAAATCTAATGAAGATAAAGCGCCGTATTGCCAAGCTTACTTCTTCCAAACCTTCTTTAACTGGGAAGGACACTGTTTTATGCTGGTTCGGACGTCGTATTCAGCCCCTTTCATTTCGTGCTCAATCTGAAAAGAAAAACATTCGATCCTTGCAATTCGAACCTTTGCATGCCGGTACCAAAAACCGATGCCTTACCACTTGTCCCGGCTTCTTTGCGAATACAAAGGGCCAGAAGATAGCATGAGGGGAACAGACAAAGCCTATACCAAGAAAGATTTTATAAAGCGGCTTCATCAACTGGTCGCCACCAGCACTCAAATTGAAGAAAACCTAGCCATTTATCACGTGGAAAATCTGGTTCCTAAGGTATTTATATTTTCCTTGTTTCCGAGTTTTTCTCAGATTAACTTCTATCTCCGCCTTTTAATATGTTGTTAATTCTTTCCTAGTTCAACAAACTCGGAGGAAATGATCTTGCTTCCGATGCCGAACTCAGCGAATTACATGCTAGGTTTTACAGCAACCGGAAGCGCAAAAGGCAGGTGACTTTCGAGAAAATGGTAACTGTTGACGGAATTCCTATCGCCACGTCCAGGTACTTTACTGGAGTTTTCCTAGTTATCATTCTCCATCGATTCTTCGAGATTTTTACTTTTCGGATATCTTCCTTTCAGACTTGCCCCGACTCCTCTAAAGGCGAAGAAGTTGAAGAAACATAAAGCTGTTATTAAAGAAGAATCTTCTTCTGCGACCATGGGCATGAGGGAAAAAACAAAAACACAGACGGGCGGAAATCCTCGATCATCTGTTGGAAACGAACCCATTCCCAATCTGGATAACGATGTCCAGATAAAAGAAGAGCCATTCGACGACCTCGGATATATTCGTCCGGAAGCTAAAAAATTCTTTGCTCCTGCCCCTCTGATTCGCCCTTGGCCACAAGGCGGATTAGTTATTCGCAATGATATCGTATTTTCACCTCGTCAGGTCATACAGGATGGCCTTCATCACGTTGGAATTCTTTTCTCAGATTACGCACAAGAATTCAACGAGACATTGGCCAGCTTGCGAGAGATGAGCCAGGTATTATCTCTAGCCCCCAAGCATTAAGTTGAAAACCTGATTTCTTCTTAATGTTTCTTACTATGCTTGCTCATACTTAAGCATTTGGTTTTCATTTCCGAGTTTCAGCATTCTGCCGATGCTATAAACTTATAAGTTTTTAACAAACTTAATATCAAGAATGAAGAAGTGAAAACTCTTCAATCTATTATTGAGTTAAAAAGCAACGAGCTGGCATCATCTCAGCTACAGCTATCGGAAGCAACAGGTATTTACTCTGTGCAGTTGTTTCTCTGGAAATTTTTTGCCGAATTTTTGTAAACTCGGAATATTTTCTCGCCCTCTAGCCGCTTTAGCTAAAGCCAACGAATTAACGGAAGACGCCGTCAATGCCTCTCGGCTCCGTGAGGAAAACTCAAACCTTCGAAAGGAGCTTTTGAAAGTTCAAGAAGACCTGGAAGCCAGCAATCTGGCCCTTGGGATTGCTCGATCCAAGGCTTCGTTGCAGGCAGCGGAAGATAAATCTGTCATCAATGATTAGGAAAGTATGCTAATCCCGCGCATGAAAGAAGGCACCGAGATTGACAAGGTTCTTGGTAAGTTAACTCCGTTTACCAATATCTTCAAGTCTTATTTCTTGTATCTTTTTACTTAACCTTTTCCTTTTTTCGAAAAAACAGGAAAGTTTCCAGGAATTTCTCGAATTGAAAAGATCCGAGCTTTTGGGGAGGTGTGGAACGCAATCAGAAATGCAGGAATGCAGCTGATTAACAAATTCCTTCCCACAATCACTATGGAATTCTCGGAAGTTTACAAACTTCCGGGTGCCATCACAGAGGTTGCGGAGTCGAAAGAATCCATTCTACGCTCAGCTGCACGAGGTGGTGCGCGCGTGGCACTCGGCCTTATGCGTCTACATTATCCTGATGCTAAATCCTGGCGCATAGCATCAGGTGTCCCTCAAGGATACACGGAAGCCCAACGAAATGCGATCTTTGATGCAATCAAAGGGAACGCTACCAAGATTGCCTCTATGGGTTAATATTTCCATCACCTATCCAGAAGAAGAAATGCCTGCAGCCCCCGAGAATGATAGCAGCGATGAAGACTCGGATGTTTGAAGAAGTGCACTTGACCTGGATGATGGATATAGGAGCATTTATTTTTACAATGTAATTCATATTGTAATGCTTCTATTCCTTTTGTCGAAACAAGAACTCCGCCTTTTGCAGTTTTGAATTATGAAATTCCTTGCAAGTTTTTTCGGGTTTGACTATTCCTTTATCTTCTAAGTCTTCTGGCATGTGCATTTTAACTGTCCTTTAGTCTGTGAAAAAATGACTTAAATGAAACATCATGTTGAGTAACTGGCTATAACCCATCAGTTTTAAGTCAAAAACATGGATCATACTAAAGACATTTTTACGAACTAACTTTAGTGACCCAACGCACGACCAATCAGATGATGCTTAGAGAAAGGTAAGGAATTTTTTGAAACTTGGGCACGCAGGCACAATCCGAGTTTCCTTTAGCCGTTGGAAGGCTGAATCATTCAGCTTTTAAACACTGAGCACGCAGGCACAATTCGGGTTAACATTGAGTATTTTGTAAGATCATTGGGAAATAGATAAGATGGAATCATGTTTTGTACTATAATGAACTTGTAAAAACATGGATATCAAAATTCCTACTTCCTTATTTCATGATCTCAAAAGATGTTTACATAGAGATTGAACTAAGTATAGAAGGGACGTAACTGCTGGATGCTCCAAGGCCTTTTTGTCTCTCCTAGCTCATCATCTATTTTTCTCTTTCTTTTGCGATTCGGCTTCTCTGGATCATCTTCCGTATCTCGAATATCGACAAGATAATATGATCCATTCTTCATGACTTTACTTATGACGAATGGTCCTTCCCAAATTGGGGCTAATTTGTGCTTCCTTTGCTGTACCAGGCTCAGCACTAAGTCACCTTCTTTAAAAGAACGATGCCTGATTTTCCGACTATGGTAACGTCGCAAACCTTGCTGGTAAATGGCGGATCTTTGAAGCACCTCGCTCCTCTTCTAAGAGATCGACGGCGTCCTGTCGTGCTTCTTCGGCATCTGAGTCATCGAAATCCTGCACTCTAGGGCTGTCATGGATCATATCCGTTGGAAGAATAGCTTCCGCACCGTAAACTAGGAAAAACGGGGTTTGCCCAGTTGACCTATTTGGCGTCGTTCGAATACTCCAAAGCACAGAAGGTAATTCCTCTACCCATGCTCCCGCTGCTCTATGGAGAGGAGATTCGAGTCTTGGGCGTATTCCTTGCAGGATTGAGCTATTCATTCTTTCAACCTTCCCATTGGATTGCGGGTGCGCTACAGATGCAAGATCTAGGCGTATTCCCGTTTGTTGGCAATATTTAGCCAATTCTCCAATGGAGAAATTTGTCCCGTTGTCAGTTATTATGTTGTGTGGGACGCCATACCTCATTACTAAATCAATGATGAAATTTCTGGCAGTTGCACCATCCAGCTTTTTGATGGGTTTGGCCTCCACCCATTTGGTATACTTATCTACTGCTACGAGTAGATGTGTAAGTCCGCCTCTTGCAGTTTTGAACGGTCCCATCATATCTAGCCCCCAGACCGCAAACGGCCATGTAATGGGAATAGTTTTAAGTGCTTGGGCCGGCAAATTGGTCTGCTTAGCGTAATATTGACACCCTGCACACGTATTAACTATATGCTCGGCATCTGTCTTGGCTGTTAGCCAGAAAAACCCAGCGCGGAATGCTTTTTTGACTATGCTTTTTGATTGAGCATGGTGTCCGCAATCGCCGGCATGGATTTCTTCCAGTATTTCTCTTCCTTCTTCTGGTGAGATGCACCGCTGAAAAATTCCAGAAGTACTGCGTTTATATAAGCAGCCGTCAATTACCGCATATCCTTTGCATCGACGCTGTATTTGTCTTTGCAAGACTTCGTCTGCTCCTTCCGGGTACTTCTGATTGACTAATAAGTTTAAGTACGGAATTGTCCAGTCCGGCTTAACGAGCATGACTTCGATTGATTCAGACGCCAGAGGGTAATCAACATCTCCACCTTTTATGGACGGCTCATGCAAGTGCTGAACGAATACCCCTGGTGGTAAGGTTTTTACCCTTTCTGATCCCATGCGGGCTAGTGCATCCGCGTTCCAATTTTCCTCCCTTTTGATGTGAAGGACCTCGAATCCAAAGAAACAGATGGCGAACTCGTCTACCGTTCTCCGATATTCGGCCATTATAGGGCTTTTTGCGTCCCACGTTTGGTTGAGCTGATGCTGCACCAAATCCGAGTCGCCATAGCACAAGATGCGCTTTACTCCTATTTATTTTGCAATATGCAAGCCATGAAGCAGAGCTTCGTATTCTGCCACGTTATTACTGGCGTTGAAGTGTATTTGTAATACGTACTCCATTGTGTCTCCCTTAGGAGATTTTAAGACTACGCCAGCCCCAGCTCCTTCCTTCATCTTGGATCCGTCGAAGTGCATGATCCAGTACTCGGACTCCGGCATCGGTGTTTTTTCCATTGCTTCCGTCCAGTCGGCAACAAAGTCTGCCAAAACTTGGGATTTTATGGCCGTCCTTGGCTGGTACTTAATGTCGAAGGCTGCCAGCTCAATGCCCCATTTGGCTACTCGGCCGGTTGCCTCCGCATTGTTTATAATATCTCCTAGTGGTGCTTTGCTAACCACTGTTATGGAATGCCCTTGGAAGTAATGGCGCAATTTTCTGGATGCGAAAAATACACCATATGCCAGTTTCTGGTAGTGTGGGTACCTTTGTTTTGACTCGGAAAAAACTTCGCTTATGTAATATACCGGATGTTGATCTGGTATGCTTTGTTCTTCCTTTATCCGCTCCACAACGATTACCGCACTAATAACCCGATTTGTAGCCGTAAGGTATAATAACATGGGTTCTTCGTCTTTTGGCGATGCCAAAATCGGAGCTTTTATCAAAGTTTCCTTCAACTGGGTCAGCGCCGCATCGGCCTCTTCTGTCCATTCGAACTTGTCGGATTTTTTCAGCAGTTTGTAGAGTGGTAAGGCTTTATCCCCTAGCCGACTAATAAATCTGCTGACAGCTGCGGCAGAACCCGTCAATCTTTGGACATCTTTGACGCAGGTAGGTTTCGTGATGTTCAAGATTGCCTTGATCTTTTCCGGGTTAACTTCTATTCCTCTGTGAGAAACGATGAAACCCAGAAGTTTTCCTGAGGGAACCCCGAATACGCACTTAGATGGATTCAACTTCATCTTGTAAGTGCGCAAGTTTTCGAAAGTTTCTCGCAAATCCTCAAGGAGTGTATCTTTTTCCTTGGTTACGACAGCAATATCGTCCACGTAAACATGGACATTTTTGCCAATCTGGCTATGCAGACAACGTTGCATGCAACGCTGGTAGGTTGCACCTGCGTTCTTCAAGCCAAATGACATGGTTACATAATAGTACGTCCCGTACGGGGTTATTAAAGAAGTCTTGATTTGATCTTCCTTTTTCATGCGTATTTGGTGGTACCTGGAGTATGCGTCCAAAAAGCATAAAAGTTCGGAACCTGCAGTGGCGTCTATTATTTGATCGATTCGCGGTAGCGCGAACCTATCTTTCGGACACAACTTGTTCAAACCTGTGTAATCTATACACATTCTAAGAGCAGTAGTGTCTTTCTTCGGTACTAATACCGGATTTGCGGACCAGTCTGTATGGATTACTTCCTTGATGAAATCCGCTGCTAAAAGCCGGATAATTTCCTTGCCAATAGCCTTCCATCTTCTTCCGTCAAATCGACGGAGACCTTGTTTGACGGGTTTTGATCCAGGAATAACCTTGAGTTGGTGCTCAGCAAGTTCCCTGGGTACACCTGGCATGTCAGCTGGACACCAGGCAAAAATATCCCAGTTCTCACGGAGGAACTTGATGAGCTCGCCTTCCTATTTGTCAGTCATCCCAGTCCCTACGACGACAAATTTTGTCGGATCTTTGGGATCTAGGATTACCTGTCTTGTATTCTCGGACGCCTTGAAGCTGTATGTTGGCTTCCGGGTTTCTTTTCCTGCCGACATTTCTGACGGCGATACCTCCTTGGCTAATTCCTTCAGTTCTTCCTTTGCTATGACTCTCTGAGCGCAAAGGGCGTTTTCTTTCTCCAACTCGTTTGCCAGCTTGAAATCACCGGCTATGGTGATTACACCTCCCTTGGGTCCTGGCATTTTCAGCTTGTTATAGATATAACAAGATCTTGCCATGAATTTGGCGAAAGCTGGACGTCCGAGTATTGCGTGATACACGCTTTCGAACGACACTACTTCGAAGGATACTTTTTCCTGCCGGAAGTGATCTTTATCTCCGAAAGTGACATTTAGGGAAATTTCTCCTAGGGATCGTGCTTTCCTGCCAGGAACAATGCCATGGAAGCGTATGTTGCTGTAGTTGAGCTGAGACTCGGAAATCTTCAGATGCTTCAGTGTATCCAGGTACATTATATTAATGCTGGATCCTCCATCCATCAACACTCTTCTTAGTCTAGTGTTTTGAACAATAGGGATTACAACAAGAGCTTGTGTGCCGGGTTCAGGGATATTTCCGGGATGATCAGACTGATCCCAGATTATCGGTGTGTTGGAGTACTTCAAGAATTTCGGGGTTGCCGGAACAACCGCATTTATTTCTCGAAGTGTTCTTTTGGCCACCTTTGCTGACGGAGTTGCTAAGAAAGTTAGCATTGCTTCTCCATCAACTCTCGGAAATTTGGGTTCGCCCTTACGCTGTTGTTCCTGGATTTTTTCGTCAGTGTCCGATTCACTGTCTTCTTTGTCAGCTTCTGGCTTTTGTTTGGCGGGTTTCCTTTTGGAACCCTTCCCTTTATTTCCGGATCCTGCACTGCCTTTCATGTGCTTATTCAGCCGGCATTGCGCGTTTGTATGGGTGGGTTTCCCAAATTCCGACTTAATCCTCTCCCACTCTTCTGGAGTGTAGTTGATTTGATCTGGGTTGCGTCCTTTCCACTTATTCCCCTTTTCTCCTCCAAAGGCTATGTTGACCTCTTTGGGTTTCGTCGTTGTTTCTGGAGTTCCTTTTTTATCAGAACGAGGGGTCTTCTTGGCAAGTATCAGTGATTCGATATTGCCTCCTCTTGCTCTGATGTCGTCTTCGGCTGCGGCGTGCTCATTGGCAGTTGTAAGCATAGATCCGAGATCTTTGTGCTTTTTGTAACCAACCATGAACGGTACGAGTCCGAGTTTTAGGCCATTGACGAAAGCATGCATTGCTTGTACGTCAGTTACTCCAGAGCAACTATTCTTCATTGCTGTCCATCTGGAAATGAAATCCACGTATGGTTCATCCTCGAATTGGGTGCAACGGTTTAGCTGGTTGATGCTGTTCGGGCGTTTGTACGTTCCCCGGAAATGCTGAGTGAATACTCTAGCCATATCATCCCAGCTGTCGACTGTTCTTGATGGTAATCCATTGATCCAATCTCTGGCTCCGTCCAGCAACATTAGGGGAAGAAACTTGACAGCTTCCAGGTCTGTCCCATTGTTGATCTGGACGGCTGTATAGTAATCCGAGAGCCAGGTATCCGGGTTTGTGCTGCCGGTGTATTTCTGGTACGTTGGACCGACCTTGGCAAAGCCAGAATGCAGGGTTATTCTTCGGATCCTGTCAGTAAAACACTTAGGACCAAAGTATAGATCATCCTTTTCTGCTCTATCAATGTGTGCACAATATCTTCCGGCTGAATGGACAGAAGGGGATCTGCTCCTTTCTCTTCCATTGTTGCGCGAACGCGCTTTTCCGGGATTATTTCTATCTCTTCCGTGGTCACGCCCTTTTGGATTAGGCGGAGTTCTGCTCCTGTGCCTTTCTTTGTTCTTAGGAGGTGTCCGGGATCTCTCACGCCTGTGAGGTATATCGTATCTTCCAGCTTTCTCAGCTGGGTTTCTCGGAGGTGGCATTATTTTGCCGTCGTTCCGGTGTTTGTCTTCCTGATCATGGGGTTTATGTCCATCTTTCGGGAGATGGGATCCGGTCCTAGACGCTGCATCCCGGTTGTCGTTTTCTTGTCTTTTCTCGGATCCTCTTTTTTATCCTTTGAGTTGTCTGAATCCCCGGGTTCTTCCGGTCCAGGTGCTCCAGCAGCGCAAGTAGCTGTTTTGCATAGGGCGGAGTTATCGTGCAGCCTCCCTGATCGCTCTTGGGCGCGCTGTTGTTGTTGCAATGCTTTTCCTAAGAAAGCATACACCCCTTGGAGTTTTTCCCCGTTGGAGTACAGATCGTTGTTAAGAATCGCGAACGCTGCTTCCGCGTTTTCTGCTGCGGTCTTGAATATTGGTTCGCCCTTGGCATCTTTGCCGTTTACCTGCTTTTGCCAAGATGGGTTATGGAACCTTTCTGTTGGCGGCAGTTCTTCCGGTCTTGCGATTCCGGGTAACCTAGTAGGTTTTAACGCGGATCTATTCTTTCTCTCGTACTCCTCTATTTCTTCCTTCATGACCTTGATGTCATTATGGGTTTGTTGGAGATGTTGCCGAGATCTGAGTAGATGTTGCTGTTGCCGTTGGAAAGCTTGTCTCCTGGCTTCCAGCATCTCAGGGGGTTCATCTGGTCCCACTGGTGTTTGCAATAGCTCTTGCTCTTCCTGTTCCGTCATTGGCGGAGCAGTGATTTCTTTGGATTTCTTCTCCGCAGGCTTCGTTCTGCTAGCATCTCCTACTTCCAGGTTTTCATCAGCGAGATCAGCTGATTTTTTCTTCCGGATTTTGTATTGGAGTTTCCTAGCAGCACGGTGCTTTTTCTTGGAAGAGGGAGGTTTTTTGACAGGTTCATCTTCTGTCATCTCCTTGACATTGGGGAATACCGGAGAAGTTTCTCCGTCTTCTCTCTCTTCCTCTGGCGGAGGGGTTTTAGGGCTTTCCTGGCTGCCGGCGTCCGTGGTATCAGCCGGTTTCGCCATTAGAACTTCATGGAATCCCTCTTGAAAGGACTTAACTTTCTTTTCGAAGTCGTCCTCATCTTCGGAATCGAAATCGTCCGATTCGGTTTCCGACTCTAATCTTGCCTCGATAGCGGCTAAAACTGAGTCGGCTTCCGAGTTCGTCGTCTTGTTGACGGATGTCGGATCTTCCACATCCGTGGATGCGGGGTCTTCCCTCTCTGTGACGGGTATCGGATCTTCCGTCTCTGCGACGGGTGTATTGTTGTCTGCCTCTTGCACGGGATTTCCGTCATCCGTGTTTTCGGCGACTGTGGACTGCACCATGCCGATGAAGTGTAAGTCACTTTTTTGTCGGCGATCTGAGCAGAATCCGGTATCATAGTCATCTTCGACTGGGTATAGGGCGGGTGGGATAAATTTGCTTCCACCGCAAAACCCCATTGCTTCTGCAGTTAATCCGATAAAGATGTTAGCAGATCCTATCGGTAACACGCAGGCACTTACCAGGTGGTTTTGCGCCGGTATGTAGGATCCGTTGTCGAGGAAGCGTCCGACGTCGTCGTCGAATTCCAGGCTTCCGACAGTGATTGATCTTCCGATTCCGCCAAGTATCCCAGATCGGAACTTCACGCCTGACGTCGTTTGCCCCACGGTGGGCGCCAACTGTCGAGACATCGTAGTAGTTTTCATAGACGGGGGTGCCATGAGACTACGGTAGAGACGCGGGGTAACGGGATCGCGTAGTGAATACAGAACACATGATTTACCCAGGTTTGGTACGTCGCGACAGTACGACGTGCCTACTCCTGCACTTCTCACTATTCAGGACTAAAGCCTGTAAACAGGGTTACAATATGAGAGTTTAGATCTAAGCTACTCGACGAGGATGAGCTTCTCGGCGAGTTGGCGTAGAGCTTCTTTGTTATTCGTTCCTTGTTTAATCTATCTCCCGTCCGGCTTTATATAATAGCCGGATTAGGGCTTACAGAATAGGAAACCTACAGGACTACGGTAACTTGTAACTTGGAAGGCAAGGAATCCGTCTTCTCCTCCAAGCCAGATCACCTGGGCCGTGATCCGGGTTCTTCTAGAATCCAGCTTCTGTGCATCGGGTTACTGGGCCGCCCAATGGACCTGAGCCCACTACCACTTAGGCCACCCTGGTAATCCGGCACTTTATCTACCATCTTCTATACCCCTATTTGGTATATATCCGACACGTCCTCTAGAAGGAAGCTGGTGATAATTATCACAAAGCTCTGATCAAAGTTCATACTAAGATCGTAGGCGTGCAAGAATGTGTTCCGCACTAAATGGTGTAGCAATATTGTTATGATCATCATGTTAAAGAAACATGACACACCTATGAACTACGAAGAAAGAATTACTAAAACCGTGGGCGTGCGAGAAAGTGTTCTGCACTAAGAGGTATGACAATTCAGTCATGACCTTCGTGTTGATGAAACATGAAAAACCTATGGACTACAAGGAAGCGATGGTGGACCTAAGTCCCCGGTAGGGTTCCTTCCTAAAAAACAACGCTTCCGCAAGATGGCCCCACGGTGGACGCCAACTGTCGTGGGGTTGTCACGGCAAGTGTCCTCGTAGGAGAACTAGATTGTGAAGGTATCGCTTCTAAATAAAGTATCGGAAGGGTTATGGCGGAAACGAGAGACGCAAGTTTACCCAGGTTCGGCCCCTCTATGGAGGGTAAAACCTACTCCTCTTCTTTACTATAGGTGATTCGAGGTCTTGATTACAAGGAGCAATTATAGCTTCCGATATCTCGATTGCTATTGCTATGAACTAGAACTTAAATTTCTACATCCTAGGAACCCACCTTATATAGTGGATGGGTTCGTGGACTTACAGAAGGATCCGGGTTACACCCAAAGTCGAAGTCCTGGCCTAATCCGTCAGGAATCCTTTTGCCGGTTTATGACGGGAATCGGGTCTTGTCTCAAGGCCGGTTTCTGGAATCTCCACCGGGCCTCAGAGTTCTTGTGCTTCGCTCCGTCTTCCAGGTCCCAGGTATTCTCCATGGGGCGGGATTTGATTGTTCAGTGGGGTAACCAGTATCTGGGCCTCCAGCCTAGATCTGGTTTCT
The DNA here is from genome assembly GCA_028641055.1 of Alopecurus myosuroides. Lineage (NCBI taxonomy): Eukaryota > Viridiplantae > Streptophyta > Magnoliopsida > Poales > Poaceae > Alopecurus > Alopecurus myosuroides. Next base: position 373,867,009 of record CM054058.1, on the reverse strand, counting down.
TCCGTTGTTCTTTGATGAACCAGATTCTCCGGTGAGACGGTTCTTCCTGTAAACCAGCTCTTGGCCTTTGGCCAACACCATATTAAGAGCAGCGTAGCTCGGGGACCCCCTTAGTCATTTCCACCAACATACCCCTGCCTCCCACTATATATACTCCCCTCCCATGAGAGAATACACAAAAATTGGCCTTTGTGCCTATTCTCTCTATCTATTAGAATTAGAGCTTCTTCTAATTGGGTTCTTGAGGTGTACTCTCCCAATTATAGCTAGCTCTAATCTCCAATTCTCTCTCATGTGTTGAGAACACAAGTCTCATATAGATCTAATCCAGTTGATTAGATCTACCACTAAAGCTACATCGAAAGGTTTTTCTCTCTTCGTTAGCGACGAGTCCTGGACAGCAGAGCACTGGTAGGTTGACACAAGTGGATGCGTGGATACTATAACATGGATTACATGTCTGTTCCTTAACGATGGAGCTAGCAACATCCTTGCATCTAGGCCTAGCTATGAGGATCTACGACTGTTCAGAATGTACTGCAACTACACCGTTCTTCCGCTGCCAATATTCGTACGTATTAGATCATCACATATATGGGTATGCTTCATTACCTTTATAGTAGATCTTGGCGGTTACATTGAACACAAATTATTTAAATTCTGCAAATACACTAGTAATTTTATTGCAGTTGACATTACTCATGAGGTAAACAGGTTGAAAGTTGAGCCATGCTAAACAACCATCTTACTTTGTATCGGTATTAGCACTCTTAGAATATAAAACTTAAAATTTACGGTTCACGCAAAGTTTATTTGATAGTTGAACCATGTGGTTTGTGTAACATTTATATAGATTCTTCTCGGAATACAAGGTTGATTGTTCTCTGACCAAGACATAGTTTGCCACTACTTAATAAGCTTTTAATTTGTTATACGTTAACATGTTTTTGATTCATAACTTGTTCTTGAGAAGTTTTATGAGAAAAGGTTGTTGTTACACAAGTCTAAAGGTACTTGTAGTAGAATAACTACACCATGTGTTTTAACTTTTCATATCGGGCATGCATGATCAATGTGTAACTTTCCTTAGAAACAATAGCGGTAGTTTACTTCTTCGTGGGAATAATTATCACACTCTCGACAATCTAGCGTAAAGTAAATAACTCAAATAAATAACGGTCCAGAAGGAAGATTTAAATGAACATACAAATATGAAAACTCTAAGAAATAATGACATCAAATTATATATGATTTGCCAACTTTAAACCATATGTCAAACCAAGGGGCAAGGAAGAGAACGGATGGAATTGAGTTGTGAACTAAAATATATGGTCTAAATGAGTAGAAACTAAATAAATTTAAATGGGAAATTTATTTCGAAAGGTCTAAACATGGACAATATGGTTCAGTAGAGGTGTGGACTTGGTCCATGCAAACCCGCATGTTGACCCAATGGACACATGGCGTGTGGTGGTTGGTGGCTAGCGCTGACACGGAGTCAAGTGGTGATGACATGGACACGTGGAGATAAAGATAAAATGATCTTTATGAGAATTTTTGTCAAAATTTAGTTTGAAAAACGAATCATGTCATTTTTATAATACCAAAACACTTTTGAATTTCAATAAAATACTAGTAAATCAACTAAATTATTATGGGTTTTGGAAAATAGTTTACACCAAACTGAAATTTTATGAAAAATCATTTATCTATATAATGTCTCTTGAGGCCTTTAATGAATCCCCAAATTAAGTTTTAGTGTTCAATATACCCCATTTTTTGGAAGATCGAGATATGCAAATGGATAATTTTAATGTGTAAGTAAGACCAAATATAATAGTTTTATTTAAAACTTTTAAATCCTCAGAAAACTGAACAAACCCAATGGAAAATTTCAATCGATTCAAGTATATAATTTCATACTTAACATTGAAAATTTTAATTTTGGGGATGTTACAGACACATTCTCATAAAAACCGTGACAAATCATCGTATTCTATCAATACGAAGAGGCCGTTTTGTAAAAAGACTTACTCCCTATTCAAATTTTTACTCTGTATGTTAGGTTTGCCTTAGGTTAAACTTTCCAACGTTTTGCCAAGTTTATAGAAAAAATATCAACATTCACGGTATAAAATCAATACTATTCGATTCATTATGGGATATATTTTCATATTGTACCGATTTGGTATTATAAATGTTCGTATTTTTCCCTATAAAAATGGTTAAACTTTAGAACATTTGACTTAAGACATATCTAATATGGGAGGCAAAAGTACCGGAGAGTAATATATATCTCGACGAATTGGTTATTTCTGAAACTTTGAAAATTTTCATTTATACGTGATACCTACAGTGTGCATATCAGATTTCGTATATGTGCATGCCTTGATGAACATTAAGGATTATTTATTCCAATTATTTTAAAGCATTTTGAAGGGAACGAAGAGGAGAGAGAATATGGGAACGAAGAGGAGAGAGAATCTGCTTTGCCGACAAGGCTAATCGCAGGTCACATTTTAGTTTCTTTGTCTGGCACAGCGTCGGCCGGTCTCGTCTGTGTGTAATAGTTAGCGAACCAAATTGACAAGCGATATGCGACAAGGTTTGTAGACTGCGAGTTCGAAGAGGCGTGGGACAACTACTTTGCTGCCAGTATACATTGCTGTATCCATTCTACTACTACTGCAAACCCATGTACGTTGGATTGGGGTATACAAGGTCGCAAGTACTGTATATGCCTGAATCCATTCGTCGCAACGCAGGGTCTCGACAAACTGATCTGCAGTTTGAATGTATCAGTTAGACTGTCAGTGCGGTTGCATCGAGGACTAGGAAACACGCAAAGAGACCCAATTAAGGAAGAGGACGATGTGAGCTGACAGGGCCAAGGCAGGTGACGGCACGAAGTTGACTTGGAACGGAGTCTTGGCCATATCACGCCCCGCTTTGCTGGACACACTCGTCGTCCACGTCTCGGGGGGCTAACCAAGGACCGGCATGCAGATGGCACACCGGCGCGACGGAAAACGACCAGGGATGCAGCGTGTCCGGGCGTGGTCTCGCAAGTCTGCGGCATGCAGAACAAGTCGGAAGAAGCAGTGGGCCAACGAATGGCGACTGCACGCCACCTTTTCGCTTTCCTAGCTAGCGGTAGTGGCACGCAGCAGTCAACACGCCCATGTCTGCATCTTGTACTACAGTACTACTCCACATACGCGGTGTGTGGCCAGGGAGTTGGGAGAGGACAAACTAGTCGCTTGCATGAGCCCATCAAGTCGAGGAGTTCCTTTTTTCTAGCTGCAGCTCGTGAGAGAAGCCGCCAGCAGAAAATTTACAAGTACTATACTATCTACTCCCTCCATTTCATATTAGATAACTCTCAACTAGATGTATTTAGTACTAAAATATGTCTAGATACATCTATATGAGAATCATCTAATATGGAACGGAGGGAGTAGATACATGGAGAGAAAGATGTTTTTGGCTCCCACGAGTTCCTTTGGTCTCGTATATTAAAAATAAATAAAAAATGGTATTTTGTAAGGTTTCAAAACAATTTACATGGATGTACATGTTTTTTGCTAGATAAACGTTGTGTTGCTGCCTATATAACAATCACAAAATCATGACTTGAAAAAAACCCCGGTACAATCCACATCTACACTTCCCCACCCGTCTCACGCGTGAGTCAACACATTATTGAACGATGTTATATGGAGTAGTACTCCACCATATCCTCAACCTCTTATACCGGCCACGCGTGGGGCTCTTCCATGCATCTATAACACGTACCCGATGCCTCCCAACGGAGGCACCGTTTTCGCCTAAAACTCTAACCAATTGACATGCTATCAGAGCGACTCTTCTCCCCGACCTAGTCATCATTCCCCTAAGATCAAAATCCAGACCCCAAGACACGACCAAAACCCTCGACAATCATGCCACAAATCGGAAAACACCATCCGATCTCACGTCCAAGAACCAAGATCCAATCACAAAACCAAGGCTACAATCAAAACCCACGACAATTAAATCCATAGATCGAATAACCATGACCCAAATCCTAAAAACCAAGAAACCACAACCAATCAAGCATGTCTTCGTCAACAAACCCTGTCAGCCTCACCTCTGCCCTAGGCTCGCCACCATCCCAGAAGCTGAATCGCGCGAACTTCCTCTTCTGGAAGACGCTCGTCTCCCCCGTCATACGTAGTGCTCAAGCTGGAGGTCTGCTCGACGGAACGGATGCTGCACTACCGAAAACCATGGAGTCCAACGCTGACAATGGGCAGAAGGTCTCCATCCCAAACCCTGCCTACGCCGCATGGGTGGTCAAGGAACAGTCTGTTCTAACCTTCCTCCTCAACTCATTTTCGCCGGAGATCTTAGCGCATGTGGTTGGTCTTGAGACCACTGCCGAGGTATGGAACGTTATAACTACCATGTTGTCCTCTGACTCCCGATCCAGAATCAACAGCCTCCACGGAAATCTCAACAACACGAAGAAGAACGAGCTCACCGCCGCCCAATGCTTCGCCAAGATGAAGGGCTTCTCCTCCGAGCTTGCATCCGCTGGAAAGATCGTCGAGGAAGACGGCCTGGTTGGGTACATCCTTAATGGGCTCGACGGCTCCTACGACCCCGTCATCGCATCCGCCAACGCCAACACCAACGATAACCTCGACGACCTCTTCAGCCAAATCTGTGCCCATGACACTCGCCAGGCCATGCTGGCCGAAACTGGCCAGAGCGTGGGCTTCACCTCCTCCGCCAACGTGGCTCAGTGTGGCAGCGGCAGTCGCCCCACTGGAGATGGTGACCGCAGACGTCAGGACTATCGTGGCGGCGACCACGGACAGGACTTCCGTGTCGGTGACCGTGGTAACCGTGGCGACGTCTGGCACAACCGCGAGGACACCGCCGCCGTGACGACGGGTGGCGCCAAGATGATGGAGACGGTGCGCACTACCATTATGATCAGCGCCGTCACAATGATGGTGACCGTCGTGACCAAGGTCGCCGTGATGATGGAGGAAGACGCGATGGTGGTGATTGCCACCGTCGCCATGATGGATGCGGCCGTCGTGATTGTGCTCCCACACCCTACGTGGACTTGCCAAATTTGCAAGATTCACGGCCACTCTGCTTCGGACTGCTAGTAGCACTACAAGAACAACAACGACTCCGACGGTGATAGTGAGCACGTCCAGAAGACTGCAAATGTGCATCATATGGTGTTGATACCAATTGGTACTCTAACACCGGTGCCACTGATCACATCACTAGAGCACTCAACAAGATGACAACACATGAGAAGTACAAGGGCCATGACTGTGTTCACACAGCCGATGGTCAAGGTATGCCCATAAGCCATATTGGTTACTCAACTTTGCAAACCTCTCATACATCTTTGCATCTGAATAATATTCTACATGTTCTTAATGCCAACATAAATCTTATATCTATACATAAGCTTGCTCTTGATAACAATGTATTCATTGAATTCCATGCTTCTTTCTTTTTGATTAAGGATCAGGACACAAGAAGAATTTTGGTTGAATGTCACTGTCATGGTGGTCTTTATCCATTAGTACCATTTTCTTCGGAGTCATCCAAGCATTGTTTCATCACAATAAAACCATCATCCCCTACATGACATGGTCGATTAGGGCACCCTTCATTGTTTGTAGTTAAACAAGTTCTTAGGAAAAATGATCTAGATTATTCTCCAAAAAAAATCCTTACATATGTAATTCTTGTCAACTAGCTAAGAGTCATCAATTGCCATATCCTATCTCTACGAGTGTTTCCACTGTTCCCTTGGAACAAGTGTTTTCTGGTGTATGGAGCCCTGTCCCCGCTTCTGTGGGCAAGCACACTTATTATGTAAACTTCATTGATGATTTTAGTAAATTTACTTAGATTTACTTGCTTAAGAAACGTTTCTATGTGTATCAAGTGTTTCTTAATTTCCAACAACTTGTTGAACGTAAGTTTGATTGCAAAATCATAACTATGCAAACTGATTGTGGTGGTGAATATGAAAAACTCAACACTTTCTTTCAACAAGTTGGCATCATACATCATGTTTCTTGCCCTCATTCATATCAACAAAATGGTTCCGCAGAACGTAAACATCGTCACATTGTAGAGGTTGGGTTGGCTCTTCTTGCTCATGCATCCATGCCATTTAAGTTTTGGGATGAACCATTCCTTACAACAACCTTTCTTATAAATTTACTCCCTAATAAGGTCCTAAAATTTGAGTCTCCTGTTGAACGTCTGTTACACACAAAGCCAAACTATGATTCCCTACGCATTTTTGGTTGCGCATGTTGGCCAAATCTCCGTCCTTACAATAAACGTGAAATTGTTTTCGCTCTACCCGTTATGTCTTCTTAGGGTATAGCCCTCGTCAAAAGGGAGTAAAATGCCTTGAACTGGCCGTATCTACATATCTCGTGATGTAGTATTCGATGAACATGTTTTTCCCTTTGCTTCTACGCACAAAAATGTTGGTGTTCTTCTTCGTCAACAAATACTTCTTCTACCCCCACACACACCTATTTCCAATGGGATGTAAATATTGATGACCATATGCCTTTGCCAGTTGTACCTATTAATAATCCTAGACAGGACGGGGAAGAACTAGAAGCACAAAATCTAGATGAAAATGGTGAAGAAAACAGCCAAAACGGTGCTCAAACGGATGCGGAAGAACACAAATTTAGCACTAAAAACAATGTTGATTCAAGTGGTGCAGTATCGGATCACGAGTCCACATACACCCATGCAGATTTGCGTGCACCTGACGCCAATGAGGAGATCGAGGCGCGCATGCGTGCTCCCTTCCCTGACCAGTCGACAACGAACACGTCTTCACCAGTCCCCGTGCCCCCACGCGTGAATCCTCCCAACCAATCGCGTCGCCTAACCGCGCTAGTGGTGGGACCCCCCGACTGGTCCTGTCGCTCGGTCGCGTCACCGGTCGACCACGCCAATGATTGCGCCAATGATGACGCCTCAGCGGACGAGCAGACGGACGAGCTGTCTCCCGACACTCCTTGTGGTCATTCCAGAGCCGCCACGTCGCGCCCTGGGGCGGAGGAGGAATCTGAGGCGAATCCGCATGGATCCTAGGCCGATTCGCCTGGATGGTCTGCGCCATCTTCACCTGTAGCACCTCCTATGCCTCCTGCTGCATCACGCACACGTCTTCAAAAAGGTGTACGAAAATCCAAAAGATATACAGATGGGACCGTCAGGTATGATGTGTGTAGAAAACCGAAAAAATATGTTTATGATGCTGTCAAAATTGGTATGCTTGCTTCCACAGGAGAGCCCACATCTCTTTCTGAAGCACTTAATGATCCCAGCTGGCGCAAAGCAATGGAGGACGAGTATGGTGCTTTGCTTCAAAACAAAACTTTGCACCTTGTTCCTCATAGCTCCAACAAGAATTTGATTGACTGTAACTGGGTATATCGGATTAAGAGACATGTTGATGGCACAATTGATAGGTACAAGACACGACTCATTGCGAAAGGGTTCAAACAAAGATATGGTATAGATTATGAGGACACCTTCAGTCCTTTTGTTAAATGTGCAACTATTAGACTTGTCTTAGAAGTTGCGGTCTCTCGAGGATAGAGTTTACGGCAGCTAGATGTCAAGAACGTGTTTCTTGCATGGTGTTCTGAAAGAAGAGGTTTACATGAAATAGCCCCCGGGTTTTGAAAATCATGAGAACTCTCACCACATCTGCAAACTTGATAAATCCCTTTATGGTCTCAAACAGGCTCCAAGGGCTTGTACTCTCGGCTTAGCTCCAAGTTGCATGACCTTGGATTTGTTCCATCTAAACATGACACCTCATTATTCTTATATCAAAACTCAGGAGTTAGCCTGTTTATTTTGATTTATGTTGATGATATCATAGTAGCAAGTTCTTCTGATGAAGCTATTCCTGCCTTGTTACAAGATCTTAATGTTCACTTTGCTATCAAGGATCTTGGTGACTTACATTATTTCTTGGGTATTAAGGTTAAGAGGACTCAAAGTGGCTTGTTCTTGACACAAGCAATATATATTAATGACTTACTAGATCGAGTTGTTATGAAAAGCTGCAAACCTGCTCCCACACCATTGTCCACCACAGAAACTCTATCTTTGCATGAAGGAACACTTCTTGGCCCCGATGACAGTACATAATACAGAAGCATAGTTGGTGCACTCCAGTACTTAAACCTTACACGTCTAGATATATCTTTTGCGGTGAACAAAGTTGCTAAATATCTTCATGCCCCACAACAGCTCATTGGACAGCCACCAAGAGGATCTTGAGATATGTTCAAAACACGGTGAATGTTGGTATTATTTTCTTGCACTCACCATCCACACTTTTGAGCGCCTTTTCAGATGCAGACTAGTCTGACTATCTTGATGATAGAAGGTCCACTGGAGGTTTTGCCATCTTCTTTGGACCTAATCTTATTTCTTGGAGTGCTCGCAAACAAGCAACGGTATCACGTTCAAGTACTGAAGCTGAATATAAATCTTTAGCAAATGCTACTTCAGAGTTGATATGGGTTGAAACATTACTTCATGAGCTTGGAGGAAAAATGATGCAAAAGCCATGCCTTTGGTGTGACAATTTAGGTGCTACCTATTTGTCATCTAAACCTATCTTTCATACCCGTACAAAACATATAGATATAGATTATCATTTTGTAAGAGAAAGAGTATCAAATAAACAGTTAGAGGTAAAGTTTATTTCTAGTAAGGATCAATTAGCTAATGGGTTTACCAAAACTCTTCCCGTTAAGAATCTAGATGAGTTCAAGCATAATCTAAACCGTTGTAAAAGTTTAGATTAAGTGAGTGTGTTGAACGAATGTATATCTCTGAGGATATGTATGGAGTACTACTACACCATATCCTCAACCTCTTGTACCGGCCACGCGTCGGGCTCTTCCACGCATATATACCATGTACCCAAGACTCCCAACAGAGGCATCGTTTCCGCCTAAAGGCCTAACCATCGACACACATAACCGGAGGAGAGCGAGGGCGAGTGAATCTTACGTATGACTCAAAAGGCCTATAATTGAAAAAATAGGGGGCGACAGAAAATTTTAAATAAATCCCGAAAGTCAAGAACTCGAACTAAAAACCATGTGCTATGATACCATATCATGTTTCATGTATTAGCCAACTGTAAGCAAAAGTACGAACTTATGTAAAGGGCCGATACAATCCACATATACAATTCACACACAAGTTATCTACATATCAACACAGTTTTGCTAGATAATATGCCAGACTACAAAAATCACAAAATCATAACTCTGAAAAAGGTAACCGAGCTTATTTTACTTGCAATTAATATTCTTCTTTTTATATGCAGATCACATAGGAAAAGATATTCCGTTGCAAATTTGATCCTACATAGTATATGCATGTATTTGTATGTTTTTATAGAAATTTTCGACACGTAAAAACAAACTTTCAATTAAAAAAAGGATCATTGGAGCTTGGCAGGTACAAGTGATTTCCGATACATGTAGGTCTACTTACGCTATTCCTTAGTTATAGCGCTTAACTTGTTTAGGGCACTCCAAGTCTGTCCGCCTTCGGTGTAAGCTAGTCACCGGCATTAGGCAATAATTAGTGGCCATGCATATATGAGATTTTATTTGCTAACCATGTATTCCACATGGTATGCATATATGGACAGGAGTACTTAACGTTTGGGTTTTTGACAAGTCCTGGTTGATAATTATTGTGGTCACGACTCAATAGTTAATTGATCGAAAACTAGCTACTTCCCAACTGGGCAGTAACCAGTCACATCCTGCTATTGAAACCATGCCCGCCATGGTCACGCATCAAGAAATTGCGTTGCACTGACAAATCTTCAAGAATAAGCCGACCTCTCCCTCTCTCTCTCTCTCTCTCTCTCTCTCTCTCTCTCTCTCTCTCTCTCTCTCTCTCTCTCTCTCTCTCTCTCTCTCTCTCTCTCTCTCTCTCTCTCTCTCTCCCTCTCTCTCCCTCTCTCTCTCCAAAAACAGGTACTATCGGATCGGGTGAATTAGAGAATAGGGTCGTTAAGGTGGGGGTGAAAACTGCAATTACAATGGCCTCGTATACGGTACTATTAAGATGCACGCGAAAATTCATAGAGCATATGCCTTTCAACCATGAGGAGAGGGATCATGACTCAACCAGTCCAATGACTTCAGTCTCCCAAAGAAATGATTCACCAAATCGATCACCCGATCGGTAGGCTAACCAACAATGAACAGATTTCAAAGACAGACATACGCCATTGGAACATCGAAAGGAGAATACTAGAGAGTGGGCAGGACGTACACTAGAGGCCTACAACACATTGACGGGTCAAATATTTCGCCGCAGCGTTATCTCTCACATAAATTAATGGGCATGCAGCCGTTTACCTCCTGCTGTTAGTTGGATCGCTATCAGTCTCCAGTTTTGTTACCAATTAGTCCTAACATTTGGATTATATACCTGGTGCCGTGTTAACTCGTGCATACATGAACCAACCGAAAATAGAAGAAGCAGATCAAAATGTCTCTGTAAGGTTAGCTGAATTTGCACCTAGATCTATATGACAGTCTTGCTCGAATGTTGATCTTAGACTGGATTATACGACCTTCTGGAATCCGAACTCTCTGCAATAATACAATATTAATGGAATACTTACTAGTATTATTCAACTGAAGCAATGCCTCCAAAAAAGGACGCTTTACTCTTTGAAAATTGAAGTAGATGCTTCAAGAAAGAAATATATCTAACAATCTTGTAAACGAACGCAGATAGTCTTAACGCAAGCTGAGGTCAGATTCAGGCATAGAACACCAGAAAAGAGATCCAAGAAGGGTATCCTTCTGCAAGAGCCACCATTTTCCAATTTGGTGTACAGCTCAGGGAGTCAATGCCTGTTGGTTTCAGCCTTGAAAATCGGTCTCCTTATCTCTCTCTGCCTTGACTTTGATTCCTTTTATCCGGTACTTTGAAAGAGTGGCCGTTGCATAAAGGAAAGATTGGACCTTGTAGAATTTCGATAGGTGAAAGCTGAACTGACAGATAAAACCACCTGGCGACAAAGTGGACTTCAAGTCGATTAGGTCGTTTTAGTCGTTCCAACTTTGGAAATCAATATTGCAACTACTTAGGCATCCGGATTGCGTGTCTGCTTGATATACAACAGTCAAAAGGGCACCCTCTATTTTTGAACAAGTTACTTCAAGCATTAGACATTCATGCCTAGTTGCCGATATGCGGGATATATACTCTTATAGCAAGGGCTAAGGAGGGTGGTCAACTGTTCCACATTTGGTGGATGGGCGTGTTTTCATCCTTCAATGTGCTGATGACAATATCATTTTTGTGGAATGTGATATGAAAAAGGTTGTGAATATGAAACTAATTCTATGCAAGTTTGAGCAATTGTCTAGTTTCAATATTAATTTTTGCAAGAGTGAAATATGTTCCTTTGTTCAAGCGAAAGAAGTGTATGATTGCCTTGAGAGAAAAGTTGTGTAATTGGAAGGGAAAGTTACTTACCTATGATGGGAGCCTTGTTCTTATCAATTTTGTTCTTACTAGTCTCGCAATGTTAATGGTGTCATTGTTTGGAGTGCCAAAAGGGGTTCAAAAGAGAATGGTCCTCGGTCAAGATTTTCTAGCAGTGCGACAGCATAATTGGAAATATCGGTTGAAAAAGGGAGTGTTTTCTCAAACAAAAGATCAAGACGGTCTAAGACGGTCTAGATATTGAAAACCTCAAAATTAAGCACAACTGTTTCATCAACAAATGGCGGTTCCAAACTATTAAACATGACGATTGTGGCAAGAGCTTCTTCGTAATAAATAACGATATGCCAATTTTTTTTAACCAAGTGTCCTTGAAACCCACCAATTCTCCCTTCTAGAAGGGGTTAATGAGGATGAAGGAAGAGTTCTTTAGAAGAGGAGGTTTCATTGTTAAAAAAGGTTTAGTACATGTTTCTCGGAAGACACTCGGTTAGGTGACAATCCTCTCGCACAACAATGTGCATCTCTATATAATGTTGTCCAAACGAAACAAGTTACAGTGGCAGAGGTAATGTAAAATACATATCTGAATATTGCCTTTAGGAGATCCTTAATAGGGGACAAATGGGTGGTCTCGCTTAATCTTGTCGAAATGTTGATGTCCATCCAATTGCCAGATGATCATGATACTTTTAGTTGGAAGAAATAATTATTTTTTGAGATAAACATATTTGAAAACTCACTTGTTTTACTATTTTTTTTGTGAAATTTTAGAATTATATAAAAAAATGAAAACACAGATCCGATCCGATCTTAACACAAAGTGATGGGCCCAAGGGCTTCAAATTTCCGGTTAGTTCTTACATTCGCATAGATATTCTGGCCGAAAAAATCTTGAGAGTTGAGACCCAGCTGAAGTTCTGCAGGCCGCAGGGGATCTCCTAGCAATTTTCGCGAAACAGCAGCCTACGTGTACCTCTGCTTGCCAGGCCCAGCCCATCAGCGCGTGGCGACTGTTTCTGCTATTTGATGGATCGCTAGTTTTCCGTTTCTCTACTTCTTCGTTCATGCTTTTTTTTGTGCCACGTTTTTCTTTCTACAAGCTGGTTCGTGCTTCTTTCTTGTACATATGGTTACAATTTTTTTCTTGTTTGGTTGATTTTTATCTACTAGCAAAATATGCCCGTGCGTTGCACCGGGATTATAAAAAATCACCCGTTGATAACCTAATGGATCAACAGCGAGATATTATCTCTCTTATGGAGACATTAATCAAAGCTTTAGCCATGTTAATGTATTTATTTACCAACAGTGTTAAACATAAAAGGTGCATTGAAACATAACCTGTTCATTTATGAAGGGCTAACCTTCAATTATAAAAGCATCAACAACTGACCTTAACGCATTGGATCTGTGTTGATATCCATTGCAATCTCTTTTGGCAAATGGAGACACGTCCATCCCATTAGACATACACCAATAGAGAGAAGAAAAAATGAGCTATATTCATATAACACTACTTATAAATGACACGTCACTTGTCATTGTACATAATTGATTAATTTAAATATGTAAATTATATTTCTCGGTTAATTCACCAAGTGTAAGTAATATTATGATATCCAATATGTCTCTATGTTGCTACAGATTAATTTTCGTAATAAATAACTTTTAGGGTATGGAGAAATTCATGAAAATCACTTTTTTTACAACACAAAACATTCACATTAGACGATCTTGAACCCCATGGGATGAATTTTGTGGTGTATCCAGTTGATTGAACTCCTTGCGACAGACCCTAACTCATACTTGAAGTATGTTGCATGTCCTTGTGGCATGCTGAAGTGGGGGACCTCGAGGCGGCCGGCCTTGCTGGTCACAATGATATCAATCGCCTTGACGAAGCGACTGAAATGTCGGCGTGTCAGGTTCCAGGCTGCCGCGGATGTTTCTGGCGCCAATGACATTGACCTCCATGTATCAAAAGCCCATCTCGCGGTTTGGTGTGATGTCATTGTTTACGTCCTTGAAGATGATGGATAAGGGCATCTCCAGTCGTCCCCCCCCCCCCCCAGAGCCCCCCAGGACGCAAATTAGCGCCGTTTTGCGCGAAAAGCGCCGTTTTTTCACCAGTCGCTCCCCCCAGGACCTGAAAAAGCGCTGTTTCGGCGGAAATTAGCGCCGCCGCCCCCAGGCGGAACCCAACCCGTTGGGTTCAGCCGGGGGGGGGGGGGGGGGGGGGCGGCGAAAGGAAAAGCGCGCGTGGGCCAGCGCTGTCGGCGAGGGGAGCGCTATTTGCCCACTTTCCCCACCCCGACTCGTCTTTTCTGCTCGCCCGCCTCGCCGTCGCCACCCCGCCGGCCGCACCCCACGCCGCCGCTGTCGGCCACCATCGCACAAGAGCGACGAGACAAACCACCGCCGGCTAGTCCACCACATCGTCGCCGCCGTTCGATCGAGTCTCCGCCGCGGAGGAGGTTGTGCCCGGTGAGCCGCGTCCACCGCCCGCAAGGTGTTCGACGCTCTGTCCGAGCCATGGACTCCGACGCCGATGAGATGCTCGCCGAGCTATTCGACGAGGAAGACCAGGCCGCCATCGACGACGAGGAGCACCTGCTCGTCCTGAGCTGCCTGGCCGGATTGCTGGCCCAGGACGCCGCGCCGCGCCACGCTGGATCGAAGCCCGGTCGCCGCAAGAGCAGGCCGAGGCAGCGGTACGAGGGCTACTGCATCCTCTACTCCGACTACTTCGCCGAGGATCCCACCAACGACGAGAAGGTGTTCCGGCGTCGTTTCAGGATAAAACGCACGCTTTTCCTCAAGATCATGCATGCCATCCGGGAGTTCGACACCTACTTCAAGTTGAAGAAGGACTGCACCGGCACGGTAGGGTTTACCTCTATCCAGAAGTGCACAATGGCCATGAGGTTGCTTGCATACGGTGCTCCCGCAGATGCACAAGATGACTACCTGTGCATGAGCGAGTCCACGGCCCTCGAGTGCTTGAACAAGTTCTGCCGGGCAGTGGTTGCAGTTTTTGGCCCAATATACCTGCGATCACCCAATGCGCAAGACACTGCTCGTCTCCTCGCAGAGAATGAAGCAAGAGGGTTTCCTGGGATGCTTGGCAGTATCGACTGTATGCACTGGGCATGGAAGAACTGCCCATTTGACTGGCAGGGGATGTACAAGGGAAAGGAAGGAGAGTGCTCGGTGGTTCTCGAGGCCGTGGCTTCGTACGATCTATGGATTTGGCATTCATTCTTTGGTATGCCTGGAAGTCACAACGACATCAATGTCTTGCAGTGCTCGAATGTCTTTGCCGATCTTGTCGAAGGCCATGCCCCCCTGTGAACTATGAGATCAATGGACACCAGTATACAAAGGGGTACTATCTTGTAGATGGCATCTACCCGAAGTGGGCAATATTTGTGAAGAGCATCTCCAACCCTATCCCAGGAAGCGCAAAAGCTTGGTTTTCCAAGTGCCAGGAGGCTTGCAGGAAGGATGTTGAGCGGGCATTTGGTGCGCTGCAATCTCGATTCGCTGTTGTCCGGTACCCAGCTATGACTTGGTCGAAGTCCAACATGTGGGAGGTGATGCAGTGTTGTGTGATCTTGCACAACATGATCATTGAGAGTGAGCGAGATCACCCGGTGCCTGACAGTGAGGCAAGCACACCATACTACCGGCAGAGCCCTCTTGCAGATGTTAATCACCAGGTGCCGGCATCATGGACAGACTTCCTCACCAAGCGACAGGAGATTCGACACGCTGCAACACATCATGCTCTGCAGAATGACCTGGTGCAGCATTTGTGGGCGCGAAAGGGGAATGGCAATATTGAGGACGATGACTAGTGTACTTTTTTTTGTTTAAATTGTTGAACTATTTATTTGTGTGCCAAAACTCTATTTATTTGTGTGGCAAAACTCTATTTATTTGGTGGGATTTTTTTTGATTGCCCAAATTTGGCCGAGTCTCCGCTGGGGGGCGGCCTGGGTTCACGGCTGGGAAACGCGCCCCCCAGTTCCCAGAATAGCGCCGTTTCGCGCCGCGGCGGAAAAAAAGCGAGGGTTTTGCGTCCTGGGGGGGGGGGGGGGGGCGCAACGACTGGAGATGCCCTAACATGCTTTTCCTTTGTTTTGTGTAAGTTTTCCTCGCTCTGACCACCATGGAGGAGATGATGCCGGATGAATAAGTTGACACCATCTATCTTCAATTAGCAAAATTAATCTATGCATCTACGGTTCTACCATGTGTCAGCACTCAGGCGTGAGGTGTCGATGAAATTAACCTGTGTGTCATGCATTTACTGATCCAGGCCGTGAGTTCCTCGTGAGTCCTATGCGACTCACGCTAGCTAGCACCAAGTCTCTGAGAGTTCTTCGCGTATCATTTCTAGCAGCATGCCTCGATTTTTTTTGATTGGTTTGTATTTATTTAGGCGCTGGACACGACGCCGCAGCGGAGGCTACGATAGGACCCGATATGAGCAGATTGTTTTTCTTTTTTTTTCAAACTCCCAAACAAACTTTATTCAAATTGTTCACAAATTACAGTGCTGAAGTTCAAATCGGGTGGTGGCTCAATGAGCCACACGTATCTACCACAAGGGAGAGTCGAAGCAAACTTTGCAAGTTTGTGTGCTTCGACATTTAACTCCCTCTTCTCATGGACGAAGGAGGTGAAACCCCTAGTAGTGCTTCTGTCCCGCACCTCTGTCGTAATGCTTCCGAATATACTCCTATTTCCCCCTGGATCGTCTCCACTACCTGCAAACAATCCGAGGCAACACGAATAAAGCCGAGGTGAAGATCATCCGCTAGGTCTAGTGCCTCTCGGCATGCGAGGGCCTCCAAACATCCCGGGTCTGAAACACCATCATAAACTGTCGCCGATGCTCCTCTATACACTCCGTCCTCGGAGCGACAAATTGCCCCAACTACGCCCGCCTCCTTTGAACGCACAAGGGCTGCGTCGACATTAATCTTGTCGTGTCCCCTTGACGGTGCAATCCACACTCTATTGGGGCTCCTCGTACTCACCCGAATAGGCCGAGCTCGTGCTTCCACAGGTACCTGCGCCAAGTCCTCGATGAACCGATCAACAAACCCCTTCGTTGCCATAGGGATTTGAAAAATCTGCTCATGAACAGCCTTTCTTTTTTCATGCCAAATTGCCCACAAGGTAACCAGCATAGACGTTAGGTCTTCTCGCTGCATCGCCGCGATCATGGAAAAGAGCCACTGCTTCGGCGTTGGTTCCGTAAATAGCGCAATATGTTCGCTAATCTCCGGCTTTGTCAAGGCCCAAACGCACCGAGCTAGGTTGCACTCGATCAGAGAATGTCTCCATGAGTCCTCCCGTCCGCAGATCGCACACGTCGCTGACTCCGCCATATTTCGTCTCCGGCGGATATCCTCCGTTGGCAAGGAATGTCTCGCCAACCTCCACAAGAACACACGGATTTTAGAAGGAACGGGGGTCTTCCACAGGTTTGCCCACCCCTTTCCTTCCTCGGCCACGTCCGAGGCAGAAGCTCGGCCTTCGAGCCAATCTTCTCTGCATCGACGAGTTCGCCCTATAACAAGAACGGACAGAAAAATTACCTTTTGTTTCAAAGTGCCAAGCCCAGAAGTCCCCTTGGTTCCTGGTACATAGAGGTATACTCTTGATGATCTGTATATCCATGGGAAGGAACAATTCGGCCAACTTCTCCTCATTCCATGTCGCAGCATGATGAAGCATATAATCTCACACCCAGACCGGCGCGTTTTCCTTCAACATGGCCACTGGTCGCAGTCGTTCGCTCCGGGGAAGCCAATTATGCGACCACGCCCTTGTAGTTCGTCCATCCCCTATGCGCCGAATGAGTCCCAGGCTTAGTGCGTCCCTTCCCTCCAACAGCGACCTCCACACCTGAGATGGGTGCGAACCCAAATCTGCCGAGAGTATGTCACTGTTTGGGTAATACACGGCCTTCAATATTCTTGCACTAAGAGAATCCGTCACCGTCAGCAATCTCCATGCTTTCCTTGCTAAGAGGGCGAGGTTAAATAGTTCAATATCTCTAAACCCCAACCCTCCTGCATATTTTGGTTGGGTCATCGATTCCCATGAGACCCAGCTTGTTCTCCTCTTGCCCTCCTTGCTCCCCCACCAGAATTTGCGGATCATAGAGTTTATATGTTCACACAAACCCCTAGGTGAACAAGACATAGAGTGTGTAGGAATTTCTTGGGCTACGGACTTAATAAGTACCTCTTTTCCTCCGCAAGATATAGCAACTGCTCCATCCACCCAAGCACTTTCTTCCACACTCGGTCTCGTAAATATTTCAAAGCCCCATTCTTGGACTTGCCCACCTCAGAAGGCATTCCAAGGTACTTCTCATTGAGAGTTTCCTTATGAACATGCAACTCCTCTTTTATTATTTCCTTCACCCCTTCGGGGCATCCTTTGCTAAAGAAGATTGAGGACTTGTCCACATTAATTCTTTGGCCCGTTGCACGGCAGTACATATCCAACACCGTATTAATCTCCCTGGCTCCCTCCAGACTTGCTTTGAAAACAACAGGCTATCATCAGCAAATAACAAGTGATTCACCTCCGGAGCGGTGGGAGCCACTTTAAAACCATGAATTTCCGATGATTGATCTCTAGATTTTAGGAGGCACGAAAGGCCCTCTGCTGCCAACAAAAACAAATAAGGAGAGATTGGGTCTCCGTGACGAATACCTCTCGAAGGTCTGAATTCTTCCTGCGGTGCTCCGTTAAAAAAGACCGAGAAAGAAACTGTTGAGACGAGCCGCATCACTAGCGCCACGAGTGTGCTGCTGAAACCCAATTTCAGCATAATAGCCTTCAGGTACTCCCACTCCACACGGTCGCACGCTTTCCGCATATCCAGCTTGAGTGCACAAGATCGATGCTTCTTAGCCCTGTTTCTTTTCATAAAATGCAAGCACTCATAAGTTGTTATGATATTATCAGTAATTAACCTTCCCGGGACAAAAGCTGACTGCTCTTCGGAAATTATCTCAGGAAGTACTTTCTTGAGCCTGTTAGCCACTACTTTTGATGCAATTTTGTAAACAACATTGCAAAGACTAATAGGACGAAATTGGCCCATCTCTGTCGGGCTTGTAATTTTGGGAATCATCACAATAAAAGTTTTATTTATCTCTTCCGGGCTATCCTCTCCCGATAGAACCCGTAAAACTGCCTTCGTCACCTCCTCTCCACAAAGATCCCAATTCCGCTGAAAGAAGTGTGCTGGGAACCCATCCGGTCCCGGGGATTTTGTAGGAAACATCTCAAAGAGTGCAACCTTGATCTCCTTCGGATCAAACGGCGCATCCAAGCTGGCGTTCATTTGCTCGTCCACTTTCCTAGGTACCTTATCAATCACTTCTGCCATTCCTTGTACACCTTCAGAGCAATATAATTCCTTATAGAAGTTACTCGCCATTGCCCCCAGCTGCTCCTCATTATTTTCCACCGTACCATCACCTTTGACAAGTTCCTTTATCCTGTTCTTTCTTCTCCGTTGGCTAGCACGCATATGAAAGAATTTTGTGTTTCGATCTCCCTCCGCCAGCCACTGCACTCGTGACCGCTGTCTCCACATGATCTCCTCTTGTTCGAGCAGTTCCGCTAGCCGTGCTACCGCAGCGAGTTCCCTGTCGGACGGTCCCTGTCGGCCAGGGACAGTGCGCAGTGCCGCCACTTCCCTTTGTAGCTGTCGGATCTGCAACTGCACGTTGCCGAAGGACGCCCTCCCCCATCTTGTGAACTCCCCCGAGAGACTCGATAGCTTCGCCTTCAAATCGCTCACACCATCCACCCGAGCCGAGTCCATCCAAGTCTGCTTCAAAACGTCTGCAAACTCACGGTGGCTCTCCCAAGCCAGCTCATACCGGAACACCCGATGGCCACGTGTCCGCTCCTCCGGGGCCCTGCGAAGGAGGATAGGTAGGTGGTCCGAAGTCACCATTGCTGCAAGGTTCTCCACATCCGATAACGGAAACCGTGAGCACCACGACGTGGATGCAAGAGCCCGATCCATCCGGGTACGGCTATAGGTTCTGCCGACCACTTTTTTCTCAAAAGTCCAATCCACGCCACGATAGCCCGGGTCACACAGGCCGCAAACATCAATCATGTCGCGAAAACCAGCCATTTGGCTGTAACTCCTCTCGTTCGCCCCCATGTGCTCCGAACGGTTGAGGACTTCATTGAAATCGCCGATGCAAAGCCATGGGTAATCATTAGACGAACGTATAAACTTGAGCATATCCCAAGTCTTATGACGCTCGCTAACTTGCGCTTCCCCATACACCACTGTGAGATGCCACGGGTCTTGCCCTTCATCCGTAACAATCGAGTCAATATGATACTGAGAATAGGGTAAAACTTCAATCTTTATTCCATTTTTTCAGAAGATGCGTAATCCACCACTCCTACCAGAACTACTAATAGCAAAACAATTCTCAAAACCTAGAGAACGGGATAAACTCTCGACACTTCTTTTATTCAGCTGTGTCTCTACTACACAAAGAAAACTAGGAGAATATTGCCTCGACACATCTCGAAGCTCTCTCACCGTCGCCGCCCCGCCAAGGCCGCGACAGTTTATGCTCATGATAATCATTGCGACAGGCGGTCCTCCACACCGGAGGCCGCCAAACCAGTCACGGTCTTGTCCTTCTTAACAACTACAGTCTGTTTCTTTGAGCGTTTAGGCTCCCTAGCTGATGGCGGGGGTGGAGGAGTACCAGTCCGCTCCACATATTTCTTTGTTGAATTCTCCTCAAACAACAACTTCTGTTTTGCACTGCCCTGAGCCACTGCTTCAATCACGCCCTCCTTCCTCCATTCCAGAAGCAAAGGTGCCGTCACGGACACGTTAGCATCCACTTTCACCGGGCTCCTCTCTGTGATGGTCCTCTTCCTATTTTCCAGACTCGGTTCAGCAATCACATGCACCAAGCCACCCTCCCGTGCTCCTCTCCCCCCAGCCCGACCACCTCGACCAGCACCCCCTCTTCCTCCTCCGAAAGTTCTGCCAGGACCCCCCGTATGTTGCTCTTTCCCAGGGCCACCCTCTGATGCATGTGTCCCCGGCGAGAGCCTAGCCCGGTTCCACGGGGTATCAGCAAGCAACCATCTGCCGAATCCCATCTTCTCGGGTGCATGTTCCCCGGTGCCGCACTCCTCCTCTTCATGGCCAAGAAAGCCACAGAAAACACAAAACCTCGGTATTTTTTTCGTACTTAACTCTCATGTTAACTTGAGTTCCGTTCTCTGGCTTGAACGAAACAAATCTCATGAGACTTTTAGTGATATCTAGCCACACCCGAGCCCTCCCAAAATCGCCACCCTCAGGGCCCGAGCCATTCAGTTCCACTCCTATCACCTCCCCAATGATCCCAGCAACGCCAACAATCAACTGCCTCTTACGGTACAGCTCCAAGACATCATGGATCCGCACCCAGGTAGGGATTCTTTTCATCTCCACTGCCGTTACGCTACAACTGCCGTCATATTTCTCAATGAGTACACCTTGATCACGAAACAGCCATGGACCTTGCTCTGTGATTCTCTTCCAATCTCCCAGACATCTCGCCTGCACCAAGCATTTGTTAGCCTCCACATCTCTAAACGTAACCTCCTGCGCTGGAGCCCATGCAAACCGCATGGTCTTCTTCAACGAGATCGCGCTAAACGGCTTTGTGGTCAACAGCGACATCACAACCATCCACTTCGTCTCCTCCTTCAACGACTCAACTTCACTCTCCGGCACAAACATGACAGCGATATCGTCCCCTGTGAGATTGAGGCTCCGCAGTAGATCCTCTAAAGAAGGCTCCTTCTCCTCAACACCTTCTTCCCTTGCCACTCCCGAATCCATTTCCGCACCCCCTGTTTCGATCCCGTCCAAACTCTAGCTCTTGCGGATCCGCCAAGGCCGGGTAGTTGATCGAGTCAACCCCTTTGTCAGCCCGAGCAGATCGCAGAGGAGGGAGAGGAGTCGATCGCGTTGACGGGGAGAGGTTGTTCGCCGCGCCGGAGATTGGAGTCGCCGGCCGTCGGAGATGAAAACCCTAATCGCCTAATCGCCTGTTACGAGGTGGAAAGCGAAGAGGTATCCTCAGCGGAGCTCTGTAAATCTACCTAGGTGGCTCGTACATGAGCAGACTGCTACCAACCATACTCATGGAGGCGCAGCGTGGGCTCTGTTCTGATCGCGCCGCCGACGGTACAAGCTTGCCAGGAGCGCCAGGTCGTGATGCCCGTGTCTTTTATTTGGAGGCAACTATGTTGGGCGCCCATGGACTAGGGCGATCGAGTCCGTGCCGATTCCAGCCATTCGCTGCTCGAGGTGGACAAGTGTGGGCGGCAGTACAGCCCACGGCGAGCCACACATTTGGCTGGATTTCCAATCGTGCTCAATAACCGAACCAAGGTTATCTTTGGACGTCACGTGATGGGTCGGGACTTCCAATCATGCTTCATGAGATAACTAAAAGAAGAACTCGACCCCAGGTGGAGCAGAATCAAGTTGTGGAGCTCAGGCGGAGGCTAGGCGAACGCATCAAGGAGTCCCGCACCAGGAGTCGTGCGAGTCCGGCAAGAGGGATCACACCGCAGCAGACAAACGCTCATCCCGGTATCTATGGCCCTCAGCTTGGGTTTTGCAGCAGAGACGACAGAGACGGTCCTTTGGGTTTCATCATCGTGAACGTCGGCTCCTGCCGCTGGAGGCGTCAAAGAAGATGGCTCGTCTTACGCACGTCGTCTCATGTTGTTCAGCCTGTTGTGACTCCTCTGATGAAAATTTTGACCGCAATCAATTTTGATGTGGATCTCAGTCTCGCTCGTTGGATCATAAAGCACCCACATCTGTGTTGCTAGGCGTGGCCGTCTTGGACAGCGATTTGTATACGGGTCCAAGGCAGACCGGATCGCTCGTAGGTCAAACAAAATTCTAATGCAATGACAGAACAAAATTAGCCCCCTTGTGCCAGACGGACTCCAGAAAAAAAAAACAAATCGGTACATAACTTATAGGTGACATGGTGGGTAATTTTTATCAACTTATATGTCAACTAGCAAACTTGCCCGTGCGTTGCAACGGGAGAGAAATCTATACATACTTGGATAGTGACTCTTGGTGCACCGATAATAACTATGCCGCCGACAAAGAGTTGATAATGCGTGTGAGCGCTTTCACGGGCGAAGTTAGAGCAATTGGAACCCGGGTGCCTAAATGGTGCCTCAACAGTTTTAAACATATTTTTGGGTGCATATGTAGTGAAAAATGTAATTTTTATTAAAAAAAGTTTTACGGGTGTCCTGCCTACCCCTTCGTTAGCCTTGGATCCGCCCCGAGTGCTACAACCATGGCATCGAGATAATACTTCACTTAGCTACTCTTCATGTCGCTAGCTGCCACCTCCCCATTGAGCTTTGGCTTTGGATCGCCATGGTCTGTCACCTCGTGGTCACTCTAGTAGCAGCTGAGGAGCAGCCAGGCCTCCATTCTCGTGATACCTCCTTGACCCGCCAGCCCTCATGGACCTCATCCTAGAAGCAGCCGTGCCCCCATGGCTCGCATGGCGAGCTTGATGGCGTATGGTAAGTGTTTCCGTGAGTTGTTCCTTTCCTATTTGGACTCGGGCGAAAGAGTCAGTTCGAGCGACTCGTTGCTTAAGGCCCAAAAGCATTAGGCCAGCGGGCCCATGAAAAAATAGTCCAGAAGCAACGTACACAGCACTGCCGGTAAACACAACATTAATTAGTACCGCCTTGACTAAGAACGGGGATGTTGCAAGTGCGGAAAAGTTAGACGAAACGGACGAAGACGTATAGGACGACGGACGAAGGCGCATAGACACGGACGGACGATGGAGAAACGTTCCTCCCTTTATTATTAGGTAAGATTTTGATGACGGACCGACCGACCAAGCAACCAACCATGAAAGGCTTAACGTTTTTATTATTATATATAAGGGGTATAGATTTAAGAATTACTATATTTATGTATGTATGTTTCATTAAACTAATGTTTTAGATTTTATCTGGTAAAATGTATGGACATTTCTTACCGGCAGGGGAAAATATATGGATATGTTTCTTGAGATACGCGGATAATTTTTATTCATTACATAATATTATTTCTAAGCATAAACATTTTATTATGAGATATATGCATATTTGTGTATCACCCATAATATTAGGTGATACTCCTTCCGTCCCAAAATATAAGGTGCCCCTAAATTTCGCTTTTCAATGGTGTCTAACTTTGACCATGATTTATACTTTTAATATGTTCACAAAATTAGTATAATTATATACGAAATGAAAGAATTTTGTAAGAAGAATCCAACAGTACCATTTATATGTTCTCAATCCATATAATTTTGTATATACAAGTGGTCAAAGTCATACATCAAAAGCCAGCACAAAAATAGCGTGATGCGAGTGTTACCTTCTAGGGTGGCCTGATGTTCATAGATTGACGACCAGAGTGGGAAAACAGACACAAAAGAGCACGAGGAAGAATGAAGAACACAAGAACACAAACACGATACAAGGATCGTTTCCCTCACTAATCAATCCAAGCCGGCCCAATAGAATCATGAAGAGGGAGACTATGAGTAGAATACATACGCAAGAGATTGGCGAGCGCGCGGTACAATCGTGGGGAAGAGAGGCCGTGAGGTAGAATTTTCCACGAGAGACTTTGCGCAAGAAGCAACTTTGATACGATCCAATAGATGAACTATGAAGTAGGCTTGATACGATCCTAGATACACATCATAGGAGAAGTCTTGAATCCCATGAGGATCTCCACATAGGAGGGGTATGAGCACAAGCTCTATCTCAATATCATCTCTAACCCTGGTTATGAGGGGAAGGGGTCCTTTCTATAGTCTACGTGAAAAAGGGTATGAAGGGATACAAGGGGAATATTCCCTTTAACGCACAGGCGGGGGGGGGGGGGGGCGTCGGACGGTCCGTCTTTTCAATCGTAAAATCGTCCGAAGGCTCATGATGGTTCCATGTGCGTGTTGTCACAGAGGAGAAATCCAGGCGCCAAACGGTCTGACCCTGGTCGCCGGATACAACGGCGCCTGGTCACCAGATGGACCAGCACAGGGGAGATGCGCCAACCCGAGAAGCGACATGGGGGTGCCATGTAGTAGTACATCCCATCACGGTCTATACTGTTACGTGTAGTACTGGCCCCTCGACCGTTCACTAGCAGACACAACACATATAGTAATCAAAGGAAACAAATGTATTGACTACTATCGAATATCCAGAGTAAAGTACTTTATTACAACTTGCATAGCAAAGTGGTAGCTCAAACAATTATTCAGAACACAGCAAAGCAGCGGTAGACCTCCATCTCCTTACTTGCACGCCACAGGCGAACAAGGGTTGATGTGAAGACTCAAAACCTACGAGAACTAATCCGTATCCGAATAACCTTCATGTTGGAATATGCAGCCCCCAAAAGAAGGTCAGGTCATTCTGAGCAATGGTGCCAAGTGACACTATGCTGGTATAATAAATGGCAAGTGCTAGTCTACATGCATATTTGGCTGGTGGAATTTCTAACCTAGTTTGCATAAAGTCATTTGACCTATCATTTAATAGAAATTAAATTTGCACATAATTGGACACTTTGGTTGACAGCAAAGTGGTCCTACCCTTTGGATTAGCACACTGAAACACCATCAGGCACTTCTCCAACAACCCATAGTCAAATTGGTAGTAATTAATAAATCAAGATGAACGAGACATGTCATGTTTCCCATCTAGTTGTTGAATTGTCCATAATCAATGGAACACGGCTAAGATCTTAGTTTCAACCCTCGCGACCCCAAACACCATGATACACCATTAGTTACATGGAAGGAAGGAAGATTAAGCCAGAACTCATAAAAAGTAGATCCCCAAACCCCAATGAGCCGGACCATCCTACTACTATTCTACATCACTGGACATGAGGGGTTCGAGTCACCACAACCTATAAATTCTTTCTAGCCCATACTAATATGAAACACGGATGCACACAAGAAACAACTACATACAGGAACTAAACACAATCTCAAGATACTGGGCGGCTGTCCACACCAAAATTTGTACTCTGATGACATGCTAGCAATCCGCCGAGTGGTTAATTAATTATCATGTTGTTTTCATAAGCAATTAAAATAACGAGTTTTTTCATAACATGATAATAATCCCAACCACGAATAACTACGAGCATGGCTAAGCAATCTACAAGTACTATGTTTACCTAACAAATGGATTGCTAATCTCTAATGGAAACATATGATCACTCAATTTGGGTGTTAGTGGAGCGATCTAGCATAGCGATATACACAATTCCTACTCATGCATAGATACAATAAAACTCTAATGCAATTATGAAAATAGTGGGATATGTATGTCACTTGCCTTGGCAACAGGAGTGGTTGCTCACACAGTCCTCACAATCACACGCATTGTAGTCGTTGTAGTCTACACGTTGCAACAAGCATACCATAAGAAATAAGAAATACAATATGCAACAGTGCATGCATGAATGCTTATTGATGCAAACTCAGATCTAATATTTTTCTCTGGTTGTAGATAACATGTATGATGCATAAAAAGTATTTTTGATGCAATGGAAAACAATTTTTTTTTGAAACATTTTCTACTGCAGGGGAGACCCCCACAGCCCTTTATTACCAACCACAAGCGTTACAGTTACAGATATGTACAAATAAACATGAGATGAGACTAAGAGAGTCTATCCCAGACTAAGTTAAGGAGTTAATCCATAAAGCTAAATCAGCAGCCAAAGCAGCACTCAACCTATGCTTAAGCATAAGGAGATCCAACAGAAAACCCACTTTCCATCCCATAAAGGAATGCCTTTCAGATTTAAAAATTACTCCATTTCTCTGCTTCCAAATATTCCAGCAAGCAATAATCACAATCTCTGTGAAACATGGCCCCTTGAAGGACTTTTTGGCAGCAGCGAGATTTTGCACAAGTGTGTCATCACTCCAACTTATTTGCAAATAATTCCAAATTCGAGAGCTAAAAACAAATTGAAATAACAGATGTATCCAGTCCTCATTGCACTGTGCACAACAAAGAACACAATGATCTGTACCTTCAATCTTCCAGTTTCTCCTTTTGATCATATCCTTTGTATTAATCCTATCCTTGAGAATCAACCAAGCAATGGAAAACAATTAGGGCAATTAATGTGATTTAATAGGGCTAAATTGAGATCATGCAAGATCTAATTCGAAACAGGCATCTAAACAAGTTGGTATTATTTTTCCTGGATAGATCTAATCAAAACAAGACTATACCAAAAAGCTTTACTGAATTTCGATTTACGGTTATTTTTCTATGATTTAAATAGTCCATAAAGTATATTCAAAAATAGAAAATAAATATAGGTTAAATATAGATTCGATTGCATAGATGGATAGATCTTGTTTTCTCTTTTGATTTTGGTATATTACATGCGAATTTTGGGCTTATAGATCTAAAGATATGGATTTTAGAAGTTTTTAAATAATTTCTGGAATTTTAAACAAAATTTAAACGAAAATCGAACACGAGGGGGGGGGGTGTTGACCGGCTGACGTGCACATGACATCAGCACAACGTTAGCAGGGGGCGTTGACCGATTCAGATCCGAACTCACCGGAGATGGACGCCGGTGGCGCGTGCGTGGACGACGGCGGCGACGTGGACGTCCTCCGGCCAAGGCGAGGTCACCGGCGGCTTCCTGTCGACACGGCCGTCCTCCTGGTGGCGACGGCGCGGCTTCCCGAGGCAGATCTCGACGGCGGTGAGGTCTTCTGATGCGGTGGTGGCGGAAACGGCGGCGGCGGCTAGGGTTCCGGGAGCGCGCGACTCGAGAGGATCTGGTGCGGACGTCGAGGCCCTCCCGGGGATATTTAAGGGGGCTTGGTGTGGGGGAGGGGGAAACAGAGGCGGCGGTGGTTAGGATTCGCGGCGACGTTCATATCCGCCACGGACTCCGGCACGTGACGTTATTGGTGATGTCGTGGGCGGGGCCCGCACGTCAGCGACCGCGAAACAATCTTTTTTTCCTCTCACCTCTGTGAAACGGTACTGGGCCGAGTCGGCCTGCTAACGGCGCCGCGCTGCGCGCGCGCGTAACGAGCTGGGCTGGGCCTGGGCCAGGCTCGGCCGGTCTTCTCGGTTTGTTGTTTTTTAATCTTTTTTATACAAAACTGTTTTATTAATAACTTTTGAAATACAACTCCAATTTAACCAAACCATTTTCTAAAAAATTGTAATTTGAAAACCTATCACTCTAGCTTATTTTGAAGTGCGATTTTGGGCAAAATAAAATAATAAAATAACTTTGGCTTATAATGATATATAGAGGAATTTGGTTTCTTTAAATCATTATTTTTATATAGGGGTTCAAATGCAACAAAGAAATGCTATTTTTGAAAACATGCCATGCTATGCATATGCTCTAAATGCAAAACATTCCAAATGTAAGATTTGAGATGTTACAGACTAACCCCCTTAAGATGAACCTCGTCCTCGACCTTCGGAATGGCTAGCAAATAGGTGTGGGTGGTCTTCTCGAAGATCATCCTCTCGTTCCCATGTAGCCTCCTCTTCAGTGTGATGACTCCACTGAACTTTACAGAATTTGATCGTCTTTTTCCATGTCATTCTCTCTGTTGTATCTAGAATCCTGATCGGCTTCTCAGCATACGTGAGATCACTCTCCAACTGAAGCTTCTCTAGCGAATTGTATCCCTCAACGGTGTATCTGCCATTTCTGGGTGACACTTCTTCAATTGAGACACATGGAATACATCATGAACATTTGACAATCCTTCCGGCAATTCCAATTGGTAGGCTACTTCTCCCTTGCGTGACAAAACCTTATACGGTCCAATGAAACACGGTGCTAGCTTTCCCTTGATTCCAAAACACTTAACTCCATGTAGTGGCGATGCTCTAAGATATGCCATACCACCAATCTCGTAGATCACCTCCCTACGCTTAGAATCAGCATAACTCTTCTGTCTTTATTGTGCGACCTTCAATCTATCGCGAATCAGCCTAACCTTCTCCTCGGCTTCTTGATCATGTCAGGGCCAATGAAACTACGCTCTCCTACTCCATCCCATAACAAAGGAGTCATGCACTTCTTGCCATATAGTGCTTCGAATGGGGCCATCTCTATGCTAGACTGATAACTGTTACTGTAAGAAAACTCTGTGTAAGGTAAACTCTCATCCCAACTAGAGCCATAATCTAGAGCGCAAGCTATCAACATATCCTCTAGAATCTGGTTTACTCTCTCTATCTGACCATCTGTCTAAGGGTGAAATGTTGTGCTAAAATCCAGCCTTGTCCCCAACGTCTCGTGCAACTGACGCCAGAAATATGATGTGAACTGTGTTCCTCTATCAGACACAATTCCCTTTGGCACTCCATGTGCACAGACGATCCTGCTCATGTATAGCTTAGCCAATTTGGCGCTAGTGTAGGTGGTCTTTACTGGTATGAAATGAGCCACCTTGGTCAAGTGATCGACCACTACCCAAATAGAATCATAGCATGACCTAGTTCTAGGAAATCATGTGATGAAATCCATCCCAATCTTGTCCCACTTCCAATCGGGTATTGGTAATGGTTGCAACAATCCTGCAGGTTTCTGATGCTCAGCCTTCACTCTGCTGCACACATCACACCGTGCAATGTACTCAGCGATGTCTCTCTTCAAGTTATTCCACCAGAATCTTTCTTTGAGATCCATGTACATCTTGGTATTCCCTGGTTGAATAGAATATGGCGAGTCATGAGCTTCTTGAAATATCAGCTTCCTAATTTCAGGATCCTGCGGTACGCAGATACGCTTCCCGAACCGTAACGTACCATCATCATCCTCATGAAACTCCTTCATCTTTCCTTCACCCATTTTCTCTCTTATTTCCCTCATTCCCTCATCATCCTTCTGGGCTTCCTTGATATTTTCCATTAGTGTTGGCATCACCTCCATGGATGCCAAATATCCTTCATTCACTAACCCCAAACAGAGTGACTTGAATTGCTCACACAAATCATCCGGTAACTCCCATGCGGTGAGTCCATTCACATATCCTTGCGGCTTAATGCATCTGCCACCACATTAGCCTTTCCTGGGTGGTACTGGAGATTCAAATTGTAGTCCTTTATCAACTCCAACTATCTCCTCTGCCTCATTTTCAGCTCCTTTTGAGTGAAGATATACTTCAAACTTTTGTGATCCGTAAAGATGTCACACTTCTTGCCCATGAGATAATGTCTCCATGTCCCGAGGGCATGTAAAACTGAAGCTATCTCTAAATCATGAGTCGGGTAATTCTTCTCGTGATTTTTGAGCTGTCGTGATGCGTATGCAACTACTCTCGCATCTTGCATCAATACACTACCAAGTCCTCGACATGAAGCGTCGCAATACACTTGGAAATCCTTCTGAATATCCGATAAGCATAGAACTGGTGCTGTCACTAGTCGTTGCTTCAGTTCTTGGAAACTAGTCTCACAATCCTCAGTCCATAAGAAGTTCTTCTCCTTCTTCAACAATTCTGTCATTGGTTTATCAATCTGGGAGAAATTTTCAATGAACCTACGGTAATATCCCGCAAGTCCTAAGAAACTGCGGGTATCCTTCACATTCTATGGTGATTCCCACTCAGTTACAACTGATACTTTGGCTTGGTCAACTGCAATACTATCTCCTGACACTACGTGTCCTAGAAATCTCACTGTATTCGACCAGAACTCACATTTTCCAAACTTAGCATATAGCTTATGTTCCCTTAGCTTCCCCAGAATCAAACGCAGGTGTCCTCCATGCTCCTCTCCATTCTTGGAGTATACTAGAATATCATCTATGAACACCACTACAAACTTGTCCAAGAACTCCATGAATACATTGTTCATCATGCTCATAAAATATGTTGGTGCATCAATCCAAAAGACATGACAGTGTATTCATACAGACCATACCTTGTTGTAAAGACTGTCTTCGGAATATCCTCCTTCCTAATTTCAGCTGGTGGTACCCTGATCGCAAATCGATCTTAGAGAACACACTAACTCCCTTCAGCTGATCAAACAAGTCATTGATGTTGGGAAGTGGGTATTTGTTCTTTATCGTCTCCTCATTCAGCGAACTATAGTCCATAACTAGCCGTTTTGTCTTATACTTCTTTTCCACAAACAAAACTGGTGCTCCCCATGATGAAGAACTTTGCTGAATAAAGCCTTTATCCAACTGCTCTCTGAGTTGTTTCTTGAGCTCTTTCAGTTCATCCACATCCATCTTATACAGTCTCTTAGCTATAGGTCCTGTTCCTGGTATCAAGTCAATGACAAACTCGATGTCCCTATCAGGTGGCATTGTTGGTAGTTCCTCTGGAAACACGTCGGGGTACTCCTTCACTACAGGCACATCCTCTAGGCTAACCCCCTTAAGAGAATTTAACTTAGTCTCATTAAGAACGTGAGTGGACCTATATCTGATTCTTCTTCCTTCAAGTGTCGCGAGTGTGATTGTTCTCTGGGAACAGTCTATCCGACCTTCATACTTTTCCATCCAATCCATTCCAAGAATCACATCTAATACTTGTGAATCCAACACTATGAGATATGTGGGGGAAAGTGTGTGTTCCTATAGATAAGGCTAGTAGGCGATACCCCTGGGTTGACAACATTTCCCCTCCAGGAGAGCTAACTCTAATCGACCTCTTAAGAATTTCAGTAGCTAGCTTATTTCTATCCACAAATGCCCTTGATATGAATGAATGTGATGATTTAGTATCAAATAGTACAAGTGCGATGCAAGAATTAACCAAAATCTTACCAAGCACAAGGTCTGGTTCATCCTGCACCTCCTCCAAGTTCACATGGTTAATTGTTTCTTCCTGGAACATGTTGGCCTTGGTTGCTTCTACGGCCTTCTCCTCTATGCACTTGTCGGTGTAGTGTCCCGTCTTCTTGCATTTGTTGCACTCCACTTGACTGAGATCCCTCTTGAAGGTGTGGTTGTGGTTGCGGTTCTGTCCATTGCCTCCCTGGTGCTGGTTGTTGCCTTTGTAGCCATTATTGTTGTGACCATTCCCTCCATTATGCTGGTGGCCTCCATGGTGGTTGTGTCCATTTCCTCCATTCCTGTGTTGTCCAGAATTACCACCGTTGTCATGGTGAGTGCGGGTCCTTTGATGTGTGCCTGAGTTGTGGTTGCCTCCCATGTGCTTCCTTTTGCGTTTCTTAGCCTGCTTGTGCTTGCCCACCAGTATGATAGCCTTATCAATGAGTGCCTGGAAGTTAGTGATGTGAACCACTGACAGTTGAATGGCCAACTCATCATTGAGGCCATGAGGAACTTCTCGCGCCTCTTAGCATTAGTGTCCACATCCTCTGGTGCATAGCGAGCTAAGTTGCTAAACTCATCTATGTACTCAGTGACTGAGCGCTGGTACCGTCGCAGGTTGCAGAACTCCCTCCTCTTGAGACTCATCACTTTAGCTGAGACATGGACGTTGCGGAATCCCTCTTGAAACATATCCCAGGTAACCTCATCAATTGGGTGGGTTATCTGATAATTATCCCACCAAGAAGCAGCTTGTCCTTTCAGCAAGTGAGCGTCAAACCTCACTTTCTCTTCATCGTTACATCCAGAGTCACTAGGTCTTTGTTCACAGAACGCAGCCCATCAAGTGCAAGCATGGGTTCAAATGGACTGGAGAACTTCTGTGGCCTCAACCTCAGAAAACGAGTGAGCATGTCCACCTGTGGTGGGGGTGCTGGTGGCGGTGGATTTTTTGTTGTTGTGGGCGATGTACTGGTGCAAATTGGGTCACTGCGTCCTCTATTTTGTTGTTGTTGTTGTTGTTGTTGTTGTTGTTGTTGTTGTTGTTGTTGTTGTTGTTGTTGTTGTTGTTGTTGTTGTTGTTGTTGTTGTTGTTGTTGTTGTTGTTGTTGTTGTTGTTGTTGTTGTTGTTGTTGTTGTTGTTGTTGTTGTTGTTGTTGTTGTTGTTGTTGTTGTTGTTGTTGTTGTTGTTGTTGTTGTTGTTGTTGTTGTTGTTGTTGTTGTTGTTGTTGTTGTTGTTGTTGTTGTTGTTGTTGTTGTTGTTGTTGTTGTTGTTGTTGTTGTTGTTGTTGTTGTTGTTGTTGTTGTTGTTGTTGTTGTTGTTGTTGTTGTTGTTGTTGTTGTTGTTGTTGTTGTTGTTGTTGTTGTTGTTGTTGTTGTTGTTGTTGTTGTTGTTGTTGTTGTTGTTGTTGTTGTTGTTGTTGTTGTTGTTGTTGTTGTTGTTGTTGTTGTTGTTGTTGTTGTTGTTGTTGTTGTTGTTGTTGTTGTTGTTGTTGTTGTTGTTGTTGTTGTTGTTGTTGTTGTTGTTGTTGTTGTTGTTGTTGTTGTTGTTGTTGTTGTTGTTGTTGTTGTTGTTGTTGTTGTTGTTGTTGTTGTTGTTGTTGTTGTTGTTGTTGTTGTTGTTGTTGTTGTTGTTGTTGTTGTTGTTGTTGTTGTTGTTGTTGTTGTTGTTGTTGTTGTTGTTGTTGTTGTTGTTGTTGTTGTTGTTGTTGTTGTTGTTGTTGTTGTTGTTGTTGTTGTTGTTGTTGTTGTTGTTGTTGTTGTTGTTGTTGTTGTTGTTGTTGTTGTTGTTGTTGTTGTTGTTGTTGTTGTTGTTGTTGTTGTTGTTGTTGTTGTTGTTGTTGTTGTTGTTGTTGTTGTTGTTGTTGTTGTTGTTGTTGTTGTTGTTGTTGTTGTTGTTGTTGTTGTTGTTGTTGTTGTTGTTGTTGTTGTTGTTGTTGTTGTTGTTGTTGTTGTTGTTGTTGTTGTTGTTGTTGTTGTTGTTGTTGTTGTTGTTGTTGTTGTTGTTGTTGTTGTTGTTGTTGTTGTTGTTGTTGTTGTTGTTGTTGTTGTTGTTGTTGTTGTTGTTGTTGTTGTTGTTGTTGTTGTTGTTGTTGTTGTTGTTGTTGTTGTTGTTGTTGTTGTTGTTGTTGTTGTTGTTGTTGTTGTTGTTGTTGTTGTTGTTGTTGTTGTTGTTGTTGTTGTTGTTGTTGTTGTTGTTGTTGTTGTTGTTGTTGTTGTTGTTGTTGTTGTTGTTGTTGTTGTTGTTGTTGTTGTTGTTGTTGTTGTTGTTGTTGTTGTTGTTGTTGTTGTTGTTGTTGTTGTTGTTGTTGTTGTTGTTGTTGTTGTTGTTGTTGTTGTTGTTGTTGTTGTTGTTGTTGTTGTTGTTGTTGTTGTTGTTGTTGTTGTTGTTGTTGTTGTTGTTGTTGTTGTTGTTGTTGTTGTTGTTGTTGTTGTTGTTGTTGTTGTTGTTGTTGTTGTTGTTGTTGTTGTTGTTGTTGTTGTTGTTGTTGTTGTTGTTGTTGTTGTTGTTGTTGTTGTTGTTGTTGTTGTTGTTGTTGTTGTTGTTGTTGTTGTTGTTGTTGTTGTTGTTGTTGTTGTTGTTGTTGTTGTTGTTGTTGTTGTTGTTGTTGTTGTTGTTGTTGTTGTTGTTGTTGTTGTTGTTGTTGTTGTTGTTGTTGTTGTTGTTGTTAGACAAGTTTAGATGGATAGGACGCACACATAGCAATCATCAAACAAGAAAACTAAACACTTTATATAGCTTTTAGAAAATATGCCTAAAATTCCTGCAAAATTTGAGGTACTTAAAGTTTACAAAGCCTATTGAAAATACGCGAACTAATATTGCCATACCACAAACTTTGGTATGGTCAAGCATATCACGATTTTGATTTCCTAACAAAGACTAATGGTGGGCTAACTATCTACTTCCGGGAGCGCTTGCTACTTGGGGACTTCACTCCCTTATTCCTCTTGCTATCATCATTCACGTCATAGTCTTCATCATCCGTGTCTTCCTCATCTTCCTCATTGATATTGATCACCTCCTCGGGATCTTCTTCCTCTTCTTCAGGGCCTTCAACATTGATCTCCTCATCATAGCTCTCCTCGCTATCCACATGGCTAGGTTGCGGCGGTAGTGGAGGTGGTTGAAGATGTTCCTCGGGTATGTTCACTCTAATCCCCAGCCTCTCGAGTATGTGATCCTTCTCCACCAGCTCCAAAGTGAGTCTTGTGTCATTGTCCTTGAAATTCTCTATTTGGGCCTTGAGTGCGTCCACCTGAGCATTGAGAGCGTCCAGCTGGGCATTGATAGTGGTGATCTCATGCGCTTGGTGATATGCGGTGGCCCCTTGCTTCCTCATTTTGCATCATGTACTTCTGCGCGCAAGCTTCCATTCCAATGTTCTATGACTCCAGGTCCTCCACATTTTTTTGCATCTTGGTCTTGTCTTCACCATCCCTCAATATGGTCTTCCTTCTTCATTCCTCCTCCCGAAATCTCTATAGATAGAGTCTTCAGGTAACTGGTCACAGTAGTCATGACACAGTCGAGCCAGTGCATACTTCATTGCTGCGACAAGTCCTCTTCCCAGCTGGGGTAATTATCCCTGTAGGTGAGGACTTGTACCACTTCATCCACAATATCCACCACAATGGTGGTCTTGACGTCCCACATCTTGTCTCCTGGGATGTTGGTACCTATCTCGTAGCCTTCAATCTTCGGTAAGAAAAATCCGAGTAGCTTGGTTAAGCTTGCTAGCTCATTCTCGAACTCCACTTCCAAATTCTCCTCAACATGGTAGACTTCATGAGTGCTCATCTATAAGAAGGTAAGGATGTAAGTTAGCAAAGACAAGTAGCAAGAGAAGAAAGGTAATGAACGTAAAGATAGAAAGTAAAGTAGAATTTAATCCTATGGCTTCCTATTCTAAACTTAGGTTTTCGAGCCTACAGTCAACATTTTCTCTGATACCATCTGTAGTAGTACAACCCATCACAGGCTATATTGTTGCGTGTAGTACTGGCCCCTGGACCGTTCACCAGCACACTCAACATAGATAGTAATCAAAGGAAACAAATATATTGAATACTATCGAATATCCAAAGTAAATTACTTTATTACAACCTGCATAGAAAAGTGTTAGCTCAAATAATTATTCAGAACAAGGGTTGATGTGAAGCCTTGAAAACCTACGAGAACTAATCCGTATCCGAATAACCTGCACGTTGGAATATGCAGCCCGCAAAAGGAGGTAAGATCATTCTGAGCAATGGTGGCAAGTGACACTATGGTGGTATAATAAATGGCAAGTGCTAGTCTACATGCATATTTGGCTGGTGGAGTTTCTAGGCTAGCTTGCATAAAGGCATTTGACCTATCATTTAATAGAAATTAAATTTGCACATAATTGGACACTTTGGTTGACGGCACAGTGCTCCTACCCTTTGGATTACCACACTGAAACACCATCAGACACTTCTCCAATAACTCATAGTCAAATTGGTGGTAAATAATAAATCAAGATGAACGAGATATGTCGTGTTTCCCATCTAGTTGTTGAATTTTCCCTGACCAATGAAACACGGCAAAGATCTTAGTTTAAACCCTCGTGAGGTTCGTGCCCTTTACCCGTGTTGCCTAATCGACCTCAAACACCAAGATACACCATTAGTAACATGGAAGGAAGATTAAGCCAGAACTCATAAGAGGTAGATCCCCAAGCCCCCACGAGCGGGACCATCCTACTACTATTCTACATCACTTGACATGATGGGTCCGAGTCACCACAATCTACAAATTCTGTCTAGCCCATACTAATATGAAACACGGATGCGCACAAGAAACAACTACATACAGAAACTAAACATAATCTCAAGATATTGGGCGGCGGTCCCCACCAAAATTTGTACTCTGATGACATGCTAGCAATCAGCCTAGTGGTTAATTAATTATCATGTTATTTTCATAAGCAATTAAAATAACGAGTTTCTTCATAACATGATAATAATCCCAACCACGAATAACTACGAGCATGGCTAAGCAATCTACAAGTACGATGTTTGACCAACACATGGATTGCTAATCTCTAATGGAAACATATGATCACCTCCACTTGGGTGTTAATGGAGCGATCCCACCAAAATTTGTACTCTGATGACATGCTAGCAATCAACCTAGTGGTTAATTAATTATCATGTTGTTTTAATAAGCAATTAAAATAACGAGTTTCTTCAGAACATGATAATAATCCCAACCACGAATAACTACGAGCATGGCTAAGCAAAGTACGATGTTTTCCCAACACATGGATTGCTAATCTCTAATGGAAACATATGATCACACCACTTGGGTGTTAATGGAGCGATCTAGCATAGCGATACACACAATTCCTACTCATGCATAGCTACAATAAAAATCTAATGCAATTAGGAAAATAGTGGGATATGTATGTCACTTTCCTTGGCATCAGGAGTGGTTGCTCACACAGTCCTCACAGTCACACGAGTTGTAGTCGTTGTAGTCTACACGTTGCAACAATCATACCATAAGAAACAAGACATACAATATGCAACAATGATTTTTATAAAAACAATATCTAAAAATTTGCAATTTCAAAACCTATCACCCTAGGTTATTTTGAAGTGGGATTTTAGGCAAAATAAAATAATAAAATAAATTTAGCTTATAATGCCATATAGAGGAATTTGGTTTCTTTAAATCATGATTTTTATATAGGGGTTCAAATGCAACAAACAAATGCAATTTTTTAAAACATGCCATGCTATGCATATGCTCTAAATGCAAAACATTCCAAATGTAAGATTTGGGATGTTACATGCCAGTATGCACCGGTAGGCATCCCGTGCTGGGGTGTCGCCGGACGAACTAGCGGATGGGCG
The DNA here is from genome assembly GCA_028641055.1 of Alopecurus myosuroides. Lineage (NCBI taxonomy): Eukaryota > Viridiplantae > Streptophyta > Magnoliopsida > Poales > Poaceae > Alopecurus > Alopecurus myosuroides. The sequence continues at coordinate 373,829,625 of CM054058.1, read as the reverse complement.
CCGGATGATCCGGCTGTTGGAGGTATGCCATAGAGACAATAATATTCAGTTATTACTCTATCTTCAAGTTCTAAATTAAGTTTATGTCATCATGCTACGACCGCTATAGCACTTGAAAGTGAGTTTTCAAAGGATAATTTTTGTGCGGGTGTGAAGACATAAACAAACAAGAGTTCCTAATCGTATTTCTAAGATTATATTGTGTTTTGTGAGATGATCACATTTTCGTGATCATGGACTTAGAAAAAAGTTTAGAAAAACATGGGAGTTTATTGTTAGGGTAACAATAGTACTGAACCGAGTGTATGTTTTTTCTAAAAGAGACTAAACAATCATCATATATTTTAGCAAATACATATGAAGTTAACATTGTCTATAATCCCTATACTATGAGAATATCTAGTGACCGCATGATCGAAAGTTATACTTTGGATAACAACAACCGTCTTGCCGTAATTGGGGGCTATAAAGGTGATATCTGGGTATGACTTAGAAAGTGTAATGGAACCAAGATCGTTCAAGACTAGTACTTAACTCCTCTAGACGATACAGAGATAAATTCTCTGGGCCCTCTCAGTATCACTGATGACATATCGTCTGGCCAGACGCAGTGTGATCTAATCCCAGGATCATCGGAGATATGAATGAGAAAAAAGAACGATATCAGTAAACAGGTTATATGTGTTATGATCAAAGAGTTTGATCGGACTAGATCACATAGTCTCACCTCGTGATATCGTTGGTATCTTGAAGTGATGACCCACGAGTATAGGGGTTGTCGGATATATACCGATTAGGGGTATATCCGGCATCATGGTCTAAAGATCTAGATTACCAGGGTGGCATGTTGGTAATGGATCACAGTACATTGGGCGGCCCAGTAAGCTGATGCGCAGGAAGCTGGATTCTAGAAGAACCCGGACCACAACCCAAAGTGGTGCGGCTTGGAGGAGAAGACGGATTCCTTACTTTCCAAGTTAGATACTTTCCGTAGTCTTCTAGGTTTCCTTTCTATAAGCCCTAAACCCGCTATCTATATAAAGCCGGACGGGAGAGACGAAAGATACAGCCAATTAGCCAAAAGCCAACTCGCCGAGAAGTTGATCCTCGCCGAGTTAGCGAAACCCTACTCACATTATACTTTGTATACTTCAGACTCCAGCCTTGATTTAGTGAGATTGCAGAAGTAGGAACGTCGCCTAGTTGCGCCGTACCGAACCTGGGTAAACTTGGTGTTCTCGATTGTCGTACTACCACGCCCCCCCACGTCTCCACCCGTAGGCTCATGGCACCCCCGTCTATGATCCTTACTAGGATGTATTGACAGTTGGCGCCCACCATGGGGCCATCGATCTTAGGCATTATGTTTCGATCGGGGATACTCGGCGGAATCGGCAGTACCATAACTGTTGGAAGCCTGGAATTTGACGACGACGTCGGGAGATTCCTCGACAACGGATCGTACATGCCAACATGGAATCACCTGGTAAGTGCCTGCCTTTTACCGATTGGATCTGCAAACATATTTATCGGATTAACTACAGAAGCAATGGGATTCTATGGTGGAAGCAAATTTATCCCACCCGCCCTATACCCAGTTGAAGAAAACTATGATACCGGGTTCTGCTCAGATTGCCAAAACCCTAAATTTGTTGCCTCTTCGGAGATACCAGAAATCGGATCTCACTTCATTGGCATGGTGCAGTCCGAGGTCGCTGAAAACACGAAAGTAAGCAATCCCGGGGAAGAAGCAGAAAACAACAATCCCACAGAACAAGTGGAAGATCCGATACCCGTCAGTGAAACGAAGAACTCGGAAGCCGACTCCGTATTAGCTGCTATAGAAGCAAGATTGGAGTCGGAACCTGGATCTAAAGACATAGATTCGGATGACGAAGATGAAGACGCTTTCGGAAGAAAGGTCAAATCTATGCAAGGGAGCTTCCATGAAGTACTTATTGCAAAACCGACTGAAAACTCGGATGCCGAAGAAGATGAAGACCCCAAAACACCTCCACCAGATGAGGAAAGAAATGATGGAGAAACCAGTCCCACCTATCCTGATGCCAAGGAGTTGACAGAAGAAGAACCTGGAAAAAAGCCTCCTTCTTCCAAGAAGAAAGAAGACTGCCAAGAAACTCCAGAAGAAAAAGTTGGCAGATACTGCTAATCAAAACCTGGAAGCAGGAGGTGGAAGCGGAGTCACACCTGTGGAGAAGAAAAAGAAAGAAATCCCTGTCCCCCAAATGTCAGAACAGGACGAGATCGATCTGATCAAAACCCTGGTAGGACCATACGAGATATCGGAAGTGCTGGAAGCCAGAAGGCAAGCCATTATGCGGCAGCAGCAACAGCTATTCCGATCTCAAGAAAACCTCCTCAAAGACCAAGCTACTATAAAAGCAAAGCAGGAGGAGATTGAAGAATTCGAAAGATGGAAAATGTTCGGGATAAAACCCACGAGATTACCCGAAATTGCAAGGCCGGATGTGCTGCCAGCAAAAGAATGGTTGCAAAACCCTTCTTGGCAAAGACAGGTCAACGGCGTAAAAGCTAAGGGCAAACGCATCTATAAAACCGCAGCTGAAAACGCGGAAGCCGCGTTCGCCATCCTTAATGACGATCTGTACTCCAAAGACGAAAAGCTTCAGGGAGTGTATGCTTTCCTGGGAAAAGCATTACAACAGCAACAACGAAGACAGGCAAGATCAGGGAAGTTGCACGACGACTCGGCCCTATGCAAAACTGCCACCTGCGCCGCTGGAGCACCTGGACCTAGCAAACCTGGAGATTCAGGCGATTATAAGGAAAAGAAGGGAGATCCTAAGAAGGACAAGAAAATCCCGGACAATAGGGATGATGCGTCCAGAACGGGATCCCATCTGCCGAAAGAAGGAAATAATTCCCACGATCACAATGATCGGGAGGAACAAAACCGGAAAGACGGAAAAATAATGCCGCCTCCGAGATGCCCAGCTGAAAAAGCTGGAAGATATGAAAATCCTCACAGGTGTGAGAGATCACGTACTCCTCCTAGGAACAAAGAAAGGCCAAGGAGTAGAACTCCACCTTATTCCAAAGGACACGACAACAGACGAAATAGGGATAATCTCGGAAAAGCGCACCCGCGCGACAATGGGCCAGGAAGGAGCAGATCCCCTTCTGTCCATTCAGCCGGTAGATATTCCTCTCACGTTGATCAGGCGGAAGAGATGATCTATACTTTGGACCAAAGTGCTTTACCGACAGGATCCAAAGAATAAACCTACACTCTAGCTTTGCTAAAGTTGGTCCAACCTACCAAAAGTATACCGGAAGTACAAACCCGGATACATGGCTCTCAGATTACTATACTACCGTTCAGATCAACAAAGGGACAAACCTGGAAGCGGTGAAATTTCTCCCCCTAATGTTGCTGGATGGAGCCAGAGATTGGATCAACGGGTTTCCGTCAAGAACCGTGGATAGCTGGGATGATATGGCTAGAGTATTCGCTCAGCATTTTCGGGGTACGTACATACGCCTAAGAGCATCAACCAGCTAAATCGATGTGTCTAGTTTGAAGACGAGTCGTATGTCGACTTTATATCAAGATGGACAACAATGAAAAATAGTTGTTCTGGAGTAAGTAATGTACAAGCTATGCATGGTTTCATCAAGGGATTAAAACCCGGCCTCGTATCGTTCATGGTTGGTTCGAAAGAGCACAAGGATCTCAGATCTATGCTTACCACCGCCAATGAGCACGCAGCGGCCGAAGATGATATCAGGGCAAGAGGTGGAAATATCGATGCTTTGGTCCAGGCCAAAAAGACACCACGTTCTGAAAAGAAGGCTACTCTAGAGGCACATGCAAAACCCAAAGAAGTAAATGCAACCTTTGGGAAGGATAATGGCAGCAAATGGAAATGACGAAGCACAGAACCAATCTCCTACTCTAAGGAAGAGTGGGAAAAGATAAAGTCGGAAAACTGTGTCCACCATTCGCAATTTGGGAAGCCTACCCATACAAATATGCAGTACCGCCTCAACAAACATATGAAGGGCACTGCAGGATCCTGGAATAAAGGAAAGAATTCCAAGAGGAAGTTCAACAAGCAAAATCCAGAAGCTGAGAAAGAAGAAAGTGAATCGGACACTGACGATAAAATCCAGGAACATCAGCGAAAAGACGAACCAAAATTCCGAGAGTTGAAGGAGAATGTAACCTAATTTTCCTGGCAACTCCCTGAGCAAAGCAGGCGAAAAGGACACTTCGAGAAATCAACGCGATTGTTCCACCAACACTAAAGTACTTGAAGTATTCAAATACGCCAATTTCCTGGGATCAGTCAGATCATCCCCGAAACATCCCATAACCCGGCACACATTCTTTGGTCGTAAGCCCTATTGTTCAAAACACTAGGCTCAAAAGAGTGCTGATGGATGGAGGATCTAGTATCAATATCATGTACCTGAGTACATTGAAACATCTACACATTTCCGAAACTCAGCTCAGGCACAACAATATACGGTTCCATGGTATTGTCCCTGGCAGGCAAGCACAGTCCCTAGGAGAAATTTCCCTAGATGTAACCTTTGGAAGTAGATAACATTTCCGTCAGGAAAAATTCTCATTCGAGGTGGTGCCGTTCAAAAGTGTATACCACGCAATACTCGGACGTCCAGTTTTCGCCAAATTCATGGCAAGATAATGTTATATATATAACAAGCTGAATATGGCAGGGCCAAAAGGAGGAGTAATCACCATTACGGGAGACTGCAAATTGGCAAACAAGATGGAAAAAGGAAACACCCTTTGCGCTGAACAAGTGATCGCAAGGGAGGAATTGAAAGAGCTGGCAAAGGAAGTGAGCCGATGGATATGCTGTTAGGAAAAGAAAGTCGGAAGCTGGCAGATAGCTTCAAAGGCTCGGAAAATACAAGACAAGTTATCCTAGATCCCAAAGATCCGAATTTTTTTGTCGTAGTGGGAACTGGGATGACGGGCAAATAGTAAGACACGCTCATCAAGTTCCTCCATGAGAACTGGGCTATTTTTGCCTGGTGTCTTGCGGACATGCCGGGAGTACACAGGGAACTTATTGAGCATCAACTGAAAGTGATTCCAAGATCAAAACTCGTCAAGTAAGGGCTCCGTCGTTTTGACGGAAGAAGAAGGAAGGCTATTGGTAAGGAAATTATCCGGCTTTGCTGATTTTATCCGGGAAGTTATACATACTGATTGGTCTGCAAACCCAGTATTAGTCCCTAAGAAAGACAATATTGTTCTTAGGATGTTTATCGATTACACTGGCTTGAACAAATTGTGTCCAAAAGATAGGTTCGCGTTACCGCGAATCGATCAAATAATTCATGCCAGTGCTGGCTCTGAGCTTTTATGCTTTTTGGATACTTATTCCGGGTACCATCAAATATGTATGAAGGAAGGGGATCAAAGAAAAACTTCCTTCATAACCCCGTATGGAACATACTACTATATAACCATGCCTTTTGGCTTGAAGAACGCCGATACAACTTACCAGCGTTGCATGCAAAGATGCTTGCATAGTCAAATTGGCAAAAACGTCCATGTTTACGTGGATGTCATTGCTGTAATTTCCAAGGAAAAGGATACACTCCTTGAAGATCTACGAGAAACTTTCAAAATTTACGCACTTATAAAATGAAGTTGAATCAATTAAAGTGAGTATTCGGGGTTCCTTCAAGAAAGCTTCTGGGTTTTATCGTTTCTCACAAAGGAATAGAAGTAAATCCGGAAAAAATCAAGGCAATCTTGAATATCACAAGGTCTACATGCTTAAAAGATGTCCAAAGATTGACGGGTTCTGCAGCCGCAGTCAGCAGGTTCATAGGCCGGCTAGGAGACAAGGCTCTGCCATTATACAAACTGTTGAAGAAATCCGACAAATTTGAATGGACAGAAGAGGCATACAAAGTATTAACCCAGCTAAAAGAAATCTTGATAAAAGCTCCGATTTTGGCATCCCCAAAAGATGAAGAACCCATGTTACTGTATCTTACAGCAACAAACAGGGTTATTAGCGTGGTGATAATTGTGGAAAGGTGGAAGGATGAACAAAGTATACCAGATCAACATCCAGTGTAGTACGTTAGTGAATATTCTCCGAGTCAAAGCAAAGGTACCCACATTATCAAAAACTGGCATATGGCGTGTTTTTTTGCATCTCGAAAACTCCGCCATTATTTCCAAAGACATTCCATAACAGTGGTAAGAAAATCACCACTAAGGGATATTATCAACAATGCGGACGCAACAGGTCGAGTAGCCTAATGGGGCATTGATCTCGCTGCGTTTGACATTAAGTACCAACCGAGGACGACAATTAAATCTCAGGTGTTGGCAGATTTTGTCACTGATTGGACAGAAACAATGGAAAACACACCAATGCCGGAGTCAGAATATTGGGTAATGCATTTTGATGGATCCAAGATGAAGGAAGGCGCCGGAGCTGGTGTAGTGCTAAAATCTCCAAAAGGTGACATTATGGAGTATGTATTACAAATACACTTCAACGCCAGTAACAACGTGGCAGAATATGAAGCATTGCTTCATGGCTTGCATATTGTCGAGACATCGTAGTAGAATTCATAGACGAGGGTGCCATGAGACTACCGATAGAGAAGTGGGAGGGACGTGATCGTATGATGAACAATGACACAAGGTTTTACCCAGGTTCGGTACGTCGCAGTAATGCGGCGTTCCTACTCCTGCAATCTCACTATTCAGGACTAAAGCCTGGAGTAAACAGAGTACAATGTGAGGTTAAGTTTAGCTACTCGACAAGGATCCACCTCTCGGCGAGTTAGCCTCTAGCTTCTTGTCTATCTTTCTTATCACCCGTCCGGCTTTATATAATAGTCGGGTTAGGGCTTACAGAAAAGGAAACCTAGAAGACTACGGTATGTGCTAACTTGGAAAGCAAGGAATCCGCCTTCTACTCCAAGCCATATCACGCGGGCCGTGATCCCGGTTCTTCTAGAATCCGGCTTCCGTGCGTCAGCTTACTGGGCCGCCCAACAGACCATGATCCATTACCATTTAGGCTACCCTGGTAATCCGGCACTTTAGACCACTATCTGATATACCCCTAATTGGTATATATCCGACAGTAGCCCCCAAGAAGGACCAAGACTTCAATTTGCCGTCTTTCATCACATTTGCATTCCCTTCGAGAAATGATGGCTTTCTGTCTTGATTCTTCTTTTCCTTTAAACCATGCGATAACGCGAAACTCGGATTTCGGAAAATCCAGCTTTTCTTCCATGAGTCTTCGCGGAGAAGGAACTTCATACGTCAGCGCTTTAATCATGCTGACGACTGGGACGTTTGGGTTTCGAGCGCGAAACCCTGAAACTTATCTCTGACAGATTCTCGCGGGAAACGAGGAGATAGCAATAATCACCCGTCGTGTCATTTCCCGGAATTTCCGGCGAGTGACACGCGTTGATCATCTAACGGTCAAAAGAGCCGTTAGCACATATCGCGACGAATTTCCGGCTATAAATAGCCATCTCCATCATCTCCGGCAAACCTTCCACTCCCCAGTTCTCTACGCCTCAAGCACTTAGCGCCCGAGCCACTGTGAGCATAGCAAGTTCCCAGCACGCGCTCGCAACCGCGCCGTTCGCAAACCTCGCCGGAGCGCACGGATTTCTCCTCGCGCCGCCCGGGAATGGCATCTCCGAACGCTTCCCCGGACCGCTCTGTCACGACGGAGATTGACGAGATCATCAACACCATCGTCCCCATGGCGGACTCTCCCCTCCGCGCCACCGGCGACAAGCCGGAAAAGAACGCCAGCGGCCAGGCTAGCGAGGATCCACCTCTCGCTGCCACAAATCTGACCGCGTCCTTCTTCACGCCATCCCCGCCTCTCGCTCCCGAGAAGGCGGAGGAAAAGATACTTCTCATCGGAGAGGAACTTGCTGCCGCGTCCGCCGCCTCCGGGGCCGAGGACGAAGGGGAAAATGCCGGAAATTGGAGCCAGAGCAGTATTCCTCCCTCTCTTCTCCCGACAATGGAGAAAAAGGGGTTAATCTTGAAGGGAAAATGGCGGAGCCCGGAAGAAGAGTCCGAGCCTTTGCCGAAAGCCGGGGAACGCGTTCTCCTAACTTCTCATATTGCTAGAGGTATGGGACTCCCGCCTTCGGCCTTTTTTTCTCGAAATCCTCAATCATTACGGTATTCAGCCCCACAATCTTCCTCCAAACTCCATTCTATATCTAGACGGCTTCCAAGCCCTTTTCGAGGGGTACTTAGGAATAGCACCTAGATTAGATTTCTGGCAATACTGCTTCGGAGTGAAACGAAACCCTACAGAGGGTGTTCTTCCAACCCGTGGGACTATTTCTTCCACCCTGCGGAGGTTCAGGGAGGATTGGTACCCGAAAATAAAAACATCAGAATCCACCAAATTTTGGACGGGTTCATTCTTTTATCACCAAGACATCCCATTTCCCGGAAAAGAAAACGGGATTCCTCCATTCGTCAATTCCGCTGCTATCCCTCAAGACAACTGGGCCGTCGAAGCGGTGCAAACCTTGCCGGATGATTTGCTAAAGATCAAACGGCGCATTGCCAAACTTACTTCCTCACAACCTCCCTTGACTGGAACAGACACAATTTTGTGTTGGTTCGGACGGCGTATCCAACCTCTTGCCCTTTGACCCCGGCTTCTTTGTAAATACGAAGGTCCGGAAGACGAAATGAGAGGGACGGATAAGGCCTTTACAAAGAGGGATTTCAAGAAGCGGGTCAACCAGTTGATCGCTAATCGCAATCAGTACGAGGAAAGCTTGGGAATGTACCACGAGGAAAACCCGGTTCCCGAGGTATTTTATTTTTCTCTGGTGGGCATTCTCTCGGATTTTTTGTCTTTCCCGGATTTCCCTAATTTAGTCAGATATTTTGCCATTTCCGTAGTTCGATGCTCTTACGGAAAAAGATCTTGCGTTCGGCGCCGAACTCGACGAATTACACGCCAATTTTTATGGCGGTCGGAAGCGCAAGAGGCAAATAATCACGGAGGAAGTGATAAATCTTGACGGAGTCCCTATCGTCGCATCCAGGTATTCTTCTGGGGATTTCATATTTTTGCCTGATTTATTTTACCAGCTGTTTTGTTTCCTCGAGGTATTCACTTCTCGGATTTTTCCTTTATCCCTTCCCCCCTTTTAGCCTTGTTCCAGCTTATTTGAAATCAAAGAAACTGAAAAAGCACAAGGCTACTGTTGGCAAGGGAGCACCATCTCTAGCTGCAACTCCTCCTACTCCAGTTACTCTTGGTAGGGAGGATAAGGCCGCGAAACCGGAGGAACAACCCTTGTCGACCAGCCAGCCTATTGCATCCAATGTGGATGCGAGGGAAAGGGCGAAGCCAGAAATGGGCGGTCCTTCTCACACACCTGAGGAGGAGCCCGTTCCTACTTTCGACAAGGACTTCAAGGTAAAGGAGGAACCTTTTGATGATCTCGGATACATTCGTACGGCAGCTAAGAAGTTCTTCGCTCCCGCCCCCCTGATCCGTCCTTGGTCACAAGGCGGACTAATTGTCCGAAATAACTTCGTGTTTTCACCTCGTCAGGTCATCCAAGACAGCCTGCATCATGTTGGAATTCTTTTTTCTGAATACGTAAAAGAATTCAACGATAACTTGTCAGGTTTGCATCGGATGAGCCAGGTAATATCTCTAGCTCCCAAGCAATAAGTCAAATGCATGCTTTTAACTTAATGCTTTCATCCTTATTATGCCTGCTGCTAACCAAAGTTTTTTGTTTCTTTTCCGTGTTTCAGCAAACCGCTGAAAGCATAAACTTGGAAGTTTTCGGCAAGCTTACCGTTAAGAATAAGGAGGTTAGAAACCTTCTCTCTATTCTTGACGTTAAGGAGGCGGAGTTGGCATCATCTTAGCGGCAGCTGGAGGAAACAACAGGTATGTGATTTCTCTGTGTTTTAATTTTTATGCCTTTTCCTAAGTATTTTTTCCGAGTTGTTCTAACTCGGGATTTTACTTGCTTTTCAGCTGCTTTGGCGAGAGCCAAGCAAATTGCCGAATATGCCGGCAATGCCGAGAACCTCCGCCAGGAAAACCTGGACCTTCATAAGGAAATTATGAGTGTTCAGAAAGAACTGGAGGCCAGCCAGCTGGCTGTTTGCATTGCTCAATCCAATGCCTCCAACCGAGCTGAGAAGGATAAGGCAACTATCCGAGACCTGGAGAAAGCCTTGAAACTTCGCCTGGAGGAGGGCTCCGAGATGGATAAAATTCTCGGTAAGTTTTCTACTTTTACCGGATTTTTGACGTTTCACAATCTTTCTCTGTTTTTTCCATAACACTTCGGTTATTTGTCTGAAAAACAGGAGATGACCCAGCTCTTACTCGGATTTAAAAGATCCGAGCCTTTGGGAAGGCTTCACCGCGCTCAAGGCCGCAGGGATGTTGCTTATCAACAACTTCCTTCCCGCTAGGACTGGGGAATTCTCGGAAGTTGAGAAACTTCCGGGAGCTATCGTGGAGGTGGCGGAGTCCAAAGAATCCACCTTGCGCTCCGCGGCACGTGGTGGTGCACACATGACTCTAGGTCTCATGCGCATGCAATACCCCTATGCCAAATCTTGGCGCGTGACGTCCGGTATCCCGCAAGGATACACGGAAGCCCAGCGGACCAGCATCTTTGATGAGATCAAAGGTCACGTCACCAAGATTGCTTCCATGGTCAATATCTCCATCTCCTATCTGGAGGAGGCAATCCCGAACACTCCCGAAGAGTCCTCCAGCGAAGACGACTCGGATGCTTGAAGGATAATTCCGGGTCCTGGGTAGATAGGAAATAGGGGCATTACCGAACTTATGTTGTAAACATTATTGTAATGCTTCTATTCTTTTGAATGAACAAGTACTCCGCCTTTTGCAGCAATGTTATTTAACTACTTTGCAAGTTTTTCGGGTTATTATTATTCCGTTATCTTCTAAATTCTCTGGTTTGTATGCTTTAACTGTCCTTAGTGCTTGAAATGGCTCGATAGCGTTTTAATCTTCATGCCAAGCGACTAGGTATAACCGACCAGTCTGAACTCGGAAACATGGATCATGCTAAAGGCATTTTTGCTTACTAGCTCCAGTGACCCAGCACAAAAACAATCAGATAATATTTAGAGAACAGTAAGGATTTTTTGTATGAAACTCAGGCACGCAGGCACAATCTGGGTTTCCTTAAACCGTTTTTAGGCTGAAAATCATTCAGTTTTTTAACGCCGAGCACGCAGGCACAATTCGGGTTAACACTGAGTATTTTGAAAGATCATTGGGAAATAGATAAAGTGGAAATATGCTTTACTATAATAAACATGTAAAAACATAGAAGTATGAATTCCGACAACTTTATTTCATGATCTCAAAGATGTTTACATAGATATTGAACTAAGTATAGAAGGGACGTAACTGCTGGATACTCCATGGCCTGTTTGTCTCTCCCAGTTCATCATCTATCTTTCTCTTTCTTTTGCGATTCGGCTTCTCGGGATCATCTTCCATGTCTCGAATGTCTACAAGATAGTATGATCCATTTTTCATAGCTTTGCTAATGACGAATGGTCCTTCCCATACTGGGGCCAATTTGTGCTTTCTTTGTTGTACCAATCTTAGCACTAGGTCACCTTCTTTAAAAGAACGATGCCTGATTTTCCGACTATGATAACGTCGCAAACCTTGCTGATATATGGCAGATCTTTGAAGCACAAGCTCTCGCTCTTCTTCTAAGAGATCGACGGCATCCTGTCGTGCACTTTTGGCATCCGAGTCATCGGAATCCTGCACTCTTGGGATGTCATGGATCATGTCCGTTGGAAGAATTGCTTCCGCGCCATAAACTAGGAAAAACGGGGTTTGCCCTATTGACCTATTTGATGTCGTTCGAATTCTCCAAAGCACAGAGGGTAATTCTTCCACCCATGCTCCAGCTGCTCTATGAAGAGCAGATTCGAGTCTTGGGCATATTCCTTGCAGGATTGAGCTGTTCATTCTTTCAACCTGTCCATTGGATTGAGGGTGTGACATAGATGCAAGATCTAGGCGAATTACCGTTTGTCGGCAATATTTTGCCAACTCTCCAATGGAGAAATTTGTCCCGTTATCGGTTATTATGCTATGTGGAACGCCAATATCTCATGACTAAGTCAATGATGAAATTTCTGGCAGTTGCACCGTCAAGTTTTTTGATGGGTTTAGCTTCCACCCACTTGGTATATTTATCCACTGCAACGAGTAGATGTGTAAGTCCTCCTCTTGCTGTTTTGAATGGTCCCATCATATCTAGCCCCCAGACCGCAAACGACCATGTAATATGGATAGTTTTGAGTGCTTGGGCTGGCATATTTGTCTGCTTGGTGTAATACTGACATCCGGCTCAGGTATTTACTATGCGTCCAACATCTGTCTTGGCGGTTAGCCAGAAAAATCCTGCACGGAATACTTTCTTAACTATGCTTTTTGATTGAGCATGATGTCCGCAATCTCTAGCATGAATTTCTTGCATAATTTCTCGTCCTTCTTTCGGCGAAATACATCGCAGAAAAATTCCAGTAGTACTGCGTTTATACAGGCAACCGTTGATTACCGTGTATCCTTTGCATCGATGCTGTATTTGTGTTTTTGCAGGACTTCGTCTGCTCCCTCCGGGTACTTCTGATCAACTAAGAAGTTTAGATATGGAATTGTCCATTCCGGGTTAACGAGCATGACTTCGATTGACTCGGAAACCAGGGGATAGTCGACATCTCCACCTTTTATGGATGATTCGTATAGATGGTGGACAAACACACCTGGTGGTAGGATTTTCACCCTTTCTGATCCCATGCGGGCTAATGCATCCGCGTTCCAATTTTCTTCCCTTTTGACGTGAAGCACTTAAAATCCTAGGAAACAAATTGCGAACTCGTCCACCGTTCTCCGATATTCGGCCATGATGGGACTTTTGGCGTCCCAAGTTTGGTTGAGCTGGTGCTGTACCAAATCTGAGTCGCCATAGCACAAGATGCGTTTAACACCTATTTCTTTTGCAATATGCAAGCCGTGAAGCATAGCTTCATATTCTGCCACGTTATTACTGGCATTGAAGTGTATTTGTAATACATACTCCATTGTGTCTCCTTTGGGGGATTTTAGGACTACACCAGCTCCCGCGCCTTCCTTCATCTTGGATCCGTCAAAGTGCATGACCCAGTATTCTGACTCCGGCATTGGTGTGTTTTCCATTGCTTCTGTCCAATCAGCGACAAAATCTGCCAATACGTGGGATTTTATCGCCGTCCAGGGTTGGTACTTAATGTCGAACGCAGCTAGCTCGATGCCCCATTTGGCTACTCGGCCTGTTGCATCCGCATTGTTTATTATATTCCCCAGTGGTGCTTTACATACCACTGTTATGGAATATCCTTGGAAGTAATGACGAAGTTTCCGAGATGCGAAAAATACGCCATATGCCAGTTTTTGATAGTGTGAGTATCTTTGTTTAGACTCGGAAAAACTTCACTTACATAATACACCGGATGTTGATCTGGTATGCTTTGATCGTCTTTCCGCCATTCCACAACTATTACTGCGCTGATAACCCGGTTTGTAGATGTGAGGTACAATAACATGGGTTCTTCGTCTTTTGGGGATGCCAAAATCGGAGCTTTCATCAAGGTTTCTTTCAAACGGGTTAATGTTGCATCTGCTTCTTCTGTCCATACAAACTTGTCGGATTTCTTCAATAATTTGTATAATGACAGAGATTTGTCCCCTAGCCGGCTAATAAACCTGCTAACGGTGGCTGCGGAACCCGTCAATCTTTGTACATATTTTACGCACGTTGGCTTTGAGATGTTTAAGATTGCTTTGATCTTTTCCGGGTTTACTTCTATTCCTCTATGAGAAACGATGAAACCCAGAAGTTTTCCTGAGGGAACCCCGAATACGCACTTTAAAGGATTCAATTTCATCTTATAAGTGCGTAGATTTTCGAAAGTTTCTCGCAGATCTTCAGGGAGTGTGTCTTTTTCTTTGGAAACAACGGCAATGTCGTCCACGTAAACGTGGACATTTTTGCCAATCTGATTATGCAAACATCGTTGCATGCAACGCTAGTAAGTTGCACCTGCATTCTTCAGGCCAAACTGCATGGTTATGTAGTAGTACATTCCATATGGGGTTATGAAGGAGGTTTTTATTTGATCTTCTTCCTTCATGCGTATTTGATGATACCCGGAACATGCATCCAAAAAGTATAAAAGCTCAGAGCCAGCAGTGGCATCTATTATTTGATCGATTCGCGGTAATGCAAATCTACCAGTATAATCTATACATATCCTAAGGACAATATTGTCTTTCTTCGGGACTAATACTGGGTTTGCGGACCATTCAGTATGTATAACTTCCCGGATTAAATCTGCTGCTAAAAGCCGGATAATTTCCTTGCCAATAGCCTTCCGTCTTCTTCCGTCGTATCGACGGAGACCTTGTTTGACGGGTTTAGATCCTGGAATCACCTTAAGTTGGTGCTCAGCAAGTTCATTGGGTACGCCAGGCATGTCAGCTGGACACCATGCGAAAATGTCCCAGTTCTCACGGAGGAACTTGATGACCTCGCTTTCCTATTTGTCGAACATACCAGTTCCTATTACGACAAACTTTGTCGGATCTTTAGGATCTAGGATTACCTGTCTTGTATTCTCGGAAGCTTTGAAACTATCTATCGGCTTCCGGCTTTCTTTTACTGTCGGCATTTCTGTCGGCGATACTTCTTTGGCCAGCTCCTTCAGTTCTTCCTTTGCTATCACTTTTTCTGCGCAAAGGGCATTTTCTTTTTTTCCAGCTCTTTTGCCAATTTGAAGTCTCCACTTATCGTGATTACTCCTCCTTTTGGCCCCGGCATCTTCGGCTTGTTGTAAATATAACATGATCTTGCCATGAATTTGGCGAAAGCTGGGCGTCCGAGTATTGCGTGATACACGCTCTCAAACGGCACAACCTCGAAGGATACTTTTTCCTGATGGAAGCGATCTTTCTCTCCGTAGGTTACATCTAGGGAAATTTCTCCTAGAGATCGTGCTTGTCTGCCATGGACGATGCCGTGAAAACATATGTTGCTGTGATTGAGTTGGGTCTCGGAGATTCGCAGGTGCTTCAGTGTATCCAGGTACATTATGTTAATGCTGGATCCTCCATCCATCAGCACTCTTTTTAGCCTAGTGTTTTGAACAATATGACTTACAACTAGAGCTTGCGTGCCGGGTTCTGGGATATTTCCGGGATGATCAGACTGATCCCAGGTAATTGGTGTATTTGAGTACTTCAAGAATTTCGGGGTTGCAGGGACAACCGCGTTTATTTCTCGAAGTGTTCTCTTAGCCACCTTTGCTGAGGGAGTTGCCAGGAAAGTTAGGTTGCATTCTCCATCAACTCTCGGAAACTTAGGCTCGCCTTTTCGCTGTTGTTCCTGGATTTTTTCGCCAGTGTCCGATTCACTGTCTTCTTTTTCAGCTTCTGGCTTTTGCTTGGAGAATTTCCTCTTTTAGTTCTTCCCTTTGCTTCTGGATCCTGCACTGCCTTTCATATGCTTGTTTAGCCGGCATTGTGCGTTAGTATGGGTGGATTTCCCAAATTGCGAGTGCTGGACACAGTTTTCCGACTTTATTCTTTCCCACTCTTCTTTGGTGTAATTTATCGGCTCTGTGCTTCGTCCTTTCCACTTGCTCCTATTTTCTCTTCCAAAGGCTATGTTAACTTCTTTGGGCTTTTGCATTGCTTCGGGAGTTGCTTTTTTCTCAGGGCGAGGGGACTTTTTGGCTTGGACCAAAGTGTCGATATTGCCGCCTCTCGCTCTGATGGCGTCTTCGGCCGCTACGTGCTCATTGGCGGTCGTCAGCATAGATCCAAGATCTTTGTGCTTTTTGGAACCGATCATGGACGGTACGAGTCCGGGTTTTAAGCCATTGACGAAAGCATGCTTTGCTTGTACGTTAGTTACTCCAGAGCAACTATTCTTCATTGCCGTCCATCTTGAGATAAAATCCACGTATGGCTCATCTTCAAACTGGGTGCAACGGTTTAGCTGGTTGATGCTATTCGGGCGCTTGTAAGTTCCCCGGAAGTGCCGAGTAAAAACTCTAGCCATATCATCCCAGCTGTCGACAGTTCTTGATGGTAACTCATTTATCCAATCTCTGGCTCCATCCAGTAACATTAGGGGGAGGAATTTTACTGCCTCGAGGTCTGTCCCGTTGTTGATCTGGACGGCTGTGTAATAGTTTGAGAGCTAGGTATCCGAGATTGTGCTACCGGTATATTTTTTATACGTTGGACCAACTTTGGCAAAGCCAGAATGCAGAGTTATCCTTCGGATCCTGTCGGTAAAACACTTAGGTCCAAAGTATAAATCATGTCTTTCCGCTCTGTCAATGCGTGCGGAGTATCTGCCGGCTGAATGGACAGAAGGGGATCTGCTCCTTTCTTTTCCATTGTGGCGCGGACGCGTTTTTCCGAGATTATCTCTATTACCTCCGTGATTGTTGTAACATCCCAAGTATGAAAACAACCTTAGAATGTTTTGCTTCTTGTTAATTTATGTTAATGCATCATGTCATCATAAGCATTGCATGTGGCATGTGTTTCAATTTGAAATTCAATTCAATTTCAAACCAATTGGTTCATACTTGGTATGTTCCAATGTTTTCAAAATAAATCACTAACAGAAACAAATCAATTGCTTCCATAAACTTGAATTTTCACATAATTGACTTGGTTAAGTTTTCAAATAATTCAATTATTGCAAAATTCAAGCAATTGCATTTAAAAATTCAAACATCAACAAATATTTAAAATTTTGAAAAACAAAAGTTGGTGCAACTAGGCATTTTCAACAAGGAACTAATAAAAAATTATCATCATAATTTTAGGGTCCCAAAAACCCCTTCTTTTTCCTTTTCTTTTCTTTTCTACAAAAAAAAGAGAAGAAATAAAAAGTTAAAACAAAGGAAGTGGGGAGGCAGGCCACAAAGGCCCACCTACAACCCGAACCAGGCCCAAGCCCCCCTAACGTCTTCTTCCTCGTACGGACAGGGAGCAGGTAAGCTCCTGTGGAGGGGAACCCTCCACGTCTCCCTCCACCTGCTCCTTTTCCCCTCCATAAAGCCACCACCAGGGGCAACCCTAGCCCTTCCTTCTCCTCCCTGCGCCGCCATCCTTTCTTCTCCCCTCAGATCTCCTCCTCTCTCTCTGAATCTTTCTTTTTCTGAACCCGAAAATTGCATCTCCATGACCGGAAGTTGGAGGGGTTGGTGAGGTCACTGTGCTCGTCGGCAGGGGCTCTTCTTCGCGGGAATGGTACCGGGAAGCCACCTTCTTCGACTTTGCTGAAGACGCCGTGGTCCGAGGGTGGCCCAGGCGACCGCGCCGTCCCGATTTCCGTCGCCGCCGAGCACTGCCTCGGTTCTGTTCGTCGTCGGTTCGTCGCGCTTCCTCGACCGCATCCGTCCGCCGCGCTGTGATCCTCCCTCCTTTCCTCCTCTCCCCCGTCCGCACGCACAGGCTGCACGCCTCACACCCGCGCGTGCCCGCGCACACGCACGGCAACAGCAGCCGCGGTCGCCGGCGTCCAGGACGTCCACGATCGAAGTTCAGTACGTGAACTTGTGCAGTTTCAGAAATCCCGCACGAAGTACACCTCAAAACCCACCCCCTTCCACATCTATCACAACCGAGCCAGCAGCCCAGTGGCTAGCCCCGTTCTGCGCACGCCCGAGCTCCCGGGTTCGAATCCCCCTCGCGCGATTAAAAGGCCCCCTTTTTTCTCCCTTTGCCACGCGCGCACGCGGGACCCACGCGTCAGCGACCCCAGCCGCCACGCAGGCACACACACACACACGCCACGCAGGCGCCAGCTGGGTGCTGGCCCACGGGTCAGTGACCCAGGGCAGGTCTGCACTGCGTGACAAAGTCCCTGGCCTCTTTTTTTTAAATCCCAGAAATTAATTAAAACTTCAAAAATTCATATCTTTTGCATATTTGCTCAAAACAGAAAACTTAAAACATGAAATCCATTCAATTTTAAATGCTCTACACTAATAACAACTTTATTTCTGGTTTTGAATAATTTAAAATGCTGAAAACAATTATTATTTGTTAAATGCTTTAAACATTGCAAAAATCATATCTTGGGCATAGAAATTCCAATTGGAGCAAACTAAATATGTTTTCCATGCAGAATTAAATAAGCTTTCCAAATATAAACTTTGTTCTATGTTTTGAATAATGTAAATTGCTGAAAACAATAATTCTTTGTTTAATGCATTTAAACTTGTTTAATTCATAACTTATTCATGTTAATTCCAAATTAAAAAAGTAATACATGTTTTCCAATCAGAATTAAATGCTCTATCCAAATATGCCATAAAATTAATGTTTTGAGAAACTAAATTTTCCACTACTTTCAGTACTGATTTTATTTTAATTAAAATGCTAAAGTGCATAACTTAATCGTTAAAACCCCAAATTTGACAAATAAAATGTCTAGTTGAAGCTAACACTATTTCCTTGCTATTTCTATCATCTCTCATGCATTTAATACACTTCAACAAAATGTTGTAATTCATTAAACCCTCAATTTTTGCATATGGACTTTTACCAAATGCAATTCAATTGCATATGGGTCCATTTAATATTGATCATAATGTCTACTAGTTTACTTTGATGCACCTATTTAAAATGTCATGCATCATCCCATGTTTGTGCATTATGCCATGTTATTGATTGTTCGTCTCTCTTTGTTGTTTGTTTTCTTCTTCTCGAATAGACGACGACGTTGAGACAGACGAGGTTTACGATACTACTTCAGAGGAGTTAGCCCAGTACCAGGCTACTGAGTTTGCATGCAAGTATTCACTCACCTGAACCGTTGTGTCCTTTCCACACTTGATACCGATACTTTCCGTTGTCTAATCTGCTAGCCTTATGATTCGTTGCTTGTGTTCCGGTCCTATCACATGTTATCCTGTAACCCTGATATAGCCTCACCTCCACACCTATAACCCTGTTGCCTGTTGCCCGTGTCTTACTAGCATGCTTAGGGTTGTTGTGCTCGAGTCTGATGTCCGTTATTTCTTTTACCATATTTATTATGTTCTGGGGGCTCGATATTTAAACAACAACCTGTTAATGTTTGAGGTAATAATAATTTGATGTTAAGGCACCGGCAGGAGGCCGGGTATGGTTTTGAGGTCTGCTAGTGTCGAACTCAGGAAAAGTTCTTGTCCTCTAGATCCATGATGAGCGCGCTAACCGCATGTGGGAAGCGTGTATGGGCGCCCCCGCAACTTTGATTCGATTCGCATCTCGTCCAAATCGCCTCATTTAGTTCGGGTTTTCCATTTGCCGCATGCATATGCAGGTGCGAACCCTTGGCGCCAGGGTGGTAACTTTTGTAGTCGGCATTTAGCGAGACACGTTCTTAGAGTGCTATGAGGGTCCCCTTTTCTTCGTGGGGCTTGATTAGCCGTGCGCTCAATTGCACGGGGTTCTTTGGGCTTGATGCGAAGAAGAGTTGGGTTGTGTTGAGTGGCCTGCTTGGTGGGTTTGATCCCCGCCTGGCGGGTTATTCTTACGTGTACGGCCAAATTGGTGCATCCCTGCAGGGTTAAATCTTCTCGAGAAGCCGTGTTGTCCGCGGTTATGGATGACTTGGTGATAGGGCTGGCTAACAAGGATTAGACAACTTACACCTAATTAATAATAATTTGACTACTAATAGGCATATTGTCACAATAACCTGAACCTTCATTAATCCAACTGTGTGGGTTATCCTCGGATTGCTTCTTTGGATAAGGGGCGAGATCCAGGGTGGGTTTGTTTGAGGTTAGTGGTAGTTGGCTCCGATGCGCTATCTTATCCCTTTCTTTTAGCCGGATGTTGTAGCGTGTCTCTGTATTTAGTTAGTGCAGCCCGCTGCCGCACCTTTGTATCACCTATTTTCCGTTGAACCCAAAGCATCTGTACTTGGTGTTGTCGGGTACACTTTGGTATCTTGTGCGTCTTGCTTGCCAGTACTCGTCCGTACTGACCCCTTTGGGGCTGCTGGTTCTGCAGACTACGTTTCCGAGGATCCCCATGGTGGCTACTACGTGGAGTATGATGAGGCTGCTGACGAGTAGATAGCGGACCCGGGCAGGATCTGAGACTTCGTGGATGGGCTCCGTTCTTTTCGTTTCCGACCTCTTAGGCCTATTTGGATCTTGTCTGTACTCAGACACTTTGGATGCTTCCGCTGTGATGTAATGATGACTTGTTGGGACATGTGTCCTCTGCATGACTGTATTTGCTATCTCTGCTCTAGTGAGAGCTTTTGCCACTTATTTCTATTTCTTTGTGTCTTAGAGATTTGTTGTGGTATCACTTGTTCAAATACCGTTGACGTACCATGTGTGTATGTTATGAAGTACGTCAATGGAAGTATTCGGATTCCTATTGGATGGTTTCACAGACGATAAATAGTAGAGGATGGTTGTCACACGTTTACGTGTTGGCCTACTCATATTGAGATGCGGGTGCGGGTAGGCCCCGTAAGCCAATTATCTACTATTTAGCGGGTTGTGTGTATCCTCTAGAAGTCCGGGTGCGACAAATGGTATCAGAGCCTGTCTGCCTGTATGATCCCTTTTACTGGTCGCAGTTGAGTCTAGAAACTATTTTGTAGCTATATAGGAAAAATGAAACGTGAGAGTAGGAATTCTGTTTTTTTATTTCTTTCCCCACCCACCCTCCCTTTTTCTGGTAAGGAAGTGCAACGTTGTTTTCTCTTCTCATCTAAACTTTCGAGTTAGGATTTCACGGATCCTGTTTTCTCTAGGATGGTTATATCTACTAGACCATAGGAATGGAGGTGGTTGTGACATGATTTTCATGTTGCCTACTCACGATTGAGAACGGAGGCACATAAGCCCCGGAAGCAGATCCTCTATTCCTTAAGCAGTAGATATTGATCCTCTAGAAGCCCAGATGGGTTTTCCGTAGTACCTCAGGAGTGTTTGGTCTCATGTTTCCCAAATGTTGCTTCGATATACTGTTCTTCTCAAGACCCTTTTCGTCGGTTGGAACCTTGTTGTTGCTTGCCACTTCAGTTTTTCTACCGGCGTCTGATCAAAGCTTCCCCGATCATCTGCAGATGGATCTCAGGTTCTACCCGCAGGTGGTTCGTATGACT
This sequence comes from Alopecurus myosuroides, assembly GCA_028641055.1. Classification (NCBI taxonomy): domain Eukaryota; kingdom Viridiplantae; phylum Streptophyta; class Magnoliopsida; order Poales; family Poaceae; genus Alopecurus; species Alopecurus myosuroides. The sequence goes on along the minus strand of CM054058.1, from coordinate 373,808,367 downwards.
CGTTGTGAGAGCACTACCGGTTATCCGGAGATGCTGAGAGACATGGTCACTTTTCTGGGTTTCCGTTGGGCACCAGAGTACCAGGTCTACGAGCAGCAGCGAGAGTTTGAGCAGACCTACTACCAGGCTATCGTCTACATTCTGTCAGATGATGGCATGAGCGTAGTCCACCGCTACGAGGCAGTGGGTTCCACAGTGGATATGGCTGTGCAGCAGGCAGCTTATGTGAGCCTCACCGTCCTTCGTGCTGACTACTGTGGATTTGACGATTCTATTTATCGCCACATTCCCCGTGGTTACATCACTTCGGAGGGAGCTCACTTCAGTCTCTACGACAACTTGGATGTTTACGAGCATGATAACTCCAGGCTGCACACCACCGCTCAGTTTGTGAGACACAGTGACGCAGTTGCCCGCACACTATCTCAGGAGTTGGCTTCAGTCAGAGAGCAGCTTTACCTTGCTTTGACTCGTCTGGCGACTTACACCACAGACTTTGTTGGAGACGAGCGCTTTGCACGTTTCGATCAGCCAGTTGGGCATCGTCTGCCAGATGCTGGAGGTTACGAGCCGATCAGAGGTCCACTCCTTAACCTTGGTGCTGGTTACACTGGGATTCCCCGCTTTGGAGCACAGGGAGTTGACGCTATGTACTTCACCACGCCTAGAGTCGGTCTCAGAGTTCGTCAGATCTACGTGGAGCGTCGTTCCACCTACTTTCGTGAGCGTACTCCTCACCGTACCTCTCGCCGTACTCCTCGCCGCCGTCCTGCGTGATGAGCATGGGAGTACCGATGTATCCATTCTTAGCTATGTTTAGTTATCCTTTGGTATTCGAACCATTTATGGTGTGTTGGATATTCTGTTGTACTTGAACATGTGATGGTGTACCTTTTGGTTATCTATTCATGCGTCAGAGTAATCTCTCTTTCGATTGCCAAGTCTATCCTTTTCTATTGTTGTGCTAAAATGCATTTCCATTCAGGATGCCGCCAACAAGGAACACCACGCCTGAACCACCGCCAATCACGGAGCTGTTGACTCAGATGACCCAAGTCATGACGCAGATGGCTCAGTTTCAGGCTAATCAGCAAATCAACCAGACAGCTCCACGAGTGAGCATCAAGGAGTTTCTCAGTCTGGGCCCGAGAGTTTTCGTGGCCACACGCGAGCCCCTAGACGCTGATGACTGGATCCGTGAGATAGCCAAGGCTTTGGATATTGCACACGTAGCTGAAGAAGACAAGGTCAAGTACGCCTCCTATCTGCTGAAGGGTCAGGCAGCTTCTTGGTGGGAAAACTTCCAGGCCATGAGAACTGGCATGCCATTCACGTGGGATCGTTTCAAGGAAGCCTTCCTGAAACACCACATTCCAGATGGTCTCATGGAAAGAATGCGTGAAGAGTTTTGCTCTCTCAAGCAGAGCAAGTTGGACGTCATCGGGTATCAGAGTGAGTTCAATCGCCTCGCTCGATACGCTGGAGATGAGGTGTCCACTGAAGCTAAAAAGATGGCAAGGTTCCGCAGAGGCTTTAACCCGGAACTCAAGTATGCCCTCACCAATGTCAAGGCCGACAGCTTCGAGGATCTCGTTAACACCGCGCTCAATGAAGAAAATGGGCGCAAGGCGTTCGAGGAGTCTCGCAAGCACTCGCGTGAGGGTGGTTCCTCCTCCAACATGACCACCCCTCCGCAGAAGCGCCGCATCTGGGTACCAAATGGTGCTGTCACTCGGGCTCCATACGCCCAAACTTCTCCAGGCTTCGCTCCCCGCCCACCCAACCCTGCTCAGTTGCATGATCCAAGGGCTTCGATGGGGCAGCCAAGGCCAGGGCCTCCTCGTGTCGTCACATGCTATAAGTGCAAGAAGACGGGACACTACGCCGACAAGTGCACGCAGAGGCAGCTACCTCCACCACCACCTCGTCCTAACACAAACCAGGCAATGGTGCGCGTCCCCCGCCTAAGGCCTTTAACTCCAACTACAGGCATGTCGGGAGGACCGCAAGGGTGAATCATGTCAAGATCGACAAAGCTGAGGAAGCTCCTGACGTCGTTCTCGGTACATTTCCCGTAAACCCTATTCCAGCTAAAGTGTTGTTTGATACCGGAGCACCACATTCTTTTGTGTCAAAGACCTTTGCCACAACAAACAACCTAATTGTGGTTCCACTAAGCAATCAGATCACTGTTCACTCCCCGGGATCTCAAATGTTGACTTCCAAGATAAGTAAGGACAATCAAATCTTAATTGAAGGTTGCATATTCCTTGCTTCTCTCATGTTGCTTGGGAATTCTGACATTGATGTCATTCTTGGTATGGATTGGCTGAAGGCCAATAAAGCAAGAATTGACTGTGCTCAAAAGTCAATAACTCTGTTCCACTCTTCTGGCCAAATAATCTATTCTCCACATGAATCAAGTTCCAGTCAGCTATACACCCTCAATGCAAATCCTCTACCTTCACTTGAAAATGTTCCGGTGGTTTGCGACTTCCCTGACGTCTTTCCATAAGAGTTGCCAGGAATGCCTCTAGACAGAGCTGTTGAGTTCGTGATCGAATTTGAACCAGGTACTGCTCCAATCTCTAAGCATCCCTACAAGATAGGAACTCCCGAGCTGAAGTTGTTGAAGGAACAAATTGATATGTACATGGAAAAAGGTTACATTCAACCTAGTTCCTCGGCTTGGGGATGCCCAACTCTGTTCGTTGCGAAGAAGGATCAAACAAAGAGACTCATTGTTGACTATCGTCCTCTTAACGAGAAGACCATCAAAAATAAGTATCCAATTCCTCGCATCGATGATCTTTTTGATCAACTTGCTGGAGCCTCTATATTCTCCAAGTTGGACTTGAGAATGGGTTACCACCAAATAAAGATCAGAAAAGAGGATATTCCAAAGACAGACTTCACCACTCGCTACGGTCTATATGAATTCACCGTCATGTCCTTTGGTCTCACCAATGCACCGGCGACCTTCTTTCGACTCATGAATTCTGTCTTCCATGAATACCTAGACAAGTTCGTTGTGGTATATCTTGATGACATTCTTGTCTACTCCAAATCCGAGGAAGAGCATGAAGAGCATCTTCGTCTCACTCTCATGAAGCTTCGCGAGCATCGTCTCTATGCCAAGTTCTCCAAATGTGAGTTTTGGATTTCCGAAGTCGTTTATCTTGGTCATGTCATCTCTGCCAAGGGCATAGCCATTGATCCAGAAAAGGTTAAAGAAATTGTTGATTGGAAACCTCCAAAGACGGTGAAGCAATAAGAAGTTTTCTTGGCTTGGCTAGCTATTGCCGTCGCTTCGTCCCAAACTTCTCCAAGATTGCCAAACCTCTCACTGACCTCACAAAGAAGGACAAGAAGTTCGTCTGGTCTCCACAATGTGACGAAAGCTTCAATCTCCTGAAGACTAAACTCACTTCTACACCAGTTCTGGTTGGCCCAGATCCTTCCAAACCTTTCCAAATATTCTGTGATGCTTCTCTCCAAGGTCTAGGTGCAGTTCTCATGCAAGAACGTCAAGTTGTGGCTTATGCTTCACGTCAGTTGAACACACATGAGCTCAATTATCCCACTCATGACCTTGAACTCGCAGTAGTTGTGTTTGCCCTCAAGAAATGGAGACAATACTTGTTGGGTAATCACACTGAAATCTTTTCCGATCATAAGAGTCTGAAGTACATCTTCACCCAACCAGATCTAAACCTCAGACAAAGGAGATGGATTGAAAAGATCAAAGACTTTGATCTTACCATTTCTTACACTCCAGGCAAGGCTAATGTTATGGCCGATGCTCTTAGTCGCAAGTCGTATTGCAATAATCTCATGATCATGGAAAGCCAACCTCCTCTTCATGAAGAATTCCAGAAGCTGAATCTTGGTCTTGTTCCTCAAGGCTATCTTGCAAACTTGACAGCCAGTCCAACTCTTGAGGACAAGATTCGTTCTGAACAACTTCGTGATGCTGAAATCAAGAAGATTGTAGAGCACATCAAAGCAGGCAATGAGAAATTTGAGTGTTTCTCAATTGATGACAAGGGAACTGTGTTATTTGAAGGACGCATTGCAGTTCCTCAAATTCAAAGTCTCAAAAATGTCATTCTCAAGGAGGCTCATGAAACTCCTCTCTCCATACACCCTGGAAGTACAAAGATGTACCAGGACCTCAAGACACTGTATTGGTGGCCTAGCATGAAACGTGAAATTGCTCAATACGTTTCTGAATGCGACGTCTGTCAACGTGTCAAGGAAGTTCATCAGAAAACAGCCGGTCTTCTCCAACCTCTGAAAATACCTGAATGGAAGTGGGACATGATTGAAATGGACTTCGTCACTGGTTTCCCAAAGTCCAAGAGGGGCAACGATGCAATCTTCGTTGTCATTGATCGACTCACTAAAGTCGCTCACTTCTTTCCTGTCAAAGAGACAATCTCAGCTAGTCAATTAGCAGAGCTCTACACAGCAAGGATTGTTCCTCTTCATGGTATTCCATTGGAAATAAGCTCAGACCGTGGAAGCATCTTCACTTCTCATTTCTGGAAAAGCTTTCAAGAAGCCTTGGGCACCAAGCTTCTGTTCAGCACAGCCTATCATCCTCAGTCTCAAGGGCAAGTTGAAAGAGTCAATCAGATTCTCGAGGATATGCTCAGAGCATGTCGTCTCTCTTTTGGCATGAAATGGGAGGAATGTCTTCCATATGCTGAATTCTCCTACAACAACAGCTTCCAGGCAAGTCTAGGCATGGCACCATTCGAGGCTCTCTATGGCCGCAGATGCAGGAGTCCAATCAATTGGTCTGGAGCTGGTGAACGTTCACTCTTAGGCCCTGACATTGTTAAGGAGGCCGAAGAGAAAGTTCGCATCATTCGTGACAATCTGAAGATTGCTCAGTCTCGTCAGAAAAGCTACTATGACAGCAAACATAGGGACATGGTCTATGCAGCTGGAGACAAAGCATATCTCCGTGTAACTCCCCTCAGAGGCACTCATCGTTTTGGTGTCAAAGGAAAGCTTGCACCAAGATATATGGGTCCCTTCAACATTCTCTCAAGGCGTGCAGAAAATGCCTATCGTCTTGAACTTCCAGAAAAGCTATCCAAGGTGCACGATGTCTTTCACGTGTCACAGCTCAAGAAGTGCTTCAAAGATCCAGGTCGTGCAGTTGATCATGATCCCATTGAACTGCAAGAAGACCTCTCTTATGAAGAGCACCCTATTCGCATTCTCGATGAGACCGAGCGCAAAACTCGCAACAAGAGCACCAAGTTCTTAAAAGTGCAGTGCTCTCATCATTCCGATAAAGAGGCAACATGGGAGACCGAAGAGGATCTTCGCAAGAAGTATCCGGACCTTTTCTCTTCTCAGTAGGAATCTCGGGGCGCGATTCCTTCAAGGGGGAGCGTTATGTAACATCCCAAGTATGAAAACAACCTTAGAATGTTTTGCTTCTTGTTAATTTATGTTAATGCATCATGTCATCATAAGCATTGCATGTGGCATGTGTTTCAGTTTGAAATTCAATTCAATTTCAAACCAATTGGTTCATACTTGGTATGTTCCAATGTTTTCAAAATAAATCACTAACAGAAACAAATAAATTGCTTCCATAAACTTGAATTTTCACATAATTGACTTGGTTAAGTTTTCAAATAATTCAATTATTGCAAAATTCAAGCAATTGCATTTAAAAATTCAAACATCAACAAATATTTAAAATTTTGAAAAACAAAAGTTGGTGCAACTGGGCATTTTCAACAAGGAACTTATAAAAAATTATCATCATAATTTTAGGGTCCCAAAAACCCCTTCTTTTTTCCTTTTCTTTTCTTTTCTACAAAAAAAAGAGAAGAAATAAAAAGTTAAAACAAAGGAAGTGGGGAGGCAGGCCACAAAGGCCCACCTACAACCCGAACCAGGCCCAAGCCCCCCTAACGTCTTCTTCCTCGTACGGACATGGAGCAGGTAACCTCCTGTGGAGGGGAACCCTCCACGTTTCCCTCCACCTGCTCCTTTTCCCCTCCATAAAGACACCACCAGGGGCAACCCTAGCCCTTCCTTCTCCTCCCTGCGCCGCCATCCTTTCTTCTCCCCTCAGATCTCCTCCTCGCTCTCTGAATCTTTCTTTTTCTGAACCCGAAAATTGCATCTCCATGACCGGAAGTTGGAGGGGTTGGTGAGGTCGATGTGCTCGTCGGCAGGGGCTCTTCTTCGCGGGAATGGAACCGGGAAGCCACCTTCTTCGACTTTGCTGAAGACGCCGTGGTCCGAGGGTGGCCCAGGCGACCGCGCCGTCGCGATTTCCGTCGCCGCCGAGCACTGCCTCGGTTCTGTTCGTCGTCGGTTCGTCGCGCTTCCTCGACCGCATCCGTCCGCCGCGCTGTGAGCCTCCCTCCTTTCCTCCTCTCCCCCGTCCGCACGCACAGGCTGCACGCCTCACACCCGCGCGTGCCCGCGCACACGCACGGCAACAGCAGCCGCGGTCGCCGGCGTCCAGGACGTCCACGATCGAAGTTCAGTACGTGAACTTGTGCAGTTTCAGAAATCCCGCACGAAGTACACCTCAAAACCCACCCCCTTCCACATCTATCACAACCGAGCCAGCAGCCCAGTGGCTAGCCCCGTTCTGCGCACGCCCGAGGTCCCGGGTTCGAATCCCCCTCGCGCGATTAAAAGGCCCCCTTTTTTCTCCCTTTGCCACGCGCGCACGCGGGACCCACTCGTCAGCGACCCCAGCCGCCACGCAGGCACACACACACACGCCACGCAGGCGCCAGCTGGGTGCTGGCCCACGGGTCAGTGACCCAGGGCAGGTCTGCACTGCGTGACAAAGTCCCTGGCCTCTTTTTTTTAAATCCCAGAAATTAATTAAAACTTCAAAAATTCATATCTTTTGCATATTTGCTCAAAACAGAAAACTTAAAACATGAAATCCATTCAATTTTAAATGCTCTACACTAATATCAACTTTATTTCTGGTTTTGAATAATTTAAAATGCTGAAAACAATTATTATTTGTTAAATGCTTTAAACATTGCAAAAATCATATCTTGGGCATACAAATTCCAATTGGAGCAAACTAAATATGTTTTCCATGCAGAATTAAATAAGCTTTCCAAATATAAACTTTTTTCTCTGTTTTGAATAATGTAAATTGCTGAAAACAATAATTCTTTGTTTAATGCATTTAAACTTGTTTAATTCATAACTTATTCATGTTAATTCCAAATTCAAAAAGTAATACATGTTTTCCAATCAGAATTAAATGCTCTATCCAAATATGCCATAAAATTAATGTTTTAAGAAACTAAATTTTCCACTACTTTCAGTACTGATTTTATTTTAATTAAAATGCTAAAGTGCATAACTTAATCGTTAAAACCCCAAATTTGACAAATAAAATGTCTAGTTGAAGCTAACACTATTTCCTTGCTATTTCTATCATCTCTCATGCATTTAATCCACTTCAACAAAATGTTTAGTTGTAATTCATTAAACCCTCAATTTTTGCATATGGACTTTTACCAAATGCAATTCAATTGCATATGGGTCCATTTAATATTGATCATAATGTCTACTAGTTTACTTTGATGCACCTATTAAAATGTCATGCATCATCCCATGTTTGTGCATTATGCCATGTTATTTATTGTCATCTCTCTTCGTTGTTTGTTTGCTTCTTCTCGAATAGACGACGACGTTGAGACAGACGAGGGTTAAGATACTACTTCAGAGGAGTTAGCCCAGTATCAGCTACTGAGTTTGCAGGCAAGTATTCACTCACCTGAACCATTGTTTCGTAACACACTTATACCGATACTTTCCGTTGTCTAATCTGCTAGCCTTATGATTCGTTGCTTGTGTTCCGATCCTATCACATCTTATCCTGTAACCCTGATATAGCCTCACCTTTACACCTATAACCCTGTTGCCTGTTGCCTGTGTCTTACTAGCATACTTAGGGTTGTTGTGCTCGAGTCTGATGTCCGTTATTTCTTCTACCATATTTATTATGTTCTGGGGGCTCGATATTTAAACAACAACCTGTTAATGTTTGAGGTAATGATAATTTGATGTTAAGGCACCGGCAGGAGGCCGGGTATGGTTTTGAGGCCTGCTAGTGTCGAACTCAGGAAAAGTTCTTGTCCTCTAGATCCATGATGAGTGCGCTAACCGCATGTGGGAAGCGTGTATGGGCGCCCCCCGCAACTTTGATTCGATTCGCATCTCGTCCAAATCGCCTCATTTAGTTCGGGTTTTCCATTTGCCACATGCATATGCAGGTGCGAACCCTTGGCGCCAGGGTGGTAACTTTTGTAGTCGGCATTTAGGGAGAAACGTTCTTAGAGTGCTATGAGGGTCCCCTTTTCTTCGTGGGGCTTGATTAGCCGTGCGCTCAATTGCACGGGGTTCTTTGGGCTTGATGCGAAGAAGAGTTGGGTTGTGTTGAGTGGCCTGCTTGGTGGGTTTGATCCCCGCCTGGCGGGTTATTCTTACGTGTACGGCCAAATTGGTGCATCCCTGCAGGGTTAAATCTTCTCGAGAAGCCGTGTTGTCCGCGGTTATGGATGACTTGGTGATAGGGCTGGCTAACAAGGATTAGACAACTTACACCTAATTAATAATAATTTGACTAGTAATAGGCATATTGTCACAATAACCTGAACCTTCATTAATCCAACTGTGTGGGTTATCCTCGGATTGCTTCTTTGGATAAGGGGCGAGATCCAGGATGGGTTTGTTTGAGGTTAGTGGTAGTTGGCTCCGATGCGCTATCTTATCCCTTTCTTTTAGCCGGATGTTGTAGCGTGTCTCTGTAGTTAGTTAGTGCAGCCCGCTGCCGCACCTTTGTATCACCTATCTTCCGTTGAACCCAAAGCATCTGTACTTGGTGTTGTCGGGTACACTTTGGTATCTTGTGCGTCTTGCTTACCAGTACTTGTCCGTACTGACCCCTTTGGGGCTGCTGGTTCTGCAGACTACGTTTCCGAGGATCCCCATGGTGGCTACTACGTGGAGTATGATGAGGCTGCTGACGAGTAGATAGCGGACCCGGGAAGGATCCGAGACTTCGTGGATGGGCTCCGTTCTTTTCGTTTCCGGCCTCTTAGGCCTATTTGGATCTTGTCTGTACTCAGACACTTTGGATGCTTCCGCTGTGATGTAATGATGACTTGTTGTGACATGTGTCCTCTGCATGACTGTATTTGCTATCTCTGCTCTAGTGAGAGCTTTTGCCACTTATTTCTATTTCTTTGTGTCTTAGAGATTTGTTGTGGTATCACTTGTTCAAATACCGTTGACGTACCATGTGTGTATGTTATTAAGTACGTCAATGGAAGTATTCGGATTCCTATTGGATGGTTTCACAGACGATGAATAGTAGAGGATGGTTGTCACACGTTTATGTGTTGGCCTACTCATATTGATATGCGGGTGCAGGTAGGCCCCGTAAGCCAATTATCTACTATTTAGCGGGTTGTGTGTATCCTCTAGAAGTCCGGGTGCGACAATTGTGCCCTTTGGGATAAGGTGGAGTTCTATTCTTGTGTCTTTCCTTATTCCTGGGGGGCGTCCGGGATCTCTCACGCTTGTGAGGTATATCCTGTCTTCCAGCTTTTTCAGCGGGGCGTCTTGGAGGCAGCATTGTTATTCCGTCCTTCCGGTTTTGCTCTTCCCGATCTCGGGGATTAATTCCATCTTTCGGTAGATGGGATCCGGTTCTTGACGCTGCATCCTTGTTGTTAGGGTTTTTCCTGTCCTTTTTCGGATATGATTTCTTTTCTTTCGAGTTGTTTGAATCTCCAGGTTCTTCTGGTCCAGGTGCTCCAGCGGCGCATGTAGCTGTTTTGCATAGGGCGGAGTCATCGTGTAACCTTCCTGATCGCTCTTTCCCTCGCTATTGTTGTTGCAATGCTTTTCCTAGGAAAGCATACACCCCTTGAAGTTTTTCACCATTGGAGTACAAATCGTTGTTGAGGATGGCGAACGCTGCTTCCGCGTTTTCTGTTGCGGTTTTCCATATTGGCTCGCCTCTGGCATCTTTGTTGTTTACTTGCTTTTGCCAAGATGGGTTGTGAAACCTTTCCTTTGGCGGCAATACTTCCGGTCTTCCGATTCTGGGTAACCGTGTAGGTTTAATGCCAGATCTATTCCTTCTCTCGTATTCCTCAATTTCTTCCTGCTCTAGCTTAATATCAGCCTGGGTTTTTTGGAGGTGCTCTTGAGTTCGGAATAGATGTTGTTGTTGCCTCTGGAGAGCTTGTCTCCGCGCTTCCAGCACTTCAGGAGGCTCGTGTGGTCCCACTGGTGTTTGTAGTAAATCTTGTTCGTCCTATTCTGACATAGGAGGAACAGAGATTTCTTTTGTTTTTTCTCCGCGGGTTTAACTCCGCTTCATCCTCCTTCTTCCAGGTTTTCATTGGCTGGATCGGCCAATTTTTTCTTCCGGAGCTTGTACTGGAGTTTTTTTAGCTTTGTGCTTTTTCTTGGAAGAGGGAGGTTTTTTACCAGGTTCGTCCTCTGTCAATTCTTTGACATTGGGGTATTTTGGAGAGGTTTCTCCTTCTTCTCTCTCTTCCTCTGGCGGAGGCGTTCTAGGGCTTTCCTGATTGTCGGCATCCGTGTTTTCATCCGGTTTTTCCATCAGTACTTCGTGGAATCCCTCTTGGAAGGATTTGATCTTTCTCTCGAAAGCGTCTTCATCTTCGTCTTCGGTACCAAAGTGATCCGATCCGGGTTCCGACTCTAATCTCGCCTCGATGGCGGCTAGCACAGAGTCAGCTTCCGAGATTGTCATTATATTGACAGATGTCGGATCTTCCACCTCTGTTGTGGGATTGTTGTTTTCTACCTTTTCCACGGGATTATTTTCATCCGTGTTTTCAGCGATCTCGGATTACACCATGCCGATAAAGTGTGATTCTGCAGTATATCAGCGATCTGAGCAAAATCCGGCGTCATAGTCGTCTTCGACTAGGTATAGGGCGGGTGGGATAAATTTGCTTCCACCACAGAATCCCATTGCTTCTGCAGTTAATCCGATAAAGATGTTTGCAGATCCAATCGGTAGAACGCAGGCACTTACCGGATGATTTCGCGCCGGCATGTACGATCCGTTGTCGAGGAAGCGCCCGACGTCGTTATTGAATTCCAAGCTTCTGACAGTTATGGTACTGCCGATTCCGCCGAGTATCCCAGATCGAAACATAACGCCTGACGTCGCTGGCCCCACGGTGGGTGCCAACTGTCGAGACATCGTAGTAGAATTCATAGACGGGGGTGCCATGGGACTACCAATAGAGAACTGGGGGGACGTGATCGTATGATGAACAATGACAGAGGGTTTTACCCAGGTTCAGTACGTTGCAGTAATGCGGCGTTCCTACTCCTGCAATCTCACTATTCAGGACTAAAGCCTGGAGTAAACAGAGTACAATGTGAGGTTAAGTTTAGCTACTCGACAAGGATCCACCTCTCGGCGAGTTAGCCTCTAGCTTCTTGTCTATCTTTCTTATCTCCCGTCCGGCTTTATATAATAGCCGGGTTAGGGCTTACGGAAAAGGAAACCTAGAAGACTACAGTATGTGCTAACTTGGAAAGCAAGGAATCCGCCTTCTACTCCAAGCCGTATCACGCGGGCCGTGATCCGGGTTCTTCTAGAATCTGGCTTCCGTGCGTCAACTTACTGGGCCGCCCAATAGACCATGATCCATTACCATTTAGGCCAGCCTGGTAATCCGGCACTTTAGACCACTATCTGATATACCCCTAATTGGTATATATCCGACACATATTGCAAAAGAAATAGGCGTCAAGCGCATACCATGTTACGGTGACTCAGATTTGGTACAACATCAGCTAAACCAAACATGGGATGCAAAAATCCCCATTATGGCCGAATATCGGAGAACTGTGGACGAGTTTTCAATTTTCTTCCTAGGATTTGAAGTACTTCATATAAAAAGGGAAGAAAATTGGAATGCGGATGCACTAGCCCGCATGGGATCGGAAAGAGTGAAAACCCTACCACCTGGTGTGTTTGTCCAACATTTGCATGAACCATCAATCAAAGGTGGAGATGTTGATTATCCTCCCATTTCCGAGTCAATTGAAGTCCTCCTTGTTAACTTGGATTGGACAATTCCATATTTAAACTTCTTAGTCGATCAGAATTTTCCGGATGGAGCAAACGAAGTCTTGCAAAGGCAGATACAACACCGATGCAAAGGATACACGGTAATTAATGGTTGCCTGTATAAACGCAGTACTATCGGAATTTTTCAGTGGTGTATTTCACCAGAAGAATGACGAGAAATATTGCAAGAAATCCAAGCAGGGGATTATGGACATCATGCTCAATCAAAAAGCATAGTCAAAAAAGCTTCCGCGCAGGGTTTTTCTGGCTCATAGCCAAGACAGATGCAGAGCACATAGGGAACACATGTGCCGGATGCCAGTATTCCGCCAAGCAGACTAATATGTCAGCTCAGCCCCTCAAAACTATCCCTATACATGGACATTTGCGGTCTGGGGGCTAGATATGATGGGACCATTCAAAACTGCAAGAGGTGGACTTACACATCTACTCGTTGCAGTAGATAAGTATACCAAGTGGGTGGAGGCGAAACCCATCAAAAAACTTGACGGTGTGACTGCCAGAAATTTCATCATCGACATAGTCATAAGATACGACGTTCCACACAGCATAATCACAGATAACGGGACAAATTTATCTATTGGAGAGTTGGCAAAATATTGCCGACAAACGGGAATATGCCTAGATCTTGCATTTGTGGCACACCCACAATCCAATGGGCAGGTTGAAAGAATGAATAGCTCAATCATGCAGGGAATACGGCCAAGACTCGAATCTCCTCTTCATAGAGCAGCTGGAGCATAGGTAGAAGAATTGCCTTCCATGCTTTGGAGTATTCGAACGACGCCAAATAGATCAACTGGACAAACCCTGTTTTTCCTGGTTTATGGCGCAGAAGCAGTGCTTCCTACGGACAAACTCCATGATAGACCAAGAGTGCTAGCATACGAAGATTCGGATGCCGAAAACGCACGACAGGATACCGTCGATCTCCTAGAAGAAGAATGAGAGCTTGTGCTACAAAGATCCTCCATCTATCAGCAAGGACTACGGCGTTATCATAGTCGGAAAATCAAACACCGTTCTTTCAAAGAAGGTCACTTAGTGCTAAGATTGGTGCAGGAAAGGAAGCACAAATTAGCCCCAATTTGGGTCGGACCGTTTGTCGTTAGCAAGGCTATGAAAAAACGGACCATACTATCTTGTAGATATTTGGGATACGGAAGATGATCCTAAAATACCGAATCGCAAAAGAAAGAGAAAATAGATGTCGAACTAGGAGAGACAAAGAGACCCTGGAGCATCCAGCAGTTACGTCCCTTCTACACTTAGTTCAATTTCTATGTAAACATCTTTGAGATCATGAAATAAAGTTGTCGGAATTTATGCATTACAGTTTTATCTGTTCATTTTCATACAAAACATAAGTCTTTCTTATCTATTTCCCAATGATCTTTAAAAATGCTCAATGTTAACCCGAATTGTTCCTGCGTGCTCGCAGTTATAAATCGGAATGCTTTGCATCCTAAGGAGGCTTAAAGAAATCCAGATTGTGCCTGCGTGCCTGAGTTTCATATATTTTCAAAATTCCTTACTTTTTTCTAAGTATTATCTGATTGTTTGTGTGTTGGGTCACTGAAATTAGCAAGTAAAAATGCCTTAGTACAATCCATGTTTCCGAGTTTTGACTGATAAGTTAAACCCAGCCACTTGGCATGAAGATTAAGTGCTATTGAGCCATTTCAACACTAAGGACAATCAAAACATATAAACCAGAGAACTTAGAAGGCAAAATACTTAAAACCCGGAAAAACTTACAAAGAAATAAATTTTACTGCAAAAGGGGATGCTTGTTTATACAAATGTTAGATAGCATTACAATGGATATTACATTGACATAATAGTAATGCTTCTATTTTTTTCCTGCTAACTACTCAGGAATCAGGTGGCCTCCTTAGACTTCGAGTCCTCCTCTTCGCTGCTAGGATCTTCGGGAGTTGCCGGAATTTCCTCCTCCGGGTAGAAGGTGGAGATCGACACCATTTGCGCTATCTTCGAAGCGTGCCCTTTGACAGAGTCGAAGATGCTGGCCCGCTGCGCTTCAGTGTATACTTGCGAGATATCGGTCGCCACACGCCAAGACTTGGCGGTGGTGTAGTGCATACGCATTAGCCCAAGGGCCATGCGCGCACCACCACGAGCTACGGAACGGAACCAGGGCTCCTTCTAGTTCGCCACCTCCTCGATTGCTTCCGGAAGCTTGCTAACTTCCGAGATTTCTTCCGCTTTGTCGGGAATGTACTTGTTAACAAGTAACATCCTCGCGGACTTTAGCGCGGCGAAGACTCTCCCGAAAGACCAGATTCTGTCAATCCGGGTAAGCAAGGGGTTTCCCTCTGTTTAAATCAACAAAGAAAAGTTAGAGAAAATAGAGGAGGAAAAAGAAAACATACTGTAAAAAGTATAAGGAGCGAAAATCCGGTAAAAGACTAAAATCTTACCGAGAATCTTATCCATTTCAATGCCTTCTTCGAGGCGTTGATTTAGCGCGTTCTCCAGGTCGAGGATGGTGGCCTTGTCCTTCTCGACTTGGGCAGATGCCTTGGACTCGGTGATTCCGACAGCCAGCTGGCTGGCCTCCAGATCCTTCTGGAGCTTTACATTGATATTGTAAAGCTCCGAGTTTTCCTTTTGTAGGTTCTCGGTATTGCCGGCATCTTCAGCAATTTGCTTGGCTTTCGCCAAAGAAGCTGAAAAGTAAGGAAAATGAAGAGTTCAAAAACTCGGAAAAGGACTTAGAAAATTTCTCACAAAAACAGCAATGCGAAAGAATGAAAAATTTACCAGCTGATTCCTTCAGCTCACGCTGAACAGATGCCAATTCCGAGTCTTTATCGTCAAGAATTCCAAGGAGAGTTTTACCTCCTTATTCTTGATGGTAAGTTTACTGAAAACTTCCATGTTAATATTCTCGGCAGTTTGCTGAAACATGGAAAATATAAACATCGCTTAAGTAAAAAAACAAGCAAGGATAAGAAGAAAAGCATACAGTCAAAAAGTATACAATTGGCTAAATGATTGGGGGCTAGAGATATTGCCTGGCTCATTTTTTGAAGACTTGCCAGATTGTCGGTAAATTCTTTTGCATAGTCTGCAAAAAGGATGCCGACGTGGCAAAGACCGTCTTGTATGACCTGCCGAGGCGAGAACACGTAATTATTGTTAACTATAAGCCCGCCTTGCAGCCAGGGACGGATTAAAGGAGCTGGAGCAAAGTACTTTGTCGCCCACGGATGAATATATCCGTGTTCGTCAAAGTTCTCTTCTTTTACCTTAAACTCGAGATCAAAGTTGGGGATAGGCTCCTCCTTCGGGACACTTGAAGGGCCTCCCACTTCCGGCTCCACCCTTTCCCTCGCGTCCGACTCGGGCGCAATGGGCTGACTGGACTGCAAGGGATATTCTCCCTCCCTTGGAGCCAAGTTTTCTTGTCCTGCTACTGTCGGAGTATCTGGCGCAGTAGCAGGAGAGGGATTTGCTCCTTTGTGAGTAGCAACCTTGTGCTTCTTGCGGCCTTTTCCCTTCAACGTGGTAGGGGCAAGGCTAGAAAGAAAAAGAAGACAAAGAAATTCCGAGAAATAAGAATTCCGAGAAACAAAATTCATGCAATAAAAAGCATAGGAAAAGAAAGAACCCGGGATTTCTTACCTGGATGTTGCGATGGTTACACCGTCAATATTGATGACGTCCAAAGTGGCGGAAGAATTCTTGCGCTTTCGCCCGCCTGCAAAGTTGGCACGAGCGCGTCCAACTCGGCATCAGTGGAAAGATCCTCCTTAGGAAGATTGAGAAGCTGCAAAAAAGACGCAAAGTCCGGGTAAAGCAAACATCCGAGAAAGAGGAAAATCAAGAAACTGCCCAAAGAGGAAAAATTCTACCTTTGGAGCTGGATTGCCAGCGTGGTACATTTCCCGGCTTTCTTCATACTGGTCCCGAGTAGAAACCAGTTGGTTTAGCCGTTTCTTGAAATCCTTCTTTGAAAACGCTTGGTCCGTTTCCCTCATTGCGTCCTCCGGGGCCGAGCTCGCACATTAGCTACTTTCCGCGGTGGGCCAAAGGCTGAATCCACCTTCCGAGCCAGCACAAAACCGTGTCTGTGACGGTGAGAGGAGGGGTGGCGGAAACAAGCTTGGCGATTCGCCGCTTGATCCTCATCAGATCTGGCGGCAGAGTCTGGACCGCTTCCACTGCCCAATTGTCTTGGGGAGTGGCCGCGGAATTCACGAAAGGTGGAATTCCCGTTTCCTTTCCAGGAAACGGGACATCGGAGTGATAAAAAAGGAACCAGTACAGAATTTGACGGATTCTGAAGTTTTGATTTTCGGGAAGCAATCTTCCCTAAACCTACATATGGTAAAGGAGATGGTCCCGCAATTTGGGAGGGCGCCCTTAGAAGGGTTCCGCTTAACCCCAAAACAATACTGCCAAAAATCTAGCCTAGGCTCTATTCCTAAATACCCCTCAAACAGGGCCTAAAACCCGGCTAGGTAGAGAATAGAGTTTGGAGGGAGATTGCGTGGCTGGATTTGGTAATGGTCTAAGAGCTGAAGGAAAAAGGAGGATGGCGGAATTTCGATACCTCTGTTGATGTGCGATGCGAGGAGGACTCGTTCGCTAGCTTTTGGTGAAGGCTCGGTGTCGTCCGTGTTGTACCGCCATTTCCCTTTGTGGATGAACCCCTCTTTCTCCATTGCCGGAAGGAGGGAGGGAACCACGTTGCAGTGGCTCCAATTCCTGACATTTTCTTCATTTTCTTCCACCACTCCGGCGGTGGCGGAAACGGAGGCCTCCTCGCCGCCGGGAGTGATGTTTTCCTCCGCGGTCGCGGAGAAGAGGGGCGGAGGAGGAACGGAAGAGGTGGACGGCGCCGCAGTTCCGGCCGCGGGAGGTAGATCCCCGCGGGCCGAGTTGGTGGAGGTTTCCTCCGCCGCGGACGTCGTTGCATGGACCGGCGAGTCGAGCTGCGGTGCGATGTCGTTGATGATGGAGTCGATATCCACGGCGACGTTCTCCACCTCCGAGGCGCGGGGGTAATCTCCGGTGGCCATTGGGTGACGGCGCAACCGTGAAGTTGAACCTCCGATGGTGGACTCCGGGGAAGATCTGAGACTCGTTTCTCTCTTCGCTCGTTCGCACTCAGGCTCGCTCTGGTTGCGGTGCGCTGGGGGCTTGAGGAAGGCGATGATCGGAAGAAGAGCCGGAGGCCCCGAGGCGGCTATTTATAGCCGAGGTGCGCTGAGATTCGTTACAACGGCTATTTGACCGTTGGATGAACGACGCGTGTTACCACCGAGATTTCCAGGAAATAAAATGATAGAGTGATAAGTGCTATCTCCTCGTTTCCCGCGAGAATCTGTCAGAGGATACGTTTCAGGGTTTTGACTGAACCCAAAAGTCTGTGATGTCAGCATGATTTCATCGCTGACGTCACGAAGTTCCTTCTCCATGAAGGCTTGTCGAAGAAATGCTGGATTCTGGTAAATCCGAGTTATTTGTTATGAATTTTTTGGGAAAAGAAGAATTGAGACAAAGTGCCAACATTTCTCGGAAAAGAATGCATATTGACGAAAGGTGGCAGAATGAAGTCTCAATCCTTCTTGGGGGCTACTGTCGGATATATACCGATTAGGGGTATATCCGGCATTGGTCTAAAGAGCCGGATTACCAGGGTGGCCTGCTGGTAATGGATCACCGTCCATTGGGCGGCCCAGTAAGCTGATGCGCAGGAACCCGGATTCTAGAAGAACCCGGACCACGACCCAAAGTGGTGCGGCTTGGAGGAGAAGACGGATTTCTTACTTTCCAAGTTAGATACTTTCCATAGTCTTCTAGGTTTTCTTTCTGTAAACCCTAACCTGGCTATCTATATAAAATCGGACGGGAGAGACAAAAGATACATACAATTAGCTAGCCAACTCGCCGAGAAGTTGATCCTCGCCGAGTTAGCGAAACCCTACTCACATTGTACTTTGTATACTTCAGGCTTCAGCCCTGATTTAGTGAGATTGCAGGAGTAAGAATGTCGCCTAGTTGCGCCGTACCAAACCTGCGTAAACTTGGTGTTCTCGATTGTCGTACTACCACGTCCCCCCACGTCTCCACCCGTAGGCTCATGGCACCCCCATCTATGATCCATACTACGATGTCTCGACAGGGGTCTATCGTAGTACTTTCGATAAATAAGAGTGTCGAACCCAACGAGGAGCAGAAGGTGTTGACAAGCAGGTATGATAGAGGATTCACGGTAAACACTAGCGAATAGGTTTTTGGTGGTTTTTGATATAGCGGACAAATAAAGTGCGAGTAAATAGAAGACAATAATAATAATTGCAGCGAGTGGCCCAATCCTTTTTAGAGCAAAGGACAAGCCGGTTGGTCTACTTATGATTACCAAACGTTCTCAAGGACACATGGGAACTTCTTCAAGCGCTTTTGTTTCATACAGTTAATTAACATTATGTTTCAATAGGTGTTGTGTGGGTGAACCTATGCTAATGCACCGCCCAACTAGGACTAATACGTACTTGTGATTATACCCCTTGCAAGAATCCACAACTACACGAAAATAATTAAGATAAATCTAACCACATCATTAAACTCTGGGATCCTACACTCCCTCGTGCTTCGGTTTCTTAACGGGGGTTTAGGTTTCTATCACTCCGGCAACCCTACAATTACTAGCCAAATACACAATGCATACCTCTAGGCCCATAAAGGTGAAGTGTCATGTAGTCGATGTTCACATGACACCACTAGAAGAATAGCACCACAACTTAAATATCAAACCATTAGATATTACTTCAACATAATTCCACTACTAGCATCTTGACTTCTCCCATGTCCTTAAGAACTAAACAAACTACTCAGAAGACATCATATGGATCATGATCAGAGTTGATATAATGATGAATAACAATCTGGTCATAAAGTGCAAACACCGATAAATCTCATAAGCATCAACTACTAACAAGTAATCCACACCGGGAGTGAGATCTAGTGAAGAACAACGATATAGAACCCTAATCGTTACAGCGGGACGGAGGTGGATGGTGAGGATGATGGTGTTGGTGATGATGATGATGACGATGATGATCTTGATGATTCCCGGAGCGATGAGAGTGACGATGACGATGATTTCCCCTCTCCGGGGAGGAATTTCCCCGGTAGATTTCTCCCTGACAGAGAGCTCTTCTCTCTCTGTTTTTTTCCACCCCGAGGAGGCGGAGAAATATTTCCTCGATGGTTCTCTGTGGCTTAGGGTCCATGGGGGTCAAGTACGTGAAAGGAGGCGGCCAGAGTTGGGCCAGGGTGGCCACACCACCCCTCCAAGGGGGGCGCGCCACCTGGTGGTGTGGGCCCCTGGTGGCCCCCTCCGGCTCTTCTCGTGGCTGGCTCCCTCTTCTGTACTCCTAAGACTCCTTTGATGCCCCCTTCTTCTTTCGATCTTCTGAAATATGGTATCTTCATGGTGCTTTTTCCATCATATTTCTGGTCCCGGTGATTATTCTCCAATAATTATTAAACTTGCAAAATAAGATGAAATAACATAAGTAATGCATCATAACATTAAATATATCGATGAATAACATGAAATTAAAATATAAAATAGTGATGCAGAATGGACGTATCAACTCCCCCCAAGCTTAGACCTCACATGTCCCCAAGCGAAACTGAACTCAGTAAACATGACCACAGGTTTATAGAGTGAAGTGTCGATAAATAAAGTACGGACAAGAAGCATCACATTTATCAAAACACAAGTCGTTCTAGACAGCCACTACCTCTCATAAAACTCAACTTAAAAATAGTAGAGGGAGTTACAATAACGGTGCAAAAGTAAATCATAATTGGTTAGGGTAAACTTTTTTCTTGGCAGAGAACAATTAATAGATTATACTTTACATTAGAGCTTATATTTTCAAAGTGATATTCATTCAGATAACAGCATTTTACTAAGCAAGGAAGGATAGAAGACATGATTGAAGGAATCAACATATAAATGGTCGGATCACAAGAACTCAAATGCTTGCTTAAGACAGAAAGAAGTAGGTTTACTGACTCAACATAAAAATAGAAGATAGGCCCTTCGCAAAGGGAAGTAGAGATTAACTCATGTTCTAGAGCTTTTCATTTGATAAACATATAGAGAGCATAAAATATTTGACACTCCTCCCAACCTTTCTTACGCAAACCATGGCTAACCAAATCCTTGGGTGCCTGCCAACAATCACATACCATGGAGGACTGTCTAAATTTTTAGGGATATGTGTGTATGTCTATGTCAACGAACCAGCAATCAAACAACACATTTAGTCACAAGCGCCAACCGGACCTTACAAGAGCAGCTCCCATTGAAGGGCACTACTGGGGAGGTCATCCCTCTTCTCTTTTGTTTACACAATTATGCTTTGACTGATAAAGAGCGAAGATAATTTCTAGTGATTAAGTTTGGTGTTGGGAACCCTGTTGCCAGCTCGTCCATGTGCGTAAAGTCCAATCAACGAGTAAAATAATACTGTCTACCTACGTTCTCATGAGCTAAAACAGGAGTACGAAACAGGTATAATAGTTTTGAAGATCTTAAAGGTAGCACACACGAAATTTACATGGAGTGGCGGTGAAATACCACATATAGGCAGGTATGGTGGACACAAATGGCATGGTTTTTGGCTCAAGGTTTGGATGCACGAGAAGCATTCCCTCTCAGTACCCTTTTTTGGCTAGAAAGGCTAGGTAGAAAGCACAAGAATTGAGGGGAAAACAAGCAAATATACATATGATAGAAACAATCATGCAATCTTCCTCTTTTCTACTTAAGTCCCAAGGTATTATTGCTACCGACCAATGCTAAGTTTGTCAAAACCAAATAGATCAACTCGATGCTCCCATATTGATACCAATACTAACAATGAGATCAATCACAAAAAAAATTACAAACTAAAACAAAGTGTAAAAGTAAATGTTGAAACTTCTCATTAATAATCCATAACGGAAACTCACCAAGGGATACATCGATAACCAACTAAAAGAGAGATATTTCCATACTACAAACCATCCTATATGATAACTTCTCTACTCATGATATGACTCTACTAAAAGGTAAAAGGGTGAAAGATAAAGGTGTGATACCACGACGCTCCCCCAAGCTTGGAACAAGCCATGGGGATGCCAATACCAATGACGAATTACTTCTTCGGTGGTGGTGAACTCTTCTCATCATCAGACTTCCAAGGTAAAGGATTTCCATAAACAATTGATGACTCGGTCTCCAATATCCTGAAACTGGCAGTAGAACGTATACGTTTAAACTTGATCTCATACTCAGAGTTTTGATTCTGCAAATCGTAGAGTTGTGCTTGCAATTTGTTGGTGGCCTTGTGGAGCGAGAAGATTTCTCCCAAAGCTTGATAGTCTCTTTCTTGTCCTCAACCATGAATTCTGTATCTATTCTATGGACGATGTCCACTTCACGCTCCGCCATCTTCTTGTACCTAAACACTTCTTGCTCCAGCTTTTCCATCCTGGCTTCCAGACTGCCTTCTCCTTTAGGACCCCGAACATCTTCTTTCTGCACCTCCCCATCCTTGAGCACCAACTCCTTAGGATGCATCTTCAACTCGTTCATGTGATTGACGATGTTCACAAAGAAACTGTCCTTGGGAGGCCCGGAAGAGGACATCGTGGCTCTATATCTGAAGATGAAACCTGGCATAAACAGATCAAAATGAAAACACGACAAGAAACTGATATACGGACCTCGGGGGATCCGGGGGATTATATAGCAAAAATATACGTAACAAAAGGAAGGTGCAGTGCGAAAATGGGTCGGAGAGGGGCCTCGGGGCCTCCACACCATAGGGTGGCGCGGCCAGGGTGGGTCCACGCCCGCAGGTGGTGTGGTGCCCTCAGGCACCGACTCCTACGCTTCTTCCGCTCAATATTTTTCATATTTTCCATAGACGATAAAAACATAAGTTGGAAAGTAATACATGAACATTTTCTTAACAGAAATGTTACCTATTTGAAAACAGACATTTCAGTTTCTAGAATCTTCCCTCTAATAAAATTCTCTGGAGTTACCACTTGAATAATATCAACATCTTCATCATAAGAATCTCCGGAAATATAATGTTTCAGTCTTTGCCCACTCACCACTTGTGTAGTATTATATTTAAGGTAAGGAATTTTGATTGCACCCGAACAATACACTTCTTCGATAACATAAGGTACTTCCCATCTTGAGAGTAATTTTCCTGCAAAAAATCTGAAACAGGACCTATACAATAAAACTTTCTCACCAACATAAAACTCTCTTTTAAGAATTCTCCTATCATGCCATTGTTTAAATTTCTCCATAAAGAGTCTAGCATTTTCATAGGCTTCATTTCTCCACTCATCTAAAGAACTCAAGTCAAGCATTCTTTTCTTACCAGCAAGTTTAAAATCTCTATTTAGTTCTTTCACTGCCTAATAAGCATTGTGTTCTAATTCTAAAGGTAAGTGGCAAGCTATTCCATAAACCATTTTATAAGGAAACATACCCATAGGATTTTTATAAGCAGTTCTATAAGCCCATAAAGCATCATTCAACTTATCAGACCAATTTTTCCTAGATTTATTAATAATCTTTTGCAAGATAGATTTAATTTCTCTATTTGATAATTCTACTTGCCCACTGGTTTGAGGATGATAATCTGAGGCAATTCTATGATTAACATCATATTTAGCAAGGGTTTTTATAAAACCACCATGAATAAAGTGAGAACCTCCATCAGTCATAAGATATCTAGGCACACCAAACCTAGGAAAAATAACATCTTTCATCATTTTTAAAGAGGTTTCACCATCAGCACACTTTATAGGTATAGCTTCTACAAACTTAGTAACATAATCAACAACAACAAGAATATGATTATAACAATTCAAAGAAGGAAACATGCCCATAAAGTCAAATCCCCAACAATAAAAAGATTCAATAACAAGAGAATAACTCATACACATTTAATTACGTCTAGAAATATTACCAACTCTTTGGCATTCATCACAAGATAAAACAAACTTTTGTGCATCTTTAAAGAGAGTAGGCCAATAGAAACCTGATTGTTGAACCTTTTGTGCAGTTCTATCTCCAGCGTGATGTCCTCCATAAGCACTACCATGGCACTTTCTCAATATCTCTCGTTGTCCATGTTCTGGAACACATCTTCGCATAATACCATCTACTCCTTCTTTCTATAAGTGTGGGTCATCCCAAAAATAATGCCTCAAATCATAAAAGAATTTTCTTCTTTGTTGAGCTATAAATGTTGGAGGCAAATACTTGGAAACAATAAAGTTAGCATAATCTGCATACCAAGGACTTTCTTGGGAGTTTACTTTTATTGCATCCAATTATTCATTTGGAAAACTATCATTAACAGGAATAGGTCCATAAGCAATGTTTTCCAATCTAGACAAGTTATCAGCAACAGGATTTTCAACACCCTTCCTATCCATAACATGCAAATCAAACTCTTGTCAAAGCAGCACCCATCTAATAAGCCTAGGCTTAGCATCTTTATTTTCCACAAGGTATCTAATAGCAGCATGATCAGTGTGAATAGTAACTTTTGAATCAAGAATATAAGGTATGAACTTATCACAAGAAAAAACTAAAGCTAGCAACTCTTTTTTAGTGGTAGCATAATTGTTTTGAGCAACATCAAGAGTCTTACTAGCATAATGAATAACATTCAATTTCTTATCTACTCGATGTCCAAGAACATCACCTACAGCAAAATCACTAGCATCACACATAATTTCAAAGGGCAAATTCCAATCAGGTGGTTGTACAATAGGAGCAGTAGTTAAAGCCTTCTTTCAGGTTTCAAAAGATTCCTTGCAATCATCATAAAAAAACAAAAGGTACGTCTTTCTGAAAAAGATTAGTAAGAGTCTTTGATATTTTAGAGAAATCTTTGATAAACCTCCTATAAAAACCAGCATGACCAAGAACACTACGAATACCTTTAACATCCCTGGGACAGGGCATTTTCTCTATTGCTTCCACTTTAGATCTGTTAACCTCAATACCTCTTTCAAAAAAAATTATGCCCAAGAACAATTCCTTCATTTACCATAAAGTGGCATTTCTCCCAATTAAGAACAATAATAGTTTCCTCACATCTCAGCAAAACTTTATCAAGATTGTGCAAGCAGTTATCAAAAGAAGTTCCATAGACGGAGAAACCGCCCATGAATACTTCCACAATTTCTTCACAAAAACCATGAAAAATAGCAAACATGCATCTTTGAAATGTAGCAGGAGCATTACACAAACCAAAAGGCATACGTCTATAAGCATAAGTTCTATAAGGACAAGTAAAATTTGTTTTCTCTTGATCTTGTTTCCTAATAGCAATTTGAGAAATCCCAAAATAACCATCAAGAAAGCAAAAATGAGTTGTCTTGGACAACCTTTCTAGCATTTGATCAATAAAAGGTAAAGGATAATGATATTTCTTAGTAACCTTGTGAACTTTCCTAAAATCAATGCGCATTCTATAAACAACTACTACTCTTTGAAGAATAAGCTCATTATTTTCATTAGGCACAATAGTCATTCCTCCCTTGTTAGGAACACAATGCACATGGCTTACCCATCTACTATCAGCAATAGGAAAAATAATACCAGCATCAAGGAGTTTCAATACCTCATTTCTTACCACTTCCTTCATCTTAGGAATTTAACGGCAGTGATGTTCAACTACTGGCTTTGCATCAGGTCCTATATTAATAACATGCTGACATATAGTGGGAGAAATCCGGGGCATTTGACGATTTGCCACGTTTTACTTTGCAATTTGATTATTTGCCACGCCATGTCTCACTGACATGTGGTGGTCACAGGGCAAATAATCAAATTTCACACGTAAAGCGTGGCAAATCATCAAAAATCCCGGAGAAATCCCCTTCAAATCATCAAGAGTACATCCAATAGCTCCACGATGTTTCTTCAATATTTCCAATAACATTTCCTCTTCTTTACCTGAAAGTTTATAACTAATAATAACAGGATGTGTTTTCTTATCATCAATATAAGCATATTTAAGATCATCAGGCAAAGGATTTAAATCAAAAACGCGATTCTCCTTGGGTGGTAATGTGGTACCCAAGTCTTCCACAGGTAAATTGTGTTTCAATATCACCGGTTGACGAAGAAGAATATCGTCAATATCATTTGTCTCTTCCATAAAGACCTCACTTTCATGGTCCTCCGTGTATTGCTGGAAAGCATTGTTAGGAGCAAGAGCAATAGAGGTAAGTTGTTCAACTCTAAAATCCTCATTAGGCAATTCAGATTCATAAGGAGCTCTAGCAAATTTGGAAAAATTAAACTCATAAGATTTTCCATCAAATTTAGCCAATATCTCCTCCTTGTTACAATCTATAACAACACCCAAGTGTTCAAGAAAGGTCTACCAAAAATGATAGGACAAGTTTTACTAGCAGCTGTACCCAGTACTAGAAAATCAGGATGATATTTAGTTTTACCACATAAAACTTCCACATCTCTAACAATACCAATCGGAAAGATAGTTTCTCTATTAGCAAGCTGAATAGCCACATCAACATCTTCAAGTTCACAAGAAGTAATTTCACGCATAATTTCTTTATAAAGCTCATAAGGAATAGCACTTGAACTTGCACCAATGTCACACAAACCATAGTAGAAATGATCACCTATTCTAACAGAGAGCACATGAACACTAGTTTTCTTAGATCTACTAGGATGTGAAACAATATTAGAAGCATCCACACAGAAGACAATGTGTTCATCCTCTACACTTTGAGAGACAAGGTCTTTTACTATAGCTACTGTAGGTTCAACAGTTATTTCTTCATCAGGTTCAATAGGTTTCTTTATACTTTTGTTAACCACACTAGCTATGATATAATGTTCCTTTACCTTAGCAGGGAAAGTCATTTCCTCAATATATGGTTCAGGCACAGCAGTATTAACAACATGCACTCCTATATTTCTAGCAGAAACAATATCTTTATAAGTTGCATGGTACTTTCTCAACTCCTTTTTGGGAATATCAAGATAGGAGGCAAAATATTTTAAACAATTTGCAAATATTTGAGAGTCAAGACCACAAACAACACTAACATTAAAGAAATCATCAGTTCCCATAAAAGCTTTAATGCATTCATAATCGTAATTTATACCTGACTTTCTACCTTTGTTAGTCTCCCATCCTTCAGTGTTTTCTTGAATACGGTCAAGAAGATCCCATTTAGCTTCTTTCTTCATATGTGTGAATGATCCAAAACAAGAAGCATCCAATAAATCCTTATTATGAAGAGAAAGTCTTGCATAAAAAATATTATTAACAATATTACTAAGGAGCTCATGAACGGGACATTTGAGCATTAATAACTTCAATATCCCCAAATCTTGGGCAATACTCTCTCCATCATGAGGCCAGAAATTATATATTTTGTTATGATCTTTATGAATCTCACCGGGAGGATAAAATTTAGAATAAAAGAGAGGTACAATATCCTCCCATCCAATAGATTGACCATTCTTCAGCATTTTAAACTATTCCGCAACTCTACCCTTCAGTCATAAAGAGAATAATTTCCTCTTAACTTGGTCCATTATAATACATGCACACCTAAATAACTCGCATAATTCATATAAAGAGTAAATGATCACCAGGATGGACAGTTCCATCTCCGAAATAGCAGTTGTTCACAACATGTTCAACAATTTTCATAGGTATTTTAAAAGGATCCAATTGAGCAGATAGCGGGTCATCTACTACATTAGCAGTAGTAGCAGTACTCTTAAACATAGAACCAAAAGGATTCTCTATAATGAAATAAAGCAGCACCCAGAAATAAAAACAACACTCACAGTAAAAGTTTCTCTTACCAATTCCACTTACCAATAACGCTTCACTCCCCGAAAACGGTGCCAGAAAATAGTCTTGATGACCCACAAGTATAGGGGGTGTATCGTAGTACTTTTGATAAATAAGAGTGTCGAACCCAACGAGGAGCAGAAGGTGTTGACAAGCAGGTTGGATAGAGGATTCACTGTAAACACTAGCAAACAGGTTTTTGTTGGTTTTTGATATAGCAGATAAATAAAGTGCGAGTAAATAAAAGACACTAGTAGTAATTGCAGCGAGGGGCCCAATACTTTTTAGAGCAAAGGACAAGCCGGTTGGTCTACTTATGATTACCAAATGTTCTCGAGGACACATGGGAACTTCTTCAAGCGCTTTCGTTTCATACAGTTGATTAATATTTATTGTTTTGATAGGTGTTGTGTGGGTGAAACTATGCTAATGCACTACCCAACTAGGACTAATACATACTTGTGATTATACCCCTTTCAAGCATCCTCAACTACAAAAAAGTAATTAAGATAAATCTAACCACATCATTAAACTCTGGGATCCTACACTCCCTCGTGCATCGGTTTCCTAACGGGGATTTAGGTTTCTATCACTCCGGCAACCCCACAATAAGTAGCCAAATACACAATGCATCCCTCTAGGCCCATAAAGGTGAAGTGTCATGTAGTCGACGTTCACATAACACCACTAGAAGAATAGCACCACAACTTAAATATCAAACCATTAGATATTACCTCAACATAATGCCACTACTAGCATCTTGACTTCTCCCATGTCCTCCAGAACTAAACGAACTACTCACAATACATCATATGGATCATGATCAGAGGTGATATAATGATGAAGAAAATTCTGTTCATAAAGTGCAAACACCGATAAATCTCATAATCATCAACTACTAACAAGTAATCCACACCGGGAGAGAGATCTAGTGAAGAAAAACGATATAGAACCCTAATTGTTACATCGGGACGGAGGTGGATGGTGAGGATGATGGTGCTAGTGATGATGATGATGATGACGATGATGATCTTGATGATGCCCGGAGCGATGACGGTGACGATGGCGATGGTTTCCCCTCTCCGGGGAGGAATTTTCCCGGCAGATTTCTCCCTACCAGAGAGCTTTTCTCTCTCTGTTGTTTTTTGTCCCGGGGAAGTGGCGGAATATTTCCTTGATGGTTCTCTGTGGCTTAGGGTTCCCTGGGGGTCAAGTACGCGAAAGGAGGCGGCCAGAGGTGGGCCAGGGTGGCCACACCACCCCCAGGCACGGCCAAGGGGGGGCACCTGGTGCTGTGGGCCCCTGGTGGCCCCCCTCCGGCTCTCTTCGTGGCTGGCTCCCTCTTCTGGACTCCTAAGACTCCTTCAATTCCCCCATTCTTCTTATGATCTTCTGAAATAGGGTATCTTGACGGTGTTTTTTCCATCAGATTTCTGGTCCCGGTGATTATTCTCCAATAATTATTAAACATGCGAAATAAGATGACATAACATAAGTAATGCATCATAACATGAAATATATCGATGAATAACAGAAAATGAAGATATAAAATAGTGATGCAAAATGGACGTATCATGAAGTTAAGGCAATAAGTTCAATGAGTAACTTATAAGGTTTCATCATTCATCGGGAACACACAGGAGCCATCATCGATGCTCAGGGTCCCGCTGTTGGTTATTGTTCGGTAAGTGCCCGAACATATCTATGTGTTATCGAGTCTTTACAGGTCTGATACGTTGCAAACGATTCTATAATTTTTGATGTTGCATGCTTGTTTTCTACCCAATACCTTCTGTTTTCCACATGTTTTCTATCGTTTTCCGGATGTTTTCACAGACTAACCTATTAACAAGATTGTTGTTTTCTGTTGTTTTTATATTTTAGAAAAGTTCTTAAGGAAATATCCCCAGAAAGGGCTGAAAATCCACGGAGATCAATTTTTACCCGAAACGAAAACAAAGTCCAAAGGGGAGCCAGAGGGGGGCAGGAGGCTGCCAGGAGGGCACCAGTCGTGGCCCCCTCCTAGCCGCGCCACCTGGCCACCTCTTCTCGTCCCCCCTTCACCTATAAATTTCCTTTTACCCTAAAAACGTCGGGGACAGAGTTATTTTCCATGAAAGATACAGAGAGGCGCCGTCACCTCGAAAGTTCAATCTAGTGCTTCTGGAGTCCTGCTCCGGCAGCCTGCCGGAGAGGGGGATCGTCATCGGAGGTCTCTACATCGCCATGATCGCCTCCGGACAGATGCATGAGTAGTTCCCAGGTGGACTATGGGTTCGTAGCAGCAGCTAGTTGGTACTTTCCCCTCCTTGTTGTTCAATACTATGGTCTCTTGAGCTACCTCAGATGATAGAGATCCATCTGATGTAATGCTATGTGTTGTGTTTGCTGGGATCCGATGAACCATGGAATTATGATTATTTTGTTCATGTCTTTATATGAGAAGCTTCATTTATATCCTCAGAGTGTTTTAATGTGTTCTTGCATGATCTCCAATGTATGAATAACTTGAACACATAGTTGTATACTTCTCCAAGAGGGAGTATTTATCCTAGATAGTGGGTGCATGCCTCCTTGTTGCCTGCGCTCGAGTGACAGAAACGTGGGGGAGGGGGGGGGGAGAATGTGTTGTTGCCACTAGGAAGAAAACAACGGTGCACTTGTCTACATATGAGAATCATTGCTTACATTACATATTTTTCTTAATGTAATTGTCGGTTGCACATAAATCAATCACTTTGTCGTAGAGAGATTTGACGGATAGCTTTCTTGAGGTGGACTATTAGATACACATGCATGCTGGATAGCGGTTTATATGCCTTGATGTAATGCCTACCATGTTAGAACCCATGAACTATATCTCATCATAATAGCATTGTTATGCCCCCATGATTTGTCAATTTCCTAGTTGTAATTTGTTTACCCAACACTTGTTCTATTGTTTAGAGAGTTTCCACTAGTGAACCTATGAATTCCAATCCATCTTTTACTATTATTGCTACTGTTTTTACATGCTTTTACTACTTGTTTCCTTGCTTGTTCGTTTATTACATATTACACATATCACTAATACCTTGTCTCATATAATTATCCGGTAAGTTTCATCTTTCTCGTTACTATATTATGATATCCCACATTATGTATCATCATCATGCATTGTCTATAGAACTTATGGATATCAAGAATACCGAGTGGGCCCAGGTATATATCTCTCTTTTACGGGGGAGTAATTCCCATCTCAGAACATCGAGGTAATATACTCCTTTAGAATCACCTAGTAGCTACCTTTATGTTCACCCAGTTTACGGTGTGACTCTTGATAGCACCAAAGTAAAACATCTAGAATCCTCATGGTCAAAGGATGCATTGTAATATAACCGTGCCATGATATGATTCTAAGGACAAAGATGTCTTAGTGGAATCTCTTAGCATATCAATCTACATAGGGAATACCCAGCCATATTGATCCTTTCCAACAATATGCTATTCATTGATGTTGACATAAACAATGTCCATGACCAGGAAAACATAGTCATCAAACATCCAATGAATTAGTCGTAAAAGGGAAGACTAGGGTTTGTTTCTGTGTTCATATTACTACACGTGACGTGGGGTTTCCTCTGAATCTCATATTTAGAAACCATGTGAGTTATAGCATAGTAATATGAATCATAATTATGAAACAAATGTATAAATATTATTGCCTTTTGGGCATGCATCCAACATCGACATGTCGAGGTTCACGACAAATGCAATCCTTCTCCTACCCATCATTGCCATGACCAGGTTTAGAATGGTTTTTTGGCTACAAAACAGTGTTAGGTAAAGCATATGAAAATTAAAATCTCGAGACTATACCACATCATGTTTCCTGAAAAACAGAGTTAGATGACTCTAACATTTGTTTGCAACTTTTATCGTGGCTGTAGTATGTACGAAACAAACCGCCAAGTAACCTACGCTTCATGAGGCATGGTTATTCACGTTGCTAGATTGACACTACAGGGTAATTGAAGCACTAACATTACAAGCGTCTAGAACCTCAATTTAAACTTATTCATAACCATGACCCTGTGTGGATCCAATCCACATGCCCCGTCAACAATGCTGTTAACGATACCAACTATAAATAGACCCAAAGCTACTGAACCACTTCTTCAGACTAGACGAGATATACCAGGGGCAACTTGAACGTCCTAGGAGTGTCACAATTTTTTCAAAATCATGATATGTCATTGAATACAAAACAACAGAGATTGTTGGGAAGCAATCATAAATAATCTGAATGTTGGAGAACTTTCCAATGTACTTGCACAAACTTATGCAATGCCCGCACTCATCGGTGCACTAGACCAAATCTTGTATCTACGTATAGACCGCTCTGATACAACTAATGGATTATGTGTATCGGAATTTAGAATTTTTTCCATGCTTGTTACACAACCGCCAAGATCTATCTATGAATATACAAGTGAATAAAAATTCCCAAATCTAGCTCGAGGTTTTTTACCATCACCATAGAAGCGGAAGAGATGTTGGTGACGATGTTGATGAAGCGTGTTGAATATCCTCGCGCGCAAATCTGTGGGTGAGGATGTTGCTTACTACCCATATCCAACACCTTGATCCAATAGAGTGAGGGTCTCACGTGTTACCCCTCTGAGAGATCACACACATACGTCGGGACTAGTTCTCCAGCGCTTGGCCGTCCAGGACTAGGCACGTCAGGTGTATAAGAAGGTGGAGATCTCAACACATGAGAGAGAGAGAGATCAATTAGAAGCTAGATCTAATTGGGAGAGGACACCTAAAAACCCCTAATTACAAGAAGATCTAATTCAACTATAGGGGCTCTAATTAGATAGTCTAATTGGAGGCTCTAATTCTACTAGAGAGAGAGGCACGTGGCCAATTATTGTGTGAAATCCCATGGGGGTGGGTGCCTTTAAATAGTTGGAGGAGGGACGTAGTTTCCTTGGGGGGCAGGTTTCCCTCCCGGAATCCATAGTCTCCAATATCCGCATTGACACCCTCCCCGACTCTGATTGAACTCTTAGTCCAACTAGGATTCCTTTCCTAGTGGGAGGAGCCCTTCCTCCTTTTTATTTCCCCTTCCTATTCCCTCTGTTCTTTTCCAATTCTTTTCAAACCAAAGTATGAAGGTGCAGGGGAATGGCGCGGCTAGGTATGTGGTCCTGGGGCCCACCCGCCAGCCACCCAATGAAGGGTACGACCATAGGGGAAAATCTTCCCCCTCCGGACCCCCTTCTCTGTTTTTGCCCAAAACTCTTCTACAACCCAATGAACCCTATTAATAAAATCATCGACCATATCTAACAATTTCAGAAATATATTTCTGACATCCCGAGACATCCAATGCCCCCTTGCACATGCTCAGGAAAGTGTGCAACTTAATTTTCTTTCTCGGAAAAACTCCGGAATAAATTCCGGCTGTAATATGAATTATTTCTATTATTCTGGGACATCCAATGTCCTCATTATAAATTCTCTACGATATATATAATATATCTATCACACATAAACACCGTTCAATGATACTTCTTGTTCATCCAGACCTACCAATATACACAGAAA
The DNA here is from genome assembly GCA_028641055.1 of Alopecurus myosuroides. NCBI lineage: Eukaryota > Viridiplantae > Streptophyta > Magnoliopsida > Poales > Poaceae > Alopecurus > Alopecurus myosuroides. Next base: position 373,775,697 of record CM054058.1, on the reverse strand, counting down.
TTATACCTAACTTAAGTGTGTTACCCTTATAGGTTCGATAGTGTGTGGATATGAAACTGGAAACTCTTTCCATCTCAATAATCAATAGCAGAGCCATGGACGCCCATATTGGCTCTCACTCGCTACCCGAAAGAAACTCTATTGAACCAGTTGGTTATTATAAAATATTTTCATTACTCACGTTATCGAACTTACCCGAGATTATGGATTGCAGTATTGCCGTGAAACAATCTTTGGTTCACTATACCTTTGTATTATCTTATTCAACCAGTAATGTTCCTAGTACTCGTTACTGTATTATGGTATCCCACGTGATGTATCATCATCATGTATTGTTTGAAGAACATATGTATATCAACAATACCGAGTGGGTACAAGCTTTTATCTTCTTTTTATGGAGGAGTAATTCCCATATCAGAACATCAAGGTGATACACTCCTTTAGAATTACCCAGTGGCTACCGTTTTGTTCACCCAGTTTACGGTGTGACACTTGATAGTACCAAAGTAAAACCTCTAAAATACAGAACCCCGAGAACTCATGGTCCAAGGATATGTTGTAATATAACCGTGCTATGATATGTCACTAAGGACAAAAGACGTCGCAATAAATCTCTTAGCATATGAACTATTAGGGTATACCCAGCCATATTGTTCTGCTCTAACACTGTGCTATCCATTGATGCTGACATAAATAATTTGCATGACTAGGAAAACACACTCATCAAGCATCCAATAAATTAGCCTAAAAAGGAAATACTAGGGTTTTATATCTTTGTTCATGTCACTACACATAAGCATGAGTTTTCCTCTGAATCTTATATCCAGGAGCCACATCAGTTATAGCCTAGTAACATGAATCATAATTATGAAATAAATATACAAATATTATTGTATTTTGGGCATACATCCAACAGTTGGGGCTCCTCGGCATCTCCCCTCGCTTTCGTACTTGTCGGTTCACACCTAGAAATGCAAGAGGTCATGTGGTATACCATCCAAAGGTGACATTTTGGGGTTCACAAAGAGGAAGGAGATCACCTTTTGAATCCATGGTGACCGGACATATGATGGAGTGCGAGATATGCCCGGTTGGATTTGTCGGGTTGCATCATAGCACGCCTTATATTTTGGGACAGAGGGAGTACTAGGAAAACATTTCTTGCCTTGGTGAACACCATTCTCGAGATGCATGCTAGAAAGGAGAAAGGTATCCCCTTTTTTTGAAAATATATCAAGAAAATGGGTGCCAACTCATCTTATGTTTGACATTCTAGTCCCATTTCTTTCAAAGGAACCCGACGTTGTAAATGGAAACCCCTGAACCACTTCTTACTTTTGCATTTGGTGGGAGCCGGCCAAGTAAAATTTCTTGTATGGATTCTTCAATACCGGCTACCGTAGGATATTCGTACGGCGCAGCCCTAAATTTTACGCATGCGATACATGTATCTTCTATTTCTCCTAGTAAAGCTCTTCGCAAGGCAAGGAAGCGGGATTTCTTTGGTCAAAATGTACTTCGAACTTCGAACGAGCATGAAGAGATTAAGGAGACCTATTTCTCTTTTGATTTTTTCTTGGGCAATATGAATATTTGGTACTTGCCAATGAAAAATTTATATTAATTCATTTTTATTTTATGTTTCTATTTATTTCACTCACTTCTTTTTCATTATTTACGGAAGATACATTAATGTAAAAAAACTTGTGTTGCCAAAAAAATCGTATAGGTCAACAAATGTTTTAGCATTTAAAAAATGTTCACATATATCTTTCAAAGTATTTGAATATTATTTTAAAACCACATGAATATTTATTATGATGTAGGTGAACGATTTTAGGGAACCATGAACATTATCTTGGAACTACATGAGTATTATTTTGAAATTTCATGATATTTTATACAGGTGAACGATTTTGGAGACCGACACGTTTTCAAATATGTATAAGTTTCTTTTAAAACATGAAAAAAAAAATAAAAATGAACCTCTTTTCAAAACATGAATTTTCTTAAGCTGTGACCATATTTTTCACCACATGAATATTTGTTGAAACTAGGTGAACATCTGTTTGAATCTACATAAACTTTTATTTTGATAATGAATGATTTTACAAAAAGCGTGTACATTTTTTACCTCAAAACATGGAACTTTTCCTGCAACATGAACTTATAAGAGAAACATAAAACAACAAAAAAAATGTATCTTATTTGAACTTTTTTCAATGAGAATATTTTCCTCATTTAAACAGTGTATCAGAATAAGAATATTTATCTTCTTTGATTTTTTGAATAAGATAATTTACCTCATCTGATCGGTTTTTCAACAAGAACATTTATCTTATTTGAATGATTTTCAATATGAACATTTATCTGGCTGACAAAGCCTCGAGGCCCGGCTGAAGCGCTTGTTCGAATTCGTCGTTCTTCTTTTTGAATCTTTGATTGATTGTAATCTGGTTCATGCATTTGCAAGAACAAGAAAAAGCGCCATTGGATCACAATCTTAGCTGTACAAATATCTTACTAATCGAAATAATAACTTTTCTTCTTCTTATACAACCCCTTTGTGGCAGCATGCCAACAAAAATCTTCTGAAAACTTTGTGCGGAACCCGTCCTGAAATTCCCAAAATCAACAACACCTAGAGTCCTAGAGTGGAAAAAAGGTCTGCAGACAAATTAAGGACCTAGCTACATAGGGCGCGTTAATCGATCGATTAGCATGGTTTACATACTATGCCAGCTTCGCCTGCTCAAGCATCTTGGCCACCTGCGTCATGGTTGGCCTATCGCGGGGATCGGACTCCAGGCACTTCTCCGCGACGGTGAACACGAACTTGACTTCGTCCGCGGGGAAAGACGGCAACGCGCTGTCGACGGCGTGCTCCTCCCTCTTCTCCTCCATCGTCTCCTTCACCTGAAAACACGGTGCGCCCATGGATCGATGTCAGCACGGCACGGCTGGGGAATGGATCAGGATGCATGTTTCTAACTAATTCATCCTACGTCCTTATTTCACAGCTAGAAAAAGAGTAGTACACGTCCACAACTGTAGCATTTAGCACATGCTAGGTAGCACTGCACCAGTGTACTGCTCGATCTTGACTTGGGAGCACGTTCGGTTAGGGACCTCATGGTGATGGCCACCGCCCATCAGTTTTCTGATGGGTACAGCTACACAGTGCTGACTATACTAGTTAATCGAAAGCTATAGGTTGGTTAGTTATTTCAGCAACATTCATTGGCCGCTTGGTACGATGATCATTCGAGTGAATTAAGAGCATCGCATCACGCAGAACCAATCAGTCTTACTTGGTATTTAAATTTTGATCGACTCTGCTGGTGTCAGTTACACGAGAGCAGAGTGTCAGCAACAGATACCGGGTGTCAGGTACACGATCGAGACAACGGGAGCTAGCAGATTGGGCAACAAAGTGATTAAACAATGATGGAGCCATGAGCGGCGGATGCTTACCCACGTGACCAGCCGCGTGCCGTTCTCAAGGAAGGATTCGTCCGTCGGCCTTTTCCCGGTGAGAAGCTCAAGCAAGACGACGCCGTAGCTGTAGACGTCGCCCTTGGTCGTCGCCCTCCCGGTCTCAAAGTACTCTGCACCACACAAACAGATTCAGGGATCAGCAAACAGATATGTTTGACACAGGAGGACAAGAAGAGCGCGGCGTTGCGGAGCGGACCTGGCGCGAGGTAGCCGAAGGTGCCGGCGACGACGGTGGTGACGTGGCTCTCGTTGGGCTTCATGAGCGTGGCGAGGCCGAAGTCGGACACCCTGGCCTCCATGTTGTGGTCGAGGAGTATGTTGCTGGACTTGATGTCCCGGTGGATGACGTGCGGTATGCAGTCGTGGTGGAGGTACGACAGGCCGCGCGCCACGCCCAGCGCGATCTTGTACCTCACCGGCCAGTCCAGCAGCGCCTGCTTCTTCTCCTCCTCCTTGCCGTGGAGGATGTTGTCGAGGCTGCCGTTGGGCATGAGCTCGTAGATGAGCAGGTTGAAGTGCGGCGCCGCGTAGTAGCCGCAGAGAGGGACGATGTTCCGGTGCTTGATGTCGCCCATGGTGTCCAGCTCCCGCTCGAACCCGCGGTCCATCTCCGCGCTGCCCCTGCTGAGCTTCTTGATCGCGAACGCCGACTTCTCGTCCAGCCGCAGCATGTACACCGTCCCGTACCCGCCGGACCCGATGATGTCCTTGCTGGACAGCCCCATGATCATCCGCATGAACGATTTCGGGCTCAGCGACTGCATCGCAGCAGAACGGAAGATCACCATCTTGCCACCTGCACCAGCGATACATCCATAATCCGATATGCGTACAAGGAAAATATGTTCCATGAACTAGCAATTCCATGCCTGAATCTAAATGAATTACCTGTCAGGCTGGTCTCGATGATCCTCTTCTTGCGAGCCCACTTCTTGTAGCAGAGGAACGAGATGAGCATCTTGGATATGATGAACAAGACGGCACAAACTGTAATGTAGAGCGCAATCAAGGTAGTACGCATCTTCAAATCAATCCTGAAGAAGAAGAAAAAAGATTAATTAATCCCTCGAGACCCTCAGTTGAGCATCAGATCAGAGTTACTACAAGAGAATTGGAATCCCCGGCTTACTTGCCCAGCAGGCGGCAACAGACAGAGCAACTGAAGAAAATGCAACCGTAATAGGAATTCTCAGCTCAGGAATGCTAAATATGTTTTGGAACCGGCGAGCGGGGGAGAGATGTCGTGAGCTTCTTGGCGATTGTACTACTCATGTGACTATGTTGCACAGTGGACGGAGCACAGGTGTCTCGGTGAGCAGGCAGCTGGGTGTGGGATCCGGAGGAAAAGGTACATTGCCCAATCAATGGAGCTGGTTGGATCATGTGAATGGCAGACCCATGCACACCCACTTTTGATTAGTGCCGTGCCAAACGCCAATCGTCAATTAATTCTGCCACTGTTTTGCCACTTTATTCCATTCTTCGGGACTGTCAGTTCATTTTCTGAGGCTAGCAAAGATCATCACGGATATCCGTCGTTTAGCTACTGCTCAATCTTTAGCTAAATATCTCTCTTACCACTAGCATGGAATTGCTAACTTCCTGCCTATACCAGTACGCAGTACGCAGTGTCTCGACTTAGAGCATGTCTAACAGACCCCCTATATGGCCCAAACCCGTATAATAACCGCTGATATACGGGTTTGGGCTCTACCCGGCCATCTAGCACACCCCGTAAATGGACCACCCCGGACGATTTTTTACAGGTTTGGGTAAGGGGCGGCCCGTCGACCCCTACATGTGCGGGTCGGGAGGAGATATAGAGGTCCAACCCCTCACCTTTTCCCCCACTGCGCGCGAAGGTCCCAACCGCCGCCGCCGCCGCCGGAAATCCGCCTCCTCGCCCTCCCCGGCCGCCCGAGTTTAAGAGCTAGCTAGCTACGAATCCATCCATTGAAGAGAGAGCTAGCTAGCTAGCTAGGTACGCTGTGTGCACGGAATCAATCGAAATCGATCGATCAATTAAGCTAGTTAGCTGGCTAGCTCCCGTATTACGATCGATCCATCAAGCTAGCTAGCTCGCTCCGGTCGCGTGTGCCCGTGTGGTCGTGTCCGTGTGCTTCGTTCGCTAGCTAGCTCCCATTGCGAGCGTTGGCCCCGTCGTTAGCACCGGCATCTGCCATGGCGGTCCTCGCTGATCTCCGCCTATGTTAATCGGATTCAGACGGAAGCAGCAAGAATCGGCAGAGAAGCGCCAACAGCAATGGTTCCATGAAGTTTTGGGGGGCGATTGCGGCGAGTTTGCTGGAAGACGGCCGGGTTTCGGCGAGTTCTGTGGCGGAAGTTCATCGGCGATGCTTTCTGGGCGTTGACCGGTGTAGAGAGACAGAATATTCTCTTTTACGGGGTGGGGGTAGGGGGTCTGCTAGCTCGCCCGAGTTTTTGGCCGGCGAAATGCGTATACAGGGCCCTCTACACGCGTTTTAGGGGGCGAAAACATAAGGGGTCTGTTAGACATGCTCTTACACGAGAGGCGTATGATCTCTTAAGTCAAACTCTAGTGAGCATGGCAGACGGCATGTACCAATGTCGGCAGCTGGTCCTCACACTTGTATGTTCAGTCACAGGGGCGGTGGGATCACACACCGGAAAAGCATACATGTTTGGCAGCGTCGGCGAGCTACGCTAGCCAGCGAGTGCGAAAAGACTCGCGGCTCACACACACGTCACAGTAGCTAAACTCAGTCAGACTGTCTATAATTGGCACTTGATTTCGTCCTTTCGACAATGGATTTACGAACTAAAATCGTTGAAAACTGGAGCACGATGTACGTAGTTGTCCGTATCCCGGAAAGGTCCTCGTTGGCTTCTTCCTGAGCCGTGTGGACGGTTTGGAGCTGCACGGACGCTGCGCCGGCCGCCTCCAACTTTGTTTCGAATCACGTGATGAAACCAGGTGGACGTGCGTAAGTAGAGCTGGCAAACGCTGAAACCACGAGACCACATGTCTCATGCACAACCAGGCAAATCCTGAGTGTCAAGACTAGTTATTACTGTGCCGGAGAGGATTTGCACGAGCAAGCTGCGGAAAATTGCTTTTAGAGAGAGAAAGCTTCGCTCTAACTTTCACGGCATTTCCGGTCAAATTTACATGTAAAAGCAAACCTGAATGGACTAACAAATATCTGAAGCAATCATTGTTTAAGCACAAGTAAATTTGAATGCCTCGACAAATAATCTCAAGCACGTGAAAAAAGCCTGTAAAGTTAGAGAACGGGGCATCGGCACAGTGGTTAGGGGAGTACTACGGATGATTCCACTCCCGTCCGAAGCGATTTTCGGGAACTCTCGTCATGGTGGCTACTTATTTGAAAAGCCCCAATTTTTCGGAAGGTTGTCAGTCTTCCGGTCTTGCTGAAAATGAGAGAATTAAACGTATAGAATCTTGTAGAGTAATAAAAGTGAGAACAGAACAACGAGAAAACAATGATGAAAAGTGCTTAAAAAATGTTTGCAATATGAGAAAAATAGGACCGGGAGCCATAGGTTCACTAGTGTTGTATCTCCAAAGAAAACAAACATGTTGGGTCAACAAATTACATATGGCCAATTGAAAACTTATGACGAGATAAATTTCACGGGTTCTAGCATGCATGCATATCTAAAAGTCCACCTCAAAAAACATATCCAGCAAATCACTCGGTATTATGTTGCAGCAACAAAGTGATTGCTATGTGTGCAACAGACAAATGCATAAAGAATAATACGTAATGTAAGCAGTGGTTCTCATTAGTAGACAAGAGGACCGTTGTTTTCTCCCTAGTGGCAACAGCATATCCCCCTTCGCTCCCCCCCCCCCCCCCCCCCCCCCCCGCGCACATGTTTCTGTCACTCGAGCGCAGGCAACAAGGAAGCATGAACCCACTATCTAGCATATAAACGCTCTCTTGGACGTGAAAACAACTACGTGGCTAAGGTAATCATAAACACTGGAGAGCATTCCAAGACAAGATTAAAACTCTCAACAAATATAAGTGAAGCATCTCAGATTGACATGAACAAAATAATCATAATCTCATGGTTCATCGGATCCCAGCAAACACAACATGCAAAATTACATAACAGTGGTATCGATCATGTGAGGCAGCTTACGAGACTCTAAACATGGAGGCATAGGGGAGAGGACAACCATCTAGCTACTGCTATGGACCCGTAGTCCCGAGATGAAGTACAAACGCCTCTATCCGGAGGCGATCGTGGCGATGTAGAGGCCTCCGGTGACGACCCCCCTCTGGCACGGTGCCGGAGCAGGACTCCAGAAGCCCTAGATTGGACTTTCGAGGTGACAACGCCTCTCTATATGTTTCGTGGAAAATAACTACATCCACGTGATTTTTACGGTTAAGTGTAATTAATGGCTGAAGAGGCGACTTGTGGCGGTGGCCAGGTCTCCCAGGGGCCCACCCGATGCGGCCAAGGGGGGCCGCCTAGGACCCTCCTAGTGGCCCCTTGGCACCCCTCCGGCTCTTCTTTGGACTTTGTCTTCGTTCCGCGTAAAAAATGATATCCGTGGATTTTCAACACTTTTCGAGAATATTTTCTTAAGAACTTTTCTGAAATAGAAAAACAGCAGAAAACAACAACTGGCCTAGGGATCTTGTTAATAGGTTAGTCTGTGAAAACATCCAGAAAAGAAGGAAAAATGGAAGAAAACATGTGGAAAACAAAAGGTATTGGGTAGAAAACAAACATGGAGCATCAAAAATTATAGATACGTTTGCAACGTATCAGCGTCGCCAAGCTTAACTCATGCTCGTCCTCGAGTAGGTAAGTGATAACAAAATAATTTTTGAGGTGACATGAAGCCAACACAAATATTGATCAACGTTATGTAAAAGCATTATAAGCTGATATCAAAGTACTTTAACAAAGGCATGATAAATATTATTTTAACTGATGTAAACTTGGCAACCATATTGCACATCAAAAGAAACACAAACAAAAGAAAATGAATAATGAAACATTGAAAGTGATATGTTTGTTTCAATCATAAAGAAAAACATAATAAAGTGATATCCAGCTAGTTCTTCTTGTGGTAGCAAAACATAAATGCCAGGACACTTCAAAGTTTAAATGGTGACTAGATACAAATAATTTGAGAGCAAGAAATACCACAATCATGAATCAATCAATAATAAATTTTGGGACTACACACATTATACTCATCATGACAACTATGTTCTCTTAACTGGTGCATATAGTAAGAAGATAAAGACTTAGCATAAGAGTAAAAGAAATACCCTTTGCAGTAGGAAGCATGGATTACTCATGTGCTAGAGATTTTTATTTGATAAAACAGAGGCATTAAAACCAATTTTGAGAGAGGTGTATGTCTATGTCAACGAATGGTAATGAAAAACTTATCATAATCCATGTCAAGCAAAGTGTTTAGACTTTTGAGAGAGGTTTCCGTTGTTTAATTAGTTGGCAGTCCCCCCCCCCCCCCCACCTTTCTTTCACAAACCAGAGCTAGCCGTGTTCATGGGTACCCACCAGCTTTCATCAAACCATGGGGAAGTGCCTTTTTGTTATTAATTGGCACCAGCTCTCTACAAATTTAGATGAACACAAATTCCATACTCATCAGGTGAAATAAGGAAGAAGAACTTTTCTTGACACAAACCATAATAAATTTTAAACTACTTCCTCATGAGCTAAAATAGGAACACAAAACAGCTTAATAATTTTGAAGGTTTAATGGTAGCACACGAGAAATTTACTTGGAGTGGCGGTTAAATACCACATATAGGTAGATATGGTGGACAAATTTGGCAAACTTTGGTTTTTGGTAGTTTGATGCACGAGTAGAGTTCATACTCACTACAGGTGTAGGCTAGAAAAAGACTGGGAGTGACCAACTAAGAGAGCAATAACAACCATAATCATGCATAGCGACAAAACATCATTAATCAAAGCATTAAGTGATATTACAAGTCAAAAACTAAATGATCATCAAGGCTATAGGTGAGTTTGTTTTTAGTCATAACATGATGTGATCATGTGCCAAGTCAATCCAGATAAATCATTCAAAGGAGAAATACCACAATACCATGCTTCAATATCAGAAAACAACACATGATTAATTTCAATGGCACATTAAGCACTCTCAGCTATTTGAGACTAGTCATGATACATCATAACTACACACACGATTAAAATAAAAGCTAACATAACATGCCAAATCATAATCCACAGTCAAAACAAGCTTCCTATTGCAGCACTATAAGCATGAAACAATTTACTCTTCTCCAACACCAATCAACTTATTCAAAACAACTCTCAAAGAAAATAATCATCAAAGACAAGAGATCTAATCAAATATAACTTAACAAACCAACAAGCTATGAACAAAATTCGAGTAAAAAACAAGATCTAAACGCAGTACTACCAAAAACTAAACACTCACAGAACAATAAGAGTGAAAACTAGAGTGTTCTAGTCAATGAAAACAGAGCTTGTCTCTCCCAAAATAAAGTGCTAGGATCCAACCAAAAGCTACAGCAAGTAAATAAAAACAAAACAAAACTAAAATAAAAATAAAATCATGCTCCAAGAATAACACATATCCTGTGAAGCAATAAAAATATATTATTTTGAATGAAACATGATATTTTTGTTGATGAAGAAGAGGATGCCTTAGGTATCCCCAAGATTTGATGCTTGTACTTATTTGATATGTCTCCGGGTGACATGGGCATCCCCAAGCTTTAGCTTTTGTCCATCCTTCATCTCATCACATCATACTTCTCTCCCTACAGTTGGAAACTTCCTCCACCTAAAACTTCTCACAATCTTCATTAGCAACGTCAGTGTAATCAAAATAATAAATCCACTTGGTTCAGTTTAAACACAAGTCTCACAGTCAATTAAAAAAATTAGCTACTATAACAACTTCTATCAAAGCTCTTCCCCTCAAAAGAACACCAAAATAAAGAGATCAAGACGCAAATGCAAATATTGGCAGAAATCTGTCAAAACAGAATAGTCGGTAAAGATAATTTTTTTTGAAAAATTTCTATTGCTCAAATCAAAATTTGGGAAACTAAAGTAAGTTAGATAACAACCTAGAGCATGTGTGTATTGTTTTTCAATGCAATCCTACGTTCTTCCTGAGAGATATGAATTTTTTGGTAACAGCCCAGAAATCTGTTTCAGAACATCAACTTCCCCAAATTGCACTACCTCTCAATTAGAGGTTACTCTTGGCACAAAAACGAAATAAAAAGGATAAGGAGTGGTTGCTACAGATGTAAAAACTTCCAAAACGCAAAAAAACAGAATAAAACAAAAGGATAACGAAGGAAAACAAAATTGGGTTGCCTCCCACAAGCGCTTTTCTTTAACGCCTTTTAGCTAGGCATGAAGAACGAATCAAGTATTATCAATCCATCATCAAGATCATCAAAAATTTCTTCAATAGTGCATCTAGTTCTTCTAGGAGGGTTCTCTGAAATAAGTTTGGTTAAAACACTAGGTGAATCAAGAATAGTGATTTTTTCTTTACTCACACTAGGTTCCTCCTCTATAGTTTTAGAAACTCCCCCTTCTTTAGATAAATTAATTTTTCGTGGGGGATTCACTGGGACATACATGAATTTAGGCTTCTTTCCCACTGTAGCTTCTACCTTTTTAGTTTTAAGAGAGGACAAGTTAGACCCCAAAGTCAAAAACTAAATGATCATAGAGGCTATTAGTGACTGGTTCATAGTCATAAACATGGTGTGAGCATGTGCCAAGTCAACCAAATAAAACATTCGAAAGAGAATACCATAAATTTATGCTTCAACATGACAAGAACAACTCATGAATCTTTCAATGGCACATTAAACACTCTCAGCTATTTGAGGCTAATCATACTACTCAATAACCACAAGGCTTTAAAACTAAAATAACATCTAGCATGATATGAAAAATTTCTAGCCACAGTCTATACAAGTTTCTACTTGCACCATTAAAAATTCTACTTCAAGCAGCAGTTTCTTTTCCCAACAAGCACCATACAAGATATGTTTTAACAAAAATACTCTACATGATACAGCAAGAAAACATGAGAGTACTCACATAAAACTACTAAAACTAACATCTCTGAATAATAGATGCATGAAAACAAAGGCTAAACGCGGTACTAGCAAAAAGTGAACACTCACAGAACAATAAGAATGAAAACTAGAGTGTTCTAAGCAACGAAAATGGAGTGTGTCTCTCTCCCACACAAGTATGATAAGATCCAACCATTTATTACAGCAAATAAAACCAAACAAACTTAAAACAAAAATAAAATACGCTCCAAGTAAAGCACATAAGATGTGACCGAATAAAAATATAGTTTCACTAGAAGTGACCTGATAATTTGTTGATGAAGACGGGGATGCCTTGGGCATCCCCAAGCTTAGACGCTTGAGTCTTCTTGGAATTTGCTGGGATGTACCACCGGGGCATCCCCAAGCTTAGGATCTTCACTCTTCTTGATCACGTCATATCACCCTCTTCTCTTGACCCTTGAAAACTTCCTTCACACCAAACTTCTCACAAACTCCATTAGCAACGTTAGTGCAATCAAAATAATAAATTCACATGGTTCAGTTCCAACACAAGCCTAACACTAATAAACACATTAGCTACTGTCACAACTTATTTTAAAACTCTTTTTCTCAAAATAACACCAAAAGAAAGAGATTAAGAGGCAAATGCAATTATTGCAGAAGTCTGTCAAAACATAGCAGCAGGTAAAGATCGATTTTTTCGAAAATCTTCTGTTGCTCAAATCAAAAAGTGGTAAACTAAGAAAGTTGCGTATATAACCTAGGATTATGCACAATAAAACTTGGGTCATTTTGAATTTTCTGTGATTTTATACGATTTTAAAAGTGGACAGCAGAAATCTGGTTCCTGTGCAGAAATCCGAAATATAGTCTCAACTTTCCACTAGAGGCTTTACTTGGCTCAACAAATACACAAAAGAAAAGATACAGCGGGGTTGCTAAGTAAATATACAACACCCAGGTGAAAAAAAAAACAAAAAAAAACGACGAAAAATGGGTTGAAAACGGAGAAATAAAACGGTTATCTCCCGGTAGCGCTTTTGTATTAATGCCTTTCTGCTAGGCACAATGATTTTTAAAACATGCTCACATAAGAATAGGAGTTTAAGCACAATAAAAGATAATCAAGAAGCAAATAAAAAACACATTTAAGTCTAACCCACTTCCTATGAAAAAGAATCTTGTAGAAAAACAAGTCAACGAAGCACAAAGTGACTAACATAGGAAGACAAAATAAGTGCAACTTCAGAAATTTCAACATAAAGAGGGGAGACTTAATATCGTTGAGATGCATAAAACCATGTTTCCCTCTCTCATAATAACTTTCAGTAGCATCATGAATAAAATTAACAATATAACTATCACATAAAACATTCTTATCATGAGCCACATGCATAAAAGAATTAATACTCTCCACATAAGCATAGTCATTCTTATTAATAGTAGTCGGAGTAAATTCAACAAAATAGCTATCATTATTATTCTTATCACCATAATCATTAAATATAGGAGGCATATTGTAATCATAATTAATTTTTTCCTCAATAGTCGTTGGACTGAAAATATCATATTCATCATTGTAAAAAGGTGGAACTAGAATACCACAATCATTATAATCATCATATATTGGAGGCAAGGTATCATCAAAGAAAATTTCCTCCTCAAAACTTGGGGGACTAAAAATATCATATTCATCAAAACTAGCTTCCCCAAGCTTAGACTTTTCCATAGCATTAGCAATAATGGTGTTTAAAGAGTTCATACTAATAACATTGCCACTAGCATGCAAATAAAGTTCCATAGGTTTTCTAATTTTCTCTTCAAACACTTCATGTCCTAACTCAACATAAATATTGTAAAGCTCTCTCATATTTTTTTGTTTTTCATTAAGCCTAAACGGTAAGAATAAAAACAAGGAACAAGTAAAAACAAGCCTAATTAGTGAAAACAAGAAACAAAAAGATATAATTGCAGAATCTAAAGGAAATAACTCCGAGAAATCACACCCGAGGATGTGAGTACCTTTTACCTTACCTCCCCGGCAACGGCGCTAGAAAAGAGCTTGATGTCTACGCACGCTTCTATTCTTGTAGACAGTGTTGGGCCTCCAAGTGTAGAGGTTTGTAGAACAGAAGAACGTTTCCCTTAAGTGGATCACCCAAGCTTTATCAAACTCAGGGAGGTAGAGGTCAAAGATATCCCTCTCAAGCAACCCTGCAATTAAGATACAAGAAGTCTCTTGTGTCCCCAAGACACCCAATATACTTGTCAGGTATATAGGTGCACTAGTTCGGCGAAGAGATAGTGAAATGCGAGTAATATGGATGGTTATAAGTAATAATAGCAATCTGAAATAAATATGGCAGCAAGCAAACATGTAGCAGAACAGGCGGAAAATGGTGTTTCAATACTTGGAAACAAGGCCTAGGGATCCTACTTTCACTAGTGGACACTCTCAACAATGATCACATAATTGAATAACTAAATATCTTCTCTTCACTATGCTACTCTTAACCCTCTCCGGTTGGATAACAAACACTAATCATTGCGTAGGGCTGCAAAAAACATTCCTTAAAGTAAACATTCCTTAAAGTAAACATTCCTTAGGAACTCTTGTTTGTTTATGTCTTCACACCCACATACAGATTTTCCATTGAAAATTCACTTTTCAAGTGCTATAACGGTTGAAGCATGATGACATAAACTTAATTTTGAACTTGGAGATAGAATAATAAATGAATATTACTGTCTTTAGGGCATACCTCCAACATGGTGATCACTGCCTTCTGTCCTGCTTGGTTTATTTGGCTAGGTGCTTGCATTATGAAATGCAATGTTGTTGCTTCTCTTACACTGACTTTTAGATTTGTATCTTTGGCTCTCAACTATTTGCATCTAGCATTTCTATTTCTTCCCTATAGCAACATGACTTGATCAACCAAGTATTGACCATGTCTTTGGCCTTTTCGATAACAAATGCCACACCTTAGGGTTTGGCAAAATGCTAACCCCAACCCTCTCTTCCGTCTTTGCTTGTGTAGGTACCGAACCTCTTCAACACAAGTCTTGAAGAAATAGATAGGTTTAGAGTAGGACTGTAATTTTCCTTTTTTCTTTGTAATTTATTTCAATGTAATATCACCTTGTAAACAGAAGATTATGAATCAAATAAAGTTGAGTTTTAATCTCCAATTCAGTCTCTCTTGCGAATTTTAATTGTTGAATTTGTATTGTTTAGAGTTTGTGAATAATGATTTTTAAAAGAATTTGAATTCAAATTTCAAATTTGAATTTTTATCTCAATTCTTGAGCACACTTGTTTTGTTTAGAAAAGATAAGTCAAAGAAGTAAACCTATAGTGCAAGACATCAAATCGAACACTAGGGTTAATTTTGAAATCAAAACCAAAATGAAAGGTGAAACCTATCTCCCTCTACTAAATGTCTGCGACCTGTTCCCAAGTCCTATGACAGATCGAGAATTGACCTCACTTTTCATTTTGCACAAAAGTGAAAAAATTATCACAAAAATCCCAACGCATGGGATGCAAAGATGCAAATGTTCTAATCTACAACCCTTCGACTCTCTGAACTGAGGGTTCTCACAAATATTTTGTTATCAACACAAGTGAAGATTATTACTAAAAAATATGATAACAATAAAAAAAATTGGTGCACATTTCTCTAATATATACTGAGAGAAATATACCAGTACCAACAATAATTTCATGATATATGTAAAATAAAATTATAGGATGAGTTGGAAGAAAACGGGAAAGTAAAAATTGAAACAAAAGGAAAGCAGAACTGAAAACACACCAAAATAAACGTTAAGTAAAGTAAGTAAAAGTGAAACGAATACCAATCTAAAAAATAGAACAATGTAAAAAAACAAAAAAGGATAAGGAGATCGAAGAAGAGAGTTTGTGCTATGTGTGGCAGTTGAATGAGAAAGAAGAAAGGAAATGCTAACCCATAATACGGGAGAATATGTAGTGATACCATACCTTAGGTGTTCCCATCATACATTCGAAAAACAAATTTAAGTACCTTTTTTTGCGAAGATTCACAAGGTATGTGTCTATAATTCCTAAAACAATCATAGTCAAATTCGAAATTTACACTAAGAAACAAAAAAGAAAAATCTAGTATGAAACTATGAATAGTGACACAAAAAGATAAAAGAAAAATCGACAGTATTCACATATGAATTTTTTTTTCCTCCGCACGTCTTTATAATTTGGACTTGAAATTTTTTGAAGTTATAGAAACATTCATTGTAAATATTCACACTATTCGTAGATTTGTTTTTAAAATAATTAAAATTGATTTTTGTTTAAATGGTATCATGGGAGAACCTAAGGGGTGTTATCAGTAGATATTCTCCCCCATGATACGATGGTCCTTTCTTTTCAGAATTTTATGATATGACCCTTATTGGCATTGCCGTCTTTGGCAGTTTAACGAAAGCAAGAAAAAAAGAAAAGAAAAGGGCCGGCTCATTAACAAGATGAGTGGCCCGTGAGGGCACAGTATTAGCCCCCAACAAATAATTAATCAGGGAAGAGGGTTTAGATTAATTGCCAACGAGGCCCAAGCTTAATGGAGGCCAACGTGTGCCTTGGTGTTTGGCAAAAAAAGGCCGTAGGCTTTGCCGTGTTCAAAGAAAAATGTTTAATTAACATTGAGTATGCAGTAGGGAGTTTGACTCAGACATGTTGTCAAAAAAAAAAAGTTTGACTCAGACCACTCATTTGCCGGCAATTTGCCTTCACAATCTATCACATTAAGCACATTGTCCATTCGGCTCTGCTAAGAATCTGGTCAGTAGGATAAACCTTAGGGTTTAATTCATATATACATCCAGAGCTGTCCAAATTAAGTGACAGCTTTAACATACGTAGATGTTCTCCACTACGTGTACTCTACTAGTGCTCTTGCCACTAGTAGTGGGACCCATGGGGCCAGTTGGCTTTTCTTTGACCTAATTAAGCCTCCAATAACAGAAGAGATTAGCGACTCCATGTAGTATTATCTTCCTAAACCGCAAGCATTAGTTAGTTGCGCTTTACATGAAGAGATGGGCGAGAACTGAATGATGTTCAATGAACATACCCTTTTCTGTACAACCAGCATGCAGGGCTATCTCCTCGCGGTTCTCTAATAAAAGCTCTTTTCCTTTTGCTAGCGATCGCTGCTCGCGGTTCTCTCTGAAGGATTCTAGGGCGTAGGTACGTACGAGCTGGTACTTCTTTTGTACGGCCGCGAATGCAATGAAAACCTCAAAGGTGCTAGTAATGATTTGTTGATTCGGAACTATGCTACAGATGGTGCGCTATCCTGCTAGTGCTAGCTAGCTAACCCTAGGCACTACAACAACCTAATAAGCAGCAAATCTGGTCGATCGTTCGTCCGCGAAAAAAGAAAAGAAGAGGGTACTGTGATCGATGATGACGCCGGATGCATGCTCAGTTGTAGTAGTATGAGACAGACCGAATTACGTTCCTTTTAGCAGTGGCTCCTACTAGCTTTTTACAGGTTAGCATCGATCGTTATACTACGACGTCCGACCAGACGTACGAGACATCTCAGCGTGCTATGACTGTACCGGCCGGAGGTACTAGCTAGCAGACAAGAGATGTAGTGTGAAGGGCACATCTCCATCGTGCTGGTCTCGCACAGGATAAGGACATGTTCGTGCAGTCAGTCAGTCGAAACCTGGGACTCCCGGTCGATCGGCATCACTCCGATTCCCCGATCGAGTACGATACGTGACAATGTGACAGCGAAAAGAACCGTATCGTTTCGTTTACACCACACGCTCGCACGTCTCCACCCCCCAATTGGCATTACGTACAGTACATACACACGCATCTCTACGTACTCATCACGGACACCTAGTTAGAATGTTCTGTAACGTACATGTACAAAGTAGTGTATATATCTGTGCACGGCCATGAGCGAGACGTGCCATCCAGACTAGTGGTGATTAGCTAGCTAGCGCGAAGGCAGCGTGCATGCGAAGAAGGGGTCGTCGTGCGGCAGCAGGTCGCTGGTCCGGACGGCGGTGAAGAGCATGAGCGCGAGCGTGACGACGACGGAGAGCACGGCGAGCGCGAGCATCAGCACGTTCGCTCCGGGCTCCCTCACCTCCTCCGCGTACTCCGTCGCCGCCAGCGCCAGCACCGTCAGCGGGAACGAGTAGGCCCACCACGCCACGCTGAACCGCCGCATCGCACGCTTGAACAGCGTCGGCCGGGACACCTGCATGCATGCAACCCACCACATGGCGTGATTAAGGTTAATCACCACTACTGCTACATGCCAAAGAAAACGGAATTGCTCTGCGTACGACCCTTGTTGTCCGATTTGCGTACGACGCTTCAATCCATCGGTTCTTGTCCAGCCCGTGAAACCAACGAACGGCCCATCGTTTGCGTCGTACAACCGTCGTACGTAAATCGTCGTACGCCTAGCAGCGTTCCAAAGAAAATCTGTTTACGTTTCCATCATGGAGTAATTAATTAGGAGCACGTACTAATTAACACGCATGATTAGTTGGCGATGCGTCTATAACCACTATATGATCCTGCTGCTGCTGTGATCTATCTGGATGTGAGTGCCCATGCAACTCAACCTAATTTTAATGTACTTTTCTCCTTGACCGAAATATAAATCCTATATATTGCACATATAGTACCAAAGAATTGGAGGGACGAGGTAATTGCAGTTCACGTGGCATCTAGTGGCATCCTACGCATATAGACCTAGCTAGTGACCTACACCATCCTAGCTGGAGTTCCCAGCCAACAACAACCAAAAGCAAAAGCGATGGATATGGCGAGAGAGGCTAGCCTCGATCGAAGTGGACGGAACATGGAAGGACCTGAGCCCGATCCACTTCAAGCAAATCCGCACGCTCCTTTCTTTCTCTTTTTTCCCGCGTCTTTGTAACACTACCTCATTCGTATACACACGTACGTCTCCCGATTTTCGGCTGAGCTTACCACATGGGATCGATCGATATCGATCGGAAGGGAAGATAGATAGTAGTGGTGTAATTTTAGGGCATGCATGCACGGTATAGTCGTAATCAATTACCAGCGACGCGAAGAGGAAGAGCGAGAGGAAGAAGAGCATCTTGCAGCCGGTGTTGAAGGACAGGGAAATGGAGCACCAGGCGAGCGCCGCCACGCTAGGCGCGGCGAAGAAGAGGAAGAAGACCGGGCGGAGCATGGCCGGCAGCGAGTCGGAGCCGAGGAACCGCTGGTACAGCGTCACGAACAGCACCAGGTAGTGCGCGGCGCCGACGGCGAACATGGCCACGGCGCCCTCGTGCCACCCCATCCTGGCCGCGGCCCGCGCGGTCACCAGGTTCGCGATCACCGTCATGTGGCTCGCCGGGTTGGCCACCATCGACAAAAACTTCCTGCCGCGCGTGAACCACTGCCCGTAGATCTTGATGTCCAGCACCAGGATGGGCAGCGAGAACGCCCACCACAGCACGTGGTACGACGGCGCCTCGGGGCGCAGGAACGGCGTGGCCTGCAGGAGCAGCAGCCACGAGATCCAGGGCGCGAAGAGGTAGTTCATGCCCACGTGGTGCCGGAACTCGGCGCGCACGGCGGGGAACCGGACCACGCAGCGCGCCGCGTAGAGCACGCACAGCGTCACCAGGGTGAGCAGCGCCAGGGACCAGAGCAGCACGAACGCCGCCGACGGCAGGGACCGCGCCACGGGCCGCAGCGCGCTCGGCTCCGTCGACGTGTCGCTCAGGGTGCGCCACAGCAGGGCCTGCCCGCTCAGCGCCAGGCTGATGCGGAAGTACCCCGCGTGGAACCGCGTCAGGATCGCGAACCGGGACGCTGGCACTGCTGGTAGCTTGTTGGGCGCCACCGACGATGCTTTCAGCGTCGTGCCGTCGTCATCGGCCAGCCCAGCGTCCTTTGGGCTCGCTTCCTGTCCGCAGGGTTTTAGGGTATCTGAGCTGGCTTTCATGGTGATCGATTGATCGACCGATGGCAGTGGGGAGGGAGAATGTGGTGCGCTTTGTACAAGAGAGCTCGGTATTTATAGGTGGGCTAGCTACGAGCGAGCAAGCAGCTGGGGAGTGTGACCGCCCGGCCTGTCTGACTGTTTGCCTGTTCAAGTCTAGGTAACATGTGGGTTAGGCAGTAACCGAGGGCGGTGTTTCTTCTTGCTTTTCACTTTGGGGTTTACAACTATTTTGTTCTAACAAGATTAAACTGCATGCGTGATGATGCGATGCGATTAACAATAATGCTGATGCCGGTTCTTCACTAGTGTCCATGCATGAGGGCTCACATTTTGGGAAATTATTCTTGGCTAATGTTGGCACCGATTTGGGAGCTAGCTAACGGGCCTGAAGAATTGCTTTCTCAACTGCTGGTTCAGGCAGGATGCTATTTTTCAACAAATACACCCAGCAAAAAACAAGCACAATTAGGGTAAAGTTACCAAATATCCACCAAAATGCGCAAAAAACTGGCTTTTCTTCCTCAAGTATTGATACATTTGCACCAATTATGGTGTTTTTCTGCAGTGTACTCCTACAACGACCTTCAGGGAAAAAAAAATGCTCTCATACCTTAGCGTTCACCCTACTCCCTCTGTATCAAAAAAAAAAATGGTGGTTTTTTCCTCAAACATTGATACATTTGCCCCCAATTATGGTGTTTTTCTGCAATATATTCTCGAAATGACCTTCAGCAAAAAAAAAATGCTGCAACATTCTCCTACCTTAGTGTTTACCGGCTAGATTCACCGATTATTGTTTTTGTACATAATTAGCACTTTTGCTAATTCTCAATTGCATGAAATTTCAATAAATACTAGTCATCGAAAACTACATCTTAGTTAATCTAAACTTGTGCTTTGAAAAGAATACAACTTTACTATTGTTTTCCGGAATGATGGGGGGGGGGGTGCATGTTTTAATCTCTGTATTATATGATTCGGCATGCCTAATAGCATCATTATCAACACTGTCCCCAATCTCACTGGTGCAGTTTTTACAAGACTTCTATGAATGTTGAATATGTGCACATATTTGATTACAAAATGAGTTCGTGGTAAGTTAGTTGTTGGAGTCGAACACTTGTAATCTGGGACTAATATATAAAATCACCGTGGATAGCGAAAATTAACAAAATGAGAACTGGTAGGTTAGACATGATATTACAGGAGGACAGTCTGGCGTCTGTGGCAAGGGTGTCTGGATCAGCGTGGCGTGATATGTCTGTTGACCTAGGTGGGGGTGGGGGGGGGCTTGTAATTGGTAGTATTATGTTTAGTACATGGGAGCACACATTAAGTATGTCCTATGGATGTAGGAGCTCATCGCCGAACAGTGTTAACAAATGTCATTGGTGTGATTGCTTGTCCTCGTATGGGTGATATGCGCCTATGACGATAATAGTGAAGCATGGAACATCCGCCTCGTCTATGACTTCATGGCTCACCCACATGCAAATGGGCACCCGGTCGGTTGAACGGCGCTATCCTCCAAGGACTCAAGCTGCACCTAAAACGTGAACTGAAGGGATATGCCGAAAGGTCGGGCGTCGATTTACCCTCGGTACCCTAGAGTCTCCGAACTATACCTTCCTCTTATGGTGTATGGCGTAAAAGTTTTCCTGCCAACTGACATAGATTTCAATTCCATTCATGATATACATTACGAAGAGGATAAGTTTGAGCCTACAAGACAAGACGCCATCGACTAAGTCAACAAACATCTTGAGGTGGCCCTCGCATGTTCAGTCATATACCAAACCCTACTATGCTATTACTGTAGGAACGTTCGTTCCCGCGCCTTTCAAGCCGGTGATTTGGTCCTACAAATGATACACTCAACCAAAGGCCGACACAAACTATGTGCACCTAGGAGTGTATATCGCCTGAAGAACAACAATGGAGAAGTGGCGTGGAGCATCGAACGTCTATGCTACTTCTATGCATAAAGTTATGTACACTCGTACTTCTATGATTTTCTAGTTAGACAATAAATACAAATATTCCGTCCCATAAGATCACTACAGCATACCAAATCGGTTTGCTCTCTTATTACCAGCCAGCGGATCACCCTAAAGTAGACCATGCCACATAGCGATAAATATAAGTCATATAATGCATTATCTCTTATTGTCATCTCTAGCACCTAATAAGAATTTAGTTAAATATTTTATTTGAATTTAGGTTAATAAGGAAAAAACATATGGTATAATGGAGAAAAATAGTCTTTTCTTAGTTTTTAAGAGATCATGCCCCTTATGTGATGGAAATGGAAGATAAACTTTTCTTTATTCATTCTCTATCCTCCAATTAAGCAAAAATCCGACATAAGCGCTTTAAGAGAATGCTGATGTCACGCCATTGTATATAGCCTTACATACCGTGGCATGGAGAGGTGACCTAATTATCAAATCATGGAACGATCATACACCAACCAACGATATCCCAGGTCAACCATGCACGGCGATGAGTCAGCCGTCCGGCCATGCACGCTCAGGTTGCGATTTCCATGGATCAGTGCATGCATCAACAGCTCGCAGGACCGCGTCGATCGGCGACTTTACCGGATGAGGAAACATCATGGGTGGAGTTGGAAAGCAGCACATAAGCCCACTTTTCGCTACATATATTGTGGCCTGCACAGATTTATTTCAGACCTGTATGTCTCCAAACTCCAACGCAGACTCCACACGGATGATATTGGGTAGACCATTGCCACTCTCACTGCTGGCCCTATCATTGTGTGTGCGTGCATATATTGGGTCTCTGATGGTGACCTTCTCGGTTCATGCAAGCTACTGTTTGTTTTCTCTCATTTTTAAGCTGTTTCAGTCAAGTGGCTCTACATTAATATTGGTAGCTAGTATAAAGTTTAGCAATGTAGCCCTACTCATCATCATCATCATCATCATCAGGGGAAACCCTAGGC
The DNA here is from genome assembly GCA_028641055.1 of Alopecurus myosuroides. NCBI lineage: Eukaryota > Viridiplantae > Streptophyta > Magnoliopsida > Poales > Poaceae > Alopecurus > Alopecurus myosuroides. The sequence continues at coordinate 373,753,135 of CM054058.1, read as the reverse complement.
GCCGCCGGGCAGCGCCCCTCCTCCTCTCCTCCCTCCGCCTCCGCCGGAGGACGCGGCCGGGCAAAGCTCACGCCGCCGACGGCGGAGGCGGGGATCTCTCTCGCCCGCGTGCCTCGTCGTGAGGGCCGGCGGCCAGGGCGGCGGTGGCGGCCCAGGACGGCGTGGTGGCGAGCGGCGGCGCAGGGAGGGCGCGTGGTGGCGGTGTGAGGGCCGCGGTGGTCGTTGCGGAGCACGTCCTGCCGCCTCGATCTGGTGGTCACCCATGGCAGCAGGGCCCGATCTGGGCCTTGGCGGGCCTGTGCGGGCCACGGCTGCAGGGCGCGGTGTCCGTGCGTGGAAGGCTCTGTGCTTCGGCTCCGGTGCGGTGGCGCAGCAGCGTTGGTGGCCGGCTGCCATGGGGGGCCTCCTCCTCCGAACTCATGGATGTTGGCAGTGGAGCCGGTGGTGATGCGCATTCTTCCTCGACGGTGAGACCGGCGGTGCCCTCTCCTTCCTGGGTGACGTCTCAAGCCGTCACCTTTTTTCTCGGTCCCCAACTCCAGTCAAGCAAGCTGTCGGAGGCACGATCTATGGTCGGGTGAAAGCTCAGCTCGGCGATGGCCGACGCTGGCCACAACGACGTCTGCGGGCGCCGTTACCTCCTTGGGGGTGTGGTCAAGACCTCGGATCGGGCCTCCCTCTACTCGGGGGTCGGGGGAAACCCTAGGTTTGGTTCACCGGATCGGGCGGCGGCGGCGCCACGGCGCCGTGGTCTTCTTGAAGACGTCGTCAAGGCAACCCGGAGTGAGGCTGATGTGATTGGAGATGGGTCGGGAAGAAGTGGTCGTCGGTGTTGGTCGGTCCTCAGGACATGAGCCTCCGGGGCGCAATGTACGTCATGGTGGGCGCCTCTTCCTCGACGTCTTCCTCAAGTTCGGTTGGATCCTGCCATCTCCTCGCCGACTCCCTCTAGGCGTACGAGGAATGGTACGTTGATCGAGGCTGCCTTGGAGTCGGGGTCGTGCGGTGGTTGTGTTTCACGTTGATTGTGACGCGGTCCGGTTGCTTAGTGCCTCATCTCCTCACCTTTGGTAGGAGGTTGGGCAAGGCGAGTTCACTCCTTGGGTCATTGTAGAGTGTGTTGTTTATCGACCCGGCGTGGTGTTTGTGGTGTGCGTTTGTATCGGGGTTGCCATGCTTTGGCGTTGTACCGGCCGTCGGCCTCTTCTTCTATGAAATCGATGCACCTTCCAGGGTGTATCCTTGAAAAAAAAAAAAGAAGAAGCAAGTGGCACTAACTAGTTCGCGGGCAAGTTAATATGACCTTGTAGAATTACATTACTTAATAACAGGGTGTATGAAATCCGGCCAAGAATCCATCTAGAGTTCACGGACCCATATGCCAGGGAGTGTTTGTCTCCAACTCTCTAACGGAATTTCATGCAAAGATCTGCTAGTGAGTTGGTGGCCACGTCACGCTGTGGAGTGACCAAACAAGTGGCACTACATGGGATAATTAGGTAAAACTTAACATTCGGTGCTGTTATCTTTGCCTTCATATCCATGCAAAAGAGATATATAAGATCGATTTGCTCAACTGGCTTCTCACAAAGTGATCGACGTTTGCATGGCCTCGATCATCCTGAAGAGGTATAGCTAGGATAGCTTATCTACACCTAATCTGCATTATGTGTATACGTCCATGACCTAATTTATCGTACAAACGAAGCTAAGCTAATATGACCCTGTAATCGGATCCAGCTAGCTAGATGTAGAGTATGTAGACCATAACGTTAGTCGCCGCCATCTCTCGTTCAACGCGCCGGCCGAGGGAAATGAAGTTTCTTGTACGATATTTTTTCCATGAAACAAGCAAAAGAGAATACCTGAATCATGGCGAGAATATTGACTCTAACATATACCCAAGCAGGAAGCAACATTGTGGGTCTTGTGGTTGCAAATTACTTAGGCGGACCGTTTTAACTTGGTGTTTATACATTAGAAAAGTTTCATAATAAAATTACTTACGTTAGCTCCGCAACAACTGCGTTGTTATGTGTATTTTTGGCTAAATATGTTAAGAATTTAGGCAATTTACAGATTAAATTAGTCCAAGTATAAATCATGAATATGACGTAAACATACTGATATTTAACCATGTTCGTGCATACTAGATTTATAGTAGATAAATCTACGCGAACTACTAGTGTTGCACACATGGAAATAATAATGACAGGGATAAACGTGCTATACCCTGCAGTTGGCCAATTGGCAGTAGCCGTAGCAGAGGCGACGGCCGCGGCGGCAGCAGCAGCGTTGGCGGCCTCAGCAGCAGCAGCGGCCTCGGTGGCAGCAGCAGCAGCTCGTTCGGCTTCGGAGGCCATGTTGACGATGAGGTAGTAGTCGAAGTAGACGTACGGCAGCGAGCAGTCGCGTAGGAGACGCTCCCCAAAAACCTAATCGCCCCTCTCCCGTACAGGATCTGGAGAGGCGGGGTTTCGGAGGCCTGCTCTCCCGTCGGCCGTGTACGCGGTAGACGGGATGGGATCACCGGAGGCAGCAACAGAGAGAGGAACGACAGTGGGTGCAGAGCGTATGAGTTGTGTTTTTGTGTCCGCCCCTGCGACCTCAATATATAGGCACGGTAGGAGAATGGTCAGCTCACAAATCAATTTGGCGTTTACTAGAGCCGTTACCACGTAATCAATGCGCCGTTTTACTGCGCGCGGCTGTTACCAAAATAAATGTGACGCAATAGATAGCAATCAATATGACGTCTCATATTATTGGCGTGTCTGTTGACTCCGTTTCCAACTGCCAAAATAAAGGCATCGGCTCGGCTCATTCCCGCAACCCGCGGCGCGTCGTGACGAGGCGAGGCGGGCGGCGGAGGAGGAGGAGCGCGCGTGTGGAACACCTCCACTACTCCTGTCGTGGGATAATCACGGCAGATGTTACCTGGGGTAACTGATCTTGGGGCAAGACGACACAGGCGTTTGGGAGAGGGTTTAGCTCAGAGGGAAACATGGTGCAATTCGATCTGGCAGCCGGCAATCGAAGTCGTCGAGTCTCCGATCTTGATATAATAACTCAGCTCTGGGATTACACTCGATGCTCGATATCACACGATATTGCTAGGGTTCTTAGATCTCTGCCTAGACTAGACCTGGGGGTCGGTTTATAAAGCACCCGCACCCCCTGGCTTACTCTCCAAGGCGCATCCTGAATCCAACCCGGACCCGGCGCACAAACCCTAACTTTCTCCTACCGTAACCCACAATCCGGGTTACTGGGCCTACAAGCTTGGGCCTTCACAGATTTCCTTATCCTTAACCGGGCCCTATGCACCGTCCTTTGGGCCGGGTTACTCCTTGGAGTTTGGCATACCGGGTTATCGTCCCCCCATCAGTAGTCCCCAGAATAGCCTGGGCTTCATGGATCCTCCTTGAAGCGCTTGCTATTCCCTGCAAAGATATCAAACATACGGGCATATAGAGGCCGGGTTAAGATGTTTTGATATTCAACTAGGCCTTACTCCATGGTGGCCATATAGTAATCCGGCTCTTTCCCAATTACCCAACTTACTTTCCCAGATAAAATCCCAAAATGTCAAGATTTCACACCCGATAATCGACCCTGATATCGCGGGGTTAATTTCCTTCTTCCTTTTACCCAGATGCCTTGCACGATATTTGGCGCATATCTCGCCAAAACTCAAATTAATAGCCGTTTACTTCCGTAATTCCTGGCTCCTGCTCACTGAGCTAGGCTTATCCATTCGCACTATAAATAAACCCCTTAGGGGCGACCCGAACCTTAACGGCTCATTTCCCCCACTCCATTCCTTTCTCACTCTGAGCTCTCTCTCTCACCGAGCGCCACCACGGAAATTCCGCACGCATCATCGGAGCTCACCGGCCGGAGGCTGCGCTCCGCCACTGCTCGCCCCGCGCCGCCGCCAAGATCCGCCGGCGAATCCTCATCCGGCCCCTCAAGAACCGCGAAGGGACACCAAGCCAGCGCCATCTGCCTCCGCAAGGCTTCCCTCAGATCTCCTCCGGTAAACCTTTTGCACATATCAATTTGCCCTTGCAACTTTTGACTTTTCCTCAGATTAGATCCAAGTCAGCCCGCCACGGATTTCTCAACTATGCCGAATTAGGCTACCCATAATCTCTCCTAGCTTGCCCAAAGGATAAAGCGCGTACCCCAATCCACTCTCCTACTACCCGCAATCATTATTCTTGCCACAAATCTGAAGATAGAACTTCCAATCTAGGCTCGAACTACCCAGAATTTCCGCCTTTGCATCAATCACCCGGCGGGGCCTTTCCTTTCTAGTTCCTTCCATTCATGTTAAGTGCCTAAGCAGCCGTCCATTGTCTTCAAAAAACTTCCTCATCACTTAGATCCATAATTTTCGACATAATGCTTGACACCCGGGTAATTTCGAACTTTGCTCTGCGAACTAACACCCGGATCACTCGTAATTTTTCATATCTCAATATTACCCGGCCCATACTTGGCCGGCTCGCAACTTCCATGTCTTAATCCTCTTTTATCTTGTACTTTGCAGCTCAACCACATGGCTCCCAAGAAGCAGGGGAAAACTCCAACCAAGGCTAAAGCCACCAACTCCATATCTGCCAACTGGGCGCGGTCTACGGTCACAAAGGCCAAGTTAGAGGAGCTGGTGGAGCTGGGAGTTCTTCCTCCTCAAGAAGGTATCCAGTGGAGGGTGCCGGGTAAGGAGACCCGGCCTACCCCAACAAAAGATGAGGTAATCTGTTTCGTGGAGCATTTGACCCGGGGTTTTCGACCGCCGGGTCACCCCTTTTTCCGTGATATCCTTAGTCACTACGGCCTTCGTGTCTTTGACATTGGACCCAATTCCGTATTAAACATTTCCCATTTTATTGTCCTTTCCGAATCCTACTTGTGCACTCCGCCAAGTCTAGCTCTTTTTATTGAGCTTTTTCAATGCAAACCGTGCCGCGAAAGCGGCGATGGGGCGCTTCTCGCTTGCGGCGGGGTTTCTATCCAGCGCCGCAAAAACTCTCTGATGCCACCCATCACCCTTAATTCCCATGTCAAGCATTGGCAGCTCTCATACTTCTATTGCCAAGACACTTCCCCACCCGGCCAAAAGAAACTTCCGGGTTATTCGGAGGGTCTCCTTGACATTTCTGATAAGTTTAGTGCCTTCGCCCCTGACTCGGACAGGGAGGCAATTCAACCTTTACTAGCCAAAATCGCCACTCTCACAGCCCAAGGCCTCATCGGGCTCAACCTGGTGAAGACCTGGGTCGACTTCAGGATTCAGCCCAATTCCATCCGCACAAAGTTGATGTGCGAGTATTCAGGGGAACCTTCAGACCCGCTCCGGTACTCCGACAACATCTTCGCAGCTGGCGACACTCATAAAACCATCAAGGGTTTTTTGACAGAAAAGCTCGAGGTAATCCGGAACATATCCGGGTTAGAGCCCTTCACACTTGAGAACCCAGCCCCCAAGGTAAAAATCCGACTTTGATGCCTTTACTTTTGCTCTTTCCACTCAATGCAGTTAATAACCCTTATGTCAACACTTTTCAGGCTAATGATGATTTTTGGAAAACTAATGCCTCCCCTAGCTCCGAAAGTCCAGAGGAGCAAGAAACGGTTAACTCGGAAGAAGGTACTCTCCGGATTTTATTTGGTTCCCTTGAACTCACCATAACCCCTTCCTTTCTAACCATAACTTTGATGATATCCAGAACAAGAAGATGACGAGGAAGAAAACTCCGATGGCAAGGTAGAATCTGCCAGCGACGAGGAAGAACTGGAGCCGACAGTCAAAGTCGGATCCAAAAGAAAGACCCAAGAGACCACCTCCAAGGTTTCATATCTCCCTCTCACATTCAACTCGCATTACTTTAATGATATATTTGAGCTAAGTTGACATTATCCCACTGGCCGTTCTTGAAGGAGTCGCCCGTGCCCAAGCGTAGGTCAACTCGAAATCACCCGGGTGATGAAGCCCTTAACCCGGGTATTACATCGACCCCCCCCGCGGCGGGCTGGTAATTACCCTATCTTTTCTGGGTCAACACATTCTCTTTAAACCATTCCCATATGACATCTAACTTGATAATTTCCAGCTTCTCCCGAGTCCAGCGATGGATTTCCTTGTGACTTTGCGGTGAATACCGGGTAAGATCCCTTTCCTGATGTTCCACCATATTTCATCACCCTTTCTTGATTGTGTATTTAACTACTGACTGACAACACCTTATAGGGCCACGGTCGTTGTCAGCGATCAAGAGGAAACGGAGACCGAGGGCCCGGGTAAGGGGAGCCCGGCTGATAAGACTACAGCCGCGTCCAGCGGTGAAAAACAAGCGTCGCCGCCAAACCCGGACACGCAAGGAGCCGAGTATCCAATTGCTTCCCATGCAAGCAAGAAGAACAAAACCACCGTCTTGGGTGAAGAAGAAGGAGCGTCGGATTCCGACACACGGATGACCCGGGTTCCGCCTCCTACTAAGAAGAAAGCTCCTTCCCGGAATTTCCAAGGCCCCGGGTCTTCAGATACGAGTAAAGATACTTTCGATCAGTTGATGAATACTCTCCTTACTATGAAGACTTCGGAGAGCCAGATCTTGGAGCGCATGGCCGCAGAGCACCAGGTAAGGACACTTTGTATCTCATATTGCATACCTAGTCCCCAAGTTCCAAGTATGACTTGCAAAAGTGATGCTTGGTACTTTACACCACATTCGGCTTTCCATACAATCCAACTAATACTTGCATTCCTTGCTACTTACAGGCACAGATAACCCGGTCTGATGAAACTTTACTGAGGACCGAGCAACTTCTTCTTGCCGAGATGAAACGAAGGGAAATCCTTGAGGATGACATGAAAACCTTGAAGAAAGATGTGTCCAAATACAAGAAGAAGTGCAATGCCGCTCAGACTGAACTGAAGAAACTATCGGACCAGGTTTCCGATACTTATCAGATCTTGCTCAGTAAGTTTTCTGCTGCCGATTGGCTTCATGTCTTTACTTTATTATAACAGACTCGGGATTACTGATACGCTCTTTCTTTTGTTACGACTGCAGGTGCCAACCTTGCGGCCCCAGAGGAAAATGCCATTACCAAGGCTAAAACCCTCAAGACTGTACTCCGGACTTTCTTTGCCGGCACAAAATTTATATTGGATGCTGTGAAGTGGCCTACGGAAGTATATCCGGGTGAAGAGAATCTCGTTCAAGCCTGTTCTACTGTGCCTGGGTGGATTGAAATCTGGAAACGCTCATCATGCCGAATTGGGATGACCCGGGCTTTTACTCTAGCCAAGGCTTTCTTTCCAAAGCTTGACCCGGCAAAGGTAACATCCGGGTTTCCCGAATTCAAGGCTGACGGTTCCAAATTTACACCCAAGGATTTCAAAGCCATACAAGCCGCAGTGCGCCCCTCAGCTACCGCCTTGGCCGATAGCTTGGATCTAAATACGATTATGAGTGCATATGACGCTGATGGCAAAGTTATTACGGAGGATGCGCCCCCGCCTTTTGATATCTTGGAGAAGTGGGTTTCTAGCTCGGCCAGGAAGAGGGAAGCGACTGCGAAGAGCGAGGCCGAGTTAAGATCGGGCCCGTCTGCCTCTACACCAGCCGTCCCTCCACCAGTCCGCCCTGATGCAATGAGTCCGGGTAAGGGTGCCAGGAAGGCTAAGCAGCAAACCCAGGACTCAGACCCGGAAGGCCGTACTCAGGAGGCCGAATAGGGCCGTGTTATCATAATACCTTGTAATGCTTTGTAATCACACTGTTATGCTTTTGATGGTGCGCCTGTGCACCCCTGATACTGATGTCATACCTTGTAACGTACTTTTTAGTCCGTGATATACTTTGCGGCTTTTGTGGTCTTTTGACAACCGTATTGCTTGCCTATTCTTTGAACTTTTTCTCGATACCCGATTCTCTATTTTGGCTCCCTTCGGAAGACTCGGTTTTCCGAGTACCAGGGGCTTTGATACGTGGACTTTTTCTTTAAGTCCCCAAGACTCGGATGGTGAGGTTTTTCGAACTGCGATAGCCAAGTAGTTTGTTTCTGTTTCGAAGTCCCCCAGTCCCCATGACCCAAAGTCCAAGTCATGGGGGTGTGGCCTTTCTCAGAGAACAAATTATTTTTTACCGAGTCGCAAGCCTAAAGCCATTCCGTGTGAATACTGAAGTTATGCTTGATAATTGTTGAGTTTCCGGCTTTTAGCCTTGTACTCTGCATAAACTTGTGGTTTAGATGACCCTTTTGACTATCTTGTACTGTAAGCCGGCTTTCGCGTGGATACCATGTTGTTACATCCATACGAGAACAGTGTCAGGCAAGTCCCATTGGGTTTCATGGCTGATTGTAATCGTAAGCGAACGAATCATGCCACTTTAGTGCGAGTCACATCGAGCTTAAGTAAGAAAAGTCAAGAAAATTTGGCTCCTTTGTCCAGTTATAAGATTGCAGCCGTACTCGTTTGCGAATAATCGGCCCTTATAACTTATAGGCATCAAGGCCGGGTCTTTCGGGTTAGTGGTTGGTCACTTGAGCAACCAACCCCCAAGACCTACGTGCACTTGATGCTTTTAATGATACTGAATTACTGATGTCGCATGGATACTACTTACTTGTAATCAGGATGTAATGATATAGGACTTGATAACCATCTCTTTATTGATACTAGAACTTTTGGATCAGCAGGCCGCCTCATTAAAAACCTTCCAGTCCCCTTAGGTACCCTGGGTAGGAAAAGAGCGCGTCTGAAACCTGCTGCCCGTTACATTATTTAGTTCTTCATAAGCACTGGTCCCGGTCTGGCTTGACCAATGCACATTCTCCATATGTTGGACCTTTTCCTGATGAGTACCGGGTTTGCTATCCAACCCGGGTGGGGTGTTCCCACGACTTGGCTGGTTGTGAGCGGCCGTGTAGCTTCTTCCTTTACAGCGGATTGCTTGGGGGAATCATCCTCGATTAAGGCCACCATTTTAGCATCTTGCGTTACCTTGGATTTTGTTCTTTCACCTTCAGTACTCGGCCTTTTTGATGTGGCTCTGTCCTCCGGGTCTGCTTGAGACCGGTAATGCTTGAGTTCTTCTTTTCTACAGGCCTGCTCGGCCATTGCTGCATCTCCTTCGTCACATTCAGCTGCTATGTCTCGATTTCCATGTATGGTAATGGTCTTCTTGGGACCCGGGATTTTTAGCTGTAGATATACGTAACACGGCCTAGCCATGAATTTGGCATAAGCCGGCCTTCCAAATAGCGCGTGATAAGGGCTGCGCAATTTCACTACCTCAAAGGTAAGCCACTCAATTCGATAGTTATCCTTTGACTCTCCAAAGGCTACCTCCAATGCGATTTTCCCCTCGGGGCATGCTGAATGACCCGGCACTATCCCATGAAAAACTGTTGAGCTTTTTTGCAGCCGAGATTCCTTGAGACCCATGCGTAGGAAGGTTTCCCAATACAGTATATTGATGCTTCTTCCACCATCCATTAAAACCTTTTTAAGTTCGTACCCATTGACTTGCGGTGCGACTACTAGTGCCAAGACTCCTGGGTGCTCCACTCTTTCTGGGTGATCCCTTCTGCTCCATGTTACCTCCTGTTCTCACCATCTCAAGTATCTCGGGACGGCTAACGAAACTGAGTTGACCGCTTGCTTCAGTATCTTTTTGTCCTTGTTAGAGCCTCCTGTGGTATGCACATGATATTGACCCAATTGTTTGGGGTTAGCCTAGAAACCTCCTGCCCCCCTTGGTTATTACTTTGATTTCCAGCCGCCGGGTTACCAGCTGGGGGTGGGCCGTTGCCCGGGTTTGCTCCTGGACCCGGTCCTCCTCCCCGTCCTGCACCTCGCATAGCTCTGTGCACTTCCTCATTTTTCCACCTTTGTAAATCGGCGCACTGCTCTAGGGAGTGGTTAGCTGGCCTGCCATTCCTGCTATGCTTCGGGCATGCCATCCTGAATATGTCCCAATTGTTACCCGGCCTTGGTGGACCTTGATAGTTTCCTCCATTGTGGTTACCTCCGTTGAAATTTCCTTCTGCTCTGGGCCTTGAAGACCCGGCTTCTGTGTTGGCGACAAACTCGGAGCCTCCTTCGAACGGGCGCTTGTTCTGGTTATTTCCGTTATTACCTGATGTTGATCCATTGCCGGTTCTTCCGTTATTGCTTATGTTTGCTTTTGCCTTCTTGTCATCAGCTTCTTCTTCTGTAGTATCTGTCGCAGCGTGTTTGTTGCACGCATCCATCAATTCTCCCATTGTAACCTCCGACGCGTTTCGACTGGACTTCATGCGAGTTAACTTTTGCACTAATGGTATGTACTTGCATGTTTTTGCCATGGCCTGTAGTGCATCCTTGGGCTGGATATCCGTGGATGAGTGAAGTATCTCCATAACCCGGCGCACCCAACTACGCGCCGACTCTCCCTTCTTCTGGACGCATCTTTCTAGATCATCAATAGTGAATAATTTCCTGCAGGTCCCGTGAAAGTGCTTGACAAATGCGATTTTCAATTCCTCCCAAGATTTGATCGATCCTTCCGGCAAATTGGTGAACCACAATTTTGCTGCTCCTTCTGACATCATCAGGTACATAAACTTGGCCTGGAGGTTCTCGGACGCGTTGCGAATTGACATTGCCATCTCGTAACTGCTTAGCCATGTTTCGGGATCCATAGTTGGCTCATAATTCACTACTTTCCCCGGCTCTTTGAACTTTTCCGGGTAAGGTTCAGCTCTGATACTGTCCGAGAGACACTTAGGCCCCGCAAGAACGGTTGAGGCCGGCCTGGCTCTGGAAACGTGTGATACCGCAGGGGGCGTGGCTGGGCGCGATGCTGCGGGAAGTCCATGCGCCGCAGACCCGGCCGCGGCCCTCCGAGCCCTAGAACTGTCCACGACGGCTTGTGCTGCTGATGTTGCCTGAGCGCGGGGAGGAGGCGGCATTTGCTGCTGCTCTTCTCTCCGTCGCGCTGAATTTGTTTGGATATTCCCTTGTTGTTGGCTGACGTATGGTGTCCCGTGCATACTGCTTCTGTGATCCGGATAATTGGCTTGCTGTGCCACCGCAGTGTGCAACAGATCGATGGCTTGCCGAGTCTTTTCTGCATGGGGCGACTCTCCCACAGGGATTTGATTCAACGCAAGTGTCGCTGCATATACATTGTCCATGGGGTTATTGTAGTTGCCGGCTGGTGTGCGGAACCGTGATGGTGGCGGTGGTGGTGGATCGTTGCCGGTCGTGATTCTAGTTTGTGGCGGGGGTAACCCGGTCCGCTCATTTGCCGGATGTGTCGCTGCTGTCACTTGTTGGGGTGCGGTTCCCTGGTTCACCACTGGTATCGGCTGGTCCTGAGGTGTAACAAATAAATTAGCCGGATTGATAACCCCGCCCATTGCTGGTAACCTGGTGTGGTGCCTTTGATGTAGTCTAGACGTTTCCTCTCGGAGCCGGGTTTCCAATGTATCTAGCTCACGCCGCCGCGTGGCCATCCCTTGCCTTTCTGCCTCTACCTGCCTTCTTTGTTGTTCCAGCGCATGGCGAGCCACATCCAGATCCCTGACGCGTTCCGCTGCGTTTTCCGGAGTGATAACCGTTGCGAGAACCGTGGGGTCTAGAATCAGATTGTTATCGAATAAGGCCGGGTGGCGCGGGTTCGAAGGACCTGCCCCTGGTGTCCGGTTTTCTAAGAATCCGAACGTGTTTGCATGCAACTCCTCATCCGCTGCTCTGCTGGTTACTGACGCCGACTCTCCATCAACCCGGGTCAAGACCGGGTCTCCGTTAGCCGCGCCCTGTTGCTGGGCCACTGCCTGAGCCGCCCCGACTGATGCCGCGGTTGCGTTTCCTTGGTTGGCCGCGGGGGCCGCATAGACTGCAACTCGGCGTACGATATCCGGTATGAGTTCGTGCTGTTCTTCCTCACCCTTCTCCTCATACCGGTTTTCCAGTAGATCCAGGATAGACCCGGTATCATCTTCTCTCTCGGCCCGGCCGCGTGGGGTCCATGCCGGCTCCTCCGGCTGTTCCCACTCCGCGATCGGTTCTTCTGCCGGATATGTCGTTCCAGTCGATTCTTCATCATCTGATCGGATAGACGTGGCTTTTCCTGGCATAGAATCAGACCCAACGTTGTCAGGGATCGAATTGGAAGCACATACCATACCGATGAAGACGCTGATCCGGCCGATTGTCACGACGGATCCGGTTTCGAGGTGATCCGACTCCGGCCCCCAGCCGGAATCGTCCACCATCTTTTCTCCTTCGTGGTCGATGTAGATTTCGCCGATGACAAGATTCTCCATGCTCTTCTGAGCTTCTCCCGTGATGTAAACACCTTTGGACGCAGGCCCCACGGTGGGCGCCAACTGTCGTGGGATAATCACGGCAGACGTTACCTGGGGTAACTGATCTTGGGGCAAGACGACACAGGCGTTTGGGAGAGGGTTTAGCTCAGAGGGAAACATGGTGCAATTCGATCTGGCAGCCGGCAATCGAAGTCGCCGAGTCTCCGATCTTGATATAATAACTCAGCTCTGGGATTACACTCGATGCTCGATATCACACGATATTGCTAGGGTTCTTAGATCTCTGCCTAGACTAGACCTGGGGGTCGGTTTATAAAGCACCCGCACCCCCTGGCTTACTCTCCAAGGCGCATCCTGAATCCAACCCGGACCCGGCGCACAAACCCTAACTTTCTCCTACCGTAACCCACAATCCGGGTTACTGGGCCTACAAGCTTGGGCCTTCACAGATTTCCTTATCCTTAACCGGGCCCTATGCACCGTCCTTTGGGCCGGGTTACTCCTTGGAGTTTGGCATACCGGGTTATCGTCCCCCCATCAACTCCTCTCTCTTCATACCAACTCACACTAGTGGGGAGAGAGCTCACCTTATAAACTGGTGCAAAACTCTCCCAACTAGCAATGTGGGACTAAACTCCCACCATTTGCTATGGCAGCATGGGCCTTAGGGATTAAATGGAAATTGCCTAATGGGCCTGCTACCCCATTCGAATTTCAGCAATCCCGCACCAGATCCCGAAGACCCATGGTGTTGTCCTCTGTTCCATTCACTGTTTTTATATACCGGCATTTTCAGTGGAGACCCGTTAAGGTTGAACATCCACCTGGAACAAGTAGCTACACTACATCACAACTGAACAATGGACTATGCCTTAAATTGTCAGTTTGGCGTAAAATAGTTTCACTAAGTGTCTTGCCAGTACTAGGCTGCCGAAGGCTGACCCCTCGGGTGGAGCATATTAGTCATACTCCTGGCCTATTCATGAACTTATTAGAGATCACTCAATCTCATAGACTGTGACCATCAGTCAGGATCATATAGGTGTGTTCCTCTAAAGATCGCTCTGTAGGATAGCATCTTGCTTATACAAGCCTTGGAACACATTAAGACAAAAGTCAACCTGCCATACAGTTTTTGAGAGTACTGCATCTCCAGTGGAGTGGGTTAGTAAAAATTACTCTCCTCAGTTAACCACTAGCTTGTTTTCCCAGGTTGGGTTACTGCCATGGCAACTCATGTGGGTCTCATACCCATCTCCCTCGATGCACTTTCTATCACAACACGTGATATCCCTTTAGTAAAGGGATCTGCCAGATTTTTAGCCGACTGGATATAATCCACCGCTATCACTCCGGAGTTTCTTAAATGTCTGAGAGCTTTTAATCTCATTTTTATGTGCTTTGTGGACTGTGCATTGTCCTTTGAACTCTTCACCTTGACAATCATTGTTTGATTGTCACAGTTCATAAGGATAGCCGGTACTGGCTTTTCAACCACAGGCAAGTCCATCAAAAGATCTCGAAGCCATCCTGCTTCGACACTAGACGTGTCTAATGTTGTTAATTCTGCTTCCATTGTCGATCTCGTTAAGATCGTTTGCTTGCAAGACTTCTAGGAAACAGCACCACCTCCAAGGGTAAACACATACCCCGTTGTGGCTTTCATCTCATCAGCATCAGAGATCCAATTCGCATCACAATACCCTTCAAGTACTAAAGGATATCCACTGTAGTGAAGTCCATGGTTCACGGTACCTTTCAGATAGCGCATAATTCTTTCTACAGCATGCCAATGCACATCACCCGGATTGGAAACAAACCGGCTTAGTTTGCACACAGCAAACATGATGTCAGGCCTCGTAGCGCTCGCTAGATACATGAGTGAACCAATTACTTGAGAGCACCTCAGCTGATCCTTAGCTGTGCCTTCGAACTTTCGAATCCGCACACTAGGATCATATGGCGTTGGAGAAGTTTTGCAGTCCGAATATCCAAAACGACTCAAAACCTTCTCAACATAATGGGATTGCAGAAGTGTAATCCCACCCTCATTGTTTCTCAATAGCTTGATGTTCAAGATAACATCAGCCACACCAAGATCTTTCATCTCAAAGTTCTGGATAGAAATGACTTAACCTCATTGATTACTTTGAGGTTGGTCCCAAATATCAGTATGTCATCAACATACAAACACAAAATAACTCCTTCGCCCCCACCATGGCGATAGTATACACATTTGTCAGCTTCATTAACAACAAAGCCAACAAATGTTAAAGTTGTATTGAACTTCTCATGCCATTGCTTAGGTGCTTGTTTCAGCCCATATAAAGATTTCAGTAACTTACACACCTTTACTTCTTGACCATCTAACACAAAGCCATCTGGCTGTTGCATATAGATTTCCTCGTCTAACTCTCCATTTAGGAAAGTCGTCTTAACATCCATCTGATGGACGAGAAGACCATGCGAGGCCGCCAACGAGAGTAATACTCGAATGGTGGTCAGTCTGGCCACAGGTGAATAAGTGTCAAAGAAATCTTCATCTTCTTTCTGGGAATAACCTTTGGCCACAAGTCTAGCCTTGTACTTTTCAATCGTACCATCAGGCCTAAGCTTCTTTTTGTACACCCACTTACATCCTAATGGTTTACAGCCATAAGGACGTGTAGTGATCTCCCACGTTCCATTAGCCATGAGGGAATCCATCTCGCTACGGACCGCTTCTCTCCAGTAGTCAGCATCTGGAGATGCATAAGCTTCTGAAATAGAAGTGGGAGTATCATCCACAAGGTACACAAGGAAATCATCACCAAAGGACTTTGCAGTCCTCTGTCTCTTGCCCCTACCAAGGGTTTCCTCGTCATCCTTCTCAGGATTCTCATGATGTGTTTGTTCATAATATTCCATAGGAATGGCAGGTTCAGGAGTCTCCTCTGATTCCTGTCTAGAAGTGCTTTGCATATCTCTCATAGGAAAAATATCCTCAAAGAATGTAGCATCTTTAGACTCCAAAATCGTACCGACCTTCACGTCAGGTACCTCAGATTTCACTACTAGAAATCTATAGCCAACGCTATTCTTAGCGTATCCCAAATTAACGCAATCCACGGTCTTTGGTCCAAGTTTACGCTTTTTGGGGATCGGCACATTGACTTTTGCCAAACAGCCCCAAGTACGTAAGTACGAGAGTGTTGTTTTTCTCTTCTCCCATTGCTCATAGGGAGTGACCTCATTGTCTTTCGTCGGAACTTTATTCAGGACATGACATGATGTCAATATAGCCTCCCCCACCATGCCTTGGATAAACCCGATGTATCTAACATGGCGTTAACCAAATCTGTTAGAGTACGGTTTTTCCTTTCGGCAACCCCATTTGACTGAGGTGAATAGGGAGGCGTTCTCTCGTGAATAATGCCATTTTCCGCACAGAAAGAGTCAAACTCATTAGAAAAATACTCTCCACCACGATCTGACCGGATTCGTTTAATTTTCTTTTCAAGTTGATTCTCAACTTCTGCCTTATAGATTTTAAAGTAGTGTAGAGCCTCATCTTTAGTGTTTAACAGATATACATAGCAAAACCTAGTGGAATCATCTATTAACGGCATGAAGTATCTCTTTCCACCTTTAGTCAACACACCATTCATCTCACAGAGATCAGAATGTATGAGTTCTAATGGCGCCAAGTGTCTCTCCTCCGCAGCCTTGTGGGGCTTGCGAGGTTGCTTTGCTTGTACACACGAATGGCACTTAGAACCTTTGGCTAAAGTGAAACTTGGAATTAAATTTAGTTTTGCTAACCGCGTCATGCAACTAAAACCAACGTGACAAAGACGTGAATGCCAAACTTCTGTTTCATTAACACTCGAATGAATATTGTTCACGACTTTATTACAAAAATCAGCGAGGAAAAAGCGGAACAGACCTCCGCACTCATACCCTTTTCCAACAAACAGTCCATATTTCGTTACAACTACTTTATTGGACTCGAAAACCAACTTAAATCCTTCTCTACATAGAAGGGATCCACTAACGAGATTCTTCATGATGGCGGGGACATGCTACACGTTCTTGAGCTGCACGATCCTTCCCGAAGTAAACTTCAGATCGACCGTGCCAACACCAAGTACAGAAGCACTTGCGCCGTTCCCCATCAATACGGACCCGTTCCTTGTGACCTGATAAGAAGAAAACAATGAGATGTCAGCACACACATGAATGTTTGCACCTGTGTCAATCCACCAATCAGTAGACTGACAAACTGAAAATACAGTAAACAAATTACCATACCCAGATGCCCCATTCTCATTGTTGCTCACGATCATGTTGACAGCCTTGGAATCCTGTCCTGGCTTCACATACTTCTTTGGGCACTTCCCAACCCAGTGTTCCAGTGAACCACAAGTGAAGCAGCCATCTTTCTTCTTATCCTTCTTGAAGGTCTTCTTAGCCTTCTTCTTGAAGTCGGTATTCTGCTGGACACCAGTCCTCGCCTTGTTCTTGTGGGAGTTGTAGTTCTTCTGTACCATATTGGCCGCAGAAGTCCCTTCATTCACTTTTCCATGCGAGTCATTTGCCCTCGAATTCTGCTCAACACTCAGATGGCCGATGACATCCTCTACTGAGAATTCACGCCTCTGATGTTTCAGAGTAGTGGCAATGCTCCTCCAGGAATTAGGCAGCTTGGCGATTATGCATCCCGCGACATACTTGCCCGGTAACACGCACTTGAGAATTTCAAGCTCCTTAGCGATGCACTGTATCTCATGAGCCTGCTCCGAAACAGAACGGTTTTCGACTATTCTGTAGTCATGGAAGTGCTCTATACTGTACATCTCGCTGCCAGCATCGGTTGCGCCGAATTTGGATTCGAGCGCCTCCCACAAGTCCTTGGCAACCCGCACATGTAAATATGCGTCAACAAACTTCTCTCCGATCACGCTTAGAACGCATCCAACAAAGACGACGGTGGCATCCCTAAACGCCTTCTCCTGATCAGGAGTAATCGTTTCCGTGGGAGTGACACCGACGACCCAGAACACGTTCATAGCCGTGAGCCATAAGAATGTTTTGGTCTGCCAACGCTTAAAGTACGTCCCCGTAAACGGGTCCGGTTTCAGTGCAGTAGCAAAACCATGAATCGAAAATTGCCTACACATATTAGGTTTTTGGATTGTTAAGAATTTAGGCAATTTACAGATTAAATTAGTCCAAGTATAAATCATGAACATGACGTAAACATACTGATATTTAACCATGTTCGTGCATACTAGATTTATAGTAGATAAATCTACGCGAACTACTAGTGTTGCACACATGGAAATAATAATGACAGGGATAAACGTGCTATACCCTGCAGTTGGCCAATTGGCAGTAGCCGTAGCAGAGGCGACGGCCGCGGCGGCAGCAGCAGCGTTGGCGGCCTAAGCAGCAGCAGCGGCCTCGGTGGCAGCAGCAGCTCGTTCGGCTTCGGAGGCCATGTTGACGATGAGGTAGTAGTCGAAGTAGACGTACGGCAGCGAGCAGTCGCGTAGGAGACGCTCCCCAAAAACCTAATCGCCCCTCTCCCGTACAGGATCTGGAGAGGCGGGGTTTCGGAGGCCTGCTCTCCCGTCGGCCGTGTACGCGGTAGACGGGATGGGATCACCGGAGGCAGCAACAGAGAGAGGAACGACAGTAGGTGCAGAGCGTATGAGTTGTGTTTTTGTGTCCGCCCCTGCGACCTCAATATATAGGCACGGTAGGAGAACGGTCAGCTCACAAATCAATTTGACGTTTACTACAACCGTTACCACGTAATCAATGCGGCGTTTTACTGCTCGCGGCTGTTACCAAAATAAATGTGACGCAATAGACAGCAATCAATATGACGTCTCATATTATTGGCGTGTCTGTTGACTCCGTTTCCAACTGGCAAAATAAAGGCATCGGCTCATTCCCGCAACCCGCGGCGCGTCGTGACGTGTCGTGACGAGGCGAGGCGTGGCGAGGAGGAGGAGCGCGCGTGTGGAACACCTCCACTACTCCTCTCTCTTCATATCAACTCACACTAGTGAGGAGAGAGCTCACCTTATAAACTGGTGCAAAACTCTCCCAACTAGCAATGTGGGACTAAACTCCCACCATTTGCTATGGCAGCATGGGCCTTAGAGATTAAATGGAAATTGCCTAATGGGCCTGCTAGCCCATTCGAATTTCAGCAAAATACAGTGTGACATTATGTAACACGTATTATTCTTTCTCTTTCTATCGTGACAACCATCTTAAATTTGCTGTTGGTGGAGAAAGTCTGTTGTTCAGTTTAGGCGGTTGAGGAGTTACATGTATTGAGAGTAGTCCGCATGTGTTTTTGTTGTGATGGTTTTTGCCCGATTTTTCAATAATTAACTGAGCAATTCTCTTCTTCTTAATTAATAGATTTAGGCAAATCTTCTACCCCCGTTTTAAAAAAAAAACTATCATCATACAGATTTAAGTGACAATTCTATGATGGAATCTACACTCCTCCCACCATCCCTTGTAGTAAATCAACCTCCCGTGAATCCAGTTAAACAACATCAACGAGTCCTAAACATTGTGAATAATTATGCAGCTCCCGTAAGAAGATTCACTCAAACACTTAGTCTACCAAGGATAATCTATCATACTTACAATAATAGTTATTTATTGTACTATTCCCTTACTGTCTTGTTATTTTCGCTCTACCGGGAACAGACAGGAGCTTCTTTCATGGAGCTAAAATCTCCATATACAGTGAAAAAGTGATAGCAATGGAACACACTCAGACTGCTTGACATCTTGATTTCTGCTAACAAATTCGAATTTTTTCTTAATATATCGAAGCTTGATGTCGTTATATTTTGAACCATATAATGTTGTTACTATTTGTACTGCTGGCTAAATAAATTGTGTACGATGTGTTATCATCTCCCTTTCTTTTGTGACAACTTTTTTGTTAACGTTCATCCAACTATCTTCATACATAAACTTATTTCGATGACACAACACAAAATCACAACTATATCGATGCTAACAAGCGTGGCACGACACCGCATCTGTCTAATGGCATGCGATGCCAATCAGATGTACTTTGTGCTGGTCTACGCTACAGAATTAAAAAAATTTCCCTACGTAGTCCGTCAATATCACTATGCAGATAACGAGCCATGATCATACATGCGAGGATCTGGAAAACGACTCACCGGACAACGAAATCGATGTAGTCGTAAAAGAGTTCTGAACAATCGTAGATCCTCACAACTAGGCGTAGTTGTAAGGATGTCGCTAAGTCTTCCCACCTTAGGATCACACGTGTAATCCCTCTTATGCTGTGCACATGTACACTCGTGTCAACCCGTCAGCGCTCCGCCCTCTAGGATTCGACACCAACGAAGAGAGACAGCCTTCCGGCCTTGCTAGTTGGTAGCACTAATCAACTGTTATTAGAGCTATTATGAAACTGGAAGTTCTCAACACATGAGAGAGAACAATTAGAGCTAGGTCTAATTGAGAGAGTATAGCTCAAAACCTGATTAGAAAATACTCTAATCCAATTAGAGATGTTTCTAATTAAAAGCTCTAATTCTAGATGCCCTCTAATTAGATCTCCAATTCTAAGAGAGAGAAGGCCAAAAGGCTCAAGTGATTGTGTCTCCAAAGAGGAGGGGTGGGATTATACTGGGAGCTAGGAGGACACCTGCCATAGGAGGGGGGTCGGTTTCACCCTCCTTCTCCTTGGCCGCACCACCCTCCTAGGAGGAATCAGATTGGACTCCCTTGTGGAGTCAATCCCACCTCCTTTTTTTTCCTTCTCCTTCTCATTTATTTATCCAGTAAATTTAGGAAAAAAAAACTTATGGAATCCTTGTGCACTTTGTGAGATCATGGGCCCCACATGGCAAACCCTAAAATTAGGTTTTTCCCATATGGGGAAATCTTCCCCCCTCCTGCACTGCTTCCATATAAGGAAAGTCCCCTGGAATTTTTCCGAAACCCTGTTACCCCTATAGATAAAATCATGAGATAAACGCATTGTTGGTCACTCAACTTGTCCGAGATGAGTAAATTGGTCACTCAACTCGTAAAATGTGCAAACCGGTCAGTCAACTCGTCCGACATGGGTGAATTTGTCACTCAACTCGCAAAATGTGCAAACTGGTCACTCAACTCATCCAAGATGATTGAATTGGTCACGAACCGGCTCTCTTGACAAAGCGAAAAAAACAAATGTCGCCCTTTGATCCGCTTGAGATGCCACGTGGACAGAATAAACCACGATAGATCCGGTTCGTGACCAATTTACTCATCTCAGACAAGTTAAGTGACCAGTTTGCACATTTTGCGAATTTAGTGACCAATTCACTCATCTCAAACAAGTTGAGTGACCAATAGTGCGTTTATCTCTAGAATCATCGATTTTATCTAACGATGTTAGGAAACACATTTCTAAAACTCCGGGACATCTCATGTCCTCTGTAGCTTTTCATATAAATTATACCAAACACCGGCATAATTTATCTCTTATAGTAACTTCCCCAAAACCACTCCGATTTACACCGGGCTTGTTTATGTGATAGCGTAACGACATCAATCATTCATAACACCAATAACAACATATTATTTCTCTCAATAAAAGGTTGGCACGGCTTAAACGTGTGAACCGTAAAGGCTCGATAACACACAGACATGTTCTGGTACTTACCGAACAATAACCAATAGCGGGACCGCGGACGCCCATGATGGATCCGGTGTGTTCCCGATGAATGAGGGAACTTTATAAGTTACTCACTGAACTTATTCCTTTAAATTCACGATACCAACGATATCACGAGGTGAGACTATGTGATCTAGTCTGATCAAACACTAGATCATAACACATATAACTCATTTACCGATATCGTTCTCTTTTCGCATCAATATTCCCGATGACCCTGTGATTAGATCACATTGTGTTTGGCCAGACGATATTTCATCAGTGATACTGAGAGGGCCCAGAGTATGTATCTCTCTATCGTCTAGAGGTTAAGTACTAGTCTTAAACGATCTCAGTTCCATACCCAGATATCACCTTTATAGTCCCTAGTTACGGCAATACGTTTGATGTTACCCAAAGTATAATTTTCGATCATGCGGTCACTAGATATTCTCATAGTATATGAATTATAGTCAATGTCAACTTCATATGCATTTTCTAAAACATACGTTGATTGTTTAGTCCCTTTTAGCAACAACATATACTTGGGTCGGTTTAGTACTATTGTTACCCTAACAATAAACTCTCATGTTTTGCTAGACTTTCTTCTAAGTCCATGATCAGGAAAATGTAATCATCTCACAAAACACAAACTAATCTTAGAGACAAGATTAGGAACTCTTGTTTGTTTATGTCTTCACACCCGCACAAAAAATTTCCTTTGAATACTCACTTTTAAAGTGCTATAGCAGTTGTAGCATGATGACATAAACTTAATTCTGAACTTGGAGATAGAATAATAACTGAATATTATTGTCCTTAGGGTATACCTCCAACAGTCTCCCACTTGTACTAGAGTTAATTAATACATCAGTTAGTATGATGACATAACATCTATGAAATTCCGGTGTTACTCACACTATGCATGTGGTACCTTAGGCTTTTGTCTTTCACCTTTTGATGTAATCAACTTGTGATAAATTTCTTTTAGATTTATTAGGAATTGGATTTATGTGAACCTGGTTCCATGACAATAAGAATAATTCAAGCATCTATGAATGAATTATTATATCATCGTTTGAAACCTCACTAAGTCGAATGGCTTTTGTCCAATAACTTCCAACCAACAATGTCCAACATTGCGCTCCAACTATCCACAAAAATTACTGTATAGTCCACTCAGAATACTCTAATATTGATAATTATATAACACACGATATTATCAATTGAAGAGTCATAATATCAGTCCAAAATCAATAAATATTTGATTTTGTAATTCCACCACAAACACATATGTGAATACTCACAATATTATTCGTAGCTATACAAAATTCTACTGAGTTGTTTTTTTACTTTGTAATATTATGGTAGAATATTTCTGTGAGAAACTTCTCACCATAATATTTCTTGGTTTTATTACAAACAATTAACTGTATAAGAAAAACTTTTGTTTATGTTTTTCTCTTTTATACCGGATTGACTAAAACAATTTTAGTCAACGAAAATCTATTGGTTCTTGTGTGCTAATCATTTAATGACTATGAGATTGATAAAATCACAAAATACCATGATTTGACCTCAACCCTTCATATTTTGCTCACCAATGACTACGAATGTCATGTCTATTGCAAAATATCATGTCATTTCCTTTTGAGACAAAATTAGGTTTATCTGAAGGCAATTCGATATTTCTTTCAGAATTATGCTTAGCACACCCATCATATTCATGTGTATTAAATTACTCAATCTATCTCATATACCCTGAATTTAATATGACACTTTCAGATATTGCATTTAGAACTCTTTTAAATCTTTTCTATGAAGTATCTATCTTTCAATTAGGCCTAGCCAAATTAAAAGAACATAATCATCTCCCACTTAATTTTAAGTCCCTTCGCTTTACATAATGAAAAAGAAATTCCTTCTGGTTTCATTAACACGACTAACTTAATACTCATACTTGTAATATTTTCTGATTACTCCGGTAATCAAAAATTAATCACACTTAGCAAAATAATTTTGTTGTTTGATCCAATAATAGCACCAAGCAATTGATATGATAAGTTTTTCAACTTCGTCATTATCATTTATTCATACTTGATAATTTTTTTTTCTCATTACTAGATTGATGAATATAAACTATTCTTTTCCCTCTAAAAACATTCATTTTCCTTGTGATTTATAAAATCACTCCAACATACTCTCAAGATAAAATCTTGGAGTCAAAATGAATATTTTATTTTATCATGGATCTATATGATAATCTAATATCATATATTTATGAGTACTATTATCTTGTTTGTTTTGTTTTGCCCATTGTGGTCCTTATCTTGGAATATTGATAAATATTTCACAAAGTGACTATTACATCAAATTCCTCATATGACCTTATTTAAATATTAAGTTTGAACTTTATGTATCCCATACATAAATTTTCGGACAAGGTGATGAGTTGGAAACAGTTGCATGTTGCCCCTTCCATTCACTCCTTATCCAAAGATTCATAATCTCACCTTAATATAATTTCCACATCTCTTTCATGAGAAGACACTTTTCTCCTTAATCCAATGTGTTTAACACATAGCGAGTAAAAGGTGGAAATTTACTACCAATAAACTTATTGGTTTTATGCAAAACCTTTTACTCAATTATGCTTCATGCTTGAGCAAAATTGATTAGTAGGAACTTATCATTAAAATAATTTTAAGTTACTTAATGACATAGTCCCAACTCAAACAAAATAATTTTCTTTAGTCGCTTGATGACCCACAAGTATAGGGGGTGTATCATAGTACTTTCGATAAATAAGAGTGTCGAACCCAACGAGGAGCAGAAGATGTTGACAAGCAGGTTGGACAGAGGATTCACTATAAACACTAGGAAACGGGTTTTTGGAGGTTTTTGATACAACAGATAAATAAAGTGCGAGTAAATAAATTGTAGTACATATTATTGAAGCGAGTGGCCCAATCCTTTTTAGATCAAAGGACAAGCTGGTTGTTCTACTTATGATTACCAAACATTCTCGAGGACACATGGGAATTTTGTCAAGTGCTTTCGCTTCAGTACGGTTGATTAATATCCATTGGTTCGTGAAGTGTTGTGTGGGTGAACCTATGCTAATGCACCGCCCAACTAGGACTAATACATACTTGTGATTATACCCCTCGTAAGCATCCGCAAATACAACAAAGTAATTAAGATAATTCTAACCACAGCTTTAAAACTCCGGGGTTCTACACTCCCTCGTGCATTGGTTTCCTAACGAGGGTTTAGGTTTTGTCACTCGGCAACCCCACAATTAGTATCCAAATACATAATGCATCCTCCTAGGCCCATAAAGGTGAAGTATCATGTAGTCGACATTCACATGACACCACTAGAAGAATAGAACCACAACTTAAATACCGAACCACGAGATATTACTTCAATATAACTTCACTACTAACATCATGACTTCTCCCATGTCCTCAAGAACTAAACGAACTACTCACAAAACATAATATAGATCATAATAAGAGGTGATATAATGGATAATAACAATCTGGTCATAAATTGCTAACACCGATAAATCTCACAAGCATCAACTACTAACAAGTAATCCACACCGGGAGAGAGATCTAATGTAAAACAACGATAGAGGCCCCTAATTGTTATAGCAGGATGAAGGTGGATGATGAGGGTGATGGTGCTGGTGGTGATGATGATGGCGATGACGATCTTGATGTTTCCCGGAGCGATGAGGGTGACGATGGCGATGATTTCCTCTCTCCGGAGAGGAATTTTCCCTGCAGATTTCTCCCTGCCGGGGAGCTTTTCTCTCTCTGTGTTTTCCGCCCCGAGGCGGCAGCGGAATAATTCTTCGAGGATGTTCGGGGGCTTAGGGTTCCCTAGGGGCCAAGTATGCAAAAGGGGGCGCCCAGCTGTGGGCCAGGGGGCACACCACCCCTGGCGCGGCCAGGGGGCGCCGCCTGGTTGTGTGGGCCCCAGGTGGCCCCCCTCTGGGTGCCCTTCTGACTCACTTCCTCGTCAGACCTTCTAAGACTCCTCTGGTATCCTCCCTCTGTTTCTGATCTTTTGAAATAGGGTATCTCGACGATGCTTTTTCCATCAGATTTTTGGTTCCGGTGTTTATTCTCCAAAAATTATGAAACATGCGAATAAGATAAAATAACATAGGTGATGCACCGTAACATGAAATTCGATGAATAACAGAAAATAACAATATAAAACTGTGATGCAAAATGGACGTACCAACTCCCCCCAAGCTTAGATCTCGCTTGTCCCCAACTGGACTCAGTAAACATGACCACAGGTTTATGGAGTGAGGTGTCGATAAATAAAATACGGATAAGAGGCATCACATCTAACAAAGACCAAGTCATTTTAGACAGCAACTTCCTCTCATATAGTCAAACTTGAAACAAGTAAAACACAATAAAGGTGCAAAAAGTAAATCAAAATTGGTAAAGGAAAGCTTCTTTCTTGGTGAGAGAACAATTAACGGTGTACTTATTTTCCGATCAGAGTCTTTATACTAGATCTTATATTGGAGAGTTTATCATGCTCAATTATAACAGTCTCTTTGCAGACATTGGTAACTTTCAAAGTGGTATTCAAACCGATAAAAGCATTTGTAGAAACAAGGTAGAATAAAGGACATGATTGAGTAAATCAACATATAGATGGTTGATCACAACAACTCAAATGCTTTCTTAAGACAGAAATAAGTAGGTTTACTGACTCAACATAAAAGTAAAAGATAGGCCCTTCGCATCAGAGTTCTAATGGTCCCAAAGCTATAGACATGAGGAGGTCGGGGGTTGTGTTTTCCCCTATGCATCAGAGATGCCGTTTAGTAAGGCGGTGATGGAACATCACCTTGGCAGTACCTCGCAGCGCCCAGGGCAAGTTATTGCGGCAGCTGGTGCTGACGAGCAGGAAAAAGATGAGGTTTTGCTGCCAGCCAGCCCAGTTCGGCAGAAAACTGGGCGTTTTCCTGCCGGGCAGGAGATAGCCGGGGCGCTGCTTGGGGTGGGTGATCTAGTGCTTCCTCGGTGTCGCCGGTGACATGCAGTACTGGGGACTAGGAGGGGACCATCTCTGAAGTTGTTGGTGCGTCACAGCTGTTAGGGCCGGGCCTATCTTCGACGGCCAAGATCTATGACTCTACCGTTTTAATGGGCATGATTCATGGATCGGGTTACAAGCATGATTCTCTTAACATGCTGGTACTGGAGAACGAGGTTCTCGAGTTGAAAGACAAGTACGTGGTCTCGCCGGAGGCATTCAAAAATAGTGGTGAAGCGCTGGCCTCGCCAGAAACTCCGGTTGGGCGGTGTCTAGGGGCTCCGGGTTCTTTGGAGTGCATTTGCAACGGTTCTTTCATGCGGTCATGTGGAGACGGTGTGGTGGCGGATATGGTGTAGGGCGACCATCGCGTCGTAGGGGTGCCTGCTGCAACTGGTGTCGCCACGGTACAAAAGGCGCGGCACATGACCGCATCACGGGCAGCTGTGCCTATCTCGGCTAGGCCATCTCAGGATGAGGTGGTGGCGTTCGGAGGAATCTAAGATCCGGCGGCTTCGGGACGGCGGTCTAGTGCATGTTTACAGGCACAACCTAATGGGGACGTGCCCGTGACGAAGCAGGCGTCTATTCGTGCGGCTGAGCGTGATGATCAGCTCGCAGGTATGGGTTTGCCCACAAAACTTTCATTTGGGTCTTTTTCAAATGATGTTATCATTGAACGTGTGTCTAGATTTGGGGTCTCGTTGGTTTCATCTCCGTTGGAAATGGATATGGCTGCTTCTCTATGAAAAACAACTGAGTACTCGTGTCAACTTATTGTTTTGAAGATTAATTTTGCTAACGTAGATGATCCGGGAACACAAAGTCTGGTAGTTAGAAAGGCTTCGAATCTATACGAGGATTTTGATGATGATAATGAATAGGGCTTGGGGGATCATACAGATCCTTTTTTCCAAGGTGTGAAGGTGACACGAACCCGTAAGAGTGATAAATGGAGTGCTTTCGTAAGCCCAAAAGAAGTTCTAGGATAAAAAATAATAATAAGCAGTCGAGATGAGAGGTTACTTTTGGAATAGTGATGGGTTTGGGGATACCACGAAACACCAAGCTGTGAGAGAGGCAGTTAGAGAGGTTAAGCTGGATTTTGTGGCTATTTTGGAAACAGGGAGAGCAAATTTCACTTCGAGTTTCTTAAGTCATCTCGGTGGATTGGACTTAATTTGGTATTGTTTACCACCTCGTGGGAGGTCAGGAGGCATTTTAGTTGGTTTCAACAACGCTATGTTTACTGTGCAGATGGTAATAGCGGGAGACTTCCTGGTTAAATTTCATCTTCACTCACAAAATGATGGTTTTCTTTGGGCGTTGGTTGCTGTTTGTGGGACTGCCCAGGATAACCAAAAATCTGAATTTTTATCCGAGTTGGTTCGAATTTGTGAAGGTGAAACGCGACCTATATTGGTGGGTGGTGATTTCAGTATTATTCGTATACAAGAAGAGAAAAATAATGATAATTTTAATCCTCGATGGCCATTTCATTTTAATGCAATCATCGAAATCCTGGACCTAAAAGAATTGGAGTTGTCAGGGAGGCTTTACACCTGGACTAGTACACGAGATGTACCAACTTTAGAGAAGTTGGATTGAATACTATCCACTATAGAGTGGGAACATAAATTCCCCTTGGTAACGATAAAGGGTATGATTCGTGTGGGGTCAGATCATGTACCGTTATTACTGAATTCTGGTGACCCCGCTCATTTAGGAAATAAGGCGTTTTTGTCTTTTGCATTAGCTTGGTTGAGGAATCCAGGCTTCTATGAGCTGGTCAAAAATGAATGGATGTCTATTACATCGGGTAATAATCCAGTAGAGCGATGGCAAAATAAGAAAATACATCTCCGTAGTTTTTTGAGAGGCTGGGCCAAAAATTTGAGTGGGGAATACAAAATTTTAAGAGACAAACTTTTGCTGCTTATCAATGAGCTAGATTTGAAAGAGGAACATACCCTTCTTTCTGAGGCGGCGAGAACTGCAAAGGTGGAGACAGACTCCTTGCTTGCAAAGCTTCACCGTGACGAGGAGTCTAAGTGGGCTCAAAGGGCTAAGATCAAACATATTCAGGATGAGGGGAACAACATGAGGTATTTTCATTTGTTTGTAAATGGTAAACACCGTAAGAAATAGATTTTCTAGTTAGAACAGGATGAAGGTACTAGTAGGCCAACAGAACTTAAAAACTTCCATTCCTGAATATTATAAAAGTTTTTTGTAGCGTCGGCTCCATCTTCTTTTACCTTAGATGAAGATATTATTGATGACCTTTCTCAAGTGTCCATGGAGGAGAATGAAATCTTGACACGTCCTTTTTCGGAAAAAGAGGTATGGGAGGCCATTGTTTGTTTTACCAGAGATTTTGGGATGTCATCAAGTGGGACTTAATGGATATGTTTGCTCATTTGCATTCTGGGGATTTACATTTGTTCAAGTTGATCTTTGGTATGATAACGCTTTTGCCTAAAAAAAGATGCGAGCAAAATTGAACAATATAGGCACATTTGCCTTTTAAATATGAGATTCAAAATATTTACAGAAGTGGTCATAAGCAGGGTAACTTCTATTGCGCAGAGGGTTATCCGACCTTCGCAATCTGCATTTCTTCCAGGAAGAAATTTTTTGTAAGGGGTTGTGGTCCTACATGACACAATTCATGAGTTAAAGAGAAAGAAATTGGATGGTGTCTTATTGAAAATAGACTTTGATAAAGCGTATGATAAAGTAAACTGGGCGTTCCTGCAGCAAACACTACGCATGAAATGATTCACTCCTCGGTGGTGTGATTGGGTAGCTAGATTCGTTCAAGGTGGGAGTGTCGGAGTTAAGATAAATGATGAAATTGGTCATTATTTTCAGACGTTAAAAGTATTGCGTCAGGGAGATCTGTTATCTTCTATCCTCTTTAACTTGGTTGCCGATATGTTGGTCGTACTTATTGCTAGAGCAAAAGAGGACATGTAAGTAGGTGTTCTAGTGCCTCATCTTGTGAAAGGTGGGGTATTTATACTTCAATACGCTGATGACACTATTCTTTTTCTAGAGCATGGCCTTGATAAGGCCGTTAATATGAAACTAATCATGTCTATCTTCGATGAGCGAGATCTTATGTTTTGGACTTGCTAATGATTTCCAGCAGGAATATAGGCAAGTTTTTCAGTGCGAGCTTGGTGCTCTTCCCTTTAAATATCTTGAGATTCCGATACATTACCGTAAACTGCTTAATAGAGAATGGAAACCTATTGAGGACCGTTTGAGCGGAAGCTGAGTTCGTGGAAAGGAAAGTTGCTCTCATATGAAGATCGTCTTGTCCTCATTAATTCGGTTTTGTCGAGTTTACCAATGTTTCTACTCTCTTTCTTCAAGCTACCTATTGGTGTGAAGAAAATATTAGACTTTTATAGGTCTCATTTCTTTTGGTAGCATGATCAGACAAAAAAGAAATATCGCCTTACCAAATGGAGTATTGTGTGTCGTCCTAAAGAGCAAGATGGTCTTGGGATTGAATATGTTGATGTTAAGAATAAATGTTTCATTCCGAAGTGGATATTTAAACTTTTAACGGAGGACGGGATGTGGCATGAGTTGCTACACAATAAATATATTAAAGGTTTGCCCTTATCTCAGGTTGAGGTTAAACCGGCGGACTCTCCATTCTGGAAAGGGATTACGGGGGTTAAAGAAGAGTTTTTTTTATCGCATTTCCCTTTGTATTGGTAATGGCAAAAGCACTAGATTTTGGGAGGATCCATGGTTGGATGGAATGCCATTAGCCCTGCAGTATCCTTCTCTCTTTAATGTTGTGCGTCTTAAGAATGTGGTTGTTGCACATGTCCTTGATCATGAGAATCCAAACATTGAGTTTAGGAGAGCATTGTATGGGGACAAATGGATTAAGTGGCTTCATTTAGTCGAGAGATTAATGAATATCTCTCTGATTGAGGAGGAAGATTCAGTACTGTGGAAACTAACATATTCGGGAGTGTTTTCTGTTAAGTATTTTTGCACTGACCTTATGTAACATCCCAAGTATGAAAAACACCTTTAGAATGTTTGCTTTTTGTTAAATTATGTTTTGCAGCATGTCATCATAAGCTTTGCATTTGTTTTCCTTTGTTTTCCATTTGTGTTCCTTTGTTTTTCCATTTGAATTTCAAACCAAAAATTCAAATCTTTGTTTCATACTTGTTCTGTTACAATGTTTCAAATAAAACTTGCAATCAAACTAATCTTTTGTTCATAATAAACTTGAAATTAAACACTTTTAAGTTGCTTCTTTCAATTATTCAATTAATTCAAAATTCATTCAAAATTCAATTAAAATACAAACAGTAACACAATTTGAAATTTTTGAAAAACAAAAGTTTGCACATTTGTGATTCTGTAATAACTAACCTATAAAAATTATTTCCTAAATTTTTCCAACCCCCAAACTATCCTTTTTCTTCCCTTTTTCTTTTCAGCAAAAAAAAAACAGAGAGAACAAAAAATAAAATAAAAAGGAAAACGGCTGGGGAAGGCAGACTGGGCCAGCCGAGCCTACCTAACCCCAGCGCGCGCGCAGCGCAGGCCCGCGGCCCCTTTCTTCTTTCTCCGTACGGTTGGCGTCAGCTGACGCCAGCGCGCACGCAGCAGAGCACCCCCCTCGCCACCTGCTCCCTCTCCTCGCCCTATATCTACCACACGAGCCCCCTAAACCCTAGCCTAGCCCTCTCCTTCCTCCCTGCCGCCGCCAGCTCCCTTCCTCCTCTCTATTTCTCCTCTCCGGCGAACGTTGGGGGAGTTGGCCGATCATGGCGCCGCCGTCGACAGCAGCTTAGGTGGCGCCACCGTGCAAGCCAGGGGCACGAGCAGGACCGCCACCTCTCCCTCGTCCTCATCGACAGCTGCAGCAGGTCCTAGGGGCTGCTGATCCTCGACGACGAGCCCGTCACCGCCGCAGTTGTTCTAAACCTCGCCGCTGCGCCGTCATCCCCGACCACGGCGGCCTCAACCAGCAACACCAACCACCTCCCGGTGAGGCACCCGTCGTCCCAAGCCTCTCTCCTGCCCCCTCGTTTCCTGTTTCGCCCGCGCCGTTTCTGAAACTCCGGCAGCATCCGCCACCGTGCCGCCATGGCTGTTTTCGAGCACAATCCCGTGCGTGTTCTGGCCGTCCAAGCACACGAGCACACTCCACTGTCCTCAGCACGCACGCACGCACACCCTAGCGCCGCCAATTAGTGGTCATCGACGGTGAGCGCGCGCCGCCGTGATGTCTGTCGCCGCGGTTCAGAAGAAAGCCTGAACCTTGGGTTCAGTTTCGTCAGTTAAGCGCGCACCCTGCATAGCTACCTCAAAAACACGCGCGCGCATCTGCTATCACCAATCGATCCGCACCGCACTGGCAAGATCCAACGGCGCGCAACGCTGCGTCGCGGGTTCGACCCCCCCCCCCCCCCGCGCAGAATAAAACCCCTTTTTGCGCATTTGCCACGCGGGCAGGCAGGGCCCACCTGCCATAGGCAGTGGTTGCCACGCCAGCTCCCAGCGCAGCGCCAGCTGGGCACTGGCCCACAGGCCAGTGACCCAGGGGTTGATCTGCTGGGTAGAAAAGGGTTCCAGGGGCCCTTCTGTAAGTTTCTTTTGCGTCCAAGCCCCTGGACCAAATCTGAATGTTTTTAAAATTGCAGAATAGCCTCTGCATTTAAAATTCAAATAACTTTTGCATTTCAAATCCAAATAATATAAATAAAATATGTTTTCTGTACCAAATTTAATTCTCTACATGTTTAAACCATTTGTTTACTGTTTTGAACATTTCAAATGTTTCCAAAATTCAAATTCAAACAACTCATTTCAAATTTGGTTAAATTCATAACTAATTCAAATTTAATTTAAATGGCACATATAAAATATGTTTTCCATACAAAATTAAACCACCTTTCCAAATATAAACTTTGTTTCCTGTTTTGAATAATTAAAATTGGTTAAATAATTTAAACCTTGTTTAAATCATTTAAAATTGCTAAATTCATAACTTGGTCAAATTAATTTCTTTTTGAACATATAAAATATGTTTTCAAACCAGAAAAGTATAAACATTCCAAATATGAATTTTATTAAATGTTTTGAACAAATAAAAATTCAAATAATTTCATACTTGAATTAAATTCATTTAAATATTGTTTAAACTTGTTTAATTCATAATTAATTCCTTTTTCAACAAATGAAACATGTATTCCACCTAAAATTTTGTGTTCTTTCCAAATGTGAACTTTGTTGTTTATTTTGAACAATTAAAATTGGTGAAAACAACAAATGCTTGTGTAACTCCTTTAAGAAGCCAAAATTTCATAACTTAATAAATAAAATTTCAAACTTGGTAACCACCTTTTCAAATTGAATCTATTGTTGTTTTCTTTTTGTTTTCCTCATCCATGCATCATTCTAATCAACTTTCACATGATGGTTAGTTGTAGATCATTTAATACAACCTTAATTCATGGGCTTTCCATATGCAATCCAAATTGCATATGGGTCCATTTAAACATGTTATCCTGTCAACTAGCTTATTTTGATGCATCAATTAAATGGTCATGCATCATCCCATGATTGTGCATTATGCCATGTTATTGATTGTTTGTCTCTCTGCGTTGTTTGTTTGCTTCTTCTCGAATAGACGACGACGACGTTGAGACAGA
Source organism: Alopecurus myosuroides (assembly GCA_028641055.1). NCBI lineage: Eukaryota > Viridiplantae > Streptophyta > Magnoliopsida > Poales > Poaceae > Alopecurus > Alopecurus myosuroides. The sequence continues at coordinate 373,720,342 of CM054058.1, read as the reverse complement.
CGAGGTTTACGACACTACTTCTGAGGAGTTAGCTCAGTACCAGGCTGCTGAGTTTGCAGGCAAGTATTCACTCACATGAACCATTGTGTCCTTTCCACACTGGATATCGATACTTTCCGTTGTCTATTTTGCTAGCCTTAAGATTCGATGCTTGTGTTCCGATCCTATCACATGTTATCCTGTAACCCTGATATAGCCTAACCTCCACACCTATAACCCTTTTGCTTGTTGCATGTGTCTTACTGGCATGCTTAGGGTTGTTTATGCTCGAGTCTGCTTGCCGTTATTTCTGTTACCTTATTTATTATGTTCTGGGGCTCGATGTTTAAACAACAACCTGTTAATGTTTGAGGTAATGCTAATTTGATGATAAGGCACCGGCAGGAGGCCGGGTATGGTTTTGAGGCCTGCTATTGTCGAACTCAGGAAAAGTCTTTGTCCTCTAGATCCATGATGAGCGCGCTAACCGCATGTAGGAAGCGTGTATGGGCGCCCCCCTCAACTTTGATTCGATTCGCATCTCGTCCAAATCGCCTCATTTAGTTCGGGTTTTCCATTTGCCGCATGCATATGCAGGTGCGAACCCGAGGCCAGGGTGGAACTTTTGTAGTCGGCATTTAGGGAGACACGTTCTTAGAGTGCTATGAGGGTCCCCTTTTCTTCGTGGGGCTTGATTAGCCGTGCGCTCAATTGCACGGGGTTCTTTGGGCTTGATGCGAAGAAGAGTTGGGTTGTGTTGAGTGCCTCACTTGGTGGAAGTGCATTTCCATCTGGCGGGGTATTCATACGTGTACGGCCAAATTGGTGCATCCCTGCAGGGTAAAATCTTCTCGAGAAGACGTGTTGTCCGCAGTTATGGATGACTTGGTGATAGGGCTGGCTAACAAGGATTAGACAACTTACATCTAACTAATGATAAATTGACTAGTAATAGGCTTATTGACACCATAACTTGAACCTTCACTAATCCAACTGTGTGAGTTATCCTCGGATTGCTTCTTCGGATAAGGGGCGAGATCCAGGATGGGTTTGTTTGAGGATAGTGGTAGTTGGTTACTATACGCTATCTTATCCCCTTATTTTAGCCGGATGTTGTAGCGTGTCTCTGTAGTTGGTTAGGCAGCCCGCTGCCGCATCTTTATATCACCTATCTTCCGTTGAACCCAAAGCATATGTACTTGGTGTTGCCGGGTACATTTGGTATCTTGTGCGTCTTGCTTGCCAATACTTGTCTGTACTGACCCCTTTGGGGTTGTGGTTTCCGCAGACTACGTTTCCGAGGATCCCCATGGTGGCTACTACGTGGAGTATGACGAGGCTGCTGACGAGTAGATAGCGGACCCGGGCAGGATCCGAGACATCGTGGGTGGGCTCCGTCTTTTCGTTTCCGGCCTCTTAGGCCTATTTGGATCTTGTCTGTACTCAGACACTTTGGATGCTTCCGCTGTGATGTAATGATGAATTGTTGGGACATGTGTCCTCTGGATGATTGTATTTGCTATCTCTACTCTAGTGAGAGCTATTTGCAACTTATTTCTATTTCTTTGTGTCTTAGAGATTTGTTGTGATATCACTTGTTCAAATGCCGTTGACGTACCATGTGTGTATGTTATGAAGTACGTCAATGGAAGTAGTCGGATTTCTATGGGATGGTTTGCGCAGACGATGAATAGTAGAGGATGGTTGTCACACGTTTACGTGTTGGCCTACTCATATTGAGATGCGGGTGCCGGTATGCCCCGTAAGCCATTTATCTACTGTTTAGCGGACTGTGAGTATCCTCTAGAAGTCCGGGTGTGACAAATGGTATCAGAGCCTGTCTGCCTATAGGATCCCTTTTACTGGTCGCAGTTGAGTCTAGAAACTATTTTGTAGCTATATAGGAAAAATGAAACGTGAGAGTAGGAATTCTGTTCTTTTATTTCTTTCCCCACCCACCCTCCCTTTTCTGGTAAGGAAGTGCAACGTTGTTTTCTCTTCTCATCTAAACTTTCAAGTTAGGTTTTCACGTATCCTTATTTCTCTAGGATAGTTATATCTACTAGACCATAGGAATGGAGGTGGTTGTAACATGATTTATCATGTTGCCTACTCACGATTGAGAACGGAGGCGTGTAAGCCCCGGAAGCAGATCCTCTATTCCTTAAGCAGTAGATATTGATCCGTTAGAAGCCCGGATGGGTTTTTCCGTAGTACCTCAGGAGTGTTTGGTCTCGTGTTTCCCGATGTTGCTTCGATATCCTGTTCTTCTCAACATCCTTTTCGTCCGTTGAAACCTTGTTGTTGCTTGCCACTTCAGTTCTTCTACCGGCGTCTAATCAAAACTTCCCCATCATCTGCAGATGGATCTCAGGTTCTACCCGCAGGTGGTTCGTATGACTCGTTGCGAGAGCACTGCCGGTTATCCGGAGATGCTGAGAGACATGGTCACTTTCTGGGGTTCCGTTGGGCACCAGAGTACCAGGTATACGAGCAGCAGCGAGAGTTTGACCAGACCTACTACCAGACTATCGTCTACATTCTGTCAGATGATGGCATGAGCGTAGTCCACCGCTACGAGGCAGTAGGTTCCACAGTGGATATGGCTGTGCAGCAGGCAGCTTATGTGAGTCTCACCGTCCTTCGTGCTGACTACTGGGGGTTTGACGATTCTATCTATCGCCACATCCCCCGTGGTTACATCACTTCGGAGGGAGCTCACTTCACTCTCTACGACAACTTGGATGACTACGAGCATGATAACTCCAGGCTGCACACCACCGCTCAGTTTGTGAGGCACAGTGATGCAGTTGCCAGCACACTATCTTAGGAGTTGGCTTCAGTCAGAGAGCAGCTTTACCTTGCTTTGACTCGTCTGGCGACTTACACCACAGACTTTGTTGGAGACGAGCGCTTTGCACGTTTCGATCAGCCAGTTGGTCGTCGTCTGCCAGATGGTGGAGGTTACGAGCCGTGTCGGATATATACCAAATAGGGGTATAGAAGATGGTAGACAAAGTGCCGGATTACCAGGGTGGCCTAAGTGGTAATGGGCTTAGCTCCATTAGGCGGCCCAGTAATCCGACGCACAGAAGCCGGATTCTAGAAGAACCCGGATCACGGCCCATGTGATCTGGCTTGGAGGAGAAGACGGATTCCTTGCTTTCCAAGTTATAACTTACCGTAGTCTTCTAGGTTTCCTATTCTGTAAGCCCTAATCCGGCTATTATATAAAGCCGGACGGGAGATAGATAAAAGGAGAGAGAACAGAGAAGCTCTACGCCAACTCGCCGAGAAGCTCATCCTCGTTGAGTAGCTTAGATCTAAACCCTCACATTGTAACCCTGTTTACGGGCTTTAGTCCCGAATAGTGAGAAGTGCAGGAGTAGGCACGTCGTACTGTTGCGACGTACCGAACCTGGGTAAATCCTGTGTTCTGTGTCCACTACGCGATCCCGTTACCCCACGTCTCTACCGTAGTCTCATGGCACCCCCGTCTATGAAAACTACTACGATGTCTCGACAGTTGGCGCCCACCGTGGGGCAAACGACGTCAGGCGTGAAATTCCGATCGGGGATACTTGGCGGAATCGGAAGATCAATCACTGTCGGAAGCCTGGAGTTCGACGACGACGTCGGACGCTTCCTCGACAACGGATCCTACATACCGGTGCAAAACCACCTGGTAAGTGCCTGCGTGTTACCGATAGGATCTTCTAACATCTTTATCGGACTAACTGCAGAAGCAATGGGGTTTTGCGGTGGAAGCAAATTTATCCCACCCGCCCTATACCCAGTCGAAGATGACTATGATACCGGATTCTGCTCAGATCGCCGACAAAAAAGTGACTTACACTTCATCGGCATGGTGCAGTCCGCAGTCGCCGAAAACACGGATGACGGAAATCCCGTGCAAGAGGCAGACAACAATACACCCGTCGCAGAGACGGAAGATCCGATACCCGTCACAGAGACGGAAGACCCCACATCCACGGATGTGGAAGATCCGACATCCGTCGACAAGACGACGAACTCGGAAGCCGACTCAATTTTAGCCGCTATCGAGGCAAGACTAGAGTCGGAAACCGGATCGGACGATTTCGATTCAGAAGATGAGGACGCCTTTGTAAGAAAGGTTAAATCTTTTCAAGAAGGATTCCACGAAGTACTAATGGCAAAACCGGCTGAGACCGCGAATGCCGACAGTCAGGAAAGTCCTAAAACCCCTCCGCCAGAGGAAGAGAGAGAAGACGGAGAAACTTCTCCGATATTCCCCAATGTCAAGGAGATGACAGAAGATGAACCTGTCAAAAAACCTCCCTCTTCCAAGAAAAAGCACCGTGCTGCTAAGAAACTCCAATACAAAATCCGGAAGAAAAAATCAGCCGATCTCGCTGATGAAAACCTGGAAGTAGGAGATGCTAGCAGAACAAAGCCCGCGGAGAAGAAATCCAAAGAAATCACTGCTCCGCCAATGACGGAACAGGAAGAGCAAGAGCTATTGCAAACACCAGTGGGACCAGATGAACCCCCTGAGATGCTGGAAGCCAGGAGACAAGCTTTCCAACGGCAACAGCAACATCTACTCAGATCTCGGCAACATCTCCAACAAACCCATAATGACATCAAGGTCATGAAGGAAGAAATACAGGAGTACGAGAGAAAGAATAGATCCGCGTTAAAACCTACTAGGTTACCCGGAATCGCAAGACCGGAAGAACTGCCGCCAAAATAAAGGTTCCATAACCCATCTTGGCAAAAGCAGGTAAACGGCAAAGATGCCAAGGGCGAACCAATATACAAGACCGCAGCAGAAAACGCGGAAGAAGCGTTCGCGATTCTTAACAACGATCTGTATTCCAACGGGGAAAAACTCCAAGGGGTGTATGCTTTCCTAGGAAAAGCATTGCAACAACAACAACGCGCCCAAGAGCGATCAGGGAGGCTGCATGATAACTCCGCCCTATGCAAAACAGCTACTTGCGCTGCTGGAGCACCTGGACCGGAAGAACCCGGGGATTCAGACAACTCAAAACATAAAAAAGAGGATCCGAGAAAAGACAAGAAAAACCCCGACAACCGGGATGCAGCGTCTAGGACCGGATCCCATCTCCCGAAAGATGGACATAAACCCCATGATCGGGAAGACAAACACCGGAAGGACGGCAAAATAATGCCACCTCCGAGAAACCCAGCTGAGAAAGCTGGAAGATACGATATACCTCACAGGTGTGAGAGATCTCGGACACCTCCTAAGGACAAAGAAAGGCACAGGCGTAGAACTCCGCCTAATCCAAAAGGGCGTGACCACGGAAGAGATAGAAACAATCCCGGAAAAGCGCGTTCGCGCAACAATGGAAGAGAAAGGAGCAGATCCCCTTCCGTCCATTCAGCCGGAAGATATTCTGCACACATTGACAGAGCAGAAAAGGATGATCTATACTTTGGTCCTAAGTGTTTTACTGACAGGATCCGAAGAATAACGCTGCATTCTGGCTTTGCCAAGGTCGGTCCAACATACCAGAAATATGCCGGCAGCACAAACCCGGATATCTGGCTCTCGGATTACTATACAGCCGTCCAGATCAACAATGGGACAGACCTGGAAGCTGTCAAGTTTCTCCCCCTAATGTTGCTGGACGGAGCCAGAGATTGGATCAATGGATTATCATCAAGAACAGTCGACAGCTGGGATGATATGGCTAGAGTATTCACTCAGCATTTCCGAGGAACGTACAAACGCCCGAACAGCATCAACCAGCTAAACCGTTGCACACAATTCGAGGATGAACCATACGTGGATTTCATCTCCAGATGGACAGCCATGAAGAATAGTTGCTCTGGAGTAACTGACGTACAAGCAATGCATGCTTTCGTTAATGGCCTAGAACCCGGACTCGTTCCGTTCATGGTTGGTTCCAAAAAGCACAAAGATCTCGGATCTATGCTTACAACCGCCAATGAGCACGCTGCAGCCGAAGATGACATCAGAGCAAGAGCAGGCAATATCGAATCACTGATACTTGCCAAGAAAACCCCTCGTTCTGACAAAAAAGGAACTCCAGAAACAACGACGAAACCCAAAGAGGTCAACATAGCCTTTGGAGGAGAAAAGGGAAACAAGTGGAAAGGACGCAACCCAGATCCAATCAACTACACTCCAGAGGAGTGGGAAAGGATTAAGTCGGAACCTTGTGTTCACCACTCGCAATTTGGGAAACCCACCCATACAAACGCGCAATGCCGGCTAAATAAGCACATGAAAGGCAGTGCAGGAGCCGGAAGTAAGGGGAAGGGTTCCAAAAGGAAACCCGCCAAACAAAAGCCAGAAGCTGACAAAGAAGACAGCGAATCGGACACTGACGAAAAAATCCAGGAACAACAGCGTAAAGGCGAACCCAAGTTTCCAAGAGTTGATGGAGCAGGAATGCTAACTTTCTTAGCAACCCCGTCAGCAAAGGTGGCCAAAAGAACACTTCGAGAAATAAACGCGGTTGTTCCGGCAACCCCGAAATTCTTGAAGTACTCCAACACACCGATAATCTTGGATCAGTCTGATCATCCCGGAAATATCCCTGAACCCGGCACACAAGCTCTTGTTGTAAGCCCTATTATTCAAAACACTAGGCTAAGAAGAGTGCTGATGGATGGAGGATCCAGCATTAATATAATGTACCTGGATACACTGAAGCATCTGAAGATTTCCGAGTCTCAGCTCAACTACAGCAACATACATTTCCATGGCATTGTCCCTGGCAGGCAAGCACGATCCCTAGGAGAAATTTCCCTAGATGTCACCTTCGGAGATAAAGATCACTTCCGGCAGGAAAAAGTATCCTTCGAAGTAGTGCCGTTCGAAAGCGTGTATCACGCAATACTCGGACGTCCAGCTTTCGCCAAATTCATGGCAAGATCTTGTTATATCTATAACAAGCTGAAGATGCCAGGACCCTAGGGAGGAGTAATCACTATAGCCGGTGATTTCAAGCTGGCAAACGAGTTGGAGAAAGAAAACGCCCTTTGCGCTCAGAGAGTCATAGCAAAGGAAGAACTGAAGGAATTAGCCAAGGAGGTATCGCCGTCAGAAATGCCGGCAGGAAAAGAAACCCGGAAGCTAACAGACAGCTTCAAGGCGTCCGAAAATACAAGACAGGTAATCCTAGATCCCAAAGATCCGACAAAATTTGTCGTCGTAGGGACTGGGATGACTGACAAATAGGAAGACGAGCTCATCAAGTTCCTCCGTGAGAACTGGGATATTTTTGCCTGGTGTCCAGCTGACATGCCAGGTGTACCCAGGGAACTTGCTGAGCACCAACTCAAGGTTATTCCTGGATCAAAACCCGTCAAACAAGGTCTCCGTCGATTTGACGGAAGAAGACGAAAGGCTATTGGCAAGGAAATTATCCGGCTTTTAGCAGCGGATTTCATCAAGGAAGTAATCCATACAGACTGGTCCGCAAATCCGGTATTAGTACCGAAGAAAGACACTACTGCTCTTAGAATGTGTATAGATTACACAGGCTTGAACAAATTGTGTCCGAAAGATAGGTTTGCATTACCGCGAATTGATCAAATAATAGATGCCACCGCAGGCTCTGAGCTTTTGTGCTTTTTGGATGCATACTCCGGGTACCACCAAATACGCATGAAAAAGGAAGATCAAATTAAGACTTCTTTCATAACCCCATACGGGACGTATTACTACGTAACCATGCCGTTTGGCCTGAAGAACGCATGTGCAACCTACCAGCGTTGCATGCAACGTTGTTTGCATAGTCAGATTGGAAAAAATGTCCATGTTTATGTGGACGATATTGCTGTCGTAACCAAGGAAAAAGATACGCTCCTTGAGGATTTGCGAGAAACTTTCGAAAACTTACGCACCTACAAGATGAAGTTGAATCCATCTAAATGCGAATTCGGGGTTCCCTCAGGAAAACTTCTGGGTTTCATCGTTTCTCACAGAGGAATAGAAGTTAACCCGGAAAAGATCAAGGCAATCTTGAACATCACAAAACCTACCTGCGTCAAAGATGTCCAAAGATTGACGGGTTCCACAGCTGCCGTTAGCAGATTTATTAGTCGGCTGGGGGCTAAAACCCTAACACTATACAAGTTGTTGAAGAAATCCGACAAAGTCAAGTGGATAGCAAAGCTTTGGAATACCTAGCAGTTATGTCTCTTCCATACTTAGTTCAATATCTATGTAAACATCTTTTGAGATCATGAAATAAAGTTGTTGGATTTCTGGCATCCATGTTTTTTACAAGTTTATTATAGTAAAAGCATGTTTCCACCTTCTCTATTTCCCAATGATCTTACAAAATACTCAATGTTAACCCGAATTGTGCCTGCGTACTCGGCGTTAAGAAACTGAATGTTTTTTCAGCCTGTTAACGGCTAAAGGAAACTTGAATTGCCTGCGTGCCCAAGTTTCGGTCAAAAAATTACTTGTTTCTCTAAGCATTATCTGATTGCGTATGTGTTGGGTTACTGGAGCTAGTTAGTAAAAATGCCTTTAGCATGATCCATGTTTCCGAGTTTAAACTGATTGGTTACACCCAGTTACTCGGCATGATGATTCATATTGCTATTTGAGCCATTTCAAACACTAAGGAGAGTTAAAACATATATGCCAGAGAACTTAGAAGACAAAGGAATAGTAACATCCGAAAAACCTTGCAAAAAAATTCATAATTAAGACTGCAAAAGGCGGAATTTTTCACTAATACAAATAGAAGCATTACATTTTGGATTACATTGAAAGAACAGTAATGCTCCTATTGTTTACTATTACTATCCAGGTCCAAGGTAGCCCTTCAAGCATCTGATTCCTCCTCGCTGCTGTCGTCCTCGGGGATTGGAGGGATCTCCTCTTCTGGATAATTGACGGAAATATTTACCATGGAGGCGATCTGGGTGGCGTGGCCTTTGATTTCATCAAAGATGGTATTTCGCTGAGTATCCGTGTATCCTTGAGGGACACCGGACGCCACGCGCCAAGATTTAGCACCAGGGTAGTGCATGCGCATAAGGCCGAGTGCCATGCGCGCACCACCCCGTGCAGCGGAACGCAGGATGGAATCCCTGGATTCCGCCACCTCCATGATGGCTCCCGGAAGTCCTTGCGGGAAGGAACTTGTTCACCAGCTGCATTCCAGCAGCACGGATCGAAGTCCACATCTTCCCAAAGGCCTGGATCCCTTCAAGCCGGGTACCATCTGGGGTATCTCCTGTTTTTTCCGACAAAACAACCAAAAGTGTTAGGTGAAAAACAGAGAAGAAAAACAAGATATGGAAAAATAAAAAAGGTAACAGAAAATTACTGATAAGCTTGTCGATCTCGGAGATTTCCTCCAGGCGAAGATTCAGAGCATTTTCTAAATCCTGAATGGTGGATTTATCCTTCTCCGCTTGCTCGGAAGCCTTGGAGTTGGCAACTCCAAGGGCCAAGTTGCTGGCCTCCAGATCCTTTTGAGCCTTCACAAGATGCTTGTGAAGCTCCAAATTCTCCTTTCGGAGATTCTCGGCATTGCCGGCATCTTCAGCTATCTGCTTGGCCTTGGCCAAAGCAGCTGGAAAGCAAAGAAAATTCCGAGTTTAGAAAATTTCCGGAATAAGTACTTAGACAAAAAATTGAATCGCAAACTTTAGAGGAAAAATGTTTACCTGTTGTTTCCGACAAAGCGAGCTGAGACGATGCCAGTTCCGCCTCTCTCTCCTCAAGAATAGAAAGAAGATTTCTAACCTCTTTATTCTTGATGGAGAGTTTGTTGAAAACTTCCATGTTAATGGCTTCGGCGGTTTGCTGGAACATAGCAAGGAAAAGAATGGTTACAAAAAGCATCAAAGCAAAAAAGGCATGCAGTTTTGTTTAATGCTTGGGGGCTAGAGTTACATACCTGGCTCATTCGTTGCAAACCCGCCAAGTTTTCTTTGAACTCTTTTGCGTATTCCGCAAAAAGGGTTCTGGCCACGCTTAGGCCGTCATTGATAATCTTGAAGTCCTTGTCAAAGGTGGGAATTTCTTCGTCGAAAGTCCGAGGAAATTCTCCCACCTCTGGAGCCGCCCTTTCCCTTGTATCCGTGTCCGACACAACAGGCTGGCTGGGCTCCAACGGCTTGGTCGTGGGGGCTGTAGCGTGCTCTTCCGCCATCGTGGACAGTGTCCAGGGCGACGGTGGGAGAAGGTTGACCGCCTCGGCTGGAAACAACTTTGTGTTTCTTGGGCTTCTTTGGCTTTAGGTTGGAGGGAGGCAGGCTAAAAACAAAAAACCCGGAAAAGTTAAAACACGGAAGATGGATGAAAAGTTCCCATGAAAGAAAAAGAACCCAGAAGAAAGAACCTGGAAGTGGCGACGGGGATTCCGTCAAGGTCGATAACTTCCTCAGAGGAAGAAATCTTCTTGCGCTTGCGTCACCTGTAGCAGCGGTGCGCAGCGCGTCCAGCTCAGCCTCGGAGGCCAACTCCGAGTCTGGAAGATCCGCGAACTGTCGGAAAAACAAATCGGAATCAGAAGCTAGAAAATCCGAGAAAGAATGCTGAAACTATACCCAAATGACTGAAAAATTACCTTGGGAACCGGATTGTCGGCCGTATACATTGGCCGACTCGCTTCGTATTGGTCGCGTGATGCGACCAACTGGTTGATGTGCCGTCGAAGCTCCTTTGCGGGCCAATCTTTGTTGGTTGTCTGCATTGGATCCTTGGCTCCCGTGTATTCGCACAGGAGGCGACCACTGTGGTTGGCCAATGGCTGAATCCGTCTATTCAACCAGCAAAAGACCGTGTCCATGCCGGTCAAAGGTGGAGTGGAGGAGGTGAGCTTAGCGATGCGCCGCTTGATCCTTAGTAGATCAGGCGGCAGAACCTGGACGGCTTCCGTTCCCCAGTTGTCTTGGGGAACTGCGGCAGAGTTCGAGAAAGGAGGAACCCCGATGGCTTCCTTAGGGAAAGGCACATTGGGATGGTAAAAGAAGGAACCCGTCCAAAATTTGACGGATTCCGACGTTTTGATCTTGGGGAACCAATCTTCTCGAAATCTTCGAAGAGTGAAAGAGATGGTTCCGCAAGTCGGGAGTGCGCCCTCCGAAGAGTTCCGCTTAACCCCGAAGCAATACGTCCAAAAGTCTAACCTAGGTTCTAGCCCTAAGTAGCCCTCGAACAAAGCCTGAAAGCCGGCCATGTAGAGGATGGAATTGGGTGGCAGGTTGTGGGGCTGGATGTTGTAATGGGAAAGAACTTGGAGGAAGAAGGCGGAAGGTGGAAGGCCCATACCTCGAAGAAGATGGGAGGAGAGGAGAACCCTTTCGCCGTCTTTCGGCATTGGTTCATTCTCGTCCTCAGGAAGACGCCACTTCCCCTTAAGGACCAAGCCTTCTTTTTCCATGTTTGGAAGAAGAGCCGGGGGAATGCTGCAGGCAATCCAGTTGCCTGCAGATTCCGTCTCTTCATCCGCTCCGGTGGCGGCGGTGGCCGCAGCTTCCGCGGCGGCGAGCTCGTCACCGACGAGATGGATCTTCTCCTCCGCCGTTTTAGGAGCAAACGGCGGGGAAGCGGCGGAGCTCGCGCCCGCAACGTCCGCGGCGGCGGAAAGGTTTTCTCCGCCCGCCGCGGAGGCCACGGTTTTCTCCGGCTCGTCGCCGGCGTGCTTGGGTGACCCAAGTTGTGGATCTAGGTCGCCGATGAGGTCGTCGATGGCGGCGCGAGTAGGCGAGGACGGCGAGGTAGCCATTTCCTGGCGGCGCGATTCGTTTCCGGTGTGCTTGAGGCGAGGTGCGCTCGGGGCAGTGCTTTGCTTGAGAGCTCGTGCGCGTCAATGGCAAGTGCGGTGAGAGTGCGGAAGGTTTTCGTTGAGGACGAGGATGGCTATTTATAGCTAAAAATCCGTCAAGATACGTGCCAACGGCTATTTTGACCGTTGGATATTTGCCGCGTGTCACTCGCCGGAAAATCCGGGAAATGAAACGACAGGGTAATGATGGTTATCTCCTCGTTTCCCGCGAGAATCTGTGAGAGATATGTTTCTGGGTTTTTCGAGTAAAACCCAAACGTCACTTACGTCAGCATGGTTAAAGTGCGCTGACGTAAGAAGTTTCTTCTCCGCGAAGGATCGTGAGAGAAAAGCCGGATTTTCAGGATTTCGAGTTTCATGTTACCATCTTTTTCAAAAGAAGAATAAGAAGAATCAAGACAGCTGACTCAATATTTCTCGGACAAAGTATATTTGGCGAAAGATGGAGAATCAGAGTTTCGATCCTTCTTGGGGGCTACTGTCGGATATATACCAAATAGGGGTATAGAAGATGGTAGACAAAGTGCCGGATTACCAGGGTGGTCTAAGTGGTAATGGGCTTAGGTCCATTAGGCGGCCCAGTAATCCGACGCACAGAAGCCGGATTCTAGAAGAACCCGGATCACGGCCCATGTGATCTGGCTTGGAGGAGAAGACGGATTCCTTGCTTTCCAAGTTAGTTACCGTAGTCTTCTAGGTTTCCTATTCTGTAAGCCCTAATCCGGCTATTATATAAAGCCGGACGGGAGATAGATAAAAGGAGAGAGAACAGAGAAGCTCTACGCCAACTCGCCGAGAAGCTCATCCTCGTCGAGTAGCTTAGATCTAAACCCTCACATTGTAACCCTGTTTACGGGCTTTAGTCCCGAATAGTGAGAAATGCAGGAGTAGGCACGTCGTACTGTTGCGACGTACCGAACCTGGGTAAATCCTGTGTTCTGTGTCCACTACGCGATCCCGTTACCCCACGTCTCTACCGTAGTCTCATGGCACCCCCGTCTATGAAAACTACTACGATGTCTCGACAAGCCGATCAGAGGTCCACTCCTTAACCTCGGTGCTGGTTACACTGGGATTCCACGCTTTGGAGCACAGGGAGTCGACGCTATGTACTTCACCACACCTAGAGTCGCTCTCAGACCACGTCAGATCTATGTGGATCGTCGTTCTACCTACTTTCGTGGGCGTGCTCCTCACCGTACCTCTCGCCGTACTCCTAGCCGCCGTCCTGCGTGATGAGCATGGGAGTACCGATGTATCCATTCTTAGCTATGTTTAGTTATCCTTTGGCTTTCAAACCATTTATGGTGTGTTGGATATTCTGATGTATTCGAACATGTGATGATGTACCTGTTGGTTATCTATTCATGCGTCGGAATAATCTCTCTTTCGGTTTCCAAGTCTATCCTTTTCTGTTGTTGTGCTAAAATGCATTTCCATTCAGGATGCCGCCAACAAGGAACAACGCGCCTGAGCCACCGCCAATCGCGGAGCTGTTGACTCAGATGACCCAAGTCATGGCGCAGATGGCCCAGTTTCAGACTAATCAGCACAACAACCAGACGGCTCCACGAGTCAGCATCAAGGAGTTCCTCAGTCTGGGTCCGAGAGCTTTCGTGGCCACATGCGAGCCTCTGGACGCTGATGACTGGATCTGTGAGATAGCTAAGGCTCTGGAGATTGCTCACGTTGCTGAGGAAGACAAGGTCAAGTATGCCTCCTATCTGCTGAAGGGCCAGGCAGCTACTTGGTGGGAGAACTTCCAGGCCATGAGAACTGGGATACCAGTCACGTGGAATTGTTTCAAGGAAGCCTTCCTGAAGCACCACATTCCAGATGGTCTCATGGAAAGGATGCGTGAAGAGTTTTGCTCACTCAAGCAGGGCAAGTTGGACGTCATGGGTACCAGAGTGAGTTCAACCGCCTCGCTCGTTACGCTGGTGATGAGGTGTCCACTGAGGCTAAGAAGATGGCAAGGTTCCGCAGAGGTTTTAACCCAGAACTCAAGTATGCCCTCACCAACGTCAAGGCCAACAACTTCGAGGATCTCGTTAACACCGCGCTCAATGAAGAAAATGGGCGCAAGGCGTTCGAGGAGTCTCGCAAGCACTCACGTGAGGGTGGTCCTCCTCCAACATGACCACCCCTCCGCAAAAGCGCCGCATCTGGGTACCAAATGGTGCTGTCACTCGGGCTCCATACGCCCAAGCTTCTCCAGGCTTCGCTCCCCGCCCACCCAACCCAGCTCAGATGCATGATCAAAGGGCTTCAATGGGGCAGCCAAGGCCAGGGCCTCCTCGTGTCGTCACTTGCTACAAGTGCAAGCAGACGGGGCACTACGCCGACAAGTGCACGCAGAGGCAGCTACCTCCACCACCACCTCGCCCTAACACAAACCAGGCAATGGTGCGCGCTCCCCCGCCTAAGGCCTTCAACTCCAACAACAGGCCTGTCGGGAGGACCGCAAGGGTGAATCATGTCAAGATCGACAAAGCTAAGGAAGCTCCTGACGTCGTTCTCGGTATATTACCCGTAAACTCTTTTCCAGCTAAAGTGTTGTTTGATACCGGAGCATCGCATTCTTTTGTGTCAAAGATTTTTGCCACAACAAACAACCTAATTGTGGTTCCACTAAGCAATCAAATCACTGTTCACTCCCCGGGATCTCAAATGTTGACTTCCAAGATAAGTAAGGACAATCAAATCCTAATTGGAGGTCGCATATTCCTTGCTTCTCTCATGTTGCTGGGAAGTTCTGACATTGATGTCATTCTTGGTATGGATTGGCTGAAAGCTAATAAAGCAAGGATTGACTGTGCTCAAAAGTCAATAACTCTGTTCCACCCTTCTGGCCAGATAATCTATTCTCCACATGAATCAAGTTCCATTCAGCTATGCAACCTCGATGCAAAACCTCTACTGACAGGGGGATGCTAACCCGGTAGGCCAAGCTCCAAGGAATAACCCGGCTCAAGGGATGATGTGCAGGATCCGGCTAAGGATAGGGAAACTTGTGAAGGCCCAAGCTTGTAGGCCCAATGACCCGGATTGATGAGGGGATAGTAACCCGGTATGCCAACCCCAGGTGTAATCCGGCCCAAACGGCGTATGGACCAAATCCGGCTAAGGACGCAGAAGCTTCTGGAAGGCCCAGGGCTTGTAAGGATCGTAACCCGGATTGTGGGTTACGATAAGGAAAGCTAGGATACGTATGTAGAATTCGAGTAGGACTCAAGGAGCGCTTTGTATGGCAAGCCAAGGGGGGTATGAGTACTATATAAACCAATCCCTAGGCTTCGCCTGAGAGAGATTCAAGTCATAACTGTAACACCTATTATCGAGTATCCAGTATAATCATATCGAGATCCGGCGAGTTGTTTTCCGGCTCTTAGATTGCTTTCCGCCATGTCTTCCTTCGAGCTAAACCCTCTCCCAAATACCTGTGTCGACTTGCCCCTAGATCAGTTACCCCCGGTAACATCTGCCGTGATTATCCCACGACAGTTGGCGCCCACCGTGGGGCCTGCGTCCAAAGGTGTTTACATCACGGGAGAAGCTCGGAAGAACATGAGGAACCTCGTCGTCGGAGAAATCTACGTCAACAACCAAGGAGAGAAGATGGTAGACGATTCTGGCTGGGGGCCAGAGTCGGATCACCTCGAAACCGGATCCGT
Source organism: Alopecurus myosuroides (assembly GCA_028641055.1). Classification (NCBI taxonomy): domain Eukaryota; kingdom Viridiplantae; phylum Streptophyta; class Magnoliopsida; order Poales; family Poaceae; genus Alopecurus; species Alopecurus myosuroides. The sequence continues at coordinate 373,704,891 of CM054058.1, read as the reverse complement.
CGTGACAGTCGGCCGCATCAACGTCTTCATCGGTATGGTATGTGCTTCCAATTCAAGCCGTGATAATCTTGAATCTGATTCTGTGTCAGGGGAGGACACGCGTGTTCAATCGGAAAAAGAAGAATCGATCGGAACAACGGGTCCGACAGAGAGGGAGGAAGGTGCCGAGTCTATACGGGATTTATCGGAGGACCGATACGAGAAGGAAAATAGCGAAGAGGAAGAACGGTACGAATCTACGCCAAGCATTATGCGCCGGGTTGCAGTTTATGCGGCCCCCGCAATCAATACCAATCAAGGAAACGCAGCCGCGGCGCCAGTCGGGGCGGCGCAGGTGCTGGCTCAGCAACAAGGTACGGCTGGCCCGATTTTGGCCCAGGTCGATGGAGAATCGGCATCAGTCACCAGTCGCCCAGCGGAGGAGGAGCGACACGCAAATATGTTTGGGTTCCAAGCAAACCGGACACCAGGGGCGGGCCCCTCGAATCCGCGCCACCCAGCTCTGTTTGATAATAATTTGATCTTGGATCCCACCGTCCTAGCTACAGTTATCACCCCAGAAAACGCAGCAGAGCGTGTAAGAGATCTGGACGTGGCTCGTCGTGCATTGGAGCAGCAAAGAAGGCAGGTAGAAGCAGAAAAGCAGGGGATGGCAGCGCGGCAGCGGGAACTGGATGACCTAGAGACCCGGCTTCGGGAGGAAACGACGAGGATTCACCAAAGGCACCGAACTATGTTACCGGCAACAGGAGGGGTTATCAACCCGACTGCCCTGGTGTTCACGCCTCAAGATCAGCCAATCCCACCGGCGAACCAAGGGACCATACCGCAACCAGCAACGGGAGTGCAGCCGGTAAACGCGCCAGCCGGGTTACCCTTGCCTCGGACGGGGGCGACAGCCGGCAACATCATGCCGCCTCCACCATCGCGATTCCGTACCCCAGCAGGTCACTACAACAACCCCATGGACAACGTGTATGCAGCAACACTCGCATTAAACCAGATTCCTGTAAGAGACTCGCCGCACGCAGAAGAAACCCGGCGAGCGATAGATCTGCTACACACCGCGGTAGCACAGCAAGTCAATTATCCAGATCACAGAAGTGGGATGCATGGGACGCTATACGTGAGTCAACAACAGGGCAACGTCCAAACAAGCGCGGCACGACGAAGGGAAGAGCAACAGCAGATGCCACCCCCACCGCGCGTCCAGACAGTACCGGCAGTATCAGCAGCACAGGCAGTAGTGGACAGCTCCAGGGCCAGAAGAGCCGGGGCCGGGTCTGCAGCACACGATCCACCGGTGGCTCCTCACCCCGTGGCACCCCCGGCCGGGTCACGCATTTCCCGGGCGAGACCAGCCCCAACCACCCTTGCGGGACCCAAGTGTCTCTCGGATGATATCAGAGCGGAACCTTACCCGGAAAAGTTCAAAGAACCGGGGAAAGTAGTGAATTACGAGCCAACGATGGATCCGGAAACATGGTTAAGCAGCTACGAGATGGCAATGTCAATTCGCAACGCATCCGAGAATCTCCAAGCCAAGTTCATGTACTTAATGATGTCAGAGGGAGCAGCAAAGTTATGGTTCACCAATTTACCGGAAAAGTCGATCAAGTCGTGGGAGGAGCTAAAAACCGCATTTATCAAGCACTTCCATGGGACCTGTAGGAAGTTATTTACTATTGATGACTTAGAAAGGTGCGTCCAGAAGAAAGGAGAGTCAGCACGAAGCTGGGTACGCCGGGTTATGGAGATACTCCACTCATCTACAGATATCCAACCAAAGGACGCACTACAAGCTATGGCGAAAACATGTAAGTATGTTCCTTTAGTACAAAAGCTAACCCGCATGAAATCCAGCAGAAATGCAGCGGAGGTTACGATGGGAGAGTTAATGGATGCATGCAACAAACACGCTGCAACGGATACTACAGAAGAGGAAGTTGATGACAAGAAGGCAAAAGCAAACGCAAGTAGCAGTGGGAAGACCGGCAATGGATCGGCACCAAACAACAATGGAAATAGCCAGAACAAGCGCCCGTTTGAGGGGAGTTCCGAGTTTGTGGCCAATACAGAGGCCGGGTCTTCGAGACCTAGATCCGAAGGGAATTTTAATACCGGAAATCACAATGGGGGACACTACCAAGTACCCCCAAGACCAAGCAACAGTTGGGACATATTTAGGATGGCGTGCCCGAAGCATAGCAGGAATGGCAAGCCGGCCAATCATTCATTGGAGCAGTGTGCCGACTTACAAAGGTGGAAGAACGAGGAAGTGAACAGGGCCATGCGAGGTGCGGGCCGAGGAGGAGGTCCGGGTCCAGGTGGAAATTCGGGCAACGGGCCGCCCCCAGCCGGCAATTCGCCAGTTGGAAATCAAGGTAACAATCAAGGGGGAGCGGGAGGATTTCAAGCTAACCCCAAACAGCTGGGTCAGTATCATGTGCACACTACTGGAGGTTCTAGCAAGGACAAGAAGATACTGAAACAAGCAGTTAATTCAGTCTCCTCCGCTGTTCCAAGATATTTGAGGTGGTCAGAGCAAGAGGTAACATGGAGCAGAAGAGATCACCCGGATAGGATTGATCACCCGGGAGTCTTGGCTTTGGTAGTGGCGCCACAGGTCAATGGTTACGAGCTGAAGAAAGTCTTGATGGATGGAGGGAGTAGTATCAATATCCTATACTGGGAAACTTTTCTGCGCATGGGCTTAAAGGAATCACAGTTGCAAAAAAGTACAACAGTTTTTCACGGGATAGTGCCGGGTCATTCGGCATGCCCCGAAGGAAAAGTGGCATTGGAGGTAGCTTTCGGGGAGTCAAAGGACAATTATCGAATCGAGTGGCTTACCTTTGAGGTAGTAAAGTTGCGCAGTCCTTATCATGCATTGTTTGGAAGACCGGCTTATGCCAAGTTCATGGCAAGGCCGTGTTATGTGTACCTACAGCTGAAGATCCCGGGTCCTAAGAAGACCATCACCATATATGGAAATCGAGATATAGCGGCTGAATGTGATGAGGGAGATGCGGCAATGGCCGAGCAAGCTTGCAGGAAGGAAGAGCTCAAACATTACCGTTCCAAGGTGGACCTAGAAGAAAGGACGACGACAAAAAAGCCAACTCCTGAAGGGGACAAGGCAAACATTAGGGCAGAAAAGGACCTTAAGATGGTAGGTTTCATCAGGGGCGAGCTTTCCAAATCCCCTAACAGAGAAGAAGAAGTACTGCTACACGCAGCCGATCACGTTTCAAGGACGGTATACCCGGATTGGCTACCAAATCCCATATTCATTATGAAAGGGTCTAGCGAATGGAGAATATGTATCGGTCACGCCAGTGTGAGGCCGATTCCCGAGAATAACTAAGGCAGTGTAGTCGACGGCAGGTTTCAGACGCGCTCTTTTCCTTACCAGGGTACCTAAGGGGACTGGAAGGTTTTTAATGAGGCGGCCTGCTGATTCAAAAAAGAAATTTTTATCAATAAAAGAAGATGGTTTCGGGTCTTATCATGGTCTTGTGCTTCAGTTACAAGTAAGTAACGTTGTTATTATCAGTACATCAATATCATCGAAATACGTTGCGTGAATTTAGGTCTCTGGGGGTTGATCTACTTCAGTAAGTAATCACAAACCCGGAGACCCGGCCATGATGCCTATGAGTTATGGGGGCTGATCACCCGTAGAAACGGGTGCGGCTACAATCCTATAACTGGACGAAGGAGCCAAATTTCTTGATTATTCTTACTTAAGCTCGATGTGACTCGCACCAAAGTGGCATGATCTGTTCACTTACGATTACAATCAGACTATGCAGCCCAATGGAGCGTGCTTGATTTTGTTTTTCGTATAGATGCAACGACATGGTATCCACGCGAAAGCCGGCTTACAGTACAAGGTAATCAAAAGGGTCATCTAAACCACAAGTCCATGCAGAGTATAAGGCTAACATAGCCGGAAACTCAACAAATATTAAGCATGACTTCAGTATTTATGAGAACAGCTATTGGTCTTCAGCTTGGTAAACAGCAGTATGTCATCTGAGAAAGCCCACGCCCCCATAGCTCGTACTTTGGGTCATGGGGACTGGGGACTTCGAAACAGAAACAAACTATTTAACTACCAAGGTCTGTAAACCTTAGTTGCCGAGTATTGGGGACTTAAAGAAAAGTCCATCTATCAAAACCTACGATACTCGGTTAACCGAGTCTCAAAAGGAAATTGAAAGCAAGAGTTCAAAGTATCGAGAATAAGCTTATACGTAACACAAGTATCGAGATTATCAAAAGCCAGGGAAGGCAAAGAGTTATCATGAATTAACAAGCGTACAGGCGTAGTATCAGCATCAGTGGCGCACAGGAGCACCACAAAAATCATATCAGTCTTAAGAAAACGAAAAGCACTAGTAGCATCCTACTTGGCATCCTGAGAGCAATCTTCCGGGTCTAGATCTTGGACTTGCTCCTTGGCCTTGCCAGCAGTCTTGCTCGGGCTCTTCACATCTGGACGGACAGGCGGAGGCACGGCCGGTGTAGAGGTGGACGGCTTTGCGCCTAGCTCTGCTTCTCTCTTTGCGGCTTCTTCTTTCCTCCTGGCCAGGTCAGTCGACCATCTTTCCACCATATCAAAAGGAGGAGGTGCATCCACCAAAATAACTTTGCCCTCAGCGTCATAAGAACTCATGATCTTGTCCAGTTCCATTTTGTCGGCCAAGGTAGTGGCTGAGGAGCGTACAGCACGTTGAATATCTTTGAAGTCCTTGGGCTCAAACTTGGACCCGTCAGCTTTGAATTCTGGAAACCCGGATGTTACCTTGGCCGGGTCAAGCTTAGGAAAATAAGCCTTCGCCAGTGTAAGGGCCCGGGTCATTCCAATCCGGCAAGCTGAGCGCTTCGTTATCTCAATCCACCCAGGCACCGTTGAGAAGGCCTGCATAAGATTATCTTCTCCCGGGTATACCTCAGAAGGCCACTTGATAGCATCCAGTAAAAGTTTAGTGCCGGCAAAAAATGTCCGAAGCACAGTCTTCAAAGTCTTAGCCTGAGTAATGGCATTCTCCTCCGGAGTAGCAAGGTTGGCACCTAAAATCGAAAAACACAAAGGCATATCAGTAATCTTGATTATCACAACGGCATGGTAGAGATACGCAAGTTTACGGCAAATAAAAACTTACTCAGTAAGATGCGGTAAGTGTCCGTGATCTGAGCCGACAAGTTATTCAGCGAAGATTGGGCAGCGTTGTACTTCTTCTTGTAAGTGGAGACATCTTTTTTCAGAGTCTTTACCTCTGCTTCAAGGGTCTCCCTACGCTCTACTTCAGCCTGTAAGAGCTGCTCAGCCTTAAGTAACGCTTCATCTGACTGAGTAATCTCTGCCTGCAAAGACCGGGCAAAGCTGTAAGCCGGATATCACGAGAGCATTTCCTCCGAGAAAATGATTACCGAAAAAATATTATGCGAAGTACCGAGAATAATTGCAAAAAAAAATTATACTCGGAACTTGGGGACTAGTTGTATAATAAGGAGTATCAAGTGAAAGTTACCTGATGTGCTGCAGCTATACGTTCTAAAACAGTCCCTTCTGAAGCTTTCAAGGAGAGAAGAGCGCTCATCAGCTGGTTAAAGTCAGCGTTATCCGAGTTAGATGGCTCGGGTACCTGAAAAGTGGAAAAAGGAGCATTTCTTGTAACAGGAGGTGGCACCCGGGTTATCCGAATATCGGAGTTTGGTCCCCCTCCCGCGCTCGAAGCTGCTCCCGTTCCTTCCTCGCCTGCGTGCGAAGCAATGGGATACCCGGCATCATGCTTAGCCAGCTCCGGCGGCGACGTTTGCTCGTCACCAGCGTCGTTAGCCGGCCTATTCTCGACTCGGACCTCAGTTTCCGTGCCCTCGTCGTCGCTAATGACAACTGTGGCTCTGCAGAAGGTGCAAGGATGCAGTTAGTCTTTGGTTGTGAAAAAAGTGGTAAAAGTTTGGCATAATGACAAGGAAAGAAGTTTACCCGGTGTTCACCGGGAAGTCCGAGGGGGAGCCGCCGCTAGACCCGGAAGAGACTGAAAAAAGGCAGGAAAGGTTCGGGGTTACGTTGCAAAGGTTAACCCGGAAAGAAATTGTGTTTACGATGAATACCAGGGTGTTGAACCGGGGGCGGCGAAGCGACCGGGTTAAGGGTCTCGCTACCCGGATGGTTCCGGGTTATGCGGCGCCTAGTCGTGGGTGGCTCCTTCAGTTATGATCAAAGGGGGAGAAAACGGGGTTAGCCCCGGAGTAAGGTTATGGGAACAAAAAAAAAAAAAAACAAGGAGTAGGGAGATGAAATAAAAACCTGGAGGGCTATCCTTTGAGATTTCCTCTTTGTTCCGGCTTTGGGGGTCGGTTCCGGCTCTTCCTCCTCGCTGGCGGACTTGTCCCTGCTGTCTTCTTCTTCTTCGTTTTGGCCTTCTCGTTCTGAAAAATATCCGAGTTATGGCATAAGGAAGAAGAAAAGGTGGGATTTAATACGTGTAAGGGATTGAATATGCACCTTCATCCGAGTTGGCGGCATCATCTTCCTCCTCCATATCTTCTGAACTAGGAGAGGTGTCGACTTTCCAAAAGTCATCATCGGCCTGAGGAAAAGACGCCAGGATAGTGATTAATATCGAGCCAAGAGAAGCAAATAAAAGTAAGCTGCTGGAAGTCAAAATCGAAAGATAGAAAGACTCACTGCGGGGGCGGGGTTCTCGAGGGTGAAAGGTTCTAATCCGGCTATGCCCCGGATCACCTCGAGCTTCTCCGTTAAAAAACCTTTGATCATCTTGTTCATATCGCTAGGAGCAAGGGTGTTAGGGGAGTATCGGATGGGGTCCGTGGTTTGACCCGAGTATTCACACATCAGCTTCTCACGAATGGAGTTCGGCTGAATGCGGAAGCTAACCCAGGCCTTCACCAGGTTTAGCCCGACGAGGCCTCGGGCGGACAAGATGGAGATCCTAGCTAACGAAGGCAAAATCGCCTCCCTGTCCGAGTCACAGGCGAAGGCGTTGAAAGACTCGGAGATGTCAAGTTGACCCTCCGAGTAACCCGGCAACTTCTTTTCGCCGGGTGGAGAGGTATCTTGGCAGTAGAAGTAAGAAAGCTGCCAGTGCTTTACATGAGAATTGAGAGAAATGGGGGGCATGAGGGAGTTCTTGCGGCGCTGGATAGAAACCCCGCCGCAAGTAAGAAGTGCGCCGTCGCCGCTTTCACGGCACGGCTTGCACTGGAAAAGTTCGACAAAAAGAGCCAGACTTGGCGGAGTGCACAAGTAAGACTCGGAAAGAACGATAAAATGGGAGATGTTTAAAATGGAGTTCGGGCCTATATCAAAGATACGGAGTTTGTAGTGGTCTAAGACGTCACGGAAGAAGGGGTGACCCGGAGGCCTGAAGCCCCGGGTCACGTGTTCAACGAAGCATATTACCTCATCCGTGGCTGGAGAAGGCCGGGTTTCGTTGCCAGGTGCTCTCCAGCGGATGGATTCCTGTGGAGGTAGGATTCCAAGCTCTACCAATTCCTCCAGTTTGGTCTTGGTGACGGAGGACTTCCCCCAGTTGGCTGAAATGGCGTTTGTGGATTTAGCCTTAGCCGGCTGTTTCCCCTGCCTCTTGGGCGCCATGGGATTGACCTGGTAAAACATTGAAGAAAAGGACGTAAGAAACAAAAACTTGGAAGTTAGCAGGTAAGCAGCTATCGGCAATTTAAACATAATCCGGCAATTGCCTCGCCGGGTCAAGTATGGTTTGTCCGGGTGTCAAGTGACTCTACAAAACCCAAAGAGCTTTCCGCAAAAGCAAATGTTTGAAGAAGCTAGGGGGATACTTATACGCATACTATCTGCGAATGAGCCGGAGAAGTAAGATCTTCTGAGGAGGGAGAACAAAGGCGGAAACTCTAGATGGCCCGAGCCTAAACTGGGGATCTTATTTCTAAATTTGTGACCAAATTAGTGATTACTGGAGTTAGGGGAGCAATACAAGCTATAAATCTTATCTATGGGAGCGGTTATAGTGGAAATCGGTGAGTTAATCTGGCGCAGCCCGAGAAATCGCGGACCGCTCGATTCAGATTCAATCTGGGGAAGAACTAAGAAATTGCGAGAATAAGCTGGAGGATGTAAGGAACTTACCGAAGAGGATTGGAGTAAGGCCTTGCGGAGACAGATAGCGCAAGATTCGTGCCCTTTCGTGACCGTTGGCCGGCGAATCGGAAGCTTGACGGCGGATTCGGGAGCTGGAGCGGTTCGTGCGGTGGCGGAGCGCAAACGAAGTCGGATGGGCTCCGGCGAGATGCGTGGGGCTCCCGTGGTGGCACTCTGCGAGCTCGAGCTTGGGAAGAAGTGGAATGGGGGAAATGAGCCGTTAAGAGTTGGATTTGCTCATTGGTCTTTATTTATAACCGTCCGGGTGGAAAGGCTTAGCCTAACGGTCGAGACCCGGGGAATGCGGAGTAATTGGTGATTTCGAAATTTGAAAGGCACATTTTATGCGCAGGCCAATATGATCCAGAGAAAAAGGAAGGGGAAATTGCCTCCTCTGTATCAGCGGTAGTTATCAAGAAGGATGTGGAGTCATGGAGTTCCTATTGAGATTTAAGTTTGAGAGATTAAGGAAGAACCTAAAAAGAAGAGCCGGGTTTTCACCTGGCTTCCTTGGCGCCAGTCGCGGCTATTCATAGACGCGCTGCGTCTTAATCCTCATGTGTTTGCATCTAATATTTCTGTAGGGAATAGCCAGCGCTTCGAAGAGTAAATCTTGGAAGCCCAAGCTATTCTGGGGACTACTGATGAGGGGATAGTAACCCGGTATGCCAACCCCAGGTGTAATCCGGCCCAAACGGCGTATGGACCAAATCCGGCTAAGGACGCAGAAGCTTCTGGAAGGCCCAGGGCTTGTAAGGATCGTAACCCGGATTGTGGGTTACGATAAGGAAAGCTAGGATACGTATGTAGAATTCGAGTAGGACTCAAGGAGCGCTTTGTATGGCAAGCCAAGGGGGGTATGAGTACTATATAAACCAATCCCTAGGCTTCGCCTGAGAGAGATTCAAGTCATAACTGTAACACCTATTATCGAGTATCCAGTATAATCATATCGAGATCCGGCGAGTTGTTTTCCGGCTCTTAGATTGCTTTCCGCCATGTCTTCCTTCGAGCTAAACCCTCTCCCAAATACCTGTGTCGACTTGCCCCTAGATCAGTTACCCCCGGTAACATCTGCCGTGATTATCCCACGACACGGATTGTGGGTTACTGTAAAGGCAAGTTAGGGTTAGTGCGCCGTGTCCGGGTAGGATTCAGGGTACGCCTTGTAGGACAAGCCAGGGGGTACGGGTGCTTTATAAACCGACCCCCGGAGGTAGTTTAGACAGAGATCTAAGAACCCTAGCAATATCGTGTGATATCGAGTATCCAGTGTAAACCCTAAATCGAGTTATTGTATCGAGAATAGAGATCCGGCGACTTCGATTGCCGGCTGTCAGATCAAGTTGTACCATGTCTTCTCTTGAGCTAAACCCTCTCCCGAACGCCTGTGTCGACTTGCCCCAAGATCAGTTACCCCTGGTAACATCTGCCGTGATTATCCCACGACAGTTGGCGCCCACCGTGGGGCCTGCGTCCAAAGGTGTCTACATCACGGGAGAAGCTCGGAAGGGCATGGAGAATCTTGTCATCGGCGAGATCTACATCGACCACGAAGGAGAAAAGGTGGTGGACGATTCCGGCTGGGGGCCGGAGTCGGATCACCTCGAAACCGGATCCGTCGTGACAATCGGCCGGATCAGCGTCTTCATCGGTATGGTATGTGCTTCCAATTCGGTCCCTGACAACGTTGGATCTGATTCTATGCCAGGAAAAGCGACGTCTATCCGATCAGATGATGAAGAATCAACGGGAACGACATATCCGGCAGAAGAACCCATCGCGGAGTGGGAACAGCCGGAGGAGCCGGCATGGACCCCACGCGACCAGGTCCAAGGAGAAGATGACACCGGGTCTATCCTGGATCTACTGGAAAACCGGTATGAGGAGAACGGTGAGGAGGAACAGCCTGAATTTACACCGGATATCGCGCGCCGAGTTGCAGTCTATGCAGCCCCCTCGGCCAACCAAGGAAACACAGCCGCGGCATCAGTCGGGGCGGCTCAGGCAGTGGCCCAGCAACAGGGCGCGGTTAACGGAGACCCGGTCTTGACCCGGGTCGATGGAGAGTCAGCATCGGTCACCAGTCGCGCAGCAGATGAGGAGCAACACGCCAACATGTTCGGGTTTCAAGCCAACCGGACACCAGGGGCGGGTCCCTCGAATCCGCGTCACCCGGCCCTGTTCGATAATAATTTGATTTTGGATCCTACAGTCCTCGTCACGGTTATCACCCCAGAAAACGCGGCAGAGCGTGTTAGAGATCTGGACGTGGCTCGTCGTGCATTGGAACAGCAAAGAAGGCAAGTGGTAGCAGATAGACAGGGGATGGCCACCCGACGGCGCGAGCTAGACGCGTTGGAAACCCGGCTTCGAGAGGAAACGTCCAGGATACATCAAAGGCACCACACCAGGTTGCCAGCAACGGGCGGGGTTATTAATCCGGCTAATTTATTCGTCACGCCTCAGGACCAACCGATACCAGTGGTGAACCAGGGAACCGCACCCCAACAGACGACAGCAGCGACACATCCGGCGAATGAACGGACCGGGTTACCCCCACCGCAAACTAGAGTCACAACCGGCAACGATCTACTGCCGCCGCCACCATCACGATTCCGCACGCCAGCCGGCCACTACAACAATCCTATGGACAACGTATATGCGGCGACGCTCGCATTGAATCAAATACCTGTGGGAGAGTCGCCCCATGCAGAGAAGACTCGGCAAGCCATCGAGCTGTTGCACACTGCGGTGGCACAGCAAGCCAATTACCCGGATCACAGAAGCGGTATGCACGGGACGCCATACGTCAGCCAGCAGCAAGGGAATTTACAAACGAGTTCAGCGCGGTGGAGGGAAGAGCAGCAGCAAATGCCGCCTCCTCCCCGCGCTCAGGCAGCATCAGCAGCACAGGCCGTCGTGGACAGTTCTAGGGCTCGGAGGGCCGCGGCCGGGTCTGCAGCGCATGGACCTCCCGCAGCACCGCGCCCAGACGCGCCCCCCGCGGCATCACGCGTTTCTAGAGCAAGGCCGGCTTCAACCATTCTTGCGGGACCCAAGTGTCTCTCGGACAATATTAGAGCTGAACCTTACCCGGAAAAGTTCAAAGAGCCAGGGAAAGTAGTGAATTATGAGCCAACCATGGATCCCGAAACATGGCTAAGCAGTTACGAGATGGCAATGTCAATCCGCAACGCGTCCGAGAACCTCCAAGCCAAGTTCATGTATCTGATGATGTCGGAAGGAGCAGCAAAATTGTGGTTCACCAATCTACCAGAGGGATCGGTCAAGTCTTGGGAGGAATTGAAGACCGCGTTTATCAAGCACTTTCACGGGACCTGCAGGAAATTATTCACTATTGATGATCTAGAGCGATGCGTCCCGAAGAAGGGAGAATCGGCGCGCAGTTGGGTGCGCCGGGTTATGGAGATACTTCACTCATCCACGGATATCCAGCCCAAGGATGCACTACAGGCCATGGCAAAAACATGCAAGTATATACCTTTAGTGCAAAAGTTAACTCGCATGAAGTCCAGTCGAAATGCGTCGGAAGTCACAATGGGAGAATTGATGGATGCGTGCAACAAACACGCTGCGACAGATACTACAGAAGAAGAAGCTGATGACAAGAAGACAAAAGCAAACACAAGCGGTAATGGAAGAACCGGCAACGGAACAGCGTCAGGAAACAATGGAAATAGCCAGAACAAGCGCCCCTTCGAAGGAGGCTCCGAGTTTGTCGCCAACACCGAAGCCGGGTCTTCAAGGCCAAGAGCAGAAGGAAATTTAAACGGAGGTAACCACCATGGAGGAAACTATCAAGGTCCACCAAGGCCGGGTAACAATTGGGACATATTCAGGATGGCATGTCTGAAGCACAGCAGGAATGGCAGGCCAGCTAACCACTCCCTAGAACAGTGCGCCGATTTACAAAGATGGAAAAATGAGGAAGTGCACAGAGCTATGCGAGGTGCAGGGCGGGGAGGAGGACCGGGTCCAGGGGCAAACCCGGGCAACGGCCCACCCCCAGCTGGTAACCCGGCGGCTGGAAATCAAGGTAATAACCAAGGGGGGGCAGGAGGCTTCCAGGCTAACCCCAAACAATTGGGTCAATATCATGTGCATACCACAGGAGGCTCTAACAAGGACAAAAAGATACTGAAGCAAGCTGTCAACTCAGTTTCGTTAGCCGTTCCGAGATACTTGAGATGGTCAGAACAGGAGGTAACATGGAGCAGAAGGGATCACCCGGAAAGAGTGGAACACCCAGGAGTCTTGGCACTAGTAGTCGCACCGCAAGTTAATGGGTACGAACTAAAGAAGGTTTTAATGGATGGTGGAAGGAGCATCAATATACTGTATTGGGAAACCTTCCTACGCATGGGTCTCAAGGAATCTCAACTGCAAAAAAGCTCAACAGTTTTTCATGGGATAGTGCCGGGTCATTCAGCATGCCCCGAGGGAAAAATCGCATTGGAGGTAGCTTTCGGAGAATCAAAGGATAACTATCGAATTGAGTGGCTCACCTTTGAGGTAGTGAAATTACGCAGCCCCTATCACGCGCTGTTTGGAAGGCCGGCTTATGCCAAATTCATGGCTAGGCCGTGTTACGTATATCTACAGCTAAAAATCCCGGGTCCCAAGAAGACCATTACCATACATGGAAATCGAGATATAGCAGCTGAATGTGACGAAGGAGACGCAGCAATGGCCGAGCAGGCCTGTAGAAAAGAAGAACTCAAGCACTACCGATCTCAAGCAGACCCGGAGGATATAGCCACATCAAAAAGGCCGAGTACTGAAGGCGAAAGAACAAAATCCAAGGCAACGCAAGATGCTAAAATGGTGGCCTTAATCGAGGATGATTCCCCCAAGCGGCCCGCTGTAAAGGAAGAAGCCACACGGCCGCTTACAACCAGCCAGGTCATTGGAACACCCCACCCGGGTTGGCTAGCAAACCCGGTACTCATCAGGAAAAGATCCAACATATGGAGAATGTGCATTGGTCAAGCCAGACCGGGACCAGTGCTTATGAGGAACTAAACAATGTAACGGGCAGCAGGTTTCAGACGCGCTCTTTTCCTACCCAGGGTACCTAAGGGGACTGGAAGGTTTTTAATGAGGCGGCCTGCTGATCCAAAATTTCTAGTATCAATAAAGAGATGGTTATCAAGTCCTATATCATTACACCCTGATTACAAGTAAGTAGTATCCCTGCGACATCGATAATTCAGTATCATCAAAAGCATCGATTGAATGTAGGTCTTGGGGGTTGGTTGCTCAGGTAACCAACCACTAACCCGAATGACCCGGCATAGATAGCTATAAGTTATAAGGGCCGATTACTCGCAAACGAGCACGGCTGCAATCTTATGACTGGGCAAAGAAGCCAACTTTTCTTGACTTATCTTACTTAAGCTTGATGTGACTCGCACTAAAGTGGCATGATTCGTTCGCTTACGATTACAAACAGCCATGGAGCCCAATGGGACTTGCCTGACACTGTTCTCCTATGGATGTAACAACATGGTATCCACGCGAAAGCCGGCTTACAGTACAAGATAGTTAAAAGGGTCATCTAAACCACAAGTTTATGCAGAGTACAAGGCTAAAAGCCGGAAACTCAACAATTATCAAGCATAACTTCAGTACTTACACGGAATGGCTTTAGGTTTGCGACTCGGTAAAAAATAATTTGTTCTCTCAGAAAGGCCACACCCCCATTACTCGAACTTTGGGTCATGGGGGCTGGGGGACTTCGAAACAGAAACAAACTACTTGGCTATCGCAGTTCGAAAAATCTCACCATCCGAGTCTTGGGGACTTAAAGAAAAAGCCCACGTATTAAAACTCCTGGTCTCGGAAAACCGAGTCTTACAAAGGGAGGTAAAAAGAAAGCTGGGTATCAAGAACAAGTTCAAAAGAACAGACAAAATAGCACGATTATCAAAGGGCAGGGAAAGCCGCAAAAATATGTCACCGAATAGAAGTACATTACAAGTTATGGCATCGGTATCAGAAGTGCACAAGCGCACCATTGGCAGGATAAATAGTTCAAATGAAAAGGTCCCACGTGATTAAGGTATTATGACATCATCACCCTACTCGGCCTCCTGAGTGCGATCTTCCGGGTCTTGCTCCTGGGCCTGCTGCTTAGCTTTCCTGGCAGAACCACCCGGACTCACCGCGCCAGGGCGGATGGGCGGAAGGACGGACGGTGTAGAGGCGGATGGCCCTGATTTTAACTCGGCCTCCCTCTTCGCGGTTGCCTCCTTCTTTTTGGCCGAGTGATCAGCCCACTTCTCCAAGAGGTCCAAGGGCGGGGGTGCTTCCTCTGTGATAACTTTGCCATCGGCGTCATACGCAGCCATTAGCGTATTCAGGTCCAAGCTATCGGCTAAAGAGGTAGCCGAGGGGCGCACTGCTGACTGAATGGCCTTGAAGTCCTTAGGCGTAAATTTGGCACCATCCGCCTTAAACTCGGGAAACCCGGATATTATCTTCGCCGGGTCAAGCTTCGGAAAGTAGGCTTTGGCCAAGGTCAACGCCCGGGTTATTCCAATTCGGCAGGACGAACGTTTCCAAAGTTCAATCCAGCCAGGCACAGTGGAGCAGGCTTGGACAAGATTCTCTTCACCCGGATAGGCTTCTGTGGGCCAATGTATGGCGTCCAATATAAATTTTGTGCTGGCAAAGAAAGTCCGGAGCACAGTCTTCAGGGTCCTAGCCTTGGCAATAGTATCTTCCTCTGGAGGTGCAAGGTTGGCACCTGCAGTTGAAACAGAAGCAAGAAGGCATCAGTAACCCAGAGTGGTGCATAACAAGAAGCATGAAGTTAGTCGGCAGACAAAAACTTACTCAGTAAGATCTGGTAAGTGTCGGTGATTTGATCCGATAAATTCTTCAAGTCGGTCCGAGCGGTGTGGCACTTCTTCTTATATTTGGAAACATCCTTCTTCAAATCTTCCATGTCATCCTCAAGGATTTCCCGTCGTTTTATCTCGGCAAGAAGACGTTGTTCGGTCTTCAGTAAAGTTTCATTAGACCGAGTTATCTGTGCCTGTAAGTAGAAAGGAGGGCAAGCATTAGTGGGATGTTATGATAAGATAAATTTGGCGTGAAGTACCAAGCATAACTTTTGCAAGTCATACTCGGAACTTGGGGACTAGATATGCAATATGAGATGACAAGCGCTTTTACCTGGTGCTCTGCAGCCATGCGCTCTAAACTATCGCCCTCTGAAGCCTTCATGGTGAGGAGCGTGTTCATCAATTGATCAAAAGTATCTTTACCCGTATCAGAAGACCCGGGGCCTTGGGAATTCCGAGAAGAGGTTTTCTTCTTAGAAGGAGGCGGAACCCGGGTCATTTGTGCATTGGAATCCGACATTCCTTCGGCACCCAAGGTTGTGGCTTTCTTCTTCTTGCTCGCATGGGAAGCAATTGGATACTCGGTTTCTTGGGCGTCCGGTTTAATCGGCGAGGTTTGCTTTTCACCGCCAGACACGACAGTAGTCTTATCGGCCGGGCTCCCCTGACCCGGGCCCTCGTCTTCCATGCCCTCTTGGTCGCTAACGACGACCGTGGCCCTGTAAATGTTATCGAGAAGCAGTTAAAATACGCGGTCAGGAAAGGGTGGTGAAGTGTGGAAGAGCGTCCGGAAGGGGATCTTACCCGGTGTTCACCGCGAAGTCACAAGGAAACCCGTCATCAGACTCGGGAGAGGCTGAAAATTGTCAGGTTAGATGTCATATAAGAATAGTTCAAGGGGAATGTGCCGGCCGAGAAAAGATAGAATAATTACCAGCCCGTCGAATGGGGGTCGAAGAAATACCCGGGTTGATGACGTTGTCACCCGGGTTATTTCGAGTTGACCTACGCTTGATCATGGGCGACTCCTTCAAGAATGGCCAGTGGAATAATGTCAAAATAACTCAGGTATATCATTAAGGTGACGTGAATTGAATGCGAGGAGGGGATATGAAACCTTGGAAGGGGCCTCTTGAGCTTTTCTTTTGGATCCGGCTTTGGTTGCCGGTTCCGGTTCGTCCTCGTCGCTGGCAGATTCTACTTTGCCATCCGAGTTTTCTTCCTCATCATCCTCTTGTTCTGAAATATCATCAAAGTTATGGTTGAAAATGAAGGGGTTATGACGAGTTCGAAGGAACCAGATAGAATTCGAAGAGTACCTTCATCCGAGTGAACGGCCTCTTGCTCCTCTGGACTTTCGGAGTTAGGGGAGGCGTTGATTTTCCAAAAGTCGTCATTAGCCTGAAAGGTGTTAATACACAGGTTACCAACTGTATCAAGTGGAAAGAATGAAAGTAAGGGCGTTAGAGTCGGACTTTTACCTCAGGGGCGGGGTTTTCAAGCGTGAAGGGCTCTAACCCGGATATGTTCCGGATTACCTCGAGCTTTTCCGTCAAAAAACCTTTGATGGTTTTATGGGTGTCGCCAGGTGCGAAGATGTTATCGGAGTATCGGAGCGGATCGGAAGGTTCTCCTGAATACTCGCACATCAACTTGGTGCGGATGGAGTTGGGCTGAATCCTAAAATCGACCCAGGTCTTTACTAGATTGAGCCCGATGAGGCCCTGGGCTGTAAGAGTAGCAATTTTGGCTAGCAAGGGTTGAATTGCCTCCCTATCCGAGTTAGGGGCGAAGGCGCTAAACTTATCGGAAATATCAAGAAGACCCTCCGAGTAACCCGGCAGTTTCTTTTGGCCGGGTGGGGAAGTGTCCTGGCAGTAGAAGTACGAGAGCTGCCAATGCTTGACATGGGAATTGAGGGTGAGGGGTGGCATTAGAGAGTTTTTGCGGCGTTGGATCGAAACCCCGCCGCAAGTGAGAAGCGCCCCATCACCGCTTTCCGCGGCATGGTTTGCATTGAAAAAGCTCAATGAAAAGAGCTAGACTTGGCGGAGTGCACAAGTAGGATTCGGAGAGGACAATAAAATGGGAAATATTTAGCACAGAGTTGGGTCCGATATCAAAGACACGAAGGCCGTAGTGGCTAAGTATGTCACGGAAAAAAGGGGTGACCCGGTGGTCGAAAACCCCGGGTCACGTGATCCACGAAACAGATTACCTCATCTTTGGTAGGGGTGGGCCGGGTCTCCTTACCCGGTACCCTCCATTGGATATTTTCCTGAGGAGGAAGAATTCCCAGTTCCACCAGCTCCTCCAACTTGGCCTTTGTGACCATAGACCGCGCCCAGTTGGCGGAAATGGTGTTGGTGGCTTTGGCCTTGGTTGGGGTCTTCCCCTGTTTCTTGGGAGCCATATGGCTGGCCTGCAGAGCACAAGGTAAGAAGGAAATTAAGACATGAAAGTTGCGAGCCGGCTAAGTATAGGCCGGACAGCATTGAGGTATGAAAAGTTACGGGAGATCCGGGTGTTAGCATGCAGAGCAAAGTTTGAAAGTTTCCGGGTATCAGGCATTGTGGTGAAATTTATGGGATCTAAATGTTGAAGGAGCCTTTTGAATACAATGGATGGCGGCTTAAGTTCCAGACGTGAATAAAAGCAACTGAAAAGGAATGGTCTAGCCGGGTGATTGATGCGAAGGCGGAAAATTTGGGTGGTTCGAGCCTAGATTGGAAGTTTTATTTTTGGATTTGTGGCAAGAATAATGATTGTGGGTAGTAGGGGAGCGGATTGGAGCATGCGCTTTGTCTTGAGTGCGAGCTAGAAGAGTTTATGGGTATTCTAATTCGGCCTAGTCAAGAAATCCGAGGCGGACCGATCTGGATCTAATCTGAGGAAAAAATCAAAGGTTGAGAGGGCAAATTGATAGGTGCAAAAGATTTACCGGAGGAGATCTGAGGGAAGCCTTGCGGAGGCAGATGGCGCAGGCTGGGTGTCCCTTCGCGGTTCTTGGTGGGGCCGGATGGAGGATTCGCCGGCGGATCTTGGCGGCGGCGCGGGGCGAATGGTGGCGGAGCGTAATCTCCGAGCGATGGGTTCCGGTGACGAGCGCGGGATTTCCGTGGTGGCGCTCAGGGAGAAGGAGAGCTCAGAGGGAGAAAGGAATGGAATGGAGGAAATGAGCCGTTAGGGTTCGGGTCACTCCTAAGGGGCTTTTTTATAGTGCAAATGGATAAGCTCGGTTTGGTGAGTGGAAGCCGAGAATGGAGGGGGTAAACGGCTATTTATTTAAAGTTTCTGCGAGATGTGCGCCAAGTATTGAGCAAAGCATCCGGATAAAAGGAAGAAGGGGATTCGTCCCGTGATGACGGGATTGGTTATCGAGCATAGGATCTTGGAGTTATTATTATGGTTTGGACCCAGAAGTTTGAACCAAGGTGTTTGGAGGAAAGCTGGGGTTATTGCATGGCCGCCAAGGAGCAAGGCCTAGCTGAATATTAAAACATCTTAACCCGATCTTCATATACCCGTATGATCGATATCTTTGCAGGGAATAGCAAGCGCTTCAAGGAGATCCGTGAAGCCCAGGCTATTCTGGGGACTACTGACAGGGGGATGCTAACCCGGTAGGCCAAGCTCCAAGGAATAACCCGGCTCAAGGGATGATGTGCAGGATCCGGCTAAGGATAGGGAAACTTGTGAAGGCCCAAGCTTGTAGGCCCAATGACCCGGATTGTGGGTTACTGTAAAGGCAAGTTAGGGTTAGTGCACCGTGTCTGGGTAGGATTCAGGGTACGCCTTGTAGGACAAGCCAGGGGGTACGGGTGCTTTATAAACCGACCCCCGGAGGTAGTTTAGACAGAGATCTAAGAACCCTAGCAATATCGTGTGATATCGAGTATCCAGTGTAAACCCTAAATCGAGTTATTGTATCGAGAATAGAGATCCGGCGACTTCGATTGCCGACTGTCAGATCAAGTTGTACCATGTCTTCTCTTGAGCTAAACCCTCTCCCGAACGCCTGTGTCGACTTGCCCCAAGATCAGTTACCCCTGGTAACATCTGCCGTGATTATCCCACGACATGTACCTTCGCTTGAAAATGTTCCGGTGGTTTGCGAATTCCCTGACGTCTTTCCAGAAGAGTTGCCAGGGATGCCTCCGGACAGAGCTGTTGAGTTCGTGATCGAACTTGAACCAGGTACTGCTCCAATCTCTAAGCATCCTTACAAGATAGGAACTCCCGAGCTGAAGTTGTTAAAGGAACAAATTGATATGTACATGGAAAAAGGTTACATTCAACCTAGTTCCTCGGCTTGGGGTTGCCCAACTCTGTTCGTTGCGAAGAAGGATCACA
This sequence comes from Alopecurus myosuroides, assembly GCA_028641055.1. Taxonomy (NCBI): domain Eukaryota; kingdom Viridiplantae; phylum Streptophyta; class Magnoliopsida; order Poales; family Poaceae; genus Alopecurus; species Alopecurus myosuroides. The sequence goes on along the minus strand of CM054058.1, from coordinate 373,685,511 downwards.
CAAAGAGACTCGTTGTTGACTATCTTCCTCTTAACGAGAAAACCATCAAAAACAAGTATCCAATTCCTCGCATCGATGATCTTTTTGATCAACTTGCTGGAGCCTCAATATTCTCCAAGTTGGACTTGAGAATGGGTTACCATCAGATAAAGATCAGAAAAGAGGATATTCCAAAGACAGCCTTCACCACTCGCTACGGTCTATATGAATTCACCGTCATGTCCTTTGGTCTCACCAATGCACCAGCGACATTCTCTCGACTCATGAATTCTGTCTTCCATGAATACCTCGACAAGTTCGTTGTGGTATATCTTGATGACATTCTTGTCTACTCAAAATCCGAGGAAGAGCATGAAGAACATCTTCGTCTCACTCTCATGAAGCTTCGCGAGCATCGTCTTTATGCCAAGTTCTCCAAATGTGAGTTCTGGATTTCAGAAGTTGCTTACCTTGGTCATGTCATCTCTCCCAAGGGCATAGCCATTGATCCAGAAAAGGTTAAAGCAATTGTTGATTGGAAACCTCCAAAGACGGTGAAGCAAGTAAGAAGTTTTCTTGGCTTGGCTAGCAATTGCCGTCGTTTCGTCCAAAACTTCTCCAAGATTGCCAAACCTCTCACTGATCTCACAAAGAAGGACAAGAAGTTCGTTTGGTCTCCAAAATGTGATGAAAGTTTCAATCTCCTGAAGACTAAACTCACTTCTACACCAGTTCTGGTTGGCCCAGATCCTTCCAAACCTTTCCAGATATTCTGTGATGCTTCTCTCCAAGGTCTAGGTGCAGTTCTTATGCAAGAACGTCAAGTTGTGGCTTATGCTTCACGTCAGTTAAACGCACATGAGCTCAATTATCCCACTCATGACCTTGAACTTGCAGCAGTTGTGTTTTCCCTCAAGAAATGGAGACAATACTTGTTGGGTAATCGCACTGAAATCTTTTCCGATCATAAGAGTCTGAAGTACATCTTCACTCAACCAGATCTAAACCTCAGACAAAGGAGATGGATTGAAAAGATTAAAGACTTTGATCTTACCATTTCTTACACTCCAGGCAAGGCTAATGTTATGGCCGATGCTCTCAGTCGCAAGTCGTATTGTAGTAATCTCATGATCATGGAAACCCAACCTCCTCTTCATGAAGAATTCCAGAAGCTAAACCTTGGGCTTGTTCCTCAAGGCTATCTTGCAAACTTGACAGCCAGTCCAACTCTCGAGGACAAGATTCGTTCTGAACAACTTCGTGATGCTGAAATCAAGAAGATTGTAGAACACATCAAAGAAGGCAAGGAGAAATTTAAGTCCTTCTCAATTGATGACAAGGGAACTGTGTTCTTCGAAGGACGCATTGCAGTTCCTCAAGTTCAAAGTCTCAAAGATGTCATTCTCAAGGAGGCTCATGAAACTCCTCTCTCCATACACCCTAGAAGTACAAAGATGTACCAGGATCTCAAAACACTGTATTGGTGGCCTGGCATGAAACGTGAAATTGCTCAATACGTTTCTGAATGCGACGTTTGTCAACGTGTTAAGGCAGTCCATCAGAAAACAGCCGGTCTTCTCCAACCTCTGAAAATCCCTGAGTGGAAGTGGGACATGATTGAAATGGACTTCGTCACTGGTTTTCCAAAGTCCAAGAGGGGCAACGATGCAATCTTCGTTGTCATTGATCGACTCACTAAAGTAGCTCACTTCTTTCCTGTCAAAGAAACAATCTCAGCTAGTCAGTTAGCAGAGCTCTACACAGCAAAGATTGTTCCTCTTCATGGTGTTCCATTGGAAATAAGCTCAGACCGTGGAAGCATATTCACTTCTCATTTCTGGAAAAGCTTTCAGGAAGCATTGGGCACCAAGCTTCTGTTCAGCACAGCCTACCATCCTCAGTCTCAAGGGCAAGTCGAAAGAGTCAATCAGATTCTCGAGGATATGCTCAGAGCATGTGGTCTCTCCTTTGGCATGAAATGGGAGGAATGTCTTCCATATGCTGAATTCTCCTACAACAACAGCTTCCAGGCAAGCCTAGGCATGGCACCATTTGAGGCTCTCTATGGCCGCAGATGCAGGAGTCCAATCAATTGGTCTGGAGCTGGTGAACGTTCACTCTTAGGCCCTGACATTGTTAAGGAAGCCGAAGAGAAAGTTCGCATCATTCGTGACAATCTCAGGATTGCTCAGTCTCGTCAGAAAAGCTACTATGACAGCAAGCACAGGGATATGATCTATGCACCTGGTGACAAAGCATATCTCCGTGTAACTCCCCTCAGAGGCACTCATCGTTTTGGTGTCAAAGGAAAGCTTGCACCAAGATATATTGGTCCTTTCAACATTCTCTCAAGGCGTGCGGAAAATGCCTATCGTCTTGAACTTCCAGAAAAGCTATCCAAGGTGCACGATGTGTTTCACGTGTCACAGCTCAAGAGGTGCTTCAAAGATCCAGGTCGTGCAGTTGATCATGATTCCATTGAACTGCAAGAAGATCTCTCTTATGAAGAGCACCCTATTCGAATTCTCGATGAAACCGAGCGGAAAACTCGCAACAAGAGCACCAAGTTCTTGAAAGTGAGTGGTCCCATCATTCCGATAAAGAGGCAACGTGGGAGACCGAAGAGGATCTTCGCAAGAAGTATCCGGACCTTTTCTCTTCTCAGTAGGAATCTCGGGGCGCGATTCCTTCAAGGGGGGGGGGGGCGTTTTGTAACATCCCAAGTATGAAAAACACCTTTAGAATGTTTGCTTTTTGTTAAATTATGTTTTGCATCATGTCATCATAAGCTTTGCATTTGTTTTCCTTTGTTTTCCATTTGTGTTCCTTTGTTTTTCCATTTGAATTTCAAACCAAAAATTCAAATCTTTGTTTCATACTTGTTCTGTTACAATGTTTCAAATAAAACTTGCAATCAAACCAATCTTTTGTTCATAATAAACTTGAAATTAAACACTTTTAAGTTGCTTCTTTCAATTATTCAATTAATTCAAAATTCATTCAAAATTCAATTAAAATACAAACAGCAACACAATTTGAAATTTTTGAAAAACAAAAGTTTGCACATTTGTGATTCTGTAATAACTAACCTATAAAAATTATTACCTAAATTTTTCCAACCCCAAAACTATCCTTTTTCTTCCCTTTTTCTTTTCAGCAAAAAAAAAACAGAGAGAACAAAAAATAAAATAAAAAGGAAAACGGCTGGGGAAGGCAGACTGGGCCAGCCCAGCCCACCTAACCCCAGCGCGCGCGCAGCGCAGGCCCGCGGCCCCTTTCTTCTTTCTCCGTACGGCTGGCGTCAGCTGACCCCGGCGCGCACGCAGCAGAGCACCCCCCTCGCCACCTGCTCCCTCTCCTCGCCCTATATCTACCACACGAGCCCCCTAAACCCTAGCCTAGCCCTCTCCTTCCTCCCTGCCGCCGCCAGCTCCCTTCCTCCTCTCTATTTCTCCTCTCCGGCGAACGTTGGGGGAGTTGGCCGATCATGGCGCCGCCATCGACAGCAGCTTAGGTGGCGCCACCGTGCAAGCCAGGGGCACGAGCAGGACCGCCACCTCTCCCTCGTCCTCATCGACAGCTGCACCAGGTCCCAGGGGCTGCTGATCCTCGAAGACGAGCCCGTCACCGCCACAGTTGTTCTGAACCTCGCCGCTGCGCCGTCATCCCCGACCACGGCGGCCTCAACCAGCAACACCAACCACCTCCCGGTGAGGCACCCGTCGTCCCAAGCCTCTCTCCTGCCCCCCTCGTTTCCTGTTTCGCCCGCGCCGTTTCTGAAACTCCGGCAGCATCCGCCACCGTGCCGCCATGGCTGTTTTCGAGCACAATCCCGTGCGTGTTCTGGCCGTCCAAGCACACGAGCACACTCCACCGTCCTCAGCACGCACGCACGCACACCCTAGCGCCGCCAATTAGTGCTCATCGACGGTGAGCGCGCGCCGCCGTGCTGTCTGTCGCCGCGGTTCAGAAGAAAGCCTGAACCTTGGGTTCAGTTTCGTGAGTTAAGCGCGCACCCCGCATAGCTACCTCAAAAACACGCGCGCGCATCTGCTATCACCAATCGATCCGCACCGCACTGGCAAGATCCAACGGCGCGCAACGCTGCGTCGCGGGTTCGATCCCCCCCCCCCCCCGCGCGCAGAATAAAACCCCTTTTTGCGCATTTGCCACGCGGGCAGGCAGGGCCCACCTGCCATAGGCAGTGGTTGCCACGCCAGCTCCCAGCGCAGCGCCAGCTGGGCACTGGCCCACAGGACAGTGACCCAGGGGTTGATCTGGTGGGTAGAAAAGGGTTCCAGGGGCCCTTCTGTAAGTTTCTTTTGCGTCCAAGCCCCTGGACCAAATCTGAATGTTTTTAAAATTGCAGAATAGCCCCTGTATTTAAAATTCAAATAACTTTTGTATTTCAAATCCAAATAATATAAATAAAATATGTTTTATGTACCAAATTTAATTCTCTACATGTTTAAACCATTTGTTTACTGTTTTGAACATTTCAAATGTTTCCAAAATTCAAATTCAAACAACTCATTTCAAATTTGGTTAAATTCATAACTAATTCAAATTTAATTTAAATGGCACATATAAAATATGTTTTCCATGCAAAATTAAACCACCTTTCCAAATATAAACTTTGTTTCCTGTTTTGAATAATTAAAATTGGTTAAATAATTTAAACCTTGTTTAAATCATTTAAAATTGCTAAATTCATAACTTGGTCAAATTAATTTCTTTTTGAACATATAAAATATGTTTTCAAACCAGAAAAGTATAAACTTTCCAAATATGAATTTTATTAAATGTTTTGAACAAATAAAAATTCAAATAATTTCATACTTGAATTAAATTCATTTAAATATTGTTTAAACTTGTTTAATTCATAATTAATTCATTTTAATTCCTTTTTCAACAAATGAAACATGTATTCCATCTAAAATTTTGTGTTCTTTCCAAATGTGAAATTTGTTGTTTATTTTGAACAATTAAAATTGGTGAAAACAACAAATGCTTGTGTAACTCCTTTAAGAAGCCAAAATTTCATAACTTAATAAATAAAATTTCAAACTTGGTAACCACCTTTTCAAATTGAATCTATTGTTGTTTTCTTTTTGTTTTCCTCATCCATGCATCATTCTAATCAACTTTCACATGATGGTTAGTTGTATATCATTTAATACAACCTTAATTCATGGGCTTTCCATATGCAATCCAAATTGCATATGGGTCCATTTAAACATGTTATCCTGTCAACTAGCTTATTTTGATGCATCAATTAAATGGTCATGCATCATCCCATGATTGTGCATTATGCCATGTTATTGATTGTTTGTCTCTCTGCGTTGTGTGTTTGCTTCTTCTCGAATAGACGACGACGTTGAGACAGACGAGGTTTACGACACTACTTCTGAGGAGTTAGCTCAGTACCAGGCTGCTGAGTTTGCAGGCAAGTATTCACTCACATGAACCATTGTGTCCTTTCCACACTGGATATCGATACTTTCCGTTGTCTATTCTGCTAGCCTTAAGATTCGATGCTTGTGTTCCGATCCTATCACATGTTATCATGTAACCCTGATATAGCCTAACCTCCACACCTATAACCCTTTTGCTTGTTGCCTGTGTCTTACTAGCATGCTTAGGGTTGTTTATGCTCGAGTCTGCTGTCTGTTATTTCTGTTACCTTATTTATTATGTTCTGGGGCTCGATGTTTAAACAACAACCTGTTAATATTTGAGGTAATGCTAATTTGATGATAAGGCACCGGCAGGAGGCCGGGTATGGTTTTGAGGCCTGCTAGTGTCGAACTCAGGAAAAGTCTTTGTCCTCTAGATCCATGATGAGCGCGCTAACCGCATGTGGGAAGCGTGTATGGGCGCCCCCTCAACTTTGATTCGATTCGCATCTCGTCCAAATCGCCTCATTTAGTTCGGGTTTTCCATTTGCCGCATGCATATGCAGGTGCGAACCCAAGGCCAGGGTGGAACTTTTGTAGTCGGCATTTAGGGAGACACGTTCTTAGAGTGCTATGAGGGTCCCCTATTCTTCGTGGGGCTTGATTAGCCGTGTGCTCAATTGCACGGGGTTCTTTGGGCTTGATGCGAAGAAGAGTTGGGTTGTGTTGAGTGCCTCACTTTGTGGAAGTGCATTTCCATCTGGCGGGGTATTCATACGTGTACGGCCAAATTGGTGCATCCCTGCAGGGTTAAATCTTCTCGAGAAGCCGTGTTGTCCGCAGTTATGGATGACTTGGTGATAGGGCTGGCTAACAAGGATTAGACAACTTACATCTAACTAATGATAACTTGACTAGTAATAGGCTTATTGACACCATAACTTGAACCTTCACTAATCCAACTGTGTGAGTTATCCTCGGATTGCTTCTTCGGATAAGGGGCGAGATCCAGGATGGGTTTGTTTGAGGATAGTGGTAGTTGGTTACTATACGCTATCTTATCCCCTTCTTTTAGCCGGATGTTGTAGCGTGTCTTTGTAGTTGGTTAGGCAGCCCGCTGCCGCATCTTTATATCACCTATCTTCCGTTGAACCCAAAGCATCTGTACTTGGTGTGGCCGGGTACACTTTGGTATCTTGTGCGTCTTGCTTGCCAGTACTTGTCTGTACTGACCCCTTTGGGGCTGTGGTTTCCGCAGACTACGTTTCCGAGGATCCCCATGGTGGCTACTACGTGGAGTATGACGAGGCTGCTGACGAGTAGATAGCGGACCCGGGCAGGATCCGAGACATCGTGGATGGGCTCCGTCTTTTCTTTTCCGGCCTCTTAGGCCTATTTGGATCTTGTCTGTACTCAGACACTTTGGATGCTTCCGCTGTGATGTAATGATGAATTGTTGGGACATGTGTCCTCTGGATTATTGTATTTGCCATCTCTGCTCTAGTGAGAGCTATTTGCAACTTATTTCTATTTCTTTGTGTCTTAGAGATTTGTTGTGATATCACTTGTTCAAATGCCGTTGACGTACCATGTGTGTATGTTATGAAGTACGTCAATGGAAGTAGTCGGATTTCTATGGGATGGTTTGCGCAGACGATGAATAGTAGAGGATGGTTGTCACATGTTTACGTGTTGGCCTACTCATATTGAGATGCGGGTGCCGGTATGCCCCGTAAGCCATTTATCTACTGTTTAGCGGACTGTGAGTATCCTCTAGAAGTCCGGGTGCGACACCTTATGAATGGTAATACTAGGTTCTTACACAGATATTTATGGAAACTAAAGGCACCACTACAAATTAAGATCTTTATGTGATATCTTAATCGTAAGGAATTGCTCACGAAGGATAATCTAGTTAAACGAAGATGGATAGGATGTAAAAAATGTTTGTTTTGTGATAGGGATAAAACAGTTGAGCATTTGTTTGTCTCTTGTGATTTTGCTAAAAAAATTTGGAGATTGACACATTTTACTTTCAGTATTACTCCACCAAATAGTGTTACTAATATGTTTGGTAATTGGCTAAATGGAGTTGATAAGTGTACTAAATCGAGTATACACATTTGTGTATGTGCTTTCCTTTGTGCAATTTGAATTGTCGAAATGATGAGATTTTTAACAATTTGAGAGCTGGTCACTTCTTGCAGGTCATTCATCACGCAACACACTGGATTCATATGTGGTCATTCCTCCTTACAGACGATCAATGTGGACGTTTGGATGCCAGATGTTTTGGTTGATGGCGGTCGTACGGGTTATCTAAGGGTGTTTTCTTTTTCCTGGTGCTTGTTTTTTGTGGCCACACGTCCTGCTGGTTGAGTTGTATTAACGTTATCTCGAATGCTTGCTACTTAGATACTTTTTTAAGGGGCGTGCTAGGTGTAGGTCGTCCTAGAATTACTAGTTCTAGGTCTCCTCGTGAGCTCTTAGATCTTCATCGATGGCTCAAAACAGCACAAACCCGGTTTTACATTTTAGCCCCCTTGTTTTTCTCATATAGAACCCGCACTCCACAGTAGCCCACTTAAAACGAAAAGGTATATTGTGTTGCCCTCGGTCATCTCAATAATTACATGAAATCTGCCATTGCAACAATTTCACTTGTGTCGCAACAAAAATTATCGCTCCGTGTACAAAAAAAAAGTATTGCAACAAAATTTTCCAATTTTTTTTCGAAGAATAAGTAATGTTACAAATAATAGAAACAATATGTTATTGCGTTGCAACAAAAATGTTTAAACAATTCAACAAAAATCACAACCTATTGCAACAAAAAATTATTTGCATCAATTAGAAAAGTTGGTAAGTAACAAAATAATTTGTCGTTGTTTCAGTTGCAACAAAAATCATCACTTATTTCAACAAAAAGATAAATCGATAGCAACAAAAAAATTACATGTTTGCAACATGTGAATGAGCGCGTAAACATATCATTCCAAATGAATTCTAAATATACATGTATTTTGTCTAGAGAAAATATCCAGAAAAACATTGCAACATCTTGTTTGTGCATTCTCAACAAAATATGGACAAAAATGTTACAAAATTTTAGTATGTACGCAACATTGGGGGAACGTGGTGAAAACACTTAGCATATGTGCGCTGCTCCTAATTACTAGTTTGGGCTTTTCAATTCGGTTCAAAAGACGTAAAACTGATCCAGACAAAAAAAATCTATAGCTTATTGGACCAAAATAGGAGCAGAAATCCCAATAGGGGATAACGCATGCGAACGGAACGAGCGACCTACGCTTCCCTCGCGTAGGTCGCCCTAGGATAAGCGTTTTCCTTTTTTTAATATAAAAGTTGTGTGCATCAATTTGATGCAGATGCTGGGAGTACACATTAAAAAAAAGGTAAAATAGAAGTGATTTTGGAGTCTCACAAAAGATGATGTTGTGCATATTTGCAACAGTCATCTAGACCATCTATCATCCTATGAAGCTGTAACTCCTAGACATTAGCTTATCATCGACACGGGTTTAATAGGATGTAACCTTTTGTCTTCAACCTTGTGTTGAAACTAGTGTCTCATACAGTTAAAGCTGCCTAATGCCTAGAAAGATTTCCGGCTGGACTTGTAGCATAGAATGGGGTTATTTTTATTATTGTTCTTATCTCTTGCCCGCTAGATTTGATTAAAATCACTTGTGAGGAGCCATTTGGACGGAGCAAGTGGCTTTTGCGATGTCAGATCTCCAAAGAATTCTTCCTTTCTATTGTTTGATGTAGGAACATACACAGTAGTAAGCTTGAAAGTGTTGTCATGAGTGAGGATCTTGATTGAAGCCAGGAAGAAAGAACACTCGGATGCATATGTTCGGAACCTGGACAAAGTCTTCATCCCACAAGAAGAGGATGCCTCCCCTAGTCCGAGTTGTCGGGCATTGGGCGAAGCCAAGCAAGCGAAAACTTCCCTAGAAACACACTATGTGACATGCGGTGTCTGCAACGATAGTATTGACAGCCATGCATCAATCATGATCATTGAACCCGCGTATGTTTCAGTTAAGAAATTTAATGAAGTAGTCACTGATTTGAAACAAAATGGACACCACACATGGGAAGGTTGTAGGATTGCCAGACCGATGTGATGGCAACCCAGGACTGAAGATTCCTGGGCGGCACACAGGCAAGCGGGCAGCTCAAACAAAGCCCAACCAGACTGAAAACTCTGAATTAACACATAATCTGGCAGTTCGGACTTCGGACAGAACAAGAAGATACAGGCAGTCCAGCACACAGGTCGGGGCAAACAGCAACACAGCCTAAGCAGCTAGCCTCAACACCATTTCCAGGCAAGCAGTGACACCTACATCTACATGCAGCCAAACCACATCACAGACGATTTGCATTTGTTCTAACATAGAAACTGGAGAACTCGAAAGGCGACGATATGAACCGGCGGCCCTCGTCCGGAGGCAACGTTCGACAGCAGTGGCAAGGTCGCAGTCGAGGCGGAACAGAGCACGCATGGCGATTGACGGCAGCTTTCCCTGAAACAGATCAACAAAGTTTGCAATGGCATGCACCCATGATCCCAGCGCACGACATGGACGACAGGTTTGTTGAAAAGATAGTGCTGCATGCATACATGTTCCACATCAAAGAAAGGCATTTTACCGGAACAATATTGCGCTTTTATTTTCTTTTTCGATTCATTGATCCTTTGTTCACAAAGGAGATCCATGTAGCAGAGGCAGCTTGTATTATCTAAGGCATATCCGGTGATGTTGGGTGGAATTGCAAAGCATGATAAATCGATCGGCAGGCCTGTCTGCCAATGTCAGCAGAATTTTTCCGTTTCCTTCACTTCCTTAGAATATAATTCTACAAGTTGATGATTGAAACAACACTTTCCCATATATTGTTGCTGGACTGAGGTAGAGCCATCATCAACGAGAACAGTTTATCCGGACGCAACGCAACGCACATGTACTACTAACACAAGATCAACCGATACTCCTGTCTTGTGTTACGACGTTGGCCCAACAAAATACCGCGTGGATAGCTAGCCGGCTTGCAAAGGCATGGTGCCACCAACTTGGGCTGCACCGGACAACTTTTCTTCCTCCGATGTTGCGAAGTGACTTGAAGTTTCCCGGATCAAATTGGATGCTTCGATCTACAGGGTCAAGTTGGCACGGCCAGCAGAGAGGAGAAGAACGAGCAGAGAACGGCCGACACCATCGTGAAGAATCCTGTTCCTCTCTCGTTTCCCATCTCCTCGCATGCGTGCACGTCCATGTCTCTTATACCAAGCGACGAAATGGGAGCGGTGTGGGTTGGTTCATGTTGTTCTTACGTTTATTTTTGCCGGTGCAAGCTGAGTCCGGAGAGCTCGGCCTTCACATCTGCATGAGAACTTCTCACGATGAAAAGCATCGATTCGTGCGATTAGCTGATGATGATGCGATACGGGCGTGAGGCGTGACGCCGTGTGCTGTCGCGGGAGAACCCTGCACGCGCGCGCTGGTGCATATCGTATCGTGCGTCTGTGTCCTTGCCGCCTTGCCGGCCGGGAGTTTCCGCTCGGGGAGATGCGCGAATGTATGGAACCGGAACTGTGTCGGAGAGTCCTTGTCAGTTCGGCCTCACAGTGGGCCGGAGAAAGGAACTGTTGCTCGCTACAAGGGAAAGAATTAAATTGGTCTTGTAGTTGTAGCCCAAATTAGCTACTTCGCTTGATTGCTTCCCACTCACATGGGCCGATTAAACTAGTCGGTCATTGTCCTCTCAAAAAGAAAAAGAAAAATCGCGTCGAAGTCGGAGTGAAGATTTGGTGCACATGGTCACTTCGGCAACTTTAAAAAATTCAAAAAAAATATGAGTTTTAACAAATCGAAAAGAAATTTGGATCTAGGCAATGGTGCATCCCCAAATGTGAAAAAATCAATTTCAAATGCTTTGTATTCTAAACTACATAAAATGAAAAAAAAATATGAATCTGGGTATGATTATTTTCAAATCTATAAATTTATTATATTTTTTTATTTTTGTGTCGATCCTACTATTTTATATTTGAAACCGAAAATTTCTACCTCTATGTGGTACTGCATTGACTGCATCCTGTTTTCTTTTTCAGATTTTTGTTGAAACTTGCAATTATATTTTTCAGTTTTTTAAAATGTCAGGAGCACCGGGAGCTCAGGAACTAAAAACACTTTTCGGCCAAAGTAGTAAAGATTCCTACATGGATCGACCCTTATAGTATTCTTATTTTTTATGCTGATTTTTTCCGTTTTCTTTTTCATTTTTTGTTTTCCTTTTTGTTCTGTTTTCTTTTCAGTATTTTTTAGTTTTAGTTTTATTTTTGTGTTTTTATATTTTACTTAGTATGATTCTTTTTCCACTTTTTTTAGTTTTAAAAAAATTATACCATTTTTTTCTAATTTCAGTTGAACAACTATTTTAAACTATGAACGGTTTTTTAATTATGCAAAAAATAAATAACCCCAAGAACGATGGTTTTAATTTATTTTTATTATAACTATGTAAACATTTTTTAAATCACATGAATAATTATTCTGTAAATGAGAATATCTTACCCCGCATATGAACATTTTTTGAAAACCTCGCGAACATTTTTTTTGAACTACATGGACATTTTTTTCCTTCTTAGAGAATTTTATGAACACCTCGTGAATAATTATTTTTAATCATACCCACAATTTTCTAACATAAATACAAAAAAGAAAAGAAAACAGGATGCAGAAAATAGGTCTCTATCTAGTCTGGCCCACCTGGCGGCAGTTTTCAACGTCCCCATAATAGGCAACGCTTTAAATGTCAAGTAAGAGCGCCAAGTGCCTCCTATTCAATGGGTTTAGCTTAGTCTAGGCCATCGACGCCCGAACGAAATTGCTAGGTGAGTCGGGTGTAGCAATGCCAATGGCTTCTTCGTCTATGGCACCACTGTGTTGTGTCGCCCCCATCTCAGGATAACTGATATGCCCCGCGACCCACAATTGATCCCTCGTCACTCACCCCACCCTGACCCCTCATAAATTTCACTTTCTCACCAACCATAGCCTTCGGTCACTAGATTTCATTGACTCGTCTTCATCGGCGACGGCATAGTGGGTTAGCCTACATGTACCAATGTGGGGACACGTCTCCATGCAAACCGACTGTCAGGGCCCAAGGGCCTAGACGACGTAGCGATTAGAAAGGGAAGAAGAGAGAGCCCGATGGCTCAGATCTACCTTACTCTAAGCCTAATAACATAATAGTAAGAAGAGAGAAAATTTAGGATTTTCATAGCTTGATCCTCCCAACCACCCTACCTACCCTTCATGTCGATAGGTAGCCTCAAGCTTAGTTGCGTATACAGTTAGTTTACAATCATGCTTAACAGTAGAATAGTTGATTACTTTTTACTGAGATAAACTCGTAGTGTCTGTCCGATCTTCGTGAAGGGGTATCTGATCATCTGGTCCCTTTCTTCTTGTCACCATCTTCCTGTAGCATTTCTGGTGTCTTGGTCGGGTCCTGACAGTGCCCCCTCCTTAACTCAAGACCTCAGGAATTAAAGTTTTTGTACCGGCTTGGATGTAGGAGGAATCTTCCTATGTGTCTTCGTCGGGGGTCATATTCTCATAGTGGATGGGCCAATAAAGCACTGCTAAGTTGTAGTCACCTACATAACAACGAATTTTTCGGTGTTGCAGAATTGCTAGTGGTGTTGTTTTTACCTTTCCGTCTAGAGGAACTTTGTCATTGGGAACAACTGAGCGCCCAGATCCTTTTTTCAACTGATTGACGTTAAAGACATTGTGGATCTGGGTTCCTACAGGTAGCTAAAGCTGGTATGTGACTCTGCTAACTCGCTTGAGGATCTGGAAAAATCTGTACCATTTTAATGTTAACTTCAAAGAGTTCCGCGGACCAAGTGTTGTCTCTCGATAAGGTTGCATCTTTAAGTAGACGAGATTTCCCACGTTGAGTTCATGCTCTGTTCGATGTTGATCGGTGATTTTTTTTTCATTCGTTGTTGAGCTTGTGCCATATTTTGTTGGAGGATCTTGATCATGCAATCCTTCTCACCCAGGATGACTTAAACTTTCCGTGACACATTGCAAGGGATTGAGATTTCCTAAACCATAGGCGGAGAGTATTTGTAGAGAGCATCGAAGGGCGGCATCTTGATGGTTGTATGGTATGAGAAATTGTACCACAATTCAGCTGTTGGTAACCACTGGCACATTTTTGGCGTTCCTGGTACACCATGCATCTTAAGTACTGCTCGACACGTTGATTTAATCATTCATTCTGCCTATCGGACTCTGGATGATAGGCCGAGCTGAAGTGGAGTTAGAGCTATAAAATTTTCCTTCCAAAGGCTGCTGGTGAAGATGCGGTCTGAAAGTGCATATCTCACCTAAATTGATTTTGTGTGTCTGATCACAACATTAGTATAAATTTAATTGTGTGTTGATGTTGCTAGGCTCTCTTGATGAAATTCTTAATTGTGGTTGTTTTCCCAAAAAGGAAGAAACTGATCTAGAGGTGCTGGCAGTTTTCTCCTGGCTGGATTCTTTGGGGTTTCAGGGCAGAGTCTCTAGACTTGGGATTTTCCAACAAGGTGAACAAGTAGTGTCACCCACTGGAGCCTCGCCATAAAGTATCTGGAGATTGTTCGGAGTTTCTGGCATAGCCAGAGTCTCCGGTGTGCTGGGGGTGGAGTCTACGGACTCAGGATTTTCGATACACATTTGGCAAGTTGGTGTCACCTAGTGGACCCTGTGCGGAAAGAGTGCAGAGACTTGGCGGAGTCTCTGCCCTGGCCGGAGTCTCCAGCCTGCGAAGGCCAGAATCTCCGCCCTCAAGCCTTTCCCTGAGCGAAGACGAAGTTGGTGTCACCTCCTGGACTCGGTCCGGAAACTTCCAGGAGTCTCCTAACTTATGCAAAGTTTCTGGCCGTCCGGAAACTTGCTGGAATCTTTGGTAGACCGGAGTCTCCGGACTTCGGACCGGAGCCTCCAGTGTGAGAGAGGAAGAAACACCTCAAACGGCTCAAATTTCTTGAGTGGGTATAAATACCCCCTCCCCTTCTTCCACCTATGGTTAGCTCGTTCATCATTCAAGTCTCCATTAATTGATCTCACCAAACTCAAGAGATCTCCCAATTCCTCCACCTAAACTCGTTGATCTTCGGATGATTGAATGAGAAGGCCCCGATCTACATTTTCATTAAGCCGTTCTTCATTTCCCCCTCTAGAGTGTCTGTCCGATCTTCGTGAAGGGGTATCTGATCATCTGGTCCCTTTGTTCTTGTCACCGTCTTCCTGTAGCATTTCTGGTGTCTTGGTCGGGTCCTGACAGTGCCCCCTCCTTAACTCAAGACCTCAGGAATTAAAGTTTTTGTACCGTCTTGGATGTAGGAGGAATCTTCCTATGTGTCTTCGTCGGGGGTCATATTCTCATAGTGGATGGGCCAATAAAGCACTGCTAAGTTGTAGTCACCTACATAACAAGGAATTTTTCGGTGTTGCAGAATTGCTAGTGGTATTGTTTTTACCTTGCCGTCTAGAGTGAGGAGAGGAACTTTGTCATTGGGAACAACTGAGCGCGCAGATCCTTTTTCAACTGATTGACGTGAAAGACATTGTGGATCTGGGTTCCTACAGGTAGCTAAAGCTGGTATGTGACTCTGCTAACTCGCTTGAGGATCTGGAAAGATCTGTACCATTTTAATGTTAACTTCAAAGAGTTCCGTATACCAAGTGTTGTCTCTCGATAAGGTTGCTTCTTTAAGTAGACGAGATTTCCCACGTTGAGTTCATGCTCTGTTCGATGTTGATCGGTGAATTTCTTTTCATTCGTTGTTGAGCTTGTGCCATATTTTGTTGGAGGATCTTGATCATGCAATCCTTCTCACCCAATATGACTTAAACTTTCCGTGACACATTGCAAGGGATTGAGATTTCCTAAACCATAGGTGGAGAGTATTTGTAGAGAGCATCGAAGAGCGACATCTTGATGGTTGTATGGTATGAGAAATTATACCACAATTCAGTTGTTGGTAACCACTGGAACATTTTTGGCGTTCCTGGTACACCATGTATCTTAAGTACTGCTCGACACGTTGATTTAATCATTCATTCTGCCTATCGGACTCTGGATGATAGGCCGAGCTGAAGTGGAGTTAGAGCTATAAAATTTTCCTTCCAAAGGCTGCTGGTGAAGATGCGGTCTGAAAGTGCATATCTCACCTAAATTGATTTTGTGTGTCTGATCACAACATTAGTATAAATTTAATTGTGTGTTGATGTTGCTAGGCTCTCTTGATGACATTCTTAATTGTGGTTGTTTTCCCAAAAAGGAAGAAAATGATCGAGAGGTGCTGGCAGTTTTCTCCTGGCCGGATTCTTTGGGGTTTCAGAGCAGAGTCTCTAGACTTGGGATTTTCCAGCAAGGTGAACAAGTAGTGTCACCCACTGGAGCCTCGCCATAAAGTATCTGGAGATTGTTCGGAGTTTTTGGCATAGCCAGATTCTCCGGTGTGTTGGGGGTGGAGTCTACGGACTCAGGATTTTCGATACACATTTGGCAAGTTGGTGTCACCCAGTGGACCCTGTGCGGAAAGTGTGCAGAGACTTGGCGGAGTGTCTGCCCTGGCCGGAGTCTCCAGCCTGCAAAGGCCAGAATCTCCGCCCTCAAGCCTTTCCCTAAGCGAAGACGAAGTTGGTGTTACCTCCTGGACTCGGTCCGGAAACTTCCAGGAGTCTCTTAACTTTTGCAAAGTTTTCGGCCGTCCGGAAACTTGCTGGAATCTTTGGTAGACCGGAGTCTCCGGACTTCAGACCGGAGCCTCCAGTGTGAAAGAGGAAGAAACACCTAAAACGGCTCAAATTTCTTGAGTGGGTATAAATACCCCCTCCCCTTCTTCCACCTATGGTTAGCTCGTTCATCATTCAAGTCTCCATTAATTGATCTCACCAAACTCAAGAGATCTCCCAATTCCTCCACCTAAACTCGTTGATCTTCGGACGATTGAATGAGAAGGCCCCGATCTACATCTTCATTAAGCCGTTCTTCATTTCCCCGTCATTCACTTGAGTGATTTGTGTCTATGGTTTCCTTGTGGAAAACCTAGACTTCACTGTTACTCACTTGTTGTTTGTAGCCGATTCTTGGTGGTCTTGAAGAGCCCTCGATTAAGTTGTGGGTGTGTACCTCAAGCTCATTGTAAAGGATCTGGATTCTACCTCGAAGGATTCCATAGTGGAAGGTGAATTAGGCCTTTGTGGCAAGGTTCCACGGTGAATAGGTTGAGGCCTTTTTGGCGCTGAGTAGGCCTTCGCGCCAAAACTCACACTCCTCCAACGAGACATACTCCCCTCAATGGAAGGAACTCAGAAATACATTATTGTCTCCACGCGCTTCCGCTATCGGCTCCTTCTATACTTTAACTTTACTTTGTGTTTGTATCTTGCTTAGTGTAGCTCTTTCCATATAGGTAAATTCACTGCAGTTGCATATCTAGAGAATTTACCTTTGTGTATAGCCTAAATCAAAAAATTATTAAAATTTGGAATTAGCACCTATTTTACCCCCCCTCTACCCATACTACCCGTTCAATTGGTATCAGAGCCTCGGCTATTAATTTTGGCTTAACCACTGATGCTTGCAGAGCTTGTCGTGGTGGTGTCACGGCAGATGCCATAGGATGGCTAAAGATGTGGGAACGATGGACGCTGGAGGTGCTCGGGGAGGGATCACGCGACGAGTAGCCGCGTGAGGTAAGAACTAAGCAATGCAAACAACACGATCTACCCAGGTTCAGGGCCCTCGTGAGGAGGTAAAACCCCTACTCGTGCCTTTCTCTTTGTATTCTGGTGTCTCACCGAGTAGCCACAGTACAATGTTCTTGCTACCGAGTAGCCACTCTTCTCTCTACGTGATGAACTGGGTCAAGAATCTAGGGTTTCCCTCTGTCCCAGCATGCGATCCTCACGCAGGAGGCGGCGGGGCACCTTATATACACGGTGCCCAGCCGGATACGTCCAAACACGGACAAGTGTCGACATAGTGTGCACATCGTCCTTCTTCCGAGTTCCCGCTGACAGCTTTGGTTCCTAATCTTGGCTGCATCCGGAAAGTCGTTGGGCAAAACCAAGGGGACAGTCTGGTATCACTGTGCCAAACACAGAGTAGGGCCCCCTTATCCTGCGACCGCCTGCTTCCACACTGTCACTGTCAGGCAGGCCGGTCCCAGATGAACAGTAGTTTGAATAGTGCCAAGTACGGACCCAGGATACGCGGGATCCTGTGTCAGAACGGCTCCTTTGACTTCTGGCCCGAGTAGATTCCCGCCAATCTTACTCGGACCAGCTCTTCTACTCGAACGGACATAACTCTCTTGATATCTCCTTCTGGTCATCTTTTTGTAAGACCGAGTAGCAGTCGACCGGGTAGCAAGTACCGGGTAGGCGGCTACTCGACCAAACTTCCCTTCTGACTGTTGCCTTTACCACTTGCCTTTACCCTACTCGGGGGTAACCCCCCGACAGAGCTGATGGAGATGTTGCTTCTTGATGACTTTGAATCCCCGGCAAGGTGCCAGAAATTCTTTGCTCTAGATGGTGTGTTGGGAACCCCAAGAGGAGGGTTTGATGAGCAAGCGGTAAGAATTTCCTTCAGTTAAGAACCAAGGTTATCAATCCAGTAGGAGGAAGAGGATCTCGTGAAGGTTGATGCCACTGACGGTGGTGATGGTGCCTCACCGGTGTCAGCAACAACGTGGAACCTACACACAACACAACCAAAATACTTTCTCCCAACGGTACAGTGAGGTTGTCAATCTCATCGGTCTTGCTGAAAACAAAGATTAGACGTATAGTGTGGAAAATGATGTATGCTTGCAGTAAGTGAAGAGAGCAGGAAATTGTTGTGTATTGTTTAATAGTGTGGAAAATGGACCGGGGTTCATATGTTCACTAGTGGTGCCTCTCCATAAAGATAACATGCTGGGTGAACAAATTACAGATGGGCAATTGACAAACAGAGGTTGCACCATAGTGCACATTATAACATGATGACTACTATGATATTTTGTGCGGGCATTACAACAATATACATAGACCGAAATCCATCTGCATCTATGACTAATAATCCACCCTAAGGTTATCATCCGAACCCCCTTAGTTATTAAGTTGAAAGCAACAGATAACTGCATTAAACAAAGTGTGTAATTTAAGCAATGATTATGCATGCGGGCACTCTCACTGATGTTTTCTCCCTAATGGAAACACATCCTCCCCCTTCACGTTTCGGTCACTCGATCAAGGTGGTGAGGAGGCATGAACCCACTATCAAGCATAAATACTCCCTCTTGGAGTCACTAGCAACTACTTGGCCAGAGCAACCACTAGCAACGGAAAGCATGCAAGATCACAAATAACATATGCAATAAATACTATAATCAACTTAGCATAAGTTCAATATTCATCGGATCCCAGCAAACACAGCATATAGAATTACATAAGATCAATCTCGATCATGATAGGCAGCTCACGATATCTAAACATGGAGGCATATGAGGAGAAGACAACCATCTAGCTACAGCTACGAACCCTTAGTCCAAGAATGAACTAATCACGCATCACTTCGGAGGCAGGCATGGTGATGTAGAAGCCTCCGATGATGATTTCCTATCCGGCAGGGTGCCGAAGACAGCTTCGGAACCCCCTGATCTAGGGTTGACGGTGACGGCGGCTGCGGAACGTTTCGGGGATTTTTTGATCAGGTGCCTAGGGTTTTCCATCCGGGGGATTAAATAGGCGAAAGGGCAAAGGCGGTGGAGCTCCAGGGGCCCCACACCCATAGCTGGCGCGGGCAGGGGGCCGCGCCACCCTATGGTGTGGCCCCCCTGGTGCCCGTCTTCGACTCTCCTTCGGTCTTCTGGATGCTTCCGGGGAAAATAGGCACTTCGGGCTTTGTGGGGTCCAATTCCGAGAATGTTTCCAGAACAACTTTTCTGAAACAAAAAACAACATAAAATAGGGAACTGACACATGGCATCTTGTTAATAGGTTAGTCCCGAAAAACGTATAAAAATGCTATAAATAAGGGAGAAAACAAGTAGCAATTGACATAATATGATCACGGAGCATCAGAAATTATGGATACGTTGGAGACGTATCAAGCATCCCCAAGCTTAGTTCCTACTCGTCCTCGAGTAGGTAAACGATAAAACACAATAATTTCTAAGGTGACATGCTACTAACATAAACTTGATCAATCTAATGTAAAAGCATATGCACGCTGAGATCATAGAACTTAAAACACAAACATGATAAATAGAACTTTAATAATAAAGCATAGTAATTACTTTGCATCACGAAGAGTATCTCAGATAAAGGAGCATGAATAATAATGCATAGAAAGGTAGACGTTTGTTTCAAGTATAGATAAAACATGGCAAGTGATATTTCGCTAGTCCTTAAGAGTGGGGCAAAACATAAATGCCAGGACACCTTCAAAGTTCATGAGGAAGACTAGAGAAAATAATTTAAGAACAAATAATATCACATTATGAAGTAATTATTGATGTTTATGGGACAAATGCACATAGAACTTAGAATGGCAAAAATGATCTCTCAACTATGCATAAAGTTAGAAGATGGAGACTCAACATAAAAGTAAAAGAAAGGCCCTTCACAGAGGGAAGCAGGGATCACTCATGTGCTAGAGGTATTAAAAGTTTGACACTGAGTGTCTATATTTTGGGAGAGGTGTATGTTAAGGTTAACGAATGGTAAACAGACAATACAGTACGTCACAAGCCAACTGGATTCACAAGCCAAAACAGAAGGTCATCCCTGTTTCTCTTTTGTTTACACAATTATGTTTTGACTGATAAATCAGAGGAAAAAATATTGAAGAGAATTTGTTTGTATTAATTTGGGGCTGGGCACCCCGCTCCCAGCTCTTCTATCATTTGGATCAGAGGATGAAGCCAATAGTCCAGGGTGTGAAATCCAATCAACAAGTGAGATAAAGATTCACTATTGACATCCTCATGAGCAAAAACAAGAACATAAAACAGGAATAATTTTGAAGGTTTTAAAGGTAACACATGAGCAACTTACTTGGAGTGGCAGTTAAATACCACATGTAGGTAGGTATGGTGTACACAATGGGAAAAACTTTGTTTTAAGGAGTTTGGATGCACGAGTAGAGCTCATACTCAGTATAGGTGGAGGCTAGCAAAAGACTGGGAGCGACAAATCAAGAGAGCATAAGATCCATAATCATGCATAGCGACATAAGCATCATTAATTAAAACATAGCAGTATCACAAGTTCAAAAACTAAGTGGTCATGGAGGCTATTCGTGACTGGTTTGTAGTCATAAACATGGTGTGAGCATGCGCCAGGTCAACCAAATAAAACATTCGATAGAGAGTACCATATATTGATGCTTTACTATGACAAGAACAACTCATGAATCTTTCAAGACATATTAAACACTCTCAGCTAAATGAGGTTATTCATGCTACTAAATAACCACAAGGCTCTAAAACTAAAATAACATTTAGCATGGCATGAAAAAGTTCTAGCCACAGTCTATACAAGCTTCTAGTAGCACTGTTATAAATTCTATTTCAAGCAGCAGTTTTGTTTCTCCCAACAAGCACTATACAAGACATGCTTTAACAAAAATAATCTTTATGATACAGCAAGCAAACATGAGAGTACTCACATAATACTACTAAAACTAACAGCTCTAATAAGAGATGCATGCAAAACAGGAGCTAAATAAATGCAACAGCCATACAAGATTAAGAATACAAAGTATTCTCATGAAAAAGCAGAACGTGTCACTCTCCAATAAAAGAATGATGGGGTACAACCAAGCTTATCGAAAAAGTAAAAACAAACTGAAAGCAAAAAATAAAAACAAACTGAAAACAAAATAAAAGACGCTCCAAGTAAAGCACATAAGATGTGACCGAATAAAAATATAGTTTCACTAGAAGTGACCTGATAATTTGTTGATGAAGAAGGGGATGCCTTGGGCATCCCCAAGCTTAGACGCTTGAGTCTTCTTGGAATTTGCTGGGATGTACCACCGGGGCATCCCCAAGCTTAGACGCTTGAGTCTTCTTGGAATTTGCTGGGATGTACCACCGGGGCATCCCCAAGCTTAGGCTTTTCGCTCTTCTTGATCACATCATATCAACCTCTTCTCTTGACCCTTGAAAACTTCCTTCACACCAAAATTCTCACAATCTTCATTAGCAACGTTAGAGCAATCGAAATAAAAAATTCACATGTTTCAGTTTCAACACAAGTATAACACTAAAAAACACATTAACTACTGTCACAAATTCTTTTAAAACTCTTTTTCTCAAAAGAACACCAAAAGAAAGAGATTAAGATGCAAATGCAATAAATGGCAGAAATCTGTCAAAACAGAACAACAGGTAAAGATCAATTTTTTCAAAAAATTTCTGTTGATCAAATCAAAAAGTGGTAAACTAAGAAAAGTTGCGTATATATATCAGGATTAGGCACAAAAAAAAAGGTCATTTTGAATTTCCTGTGATTTTTTAGGAATAAACAGTGGACAGCAGAAATCTGTTTCCTGCGGAGAAATCCGAAATATAGCCTCAACTTTCCACTAGAGGCTTTACTTGGCTCAACAAAAACACAAAAGAAAAGATACAGGGGGTTTCTAAGGAAATATAAAACACCCAGGTACAAATAAAACCTAAGAAAACGGGTTGAAAATAGTGAAATAAAACGGGTTGTCTCCCGGTAGCGCTTTTCTTTAACGCCTTTCAGCTAGGCATAGAAAGCGAAGATGCTCACATAAGAAATATGAATTAAGCAAAAGAGAGCATCAAGAAGCAAGTATAAAACAAATTTAATTCTAACCCACTTCCTATGCATAGGAATCTTGTAAAGAAATAAATTAAAGAAGCTCAAACTAGAAATCATGGGAAGGTAGAACAAGAGCAACTTCAAAACTTTCAACAAAAAGAGAGGTGTATTAGTAACATGAAAATTCCTACAACAAAATTTTCCTCTCTCATAGTAATTTTCAGTAGCATAATGAACAAACTAAACAACACAATTATCACATAAAGCATGTTTGTCATGGTCTAAAAGCACACAATTCATATCAAGCTCAAAAATAGTGGGATCAAAATTTAAAATCAGCTCCTCTTTTTTCCCACTTTTAGCAATAGCAAAGCAAGATGATTGATCACTCATAAAAGGTATAGGATAAATCCTATTTTCAGTAGCATTATAATTCATAACATCAAATAACATAGTTCCATCATCAAGAGCATTATCATATAAATTGTCTAAACAAAATTCCTCATTATCATGCATATCAATAGATGGAATAAACAGAGGATTATCATAAGATTTATCAAAGTAGCATGGATTATCATAAAACAATGTACGAGTTAAAGAGTTACTATCATTGGGAGGTAGACATGGGTTCCATTTTTCCTCCTCTTGATCATCACTCTCCTCCTCTTTTTCATCCAATGAGCTTCCAGATTCAGCTATTTCTTCTTCCATAGGCTCCTGCAAGGCATCAGTTACTTCCTTAGGTTGAGAGAATTTAATAAGATATTCCAATATGTAGTAATTACAATCCTTGTAATTAGCAAAGATATATTCAAGTATAGCATAAATCTAATATTTATAAGGTGCATCATCAATACTTTCAAGCAAATAGGTAATTTCGAATGCACCCTTCCAAGCAATAAATTCTTCAATTTGTTCCACATCATATAATTCATAATTTCCCTTAACATAAGTTCAATATTCATCGGATCCCAGCAAACACAGCATATAGAATTACATAAGATCAATCTCGATCATGATAGGCAGGTCACGAGATCTAAACATGGAGGCATATGAGGAGAAGACAACCATCTAGCTACAGCTACGAACCTGTATGTCAAGGATGAACTACTCACGCATCACTCCGGAGGCAGGCATGGTGATGTAGAAGCCTCCGGTGATGATTTCCTCTCCGGGAGGGTGCCGAAGACAGCTTCAGAAACCCCTCGATCTAGGGTTGATGGTGACGGCGGCTGCGGAACTTTTCGGGGATTTTTGATCAGGTGCCTAGGGTTTTCCATCCGAGGGGATTAAATAGGCGAAAGGGCAAAGAAAGTGGAGCTCCAGGGGACCCACACCCATAGCTGGAGCGTCCAGGGGGCCCCGCCACCCTATGGTGTGGCCCCTGGTGCCCGTCTTAGACTCTCCTTCGGTCTTCTGGATGCTTCCAGGGAAAATAGGCACTTCGGGCTTTGTGGGGTCCAATTCCGAGAATGTTTCCAGAACAACTTTTCTGAAACCAAAAATAGCAGAAAACAGGGAACTGGCACTTGGCATCTTATTAATAGGTTAGTCTGGAAAACGTATAAAAATGCTATAAATAAGGGAGAAAACAAGTAGCAATTGACATAATATGGTCATGGAGCATCAGAAATTATAGATACATTGGAGACGTATCAATCACCTAAGAGTTAGTATGGCCATCGAAGAGGAAGCCACCGTGTCTGTGGTTCCGGCTAGCATGAATGATCTCAAGGAAGTGCAAGCTTTTTTGAACTCATCCATGGAGACCCGAATTCAAGGTTTGCGTGAAATGATAATGAAATTCCTGAAATCCAAGGACACGGTGTCCCCCTTAGTGGAGTCTCCGGAAGCAATTCCGGATAACGAAAGTGAGGAGGATGAGGGTGAGGAAACTAAAAGTGAAACCCCACCTCCCCACATCCGAAGAAATCATCACCTTTTAAGGGAGAGGATGGAAAGGAATATTACCATAAGGTTCCCGGTTGGTACTCTCCCAATCCTCCTATACCACATCCTCGTATAAACAATAGGGGTTACCCTCCTAAAATTGATGTACATTCTTTTGGCTAATGGCAATATTTCATGAAAACTCACTTGAACTCTTCTTGCGTTGAGCTATGGAGAGTCATTGAAGATGGATACAACCCCGTTGATCCAAAGAACTTGATAAGACGAGAAGTGGTTGATTGGCAACCCAACTTCAGGACTTTGCACATGATCCAACAAGTCGCGGGGTGAGAAGATCATGCCACACATTCAATAATTCTCCACCTCCAAAGAAACAGGGATGCTCTTATCTCCATGTTTGAGGGTAATGAAAGCATGGAGATGAATAGGTTTGATGCCTTGAGCAATGCGGCCAAACGGTTCTATATGCATGATGGTGAAAGCCATGAGGAAATGTGCCGAAGACTCAAGACCCTTGCTACCAGTTTTAGTGGTCTTCGTGCCACTCATGTTGATGATGCTTGGATCAAGAGGAAGTATGTGAGTGCCCTCATGCAATTTGAGCCCGTGGACTTGAAGAGCCTTCAAGGAAGGCAAAACTAACATCTCATGACTTCAAATGAGGATATGCAAGAGATGGAATCCTTTCAAGTTCAAATAAATCTTGCTCAAGACACTCATGCTCGTGCTATTAGAATGCACAAAGGGGCCTTTGTTGCATTGAAGGCCATGGTTGTGACCAAGGTGGTGGACTATGAAGAAGAGGTTGAATCAAAACAAGAGTTGGCTCATCTAAATGCCGAAGAGTAGGATCCGGTGAGGACTTTATTTCTCTTTCCTTTTAAAAGTTTTGGAAGAACCCTCCCAAGGCCTATGCATATGTTCAAGAGAAGACCAATTCAAGTTATGGCAAGGAGGGGACTCAAAAATCAAGGTCTTGCTTCAATTGTCAGGACATGTATCACTTCATTGCCGAGTGCCTTTTAGAGAATAGAGAAACTCAAGGAGGGAGACTTGTTCTCAAGGATAAGTCAAAACTCCCTCGCAAGAATCCTTTCTTCAAGAAGAACTCCTCCAACAAGAAGCCAACTTCAAGGTTTGTGCTAGTGACTCAAAAAGAGTATGATTCTGGTTATGATGATGATGAAGAAGAAGAAACCACAAGTGAAGTTGCCGCTATTGCTATTGCATCTTAATCATTTCCATCCCTCTTTGAATCCCCCATTGAGAATCTTCCCCAACCATCCGCAGAGTGCTTCATGGAAAATGCCACCGAGGTATCATCTTCCCCATCTCAAAGACTCAAAATTAAAAGAATAATTTTGCTAGTCTTACTGTAGAAGATGAAATTTCCTCTTTGGGTAGCTTTATATCTAACTTGCAAGGTGAGACCAAAACGTACTTCGATATTCTCATGAGCCAATTGGGATACGCTCAAGAGGCACTTGAGAAGAAAGGTGAAAATGAGAGAGAGGATGCAATTAAAAAGCCATCTCTCACAAATTCTCTTGAGGAAAAGCATGAGCTTCGAGTATCTCTTGAGGAAAAAATTGAGACTATTGAGGAGTCACATAATGAATTAATGTCTAAACTCAGTAACGAATGTGACCGTGCAATTTCTAAGTATAAAATTGCTAAAAATAAAAAGGTTGAGTTTGGTGTTCCTCATGACAAACTAACTGAGGAGCTAAAGAAGCTCACTAAGTCCCACAAGGCCTTGGAGAGTGAACGCTTGATACGTCCATTTTGCATCAGTGTTTTATATTGTTATTTTCTGTTATTCATCGATATATTTCATGTTATGATGCATCAGTTATGTTATTTTATCTTATTTTGCATGTTTCATAATTTTTGGAGAATAAACACCGGAACCAGAAATCTGATGAAAAAAGCACCGCCGAGATACCCTATTTCAGAAGTTCAGAAGAAGAGGAGGGACACCGGAGATGTCTTAGAAGTTCAGAGGAGGAGGCTAGCCAGAAGGGAATCCAGAGGGGGCCCACACCATGTGGTGCCCCCCTTGGCCGCGCCGCCAGGTGGTGTGGCCACCTTGGCCCACCTCTGGTCGATCCCTTTCGCGTACTTGACCCCTAGGGAACCCTAATACCCAGACTATCATTGAAGAATTATTCCGCCGCTGCCCCGGGGCGGAAAACACGAGTGAGAGAAAAGCTCTCCGGCAGGGAGAAATCTGTCGGGGAAATTCCTTTCCGAAGAGGGGAAATCATCGCCATCGTCACCGTCATCGCTCCGGGCATCATCAAGATCGTCATCGTCATCATCATCACCACCAGCACCATCACCCTCATCATCCACCTTCATCCCGCTGTAACAATTAGGGGCCTCTATCGTTGTTTTACATTAGATCTCTCTGCCGGTGTAGATTACTTGTTAGTAGTTGATGCTTGTGAGATTTATCGGTGTTAGCACTTTATGACCATATTGTTATTGTCCATTATATCACCTCTAATTATGATCCATATGATGTCTTGTGAGTAGTTCATTTAGTTCTTGAGGACATGGGAGAAGTCATGATGTTAGTAGTGAAGTTATGTTGAAGTAATATCCCGTGGTTCAGTATTAAAGTTGTGGTGCCATTCTTTTAGTGTTGTCATGTGAACGGCGACTACATGATACTTCACCTTTATGGGCCTAGGAGGATGCATTGTGTATTGGTCTACTAATTGTGGGGTTGTCGGAGTGACAGAAATGTAAACCCCTAGGAAACCAATGCACGTGGGAGCGTAGAATCCCGGAGTTTTAAGGTTGTGGTTAGATTTATCTTAATTACTTTCTTGTATTTGCGGATGCTTACGAGGGTTATAATCACAAGTATGTATTAGTCCTATTTGGGTGGTGCATTATCATAGGTTCACTCACACAACACTTCACGAACCAATGGATATTAATCAACCGTAACGAAGCGAAAACACTTGATGAAATTCCCATGTGTCCTCGAGAACGTTTGGTAGTCATAAGTAATACAACTGGCTTGTCCTTTTCTCTCAAAATGATTGGGCCACTCGCTGCAATATTATTTACTGCACTTTATTTACTCGCACTTTATTTATCTGCTATATCCAAAACAACCAAAAACCCATTTTTTAGTGTTTACATTGAATCCTCTATCCAACCTGCTTGTCAACACCTTCTGCTCCTCGTTGGGTCTGACACTCCTATTTATCGAAAGTACTACTATACACCCCCCCTATAATTGTGGGTCATCAAGACTATTTTCTAGCGTCGTTGCCGGGGAGCGAAGCGCTATTGGTAAGTGGAATTGGTAAGAGAAACTTTTACAATAAGTGTTGTTTTTATTTCTGTCTGCTGTTTTATTTCATTATGGAAAATACTTTTGGTTCTCTATTTAGGGGTACTTCTACCGTTACTACTAGGGTAGTAGGTAACCTATTATCTGTTGAGTTAGATCCTTATAAAATACCTATGAAAATTGTTGGGCGTGTTATGGATAACTGCTATTAAGGTGCTGGAACTGTCCATCTCAGTGATCATTTGCTCTTTATACATTAATTATGCGAGTTATTCAGGTGTGCAGGTATTACAATGATCAAGTTAAAAGGAAATTATTTTCTTTATCGCTGAAGGCAAGAGCCGATGAATGGTTTAAATTACTGAAGAATGGTGAATCTATTGGATGGGAGGAAATTGTTCCTCTCTTTTATTCTAAATTTTATCCCCCTAGTGAGATTCATAAAGACCAGAATCAAATATATAATTTCTGGCCCCATGACGGAGAGAGTATTGCCCAAGAGTGGGGGATAATGAAGTTATTAATGCTCAAATGTCCCGTTCATGAACTCCCGAGTAATATTGTTATCAATCATTTTATGCAAGGCTTTCTCTTCATGATAAGGATTTATTGGATGCTTCTTGTTCTGGATCATTCACACGTACGAAGGAAGAAGCTAAATGTGATCTTCTTGACCGTATTCAAGAAAACACCAAAGGATGGGAGAACGACGAAGGTAGAAAGTAAGGTATAAATTATAATTATGAATGCATTAAATCTTTTATGGGAACCAATGATTTCTATAATTTTAGGGCTGTTTGTGGTCTTGATTCTCCAATCTTTGCAAACTGTGTTAAAGCTTTTGCCTCCTATCTTGATATTCCTAAAAAGGATTATCACAAGTATCATGCACCTTATAAAGATATTGTTCCTGCTAGTAATATAGAAGAGCATGTTGTTAATCCCGCTGTTCCTGAGCCCTATGTTGAAAAAATGTCTTTCCCTGCTAAGGTGAAAGAACACACTCTGGTGGCTAGTGTGGTTAATAAGAGTAATAAGAAATCTATTGAACCTGATGAACAAATAACTGTTGAACCTGCTGTAGCAATAGTAAAAGATCTTGTTAGTGGAAATGTGGAGGATGAACACATTGTCTTTTGTGAGGATGGTTCTAATATTGTTTCCCGTCCTCATAGACCTAAGAAAACTAGTGTTCTTGTGCTTTCTGTTAAGATTGGTGATCGTTGCTATTATGGTTTGTGTGACATTGGTGTTATTTCTAGTGATATAACTTATGAGATTTATAGAGAAATTATGCATGAAATTGGTTATTGTGAGCTTGAAGATATTGATGTGGTTATTCAGCCTGCTAATAGAGAAACTGTTTTTCTGATTGGCATTGTTACAGATGTGGAAGTTTTATGTTGTAAAACTAAATATCCCACTAATTTTCTAATAATTCGTAAGGCTGCTAGTAAGACTTGTCATATTATTTTTGGTAGACCTTTCTTGAACACTTGTTGTGCTATTATAGATTGTAAGAGGGAGAAGATATTGAATAAATTTGATGGAAAATCTTATGAGTTCAATTTCTTCAAATTTGGTAGAGCACCTTATGAATCTAAATTGCCTGACGAGAATTTTAAAGTTGAACAACTTTCTTCTATTGCTCTTGCTCCTAACAATGCTTTGCAGCAATATATGGGAGGACCACGAGAGTGAGGTCTTTATGGAAGAGAGAAATGACATTGACGATATTCTTCTCCGTCAACCGGTGATACTGAAACATAATTTACATGTGGAAGACTTGTGTACAACATTACCACCCAAAAAGGATCATGTTTTTGATTAAAAACCTTTGCCTGATGATCTTAAATATGCTTATATTGATGATAAGAAAATATATCATGTTATTATTAGTGCTAAACTTTCAGGTGAAGAAGAGGAAAGATTATTGGGAATTCTGAAGAAACACCGTGGAGCTATTGGATATACTCTGAATGATTTGAAGGGAATTTATCCTACTATATGTCAGCATGCTATTAATATTGAACCTGATGCAAAGCCAGTTGTTGAACATCAACGCCGTTTAATTCCTAAGATGAAGGAAGCGGTAAGAAATGAGGTATTAAAACTTCTTGACGCTGATATTATTTTTCCTATTGCTGATAGTAGATGGGTGAGCCCCATGCATTGTGTCCCTAAGAAGGGAGGAATGGCTGTTGTGCCTAATGAAAACAATGAGCTCATTCCACAAAGAGTAGTAGTTGTTATAGAATGTGCATTGATTTTATAAAGGTTAATAAAGTTACTAATTAGAAAGATCATTATCCTTTACCCTTTATTGATTAAATGTTAGAGAGGTTGTCTAAGAAAACTCATTTTTGCTTTCTTGATGGTTATTCTGGGTTTTCTCAAATTTCTGTTAGGAAGCAAGATCAAGAGAAAACAACCTTTACTTATCCTTATGGTACTTATGCTTATAGACGTATGCCTTTTGGTTTGTGTAATGCTCATGCTACGTTTCAAAGATGCATGTCTGCTATTTTTCATGGTTTTTGTGAACAAATTGTGGAAGTATTCATGGAAGATTTCTCCATCTATGGAACTTCTTTTGATAATTGTTTGCACAACCTTGATAAAGTTTTGCAGAGATGTGAGGAAACTAATCTCGTTCTTAATTGGGAGAAATGTCACTTTATGGTAAATGAAGGAATTGTTCTTGGACATAAAATTTCTGAAAGAGGTATTGAAGTTGATAGACCTAAAGTGGAAGCAATAGAGAAAATGCCCCGTCCTAGGGATGTTAAAGGTATTCGTAGTGTTCTTGGTCATCCTGGTTTTTATAGGAGGTTTATTAAAGATTTCTCTAAAATATCAAAACCTCTTACTAATCTTCTTCAAAAAGATGTACCATTTGTTTTTTATGATGATTGTAAGGAAGCTTTTGAAACTTTAAAGAAGGCTTTAACTACTGCTCCTATTGTTCAACCACCTGATTGGAATTTACCTTTTGAAATTATGTGTGATGCTAGTGATTTTGCTGTAGGTGATGTCCTTGGACAACACGTAGATCAGAAGTTGAATGTTATTCATTATGCTAGTAAGACTCCTGATGCTGCTCAAAAGAATTATGCTACTACTGCAAAAGAGTTCTTAGCTGTAGTTTTTGCATGTGATAAGTTTAGACCTTACATTGTTGACTCAAAGGTTACTATTCATACTGATCATGCTGCTATTAGATACCTTATAGAAAAGAAAGATGCTAAGCCTAGGCTTATTAGATGGGTGTTGCTTTTACAAGAGTTTGATTTTCATATTGTGGATAGGAAGGGTGCTGAAAATCCTGTTGCTCATAACTTGTCTAGGTTGGAAAACATTACTTTTAACCCTATTCCTGTTAATGATAGTTTTCCAAATGAACAGTTGAGTGCAATAAAGGCAAAATCCCAAGATAGTCTATGGTATGCTGATTATGCTAACTTTATTGTTTCAAAGTATTTTCCCCCAACATTTACAGCTCAGCAAAGAAGAAAATTCTTCTGTGATTTGAGGCATTATTTTTGGGATGACCCACATTTATATAAAGAAGGAGTAGATGGTATTATGAGAAGATGTGTTCTAGATCATGAACAACGTGAAATATTGAAGAAGTTCCATGGTAGTGCTTATGGAGCACATCACGCTGGAGATAGAACCACACAGAAGGTTCTACAATCAGGTTTCTATTGGCCTACTCTCTTTAAAGATGCACGTAAATTTATTTTATATTGTGACGAATGTCAAAGAATTGGTAATATTTCTAGACGTAATGAAATGTCTATGAGTTATTCTCTTGTTATTGAACCTTTTGATTGTTGGGTTTTTGACTTTATGGGTCCTTTTCCTCCTTCGAATGGTTACACTCACATTCTTGTTGCTGTCGATTATGTTACTAAGTGGGTAGAAGCTATACCTACAAAAAGTGTTGATGGTGAGACCTCTTTAAAAAATGCTAAAGATGTTATTTTTCCTAGGTTTGGCGTGCCTAGATATCTTATGACTGATGGAGGTTCTCATTTTACTCATGGTGGTTTTAGAAAAACCCTTTCTAAATATGATGTTAATCGTAGAATTGCCTCAGCTTATCATCCTCAAACCAGTGGGCAAGTAGAATTATCAAATAGAGATATTAAATCTATCTTGCAAAAGACTGTTAATAAATCCAGAAATAATTGGTCCGATAAGTTGAATGATGCTTTGTGGGCTTATAGAACTGCTTACAAAAATCCTATGGGGATGTCTCCCTATAAAATGGTTTATGGAAAATCTTGTAACTTTCCTTTAGAATTAGAACACAAAGCTTATTCGGCAGTGAAAGAGCTTAACAAAGATTTTAAAGTTGCTGGTAAGAAAAGAATGCTTGATTTGAATAATTTAGATGAATGGAGATGTGAAGCTTATGAAAAAATGCCAAGCTCTTCAAAGAGAAAGTTAAACAATGGCATGATAAAAGAATCCTTAAAATTGAGTTTCATGTTGGTGAGAAAGTTCCATCGTATCGGTCTCGTCTAAGATTCTTTGTAGGAAAATTACTCTCTAGATGGGAGGGACCTTATATTATTGAAGAAGTTTATCGTTCGGGTGCAATTAAAATTGCTTCCCTCAAAGATAACACTACACAAGTGGTAAATGGGAAAAGACTCAAACATTATATTTCTGGGGATTCCTATGATGAATATGTTGATGTTATTCAAGTAATGACTCCGGAGAAGTTCATTAGAGAGAAGATTCCAGAATTTCAAAGTCTGTTTTGGAATAGGTAATAGTTATGTTAAGAAAAAGTTTGCTGAATACCTTCCAAGTTATAATTTATTGATTTTTGGAAAATATGAAAAATACCGAGCCGAAGAAGAGTTGGAGAAGGTCCCCGGAGGCAGCACACCACCTGGGGGCACGAGCCCACCCCTAGCCGCGCCACCCTATGGTGTGGGAGCCCGGAGCCCCTCTCCGACTCGTTTTCGACCTGGACTTTCCTTTCGTTACGCATATTTTTGCTATATAATCCCTCGAACCCACCGACGTCCATATATCGTTTTCTCGTCATGTTACTGTTTCGAGTTGTTTCTGCCAGGATCTGTTTTCATTTTTAGAAGCATCATGGTCTCCTCCAACAACAACAAGGGCAAGGGACCGAAGGAAGATGATCTCCAAGACCGGAAGCCGGAGGAGGAGATCGAGAGTGGATCTGAAGGAGATGTAGAAGAAAACCCACGAGTGCGTCCACGCGCCACCATCGCAAGTATTGGAGTGATTGCAAAACCTTACAAGAAAACGACAAGGATGAGCACCGGAGGGAAGGCCCCACGTCACTGCTTAGCTTTAAGGACACCGCTTTCAGGCATAAAGAAAACTTTTCGTACTTTAATTCATGAGTATCAATCTAGGAGGGTACCCGAGGCAAATTTGCCTTGTTGCTGTGATATGGATCGTTCTAACCGTGCAGATAGAGAAAGCTCTCAACCTAAGGAAGTGCGGGGGGAAAATCTTCATGGCTGGAATTCACCGTCTAACAAGCATGCAAACCGTATTGATCACAATACGGAGATGATGTGTGTGCTTATGTTCTCAATTGAAGATCTGAAGAAATCAATTGATAAGCTCATCTAGAAGGATTCACTACCACCACCGCAGAATTCATTCGTCATTGGTATTGGCATCCCCTTGGCTTGTTCCAAGATTGGGGGAGTGCCGCGGTACCACACCTTTATCTTTCACCTTTTTACCTTTTAGTAAAGTCATATCGTGAGTAGAGAAAATATCATATAGTATGGTTTGCAGTATGGAAGTATCACTCCTTAGTTGGTTATCGTTGTATCCCTTGGTTTGAGTTGTAATGAAATATTAATGAGAAGTTTCATCATATACTTGTTCTACTTTATTTTAGTGTGCAATTTTTTGTTATGTGATTGATCTTTTTATTAGTATTGGTATCAATGTTGGAGCTTCAAGTTAATCTAGTTGGTTTTGGGAAACTTAGCATTGGTGAGTAGCAACAATTCGTTGAGACTTAAGTAGAAAAGAGGGAGTTGCATGTAGATATATTATTCCATGATCTTTCTTTCTTATTAGCTCACGAGCTTAGTATTCTAAAATAAGTTTTTTTTGCACCTTCAAGGAAGATTGCATGATTGGCTTTATCATATATGTGTTTGTTTGTTTTACTTCAATTCTTATGCTTCCTACCCAACCTTGCTAGCCAAAAACCTGTACTGAGAGGGAATGCTTCTCGTGCATCCAAACCTTGAGCCCCAAAACCTTGCCATTTATGTCCACCATACCTATATATATGTGGTATTTCACCACCACTCCAAGTAAATTGCTTGTGTGCTACCTTTAAACCTTCAAAATTACACCTATTTTGTGCCCCTGTTTTAGCTCATGGAGACGCAAATAGAGAATATTTATCTCACTTGTTGATTGGATTTCACACCCTGGACTAGTGGCTTCATCCTCTTATCCAAATGCTAGAAGAGCTTGCAGCGGGGTTCCCAGCCCCAAATAATAATACAAATTATCTTCACTATTTTTGCCCCTGATTTATCAGTCAAAGCATAATTGTGTAAACAAAAGAGAAAGAGGGATGACCTTCTATACCAGTTGCGTCCTTCTATGGGAGCCGCTCTTGTGAAGTCTAGTTGGCTTGTGACGTACTGTATTTTATGTTTGCCATTCGTTGACATAAACATACGCCTCTCAAAATTAGACACTTCTCCATGGTATGTGATTGCTGGCAGGCACCCGAGGATTCGGTTAGCCATGGTTTGTGTAAGAAAGGTTAGGAGGAGTGTAAACCATTTTATACCTCTATTCTACAAAATAAAAGCTCTAGTATATGAGTAATCCATGCTTCCCTCTGCGAAGGGCCTATCTTTTACCTTTATGTTGAGTCAGTAAACCTACTTCTTTCTGCCTTAAGCAAGCATTTGAGTTGTTGTGATTCGTCCAGCTATATGTTGATTTACTCAATCATGTTTTTTATTCTTCCTTGTTTCTACAAATTCTTTTATCTGTTTGAATACCACTTTGAAAGTTATCAATGTCTGCAAAGAGACTGTTATAATTGAGCATGATAAACTCTGCAATATAAGCTCTAGTATAAAGACTTTGATCGAAAGATAAGTACACTGTTAATTGTTCTCTAACCAAGAACAAAGTTTTCCTTTACCAATTTTGATTTACTTTTTGCACATTTATTGGTCCTCTGCTTTGTTTCAAGTTTGATTATATGAGAGGAAGTTGCTGTCTAAAATGATTTGTTCTTTGTTAGATGTGATGCCTTTTGTCCGTATTTTATTTATCGACACCTCACTCCATAAACCCGTGGTCATGTTTACTGAGTTCAGTTTTGCTTAGGGACAAGCGAGGTCTAATCTTGGGGGGAGTTGATACGTACATTTTGCATCACTGTTATTATATTGTTATTTTCTGTTATTCATCGATATATTTCATGTTATGACGCATCACTTATGTTATTTTATCTTATTTTGCATGTTTCATAATTTTTGGAGAATAAACACCAGAAGCAGAAATCTGATGGAAAAAACACCGTCGAGATACCCTATTTCAGAAGTTCAGAAGAAGAGGGGGGACACCGGAGATCTCTTAGAAGTTTATAGGATGAGGTTAGCAAGAAGGGGAGCCAGAGGGGGGCCACCAGGGGCCCACACCATGTGGTGGCGCCCCCCCTTGGTCGCGCCGCCAGGTGGTGTGGCCACCTTGGCCCACCTCTGGTCGATCCCTTTCGTGTACTTGACCCCCAGGGAACCCTCGGCCCCAGATTATCATCAATAAATTA
The DNA here is from genome assembly GCA_028641055.1 of Alopecurus myosuroides. Taxonomy (NCBI): domain Eukaryota; kingdom Viridiplantae; phylum Streptophyta; class Magnoliopsida; order Poales; family Poaceae; genus Alopecurus; species Alopecurus myosuroides. The sequence goes on along the minus strand of CM054058.1, from coordinate 373,650,207 downwards.
TTCCGCTGCCGCCTCGGGGCGGAAAACACCAGAGAGACAAAAGCTCTCCTGTAGGGAGAAATCTGTCGGGGAAATTCCTCTCCGGAGAGGGGAAATCATCGCCATCGTCACCGTCATCGCTCTGGGCATCATCAAGATCGTCATAGTCATCATCATCACCACCAGCACCATCACCCTCATCATCCACCTTCATCCATCTGTAACAATTAGGGGCCTCTATCGTTGTTTTACATGAGATCTCTCTCCCGGTGTGTATTACTTGTTAGTAGTTGATGCTTGTGAGATTTATCGGTGTTAGCACTTTATGACCAGATTGTTATTATCCATTATATCACCTCTGATTATGATCCATATGATTTATTGTGAGTAGTTTGTTTATTTCTTGAGGACATGGGAGAAGTCATGATGTTAGTAGTGAAGTTATGTTGAAGTAATATCTCGTGGTTCGGTATTTAAGTTGTGGTGCTATTCTTGTAGTGGTGTCATGTGAACGTCGACTACATGATATTTCACCTTTATGGGCCTAGGAGGATGCATTGTGTATTTGGATACTAATTGTGGTGTTGTCGGAGTGATAGAAACCTAAACCCCCATTAGGAAACCAATGCACGAGGTAGCGTAGAATCCCGGAGTTTTAAGGCTATGGTTAGATTTACCTTAATTACTTTCTTGTATTTGCGGATGCTTACGAGGGGTATAATCACAACTATGTGTTAGTCCTAGTGGGGCGGTGCATTAGCATAGGTTCACCAACACAACACTTCACGAACCAATGGATATTAATCAACCGTAACGAAGCTAAAGCACTTGATGAAATTCCCATGTGTCCTCGAGAACATTTGGTAGTCATAAGTATACAACCGGCTCGTCCTTTGCTCTCAAAAGGATTGGGCCACTCGCTGCAATATTATTTACTCGCACTTTATTTATCTATTATATCCAAAACAACCAAAAATCCGTTTGTTAGTGTTTACAGTGAATCCTCTATCCAACCTGCTTGTCAACACCTTCTGCTCCTCGTTGGGTTCGACACTCTTATTTATCTAAAGTACTACGATACACCCCCTATACTTGTGGGTCATCAACGCTCTACCCTCACCAAATCACATGAACAACTTCAAAATCGACTAGATCAATTCAATGTGCCTAGTACTTCTTCTTGTGATCATGAAAATATTATTGAGTAAAATTCTAGGTTGAAGGAAGAGCTTGCAAGAATCAAGGGAAAGGGTCCTAGTGTTGAGAATGTGGTGGCTCAAAGGCCAAAAAATTCTAAGCAAGGTCTTGGCTATGTTTCCAAGAGAAAGAGCAAGAACAAGAAGAAGGCCAAGCCCGCACAAGAAAACAAGAATGTTGGTGCGAGTGGTATTGTCATTAGGGACGAACCCACTCGTAGCAACTCCGTGGGAACTTACAATGCTCACCATTTCTTATTTGTGGATTATTATGGTGTTTTGAAAGCTAAATATGTTGGTACTTATGAGGGGATACATTGACTACACTATTTGGGTTCCCAGGATCCTCCATGGGTCCTAACTCAAGTCAATGATTTCTTGTAGGACTATGCTTCCAGTGGCTCTAAATGGATACTTTCTAGTGGATGTAAAAGTCATATGACCTTAGCTTATGACGGAGTTGAGACCAGATATAAATCATGCAACCGTCACTTATGGAGATAAGTCAAAATCTGAGGTAACGGGTTTCGGGAAGATGGTTGTTGCTCCTAACATAACTCTTCTAAACGTCATGCTTGTCGAATCCCTTGGTTACAATTTATTTTCAGTTCGTTCTTTAGGGAAGATGGGTTTCTCCGTCTTCTTTGAACCTGGAATTGTGGTCCTCTAGTGGAGCAAGACTCTTGATGTTTCTTTCGTGGGTCATGTTGAAAATGAGTTGTATGTGGTATACTTTTCGGGGTCAACCAACACTCAAGGGACGTGTCTCTTCTGAAAGGCAGACGTGGGGTGGTTGTGGCATTGCCGCCTATCCCATATAACATAAGAACTTTTCAAAGCTTTCACAAGGGTGGACACATCCTCGAACTAAAATAAATTGTTTCGTTTGCCAAATATCATGTTTGTAGGGCTTGTGTTGAAGTAAATATGCATGATTATCCCCACCCTATCAAGACTATTATTTCATTAAAGAGGATATTGGAACTTCTTCACGTGGATCTCTTTGGTGTTGTGCCCGAGGCTAGTCTTGGTGGGAAGAAGTATTTCTTGGTGATTGTTGATGACTATTCAAGATATACTTGGGTTTATTTCTTCAAGTTGAAGAGTGAGACCCAACAAGCCTTCATCGACTTCTCCAATCAATTTAAATGTCAACACAATGTTTCCATCTGGCCATTAGGAGTGATAATGGCTCTGAGTTCAAGAACTACACCATAAATGAGTTTCTTAGTGAAGAGGGAATTCTTCGTCAATATTCCCTTGCTTATACCCCTGAATAAAATGGTGTAGCCAAAAAGGAAGAATCGGACTCTTATGGATATGGCTAGGTCCATGTTGGTTGAGTATAGATCTCCTCCATATCTATGGTTCAACACCATCTCTACAACATGTCATTCTTTAAATTGGCTCTACATTTGCAAAGGCTTAATGAAGACCCCATATGAGATTCTCACCGACAACAAACCAAATATCTCCTACTTTCGTGTCTTTGGTTGTAAGTGTTTCTATTTATAAAATGAGTTCGTTTATCTAAATTCCAATCTAAATCTCTTGAGGGTACATTTGTTGGTTATGGTGCCAAATCCCACACTTATAGAGTCTTTGACAAGACCTCATGGATTGCCATTGAATCTAATAGTGTGGTGTTCAAAGAAAATGATGGCTTCGAAGTGGCATAATTTCATGTTTCTAATGTAGATGTTGAAATGCCTCAAGAAGCCATAGGAAGAATGGGTGTGGGATTCCCCCCCCCATTGAGGGACACCTTGTGGTGGATCGAGAAGAACTATGGTCTACTCTGGAGCCCTCGTCTACAATTGAAGCACATGCCAATGGAGCAAGTGTTGCACCTACAAAAGAACAAGCTCAAGACCCTCTTCTTGTTGATCAAATTGATATGCAAGAACCAAGTTCTCCTATCTTTCAAGCTAGCCAAGGCCAACCTTCTTCATCTCATGTTGAAGCAAGCCATAATGATGATCAAGGTCAACAAACCGGTCAAGACGGGGACCCAAGTGATCAAGATTCTCAAGTGATTCCTTCTTTCAATATTGACGAGATCAAAGCCCGTTGTGAAGCAAGGATTGCTAGAGCTTTAAACAAGATTGATTACTCCGATGATAAAGTGTTGGGGTGATCTAAGAGGCAAAATAACCACAAGAGCTCAATTGGCAAGTTTTAGTGAGAATCAAGCTCATATATCCATGGTGGAACCAAAGAAAGTGTTTGAGTCTCTCGAGGATCCGGATTGGTTGGAAGCTATGCATGATAAACTCAATAACTTTGAGTGTAACAGAGTGTGGAAGCCAGTTGAGAAGCCTAAAGATTGCCGCAATGTTATTGACACCAAGTGTATTTTCAAGAAAAAACAAGATGAGCATGGTATTGTTATAAGGAAAATGAAAAGATTAGTGTTTCAAGGGTACTCTCAAGTGGAAGACATTTACTTTGATGAAACCTATGCTCTCGTGGCACGCCTTGATTCCATTTGTATCCTTTTTGCATATGCATCATCGCATAACTTTAAATTGCAACAAATGGATGACACTAGTGCTTTTCTAAGTGGTCCATTGAAAGAGTTGGTATATGTTAAGCAACCACTGGGGTTAGGGACCCAAACTTCCCTAACCAATACAAGCTCGATAAGGTGCTCTGTGGACTTAAACAAGCGACACGTATGTGGTATGAGCACCTTAGAGAGTTGTTGAAAGACCGTGGGTTTGAAGTTGGGCAAATCGATCCCATCCTTTTCACAAATAGGGTCAAAGGGGATATTTTCATATGCCAACTATACGTGGATGATATTATGTAACATCCCTGATTTTTGGAAAGTCCAAAAATCACTAAAAATTGAAACTTTTTGTTTTCATGTTATGCAAGTCACCAAAAAAAACCAATGAGATGCAAGAAATAAAAAAAAAGGAAAACAATACAAACTCAATGAATATTGAAATTAAGAATCCATTATGCATTTGTTACTTAAACCCTAAAACCTTATTCAAAAATAAGGTTCTTTATATAAAGGGAATATCTTTTTATTAACAAACCTTTACCTAAAATATTTACAACTCCGATATTACTTTGAAGATGTTTTATGGCAACAACAATCAAATATTTATAACCCTTAATAAAGTCCTAAGCCTCAAAAATATTTGATGAGAATAATATATTTTAATAATAACTTTTAGTTGTTATTCCAAGTTTTAAACATAAAGTGATATTCATAAAATGTTTTGATTTGAAACAACATAAAAGAGGGACTTTGAAAACAATATTATGGGTTTTGGAATTTTTCTAAGCCACTTTGATAATTATTGAATTTTCTATTTTAAAAATATCATTAAGTTACTATTAGTAAATCCTTCATATCCTAAAATTATGAAATATGAAAATGGTTTAAAAATGACTTCCAAACTTACTATTTTACATGTATAATGTCTCTAAAATTTAATTTAATCAAAAACCTCATTTTATTATTTTTCTATTTTAAAATTGTAGTAAGTACTATTAGTGAATTAATTATAATTTCAAGACATAAAAGAGATGAAAACACTTTGAAATGGTTTTGGAAAATAGTATTTGATCTTTATAAAGCCACTGAAATTTTATTTGACTAATAATCATATTTTATAATTTTCTAAATTAAAAATCACATTAAGCTACTATTAAGGAATTATTTCAATTTTCAAATTTCAAAAATAAAAATATTTTGAAAGTTTACAAAAATGTTTCAAAAAGAAAGATATTATTTTTACAAAAAATTTGCAATTGATTTGAGGTCATTTGGACTTCTATTTTAAAAGTTATTAAAAACAGAAATAAAAAGAAAAAGAAAAGGGAAGGATGACGTCATGATGATGTCACCCTGTCTTCAACCTCTGTAACTGAGAAACGCCCGTTTCTACTCCGTTTTAAATCTCGCGATTACTCGCAATTGAAGCCACCAATTGATGCGTTGTTTCCTTCTACTTAAACCTCCGGTTGCCCTCTCCATTTCCCCTCTTGATCCCGAGCTAATCTCCCCCTCTCTCCTCAGAAATTGCTCGTCGGAGTTCATACTGGCCGCCTCCGTTTGTCGTCGTTTCCGGCCACAACAGAAGGTCCCCGCTGCCAATTTCGAGCTTCTCCTCTTCCCCTAAACCTCCTGAACCTCCTAATGCCTTTTTAGTGTTTTTCCCGCAGCAGGAGACCACCCCCGACGACTCCCAACACCGCCGTTGTCTGCCACCGTCCGTCGCCGACGCGGAAGACCGCACCGGAGCCAACAGAGCACGCCAGAAGTCTCCCCTCGCCACGCTGCGCCTCCCTGTAGTATCATCAAGGCTGGAGAACAATCGGAGTGCTGCCGCGATCCACGACCGAGGCCTCCGCCGCCGTCTCCATTAATTCCGGCAACAGAATCGTCCACCGGAGGTAAGTTCTCCTCCCAGATGTGTTTGTAACCATTAGATCCAGATCCAGCGTTCCACGTTACAACACTTAGCGAAGGGGTACAGGCCAATAAGATCGCGCCGCGTGTCGCCTAGTCAGCGCGCGTTAAGATCTTTATCTGCCGCTCGAGCAGCGCGTAGCCGGCCCAGGACCACTCCCTGTCTGCTGCACCGCGCGGTGAATAACCAAATCTGAGCCCAGCCGCTTTCCGTTATTTTTTCGAATAAATTAAAAATGACAATTTTGCAGAATAGTCCCTAGAACTTAGAAACATCATAACTTTTTAACCATAAGCCCAAATTTAGAAAACTTGGACTTTTTGAAATCCCCTGGATCTGTATAATCTTTTAGCACTATTCAAATTCAAATTTGACAAACTTAAATTGGTTCAAATTTAAATATGATTTTTTTGATGAAATTTGTCATAATTCAAATTCTACAAATCCAAAAAATTTAAATAAAATATATTTGGAAACCTTAGGATGTGTACTTTCATATCCTCTATCCCAAAATAAAAAATGAACAGATTAAAATTGATTTTAGAATTATGTGGCCATTTGAGCAAATTTGACTTAGTTTAAATTCTATAAATAATTTTAATATGTTTTCTTAAGCAATGTTGCTCCATATGGCAACCTTAATCCATAGAAACCAGTGCCATAGAATGTTGGACACATATGAGCCATACCCATGTATTTTAGGCCAAGTTATCACACACATGTTTCACACCATATTAAAAATGACTTAGGAAATATTTTGCTTAAGTGGTTCTATGTGTGTATGGCTATATGAAACCAAGGCTAAGTCCTTAGTGAAGTTTCAACTTATACTTAGCCAACAAATGAACCTAAAAACACTAGTACAAATGTTTCCATCAAATTTTTGTCTCCCCATGCTTGCTTCAAGATTTCACCAAGTTGGGATTTGTGAGAACCATGAAGTGCAATGGAGGACTTAAACATCTAGAGATTTTTCAACATGAAGATAGAAGACCAATGAAGGACTTAGCAAATAAAACAAACTTCAGAAGCATCTCCAAGAAGTGGAAGCACTTAGAAGACTAACCCCCTTTCTCTCTAAGTCTTTTTCCTTCCCTTTTCTATTCTTCTCCTTTCAACTTGATGGCAAAATGAAGAGAAACAAGGAAGATCATTGAAGAAATGACTTAGGATCCACAACAATCTGAAGCATACTCCATCAAGTTCACACGAAGAAGAAGACTCACCTCTCCCATTCTATCCTCTTGTCTCATTTCTCCTCTATTTTGACTTAGTGATATTTTCACATTTGTTAAATAAAACACTTAGTTGTGACCACACCACTTGGGAAACAACTAGTGAGAAAACCATGAAGACTATCAAGACCAAGAGAAGCACCACACCAAGGAAGGAAACAACTTAGATGGCATGATGATGATCTTCAAGAAGGCAATCACATGAGGTCTAGAAGCAATCCATACAAGTTGAAGAATAACAAGTTATTTTTGTCCAACCATTGACCCAAATGGAAAACCCAAGACTTAGTAATATTTTCCCTTTGATGATGAAGTTAGTAGACCTACCCTAACCACAATGGAAAATACTAACATAGTCACTCAAATATTTTTCGAAGGTGAATATGACCAAGTGTTTGCATGTATTACTTTAGTTGAAGAAGTAATATGTTTATTCTTAGTGAACTCTTGGAACTTCCTCGACAAGTATGGATATAATAAAGTTAGTTTTCTACAAAACTCAACCTAGTCCTTCCCAAGTAAACCATTGGAATTTCCTTAACAAGTATTAAACTCAAACCTAGACCTTGTCCTAGCCAACTTGGTTAAACCCCTTTGGATATGTTAGTTGCTCTGTATGTTTTCTACACTTGTATGTTTGTTTGCTAGGATGCTTGTTTATTTTGTTTTCATTGAATAGATTGTACGGAGAGCAACGATTTGTGAAGAGTGTGATATCTTCACCAACTTCAACAAGGCAAGTAACACACCATCAACTACCCATTATTTTCTATATGCATTAGTTGATTTTGAGTAGTATGCATGATAGGAAATTTTACTAAGTTATATTATGCTATGCTATTATCCTAGTAGTGTGTAGCCATCTATTTTACCCTTGTTATTTTGATAGCCTTAGAACTTAGTAGATGCTATGCAATGTACAAATTGTTTTACTAGATGTTGAGGAAAAAATCCTAAGTATAACTAATGAATGAACCACCTGGGTGGAAGTGGTAAGACTGGATTATGTTGAGTGTTTCCTCAGAGCCCTTGTCTAAGGGTTATTCCACTTGAGGTTGTCACTTGAGGATGGCCACCCAGGAACAAAAAGATTACTATGTCCTTCTAAGTTTAGTAGCTTTCCGTGCAGCCTTTTGACATATGGGCTCTGTCTTGATCAACTAAGTTGTGAGAGTTCAGCCCAGGCTTGACTAGCAGATGTAGCAAAATTATAGGTGGAACGGTCTTGCCGGTGGGTTTGGACTTCTTCTTCTGAAAGATCTCGTCTCAATTCTCTCCTTTCCATGATGCACTCCGGGTGTATAGGATGTTTGGGCTAATTGAAGACAAAGGGTGAAAGTGCACAAACTCTGCAGAGTCAACAAACTAAGATCTTAGCCCTGTCCCCGGTTATGGACAACTATGAGCAGCTGGACAAGGAATGACGGAAGAAACTCATCACCAATTTCAATAAGTAAAATTTTGACCAAGTGAACAGTAGTTGTGGTGCTTGGATCTTAATCCAATGTTGCCACCCTTTTGAAAAGAAAAGTTGGTTTTACAAAAGTGATAGGAGAAAACTGGCTTTATGCAAACTCATCCAAAAATCCACTCAGCCAAATAAGCATGTAGTATTAGTCTTGCCATTTATATCCACCATAGTGTTACTTGCCAATACATTAAATTGTATTAACTCCCTTGTGGCTGCATATTCCATATTGCAGATGTTTCTGAAGACGAGTGGGGATTTCATTTAGGATCTCGAAACTATCGCCAACATGTTTTGCCTGTGGCACATGAAGAAGATGGGCTCAATGTTGTACTATGTCTTCCGCTGTATATCTTTGTTTTCTGCTAGTCTTCTAAGACTATGCAAGTTGTAATACTATTTTGTAAACACTGGATCATGCGATGTAATAGAATTTGATGCATTTGCATGATATTTCATTTTGTACTGTGGTGCTAGCAATTGATCCAGGGACTAGCACAATAACACAGATGTTTTCACATTATTTAAATGTGGGAACGCTACATATTATGTTTGGCTAATCAAGCTTTCAATGATGAATTTTCAAAGCATATGACTAATAAGTTTGAGATGTCTATGATGGGAGAGATCAAATTCTTCCTTGGCTTTGATATCAAGCAATTGGCTCGTGGGACTTTCATTTCTCAACCCAAGTGTATCCAAGACACGCTCAAAAGGTTTAACTTCGAAGATACTAAAGGGAAGATCACTCCAATGCAAACCAAGTGTCATCTCAAGCGCAATCCGGATGGTAAAGATAGGGAGCAAAAGTTGTATCGTCTATGATTGGTTCTTTCCTTTATCTTTGTGCTTCTAGACCCGATATTGTGTTAAGTGTAGGGGTGTGTGCAAGGTATCAAGAGGCTCCAAAGGAAACCCATTTGACGATGGTCCATAGTATCTTTCGATATTTGGTTCATACCTCAAAGTTTGGTTTGTCGTACCCAAAGGGGGCACAATTTTCTCTCAGTGTGTAAACTGACTAAGATTGGGTTGGTGATTAAGATAATAGTAAATAGACTTTCACGGCTTGCAAATTCTTGGGTAGGTCCTCGGTGAGTTGGTCTTCTAAGAAGAAAAATTGCATATTTCTCTCCACCGCCGAAGTCGAGTATGTGGCAGATGCTAGTTCTTGCACTCAATTGTTGTGGATGAGGCAAACTCTGAAGCAATATGATGTCCATTGTGACAAAGTGCCTCTATTGTGCGACAATAAAATTTCCATCAAGATTGCTTACAAACCGGTGCAACACACAAGAACGAAGCATATTGAGATTCAGCATCACTTCATTAGAGATCATGTTGCCCGTGGAGATATTGAGCTAGCATATGTGACCACGAAGGATCAACTTGTCGATATATTCACGAAGCCCCTTGATGATACAAGATTCATGTTCTCGAGGAATGAGCTAATTATCATCGATTCAAGGAGTTTTACTTGAGGATCTTGCGTACACACCTATAGTTGACTATATGTTTGGATTTAGGAGTAGACATGGACATAGGGGGAGTGTTTTCCTAACACATTGGGCTCTCCCTCCCCCTATCATGCACAAAGTACAAAATTCATTTATATATCTCTTTTCTAATGTTGAATTTTGAGCTAAAATGTTGAGAATTGGCAACGCACCCCAAGATACATCTTCGCGGTGGCATACCATACTCTCTTACATGGTGGCCAAGGCCACCAACCTCTTCTCCTTGAATTACACACCCTTCTGTGTTGGTGGTTTTATGGAAAACACACTCATTCTTGGACTTTATTTGATTGGATCTTGCACATTTTGGGTGTGAAGTACCATTCGAGTGTGTGTTCTATCCGAAGCCAAAAAAATCCCCTAAAAACTTGCTCATCTAGACACATGCATGTCCCCCCACAAAAATCAGCAATTTCTCGAAAGTTGGGGCCGGAGATTCCGGTCTTCAACACTGGAGACTCCGGTCTGACTGAAGTATCCACTCTAAAAACAGAAACTCCGGTACACCGGAGACTTTGGGGTTTAGGATGGAGACTCCGGTCTAGGCGGTTTCTCGCGGAGTGAAAAGGGATCGGGGTGGGGAATTGCTCACAACTCCTCTTCCACCCCCGACTTTAACTTGCTCCTGCGCCGCCGCTATCCAGGGTTGTCGTTCGGCTACCGATCTCTGCCGCTGGACTCCGCCGTCGCCGGCACTCCTCCACCACTCCATCGTGGGAGAACTTCCTCCCCGATTTGGAGTACCATGAAGGACAATGGTACCTCTCTCTCTCTCCCTCTATCTTGACCTAGGTTATTTTGAGATGCACTTCCCCTAGCCTTCCATGGTAGAAATCACTTCTAGGCGACAATGTCCAATCTAGGAATCATCTATACATAGTGGGCATCAAGATTTTGAATCTGCTCCTTAGTCCCAGACGTAGGTTCACAGATTCCGGTCATCTGGAACGGAGACTCCAGTAGGCCAGAGATTACGCCCCTTTCACCAGAGACTTTGGTGTAGATCCATCCTTTTATGCCCAAAATTTTGTGATGGTTCCTCATTTTTTTTCCTGGACATGCATGCTTATCCTCCTGCTATCTTTCTGCACTCTTTGTTCTCAGGTTAGTGGACCAAGGCCTCCTCCTCCAACCCCAACATCGAGCCAAGGAAGCAACATCCATAATGTGGTCATGCTCGCAACTATCTGGTGACTGATCTAGAGATTGGTGCTAGGGTTCAGAATGGGGCTATCAACTTAGAGTGTGAAAGAGAGTAAGCATATGCTGAGTTTTAGAGGCAGGAGCTTGCTAAGAAAGCTCGGTTTGATCACATATCCACTCTGACAGGCATGAGCAAGAGCGAGTATAGGGTGATGAGGATGCGTCCTTTCTTTACCATGGCTCGCACTTCTCAGAACCCTTAGTATTGGAGGAAGGAACATGAGCTGATTTAGACATAAATTTATGACAATCTACGTCATCCCGTATGTGAGCAAAAGGTTCTCAACTTAGGTGCTCTGGGCATCAAGTCATATTTCAAGTAAGCAGTTTGGGTGACAAGGAAGCTAGGTCTTGAGAAGCTTATTGACATCCAACAAGACTTCAACATTCAGGTTGTCCAACAATTATTTGCTACTGTCACCTTTGGTGAGGATGATGATATCACTTTGACATGGATGATTGGGCGCATCAAGTGCGATTCCCTCATGTTAAGAATTTTGAGCTTCTAGAGTATCCTCTCCATGGTGATGATCTAGGGATAAGGATGTGTGCGCATGGTGTCTCCTACAACAAGAGGAAGTCGTGTCCTCTCTATGACAATTTGTCAAGCTTAGGCACCAACAAAGATCTCAAGAGAGTCTATAATGCTCCCCTCCTCCTGTTCAGATGCAACATTGCTCCTCAAGCTAGCAATGTGGATGCCATCTGTGGTGGTCTTGTGAACCTGCCGCATCATGCCTTCAAGAGGACACCAAGCTGGAGAAGATTGCGACAGCTACAAGATGGATGTCATGGACTTCAATAAGTAATAAATTCATCATGCCATGACAGATAAGAAGAAGGATCCTATATATGCCCCATATGTGATGAAGCTCATTCTTGACAAGGTTCCTGTTCTTGCCACTCAAATACAGCACAAGGCTAGCACTCTTCAGGTTCTTCAGATTCATACCGCACAACGTGCTGCTTATCAGGAGTCTGAGGATGACGACGACCTCTCTATGTTTGAGACCGAGGCTCCAAGGTCTAGGAGGAATAATGCTAATCCTCCATGTCGCCTTCGAGGGAAGGAAAGGGTGCATGATGAAGAGAAGAAGCTTACATGGTTCCAGCACAACATCCTTTGCTTGACCATTGTGGTCCATAAGGAGAACAATGAGGCCTACAAGGAAAGGAGGGAGATGAAGAAGATGCTCAAGAGTCTTCAAGATCATGCTGGCATTGTGCATACCTATCCTCTTGAGCCCGCTACAGATTCCCACAAGGTGTCATACAACGAGCAGAACAACTCCACTTTTCCTTGGGGTGACTTTAATGAGGTTACTTCTACGCCATCATGCAACTGTGGCAAGGCTCCCATGACTGAAGAAGAACAAGCTGAAGAAGAATATGATGATGATGATCATGATGATGAGGAGGAGGAGGACTCCGAGGAGGAGGAAGAGGATTTCTCCCTTGGGTTGTGTGTAGTTGTTGCTCTTTTCCCTTTTTGCTGTCTCGATGCCAAAGGGAGAGAAGTTGCTATTTAATCTATCCGAGGATTTGCATGGGTTTGCTCGGAACACAAGCTTTTTCGAACTTAATTTTTCTCTTATAAGCTTGTGTCTCCTTTTATCTTAAATATGAACTTCTCGTGTGTTAAACTATGTGGTTGTGCGTGGTTAAGACTACATTTGTGAGGCCATCCTTATGTTATTGTGCTAATCCTCTCTTGCCTTACTTTTCTTACTTACTAGTGTAATTATATTGCTCGTTGAAATTTTTGGTATTGCACTTTCTATGAGATTGTAAAATTTAGGGGGAGTGTAGATCCTTGTTGATGTGTTCCATTTTTGGTGCACACGAGCCTGTCTATATTTTCTAAACTCATTTATAGAAACGATTGTCATTGCAATACTTATCTTTTCATCAAACACCAAAAATGGGGAGATGGAAAGTGCATATCTCACCTAAATTGGTTTTTTATGTTTCATCACAACATTAGTATAAATTTAACTGTGATGTTTCTAGGCTCTCTTGATGACATTCTTAATATTGGCTATTTTTCCAAAAGGGAATGCAATGATCTAGAGGTGCTGGCAGTTTTCTCTGGACTCATATTTCTAGCAAGATGAACAAGTGGTGTCACACACTTGAGCCTCGCCAGAAAATATCCGGAGATTGTTCGGAATTTCTGGCGTAGCCAGAGTCTCCGGTGTGTAGGGGATAGAGTCTCCTGACTCACGATTTTCCCTACACATTTGGCAAGTTGGTTTCACCCACTGGACCCTATGCATAAAGTGTACGGAGACTTGGAGGAGTCTCCGCCCTGGACGGAGTTTACGGCATGCAAAGGTCGGAATCTCCACCCTCAAGCATTTCCCCGAGCGAAGATGAAGTTGGTGTCACCTCCTGGACTCAGTCCGGAAACTTGTAGGAGTCTTCGAACTTTTGCAAAGTTTCTGATCTTCCGGAAACTTGCCATAATCTTTGGTAGACCGGAGTCTCTGGTGTAACAGAGGCAGAATCGCCTCAAACGGCTAGAATTTGTGGAGTGGTTATAAATACTCCTCCCCTTCTTCAACCTCTGGTCAGCTCATCTAGCAATCAAGTCTCCTTTAATTGGGCTCACCAAACTCAAGAGATATCCCAATGCCTCCGCCCAAACTTGTTGAGCTTCGGAGGATTGAAGGAATGGCCCCAATCTACATCTTCACCAAGCCATTCTTCATTTCCCCCTCATTCACTTGACGTATTTGTTTCTAGGGTTTCCTTGTGGAAAAACTATAATTCATTGTTACTCACTTGTTGTTTGTAGCATATTCTTGGTGTTCTTGAGAGCCCTCATTCAGTTATGGGTGTGTGCCACAAGCTCATTGTAAAGTGTGTGGATTCCTCCTTGAGGGATTCCATAGTGGAAGTTGAACTAGGATTTTGTGGCGAGGTTCATCGGAGAATAGGGTGAGGCCTTTGTATCGGAGGAACTCACACCCCTTCAACGAGACGTACTCCCCTCAAATGGAGGAACTCGGGAATACATCGTTTTCTGCGCGTGCTTCTGCTATCGGTTCCTTCTATCCTTTACCTTTTACTTTGTGTTTGTATCTTGCTTAGTGTAGCTCTTGCCATATAGGTAAATTCACCGTAGTTGCATCTAGAGAATTTACCTTTTGTGTATAGCCTAAATCGAAAACGTATTAAAATTTGGAAGTAGCACCCATTCACCTCCCCCCTCTAGGTGCCCATACTACCCATTCACGGTCTCGGTCGCTGACAATCACTGAAGGAGGCTCATGGAGTTTAATGAAATTGTCAGTGAACATGTCAAATATTGTTTTTGCTGTGTATGGGTGTGATCGAGGGATGAAGTGGGCGTATTTGGTTAACCTGTCAACCACCACTAGTATAACTTCCTTGCCGTTAGACTTGGGGAGACCTTCCACAAAGTATAAACTGATCTCAGACCATTTCATCTTGGGGATGGGCAGGGGATTGAGTAATACCGGATAGGGAATTTTCTTCGATTTATATATTTGGCAGATGGGACATTCAGCTATTTGATGAGCAATGAAGGACTTGAATTATGGCCGAATAACTTTTTCAGTCTGCGGTAAGTCACCCTGTTGTCGGAGTGTTTAACTTTTATGACTGTGTTATTTCCAACGTATATCCTGCCTTTGTATCTCAAAACTCCAAATTCCTAGGAGAAGTTTTGTGGTTGTTGGCATTGACAGCCAATTCATGTAGCAGGCTGTGCAATGTGGATCCTTTCCATTGGTGGTTGCAATATCAGCTACCCAGCTTGGTATAGCCCGTGAGGTGGAAAGACACTTGTGGGGTTCATTATCCTGAAACTTGCAAGATAGTGCATCTGCCACACTATTATCCGTGCCCTTCTTGTACTCTATCCTGCAGTCGAATTCCAAAAGCTTGAGCATTAGTTTGTGTTGAATGCCCTCCAAAATTCTATGGTTGTTGAGTTATTTGAGGCTTTGTTGATTAGTTTTTATTATCACCATATTGCTTAAGAAATAGTGACGCCATTTATTCAAGGCTTGGAATATTGCAAGTGCTTATTTTTTTGCATAGATGGAAGTAGAACGGTTCCTAGGAGCCAAACTTCGGCTCAGGAAAGCCAATGGTTTGTTGTGCTTCCTAAATATGGCCCAATGCCCGTAGCACATGCTTGTGTTTCCATGATGAAGGGGGTAGAAAAGTACGGAAACCCGAGGACTAGAGGCTTTGTCATAGCCTGTTTGAGTTGCTGGAAGGCATGTTCTTATGCTTCTCCCCATCGGAAGGCATTTTTTTTAGGGCAGCAAAGAGGGGTCAGCAAATAAGCGAGTAGTTCTTGATGAAACTCCTGTAGTAGCCCGTAAGCCCAAGAAAACTCCTGAGTTTCTTAATGTTTGGGGCGTTGTTTCCAATCCAGAATTGCTTGTATTTTTGTTGGATCGGAAGCCACTCTCCACATATGATTTTCCATACGTGCACTCGCTCAACTTGGCTTTCAGTTGATGGGTTTTGAGGACTTGCAAGACCATTTTCATATGTTGTGTGTGTTCCAGCATTATTTTGCTATATATCAATATGTCGTCGAAGAAAACTAAGACGGATTTTTCGAGGAATTTGCCAAAGACCGAGTTCATTAGTTCTTGAAATGTTACCGGGACATTGCTCAAGCCAAACGGCGTCACTAGGTACTCGTAATGCCCAAGGTGGATAGAGAATGTTGTCTTAGGAATGTGAGGTTCATGCATTCTTATTTGATAGTATTCCGAGCGTAAATCCAGCTTGGTGAATTGATTTGAGGGTTTGGTAAGGGAGGGACGGGCGATTGTATTCGCCCGCTCTGATACCAGCATGCAGGACCTGAAGGCCTAGGCGAGGTAGCGATGGATAGGGAAGAATGGAGAGCCCGATGGCTCAGATCTATCTTACTCTAAGGCTTAGAACAGAATACTAAGAACAGATAAAATTTAGGGTTTCATAGCTCGATCTTCCCATTCACCCCACCTAACTTTTATATTGAAAGGTAGGCTCAAGCTTAGTTGCATTTACAATTATTTACGTTTACAATCATGCTTAACATCAGAACCGATGATTACTGAAACTGAGGTAAACTCGTAGTGGTCGTCCGATCTTCGTGAACAGATATCTGATCATCTAGACCCTCCGTTCTTGTCAGCATCTGCATGTAGCGTTTCTTTTGTCTTGGTCGGGTCCTGACACCGCCGCCAAGGGGCGTCAAATACTATTTGCCAGTTTGAGGGTCTACGAGCCAAGCTTAAACTTTAACATGAAAAATCAAGTAAAAAACGCAAAAAAAAAAAAATGCCACATTGAAGCCTACCAAAATAGTGTATGATGTAACAGTCTAAACTTCCCCCGAAAAAAATGTCTTGAACTGAGGTTTGCCTTGAGTATGAGAAAAACATAGTGTGAATAATGGAGATAAATAGGTAAAGAAAGCTATGCGTCTCTTCAGTTGCCAAACAGAACTGACAAAAAGTGACCAGACGACCATAAGTTCTCCGTATCAAAATATAAGATGTTTTAGCCTTTTGTAGATATAATGTATCTAGACATGTTTTAGTGTGTAGATTCATATGCATCTTAAACTAAAACATGTCTAGGGTACATATTGTTTAGGAAATGCTAAAACATCTTATGTTTCGATACGGAGGGAGTAATAGTATGCTTCTGATTTCTGTCTGTAGTACACAAACAGAGGACATGTTGTAGTAGCGACTAACATTTCAAGATGCTTGAATCCATCATCAATAGACCCAAATCCCAAAGGAATGCACAAATGTACAAATGAATGGAAACGCAAGCTCTCCATTCTCACCAATCCCACTCAAAGAATCACCAAACCAAACGAAAAGACAACGAGTAAATATTCTCCGGCGGTTCTGCTTCGCCCCCACGCGACCAACGTCTCCTGCTTCTGGCGTCCATGTTCGCTCCGTACGTATCCTCCGAGGCTCCGCTCCGATCAGCGGCCCAAGGCGTTGTGCCGTTCCACCGGGACGGGTCCGTGACTGCCGCCCTTGATCGCGAGGACGTAGAACAGCTGCGTCACCGACAGGACGATCGTGAACGCCTCCATGGTCCCCTGCCAAGCCCCGCAAAGTTTCGATCAGCTCCATGTCTGACGAAGTACAGAGAACAAAAAACGAAATGAATCTTACCAGCTTGGCGTTCCTTCTGTCGAAAGAGATCTCCTGACAAGCCAACCTGCAGCAATCAATCCACAGTAAGGTCCAACGTTAAGTATGGTCTGACAATGTTTGTTTTGGGACGCGCTCGATCAGGTGCGTACCCCATGGCTAGGATGGTGAGCGCCCAGGCGACCAGACCGAGCGACGCCGCGGGCTGCTGGCTGTGGTAGTTCCAGAAGCGGACGTGTGTGAAGCCCACGATGCAGGATGCCGCCCCGACGACGCCGGCGAGAAGCGAGAACACCACGAAGAAGCCGGTGGCGAAGTTTCCGATCGGGAAGAATATCGGGTGGAAGTGAGCCGGGAGGCGCAGCTCGGGGCCTGCGGAAAACAAGAACGTTACTACTACTCGGCATTGTAGCACCATGCGCAGACATAACTGTGCGTCCTTCTGTGCTGTTACAGCTTGAGCTTCTGTGCGAGCAGTAGTACCGATGATGAAGCCCTGGTCGATGGCGAAGTTGACCGCCCAGCCGCCGATGATGGCGATGATAGTGTACATGCAGAAGTTGAGCAGCAGCAGGAGGAACGCGACGGGCTTCAAGTTATCGGCCATTTTTTTGCCCTGAGCGAGAATACCACTCGGCTGTATGACCTCTCTGATGATCTGACGACCGAGGCAGGATATAGTGGAATACCTGACGCTTTCAGAAGATGAACGGTCTTTGCGGTTTATATACATGTAAGCAGGGAGTACGGGCGGTGCATTCATGCAAGCTCGGATTTGTTCTTTGCTTGCCGCCTTCGCGGAAGGAAGAACAGCTCCGGGTGGCTGTAAAGAGTGGGACTTGCAGACCAAGGAAAGGAGCCGAGCTGCTGAGGATTTCGTGCGGCCTCTCCCTACGGTTAGGTATGTGTACAACTTACGCCTACACGCACGGCTGTGCATTGTACCACAGTACTAGACTAGTTGTCAACACGTGTAGTTCGTCAATATCAGTGTAGCTTTCGAATGATTCGTTTCCGTCGCACGGGGTAACTAGTAGCAATCCTGATCGATCGATGTACGAATGACTGGAGCAGTACAGGTTTTATTTGGTTTTGAGAAGATAGGAAGATTTTAGTTACGGAGTAAAAAAAAAAGAGAAGATAGGAAGAATTTCTGCCTTTTTAGTTGTGCAGCGACCGCCGAGCGAGACAGGAACGAGTACTCTGCTTGGTTTGGCAGAAGCAGAGGCTCAGGGTTCTGTTACGTGAAAGCTCTGCTTTTGCGAGGTGTACGTTCTTCCGCTTTCAGGAAAAGACTTGGAACAGTCGAGCTTGGTATAATGGTATTTATTTTTTGCAACTTGAGACGAGAAAATAGGTATGCAAAGCCTTGGCTCTTGTCGCACGCACAACGGATTCACACGCAAGGTTTCGCTCCGACGTTGACCCTAGCTATGAAATACAGTGGGCTAGCTAGCTAGGTAGCGAAACAGTTTCAGAGAATGAGATGGCGACTAATCATGTCATGTGTGCGTGCTAATTACTTGAACCGGACTAGTTCACATTTTGATTCTCTGTATCAGATGCAAGGGGTATATAGTTTGCAGTACAAAGCTTAGCACCAGAATTTCTCTGCCGCGAATCTTATGCGTAAGTCGTTTCCAAAAGAAACGAAGCAACCGCGGACGAAATTGATTAGTACAGTAATCCTATCTATAATCTATAATAACTAAATGGGAGCAACCCACTAAGTTTATTTCTCTAACCATGCAAGCTGTACACCTCATCAAGCTTCTAATGGGTCCATGTCAACATGCAAAACCTTCAAGTCAGATATTCATCCACGTCACCCCGCTTAGCATTCGAGTTCGCCTAGAGTTTCTTTGCGTTCTAGCACTGCAATAAATAGGCAAGGTCGATGGATTTTTTCCCACTCAGTTTGCTTTGTCTTCTGTTTCGGTTTTCATTCTTGGAGCCGTTCTAAAACAAGACATTTATTTTCTCTAACTTGCTACCTGCAAGCACGAACTAATTGCTGCAATGTCTGCATGTATACTTAATTAATCTTCGGTTATTTCTTCCACCATTTCTTCCTTTAAGTTTTCCATGTTCACCTGCATGCCAACGACGCCTGGCTTTCTCCATCCAATCTTTTCAGTTTGCAGCACTCATGACCTGGTCCTGACCTCCCAACTCCAGTTCTCAAGCGGAGCAGCATTCCCAGATCTTCTATTCCGTATCAGGTCGCTCCATGACACCTCTCGGGACTCATTAGTGTCGCAAGCGTATGAGGCGGCACGGGGAGCGCTGCAGGCGCACGGTGTATGTTCATGGTGCGCTTCTTGGGCATGGGGCTGTTGAGCTGAGGTTCTTTCTTGCCAGATGGTACGAGCATGGAGCGAACACGGCTACAAATTCTAGAGTACTAACTTTTTTCTTGCGGTGGTCTACCTTGCCTAAAACATGCACCAAGGTAGTCCCACCATCAATATACAATGGGTTTTAATTTTCAATTCCCTTTTATTCCTTACCTCTCTCAGCTGATACGTGGTGGTTCTTTAGAAGACAATTCGCAGAGTCCATTCTATGATTAATCCGGTTCTATTTCAGATATTAGCAAAGTGTGGAGGCCAATGTCAAAGCCTCAAAGGTCTATTGGTTCCTTGGTTTATCCAAACAAATCGTCTATTACAACTGAGTAGTGAATCGGTAAGATTCTTAAAGTTATTTTGGTTTATAGGTTCATAGCCTCAAGTAGTATTGCGTGAAGGTTTTGTCTTTTTTTTTTACTGTACGTATAGTATTTTTTTCTCTTGCATAATGATTTTCCCTGTTCACTACGGATTGATATCAATCATATATGAATAGATGGACAATATGTTTACTTTTTTCCATTTAGTTTTAGTCTACTAATGTAGTTTTTGCACTGATGCTTTACAGTGGACTAGGTTGGTTGATCTGGGGACCAACAAGGGAATCTGCATAAAAAATTCAAGAATATATTACTGGTCAAGTCTATGTATGTTCATATTTTCGGTGCTATCAAATTTGGTTGTAAATTTTTGTGATATTTGAAATCCTAAATAGATCTCTAACAATTATGGCTTTTCCCTTTGTCTAACCTTGCAAGCGAAAGATAAGTACATAATATTAAAGTATTGTCGCACTAACCTGAGCTAACATGCTAATTTGTACCGTGTGTTTGAATAAAGCAGCTACCTAACTTGGCCATACATTGTTGGCCCTCATTAGTCATTGCCCATTGGGATCAGCTATATGTGAATTTCACCCTCGAAAAAAAATCTGAATTGAGATATGGTAGGCACATTCCTTTCTGGATTGCAATGTCTGGCTTCTTTTTTCACACACTGGTGAGCAAAGAACAAATTAAAGTGTTCTTTTTCTACTTAATACATAGTGGACATTATAAAAAAAACTTAGCAATGTTTTTTGTTTGTTTCGTACATGTATTTTCTGTTTATTGGTTTATTATCCCGCAACAACGTGCGGGGTATCATCTAGTATAACTAAATAGAGGCAACCCACTAACTACACCTGCCTAATCAAAGCATTTCTATTAGTCTCTTCGAAACCGTCCTGTTAGAAGATAAGCCCGTATCTGTATTTTCTGTTTGTGTTCGGTTGGTGTAGATAAACCAAACCGGTTGCTTCCTTGTTGATCAAGGTTAAGTTGTTGTAATTCGATGTAATCTCTTCGGGGCTTCTACCCCTATATTAACACGGAAACGGCACGAGGCCAAGTGCACGTTAACAGCCAAACCAATCTACGAGATTTCACATGGTATCAGAGCTCGCCCTCGCGTCCTCAATGGCAGGCTCGACGTCCTCGACTCCCTCTGCCTTCGCTGGCTCGCTCTTCTCGCACCCTGTCACCGAGAAACTCGCCAAAGGTAACCACATCTTGTGGAAGGCGCAGGTTCTCTCGGCCATCAGGGGTGCGCAGCTCGGCCGCTTCATCGACAGCAAGATCGCTGCGCCGGCCATGGTGATCACCGTCAAGCGTGACGGGAAGGATGTCCAGGAGGAAAACCCTCTGTATGGGCAATGGATCGCGCAAGACCAACAAGTCCTTCATTTTCTGCTAACTACTTTGTCCCGTGAGGTTCTATCTCAGGTTCATGCATCCGTCAGCGCCGCCGAGCTCTGGGATGCCGTGGAGGCCATCTACGCCTCCCGCACACGCGCGCAGACGGTGAACATCCGCATCGCGCTGGCCACGACTCCCAAGGGCAACTCTTCTGTTGCCGAGTACGTGGCCAAGATCCGGAACTTGGCGGATGAGATGGCCGCCGCCGGAAAGAAGTTGGACGACGAGGAGATCGTGTCCTACATCCTCGCCGGGCTCGATGGGGATTTCAACTCCATCGTCTCGGCCTTGTGCTCTCGGATCGAGCCGGTCACCGTGGGCGAGCTGTACGCCCAACTCCTGAGCCACGAGCAGCGCCTCGAGCTACTTCATGGGAGCGGTGGCTACTCGGCGAACGCCGCGTTCCGCGGAGGCCGTGGTGGCTTTGGCCGCGGCGGCGGACATCAGGGCGGCGGTGGCAACCGTCCGTCTGGAGGCGGCAACAACGGGCATCCTCAACAGCATCAAGGCCAAGGCCGCGGTCACGATGGCCGTGGCGGGTTCAATCAAGGTGGCGGCGGTGGCCGTCAAGGAGGCAATGGGGGCTCTGGTTACGCTAACAAGCCCCAATGCCAACTTTGTGGCAAGATTGGCCATGTGGTGCAGAAGTGCTACCAACGGTTCAATCAGAACTTCACTGGGGTAGCTGAGAAGAGCGCGTCCGCGGCATCTACATCGACAAACAACCACTACGGCAACTACGGCGCCGACTCCAACCCGTGGCACATCGACACTGGTGCCACGGATCACATCACGGGAGATCTTCACAAGCTCACTATCCGTGATAAATATTACGGGAACGAGCAAGTCCACACCGCGAGTGGTTCAGGTATGAACATATGTCATGTTGGTCATTCATTACTACATACCCCTGATCGAAATCTTCATATTAGAAACATTCTTCATGTTCCTCAAGCAACAAAAAGCCTTCTTTCAGCTCATAGACTTGCTCGTGATAATTCTGCTTACGTTGAAATTCATCCAAATTCCTTTTTTATCAAGGATCAGGCAACGAGGAAAACCCTGCTCCAAGGCAGGTGTAGAAGAGGTCTTTATCCCCTTTCGTCCACAACATCGAGTCCAAGCAAGAGTGCTTTTGGTGTCATCAAACCAAGTCAGGAGAGGTGGCACGCTCGTCTAGGTTATCCTTCTTCCATTATTGTGAAGAAAGTTATCAATAAAAATAATCTGCCATGTTCAGAAGTGTCAGTTGATGATTCAGTTTGTGATGCCTGTCAAAAAGGCAAAAGTCATCAACTTCCCTATCCTAGTTCCTTTAGTAAATCTAGTGCTCCTTTAGAGCTCATTTTCTCAGATGTGTGGGGCCATGCCCAAGAGTCTGTTGGACGAAAGAAATACTATGTCAGTTTTATCGATGATTTTAGCAAGTTTACATGGATTTATTTTCTTAAGTACAAATCTGAGGTGTTTGAGAAATTCCATGACTTTCAGAATCTTGTTGAAAGGCAATTCGATAGAAAAATTCTTGCTATGCAAACTGACTGGGGAGGAGAGTATCAAAAACTCAATTCCTTTTTCACCAAGGTTGGAATAGCACACCATGTCTCATGTCCTCATGCTCACCAACAAAATGGGTCTGCAGAACGAAAACATAGGCACATTGTAGAAGTTGGTTTGTCTCTTCTTGCTCAAGCATCCATGCCATTAAAATTTTGGGATGAGGCTTTCTCTTCTGCCACATATCTCATAAATCGTACTCCAACCAAAATTCTTGACTATGATACTCCCTTAGAACGCCTACTCAATGAGAAACCCAATTATAGCTCTCTTCGCATTTTTGGGTGTGCGTGTTGGCCTAACCTTAGACCATACAACTCGCACAAACTCCAATTTAGGTCCAAGCAGTGTGCTTTCCTTGGGTACAGTACCTTACATAAGGGGTTTAAGTGCCTTGATATTTCGAGTGGGCGTATCTACATCTCAAGGGATGTCATTTTTGATGAAAATGTATTTCCGTTTCATGCCTTGAACCCAAATGCTGGAGCACGTATTCGTTCTGAAATACTTTTATTACCATCTGATCAAGGGGGAAATAGTAGTGTTGATCATATGACTAATGTTCATAATTTTTCTGGTTCTAATGGTGCAATTTTGGAGCCTATTGGTGATTTTATGCAGCAGCAGCAGAACACAGCTGGGGCGGAACACGAGGATGATCTCCCCGATCCCGAGAGATCGTCGCTGGATCCCGAGAGATCCGGCCCTGGCCCCTCTGCGTCGCCAGCGCGCAGTCCTGCGCGGTCGGCTGGTGGCTTCGATGCGCACCAACCAGGAGGCGCCACGTCGCCGACAGCATCTTCGGTGGACCCAACCGGAAACGCGTCCGTGCGCGCGGATCGGGGCACGACCCCACGGGCACACGCCTCCGCCCAATCCCCGAGCGCCACTTGTGGGGAATCTTCCTCGACTGCGAGATCCACCAACGACGTGGGCTCGGCGTGCGGACAGGCGCTGTCATCCCGACAGCCTGACGCAGGCGCATGTGCGCAGAACAGCGACAGGGCTGGATCTTCTGCACCGGGATCTTCTGCGCCTGGAGATGGTGAACAACACGGTGTGGCAAGAGTACACACAAGATCAAAGAGTGGTATTTTTAAGCCCTTTATTCCAAAAGATGGTACGGTTCGGTATGGTAATTTTGCTTCTACTGGTGAACCTGATAATTGGCAAGAAGCAATAGTTGATAAAAATTGGAAGAATGCAATGGATGTAGAGTTTGATGCACTTGTTAAAAATAGGACTTGGCACCTAGTACCATCTAGTGAAGGGAGGAATTTAATCGATTGTAAGTGGGTATATAAAATTAAAAGGAAGATAGATGGTAGTATAGACAGATACAAGGCTAGGTTAGTAGCAAAAGGCTTTAAGCAACGTTATGGCATAGATTATGAGGACACTTTTAGTCCTGTAGTTAAAGCTGCTACTATCAGATTGGTTCTGTCTATTGCTGTTTCCAGGGGATGGAGCTTGCGCCAGTTGGACGTTCAGAATGCGTTCTTACACGGTGTTCTGGAGGAAGAGGTGTACATGCGGCAGCCACCTGGTTATGAGGATCCTGGCAAGCCGTATCACATATGTAGATTGGACAAGGCTTTATATGGATTAAAGCAAGCGCCTCGTGCATGGTACTCCAGGCTGAGTACAAAATTACAAGAGTTGGGCTTTAAGCCCTCAAAAGGAGACACTTCACTTTTCTTTTACAAAAAGGGAAGAGTTATTATATTTATGCTTATTTATGTTGATGACATAATAGTTGCAAGTTCTTCTGATGAAGCTGTTACAGCATTGCTTGGTGATTTGAGAAGAGATTTTGCACTCAAGGATTTGGGAGATCTCAATTACTTCTTAGGTATAGAAGTAAAGAGAGTTGGTAGTGGAATTCTACTAACTCAAGGCAAGTATGCTTCGGATGTGCTAAAAAGGGTAAACATGAAAGATTGCAAGCCCTCAAGTACACCTATATCCACTACTGAAAAGTTGTCCTTGCATGATGGTGAAGTGTTGAGTCTGGAAGAATCAACAAGATATAGAAGTATTGTTGGTGCATTACAATATTTGACACTAACAAGACCTGACATTTCTTTTGCTGTTAATAAAGTATGTCAATTCTTGCATTCACCTACTTCAGTTCATTGGACAACTGTGAAGAGGATACTGAGGTACCTCAAAGGAAGTGTGGACACTCGATTGAAAACCAGCAAGTCTTCTTCATCTCTTGTAAGTGCCTTCTCTGATGCGGATTGGGCAGGTGTCCAGATGATAGGAGGTCCACTGGAGGATTTGCTGTGTTCTTTGGATCAAATTTAATATCCTGGAGTGCTAGGAAACAAGCCACTGTGTCAAGGTCAAGTACAGAGGCAGAATATAAATCACTAGCTAATGCAACTGCTGAGGTAATGTGGGTTGAGACTCTTCTTGATGAACTTGGTGTTGATCATCCTCAGGCAGCATGTTTATGGTGTGATAATTTGGGTGCAACCTATCTCTCAGCTAATCCGGTATTTCATGCTAGAACTAAGCATATTGAAATTGACTTTCATTTTGTGAGAGAACGTGTTGCACAGAAGTTGTTGGAGATTAGGTTCATACCTACAGGAGATCAAGTTGCTGATGGATTTACAAAGCCATTGCAAGTTGGACAGCTTCGGGCATTCAAAGGCAACCTCAATTTAGAAGTGTTTCGGTTGAGGGAGGATGTTAGAAGATAAGCCCGTATCTGTATTTTCTGTTTGTATACGGTTGGTGTAGATAAACCAAACCGATTGCTTCCTTGTTGATCAAGGTTAAGTTGTTGTAATTCGTTGTAATCTCTTCGGGGACTTTACCCCTATATTAACACGGAACCGGCACGAGGCCAAGTGCACGTTCACAACCCATCCAATCTACAAATCTTCACAAGGATACCCTGCCAGAGGTCGACCTAGCCCATGGTGCCGCCTTCCCCGCCAATGGTGATCACCGTGTGGCTGACGTGGTGTGGGTGCTGCTGCTGCTGATGGTCCCACGAGAGGGACTTGGTGGTCCATTTCGACATGTTCGAGGTGCAGAGATGCAGCTGGTACTCACCGGGCGTACGCGTGTAGCAGAGCGCGGCGACCAGGTAAAAGCCGTCGCGGCGGAGGATGCCGACATGGGAATCATCTAGCGAGAGCGGAGCCTCGGGCAGTAGCTGCACGGACGACAATACCCCGTGCTCGAACGTTCCCAGCTTGTAAACGAAATAGTCGTACCGTGGGGTGCTGACGGCGACGCCGATGAGGATGAGGTCCGCCTCGGAGGCGATGATGTAGGGCGGTGAGGTGGGCGGCGAAGGCCCGGAGCTGCAGACCTGGAGGGAGGAAACGCCGGGCGGGTCGGCAGGGCACAGCGTGACCTCGACGTCGTGCCAGCAGTCGCGGTCCTTGCCGAAGCTGGTGGTGGCGTTGCGGTGGTTGCTGCAGGTGTCGATCGCCAGGCTGAGGAGGAGGCTTGGTGCAAGAGGAGGAAGAGGACCGCTGTCGTCGTGCAGGCGCCGCTCCCTGGATTTCATGCTGCCCCACTCCGCTATACGCTGCGATTACTTCTTTGGCGATTAAATCTGATTTTGGAGCTTTGGGGGAATCGGAGGCGGTGGCCGGCCGGTCATCTGCACATTCTAGGATAAAATGGTGTCATCTCTTTCACAAATAAAACTCTACTAACTATTCCAAACTTTTCAAAACATAGATTGATGTGAGACTAAGGTATTTTAAAGGGAGTTGGACTCGAAATTCTTCTTTTGTAGTACAAAATATGTTAGTGTCAACATCTCTAGCTATCGAGAGAGCTAATTTTTACAACCCGGACGCGCGCATGTTCTGTAATTTATACAAGAGTTTTTTTTTTGCACGTAATTTATACAAGAGTTTGGAAACCTCCGTCATAACTACCCACTAGGAACAAGCTCCAAAACGTACCCAGAAAAAAAAAAGGTAAACGACAAGCTTGTGTGGCCCAAAAGCAACCATGCATAGTCAATTCCGTCTAGTGGTGTATAAACAACAACACCGCGGGAGTTTGTGACATGCGTACGATTGAAAAGGATGTAGTGGCATAGCCATCATTTTCCCAAATTCCAAACTAAGCAATTCAAAGGGTCAATAGTTCCTCAAAGAAGTATCATAAACAGTAATAAGTATACTTTGGATATAGCTAGATGACTGTTTTCCTACATGAGATTAGTTTTAGCTTTCTTTTTTACAAACGACCCCAACGGAGCCGGGTTCCATTATTAGAGATAACAGAGAGGTTTTTTGTTCAAAACAAAAACAAACGACGGAAAGGAAAGTAGCTAGGGGGAAAGAGCACTTGGAAACAGGCCAAGCACCCCCAACAGAGGGAGGAGAACCCCCAAGGTCTTTCCCCCAAAGCAAAACCACAGCAATATCAAACTTCCATACAAAAGTTCCCAGTGCAAACAGATGCACACAAAGGGACTCAAGGAGGGAGAGGTTTATCAGATAGGTCACAAAACAGGGGCGCCATGGTGCGAAGCCCTGGAATTCACCCAACAACGTCGACATCTTCATCTGCTTCATCATCAATGGTAGCATGCCCGGGATTCCCAGCCTGGTTGCGATCATGCACTCTAACCGCAGCTTCCTGGATCAACCTAGCTCCTTCTTCAACCTGCTCCTTCTCACCCGCTGTTTGGAGACATGCCCAATAGCTAAGAAAGGCACACATGTAACAAATAAGCTCAACAGGAGATGAAATGAACTTCTTATCGAAACACGCTCTATTTTTAGTCTTCTAGATTGCCCAGCAGAAGGCAGCAATCAAGACAATATGCACGTTGGCAGAGGTAGAAACAGTTTTTGTAATCCACCAAAAATATTGGGTAAAATTAGTCGGCCTTTGAGAAACGTTAAGAACAAAGCACACAACCCCCCAACATATACCCCGCAGCAGGGCAAGAGAAAAAAAGATGGTGAATAGACTCAAAGGCTAGGCAAAAGCTGCAAGTAAAATCTCCTTTCACTTCCTTTTCCTCATATTGTCTTTCGTGGCGATAGAATTATGCCAAATTAGCCACAACCAAACTTTGATTTTGAGGGGAATTTTGGCTTCCTACTGCTGCACAAACGACTTGTCCACAGCAGAGGAGGACAACCTATTGTACATAGACTTAACAGTAAATTTCCCAGACTTGGTGAATTTCCATTTAGGTCTGTCAGGGGCATCTCCCAGAGCAACCATCATAAGCCAGCTCCTTAGAACAGAAGATTTATGTTGCAAATCAACAGAACACCACCTCCTAAACTCAAAATGCCAGTTTCTCTCCCACATTTTCCTAACAGAGCACACCTGCACATTACATATTGCATACAAGTCAGGAAAGGTGTCACACAAGGGTGCACCCCCACATCAGTGGTCATGCCAGAAATCAGTCTCATTTCCCCCCATGACTAGTATTTTTCTCCCCTAAATATACCACTTCTTAACTTTCAGAAGGCTCTTCCAAACATGGGAATCATTTTGCCCCATTTTAACTCTCCAGATCCCCTTACTGATACCATACTTGTTCTTAACAAGCTGTTGCCACACACTATCCTCCATTTCCAATCTCCACCACCATTTACATAACAAGCTGATATTGAACAATTTAAGCTCCTTGATCCCAAGGCCTCCTTTTGGTTTGGGCTTATTAATGATTTTCCACCTCACTAGATAATATTTTTTCTTTGAGTCGGTTCCTTGCCAGAAAATTCTTCTTATAATCTTTGTCATCTCTTCCAAACAGGTGTCAGGGAGAAGGTACATTGACATATGGTAGATAGGGATGTTGTCGAGGGAGGATTAGATTAAGATAAATCTACCCCCAATAGAGGATTTAGTCCCAACCCAACCATCAAGCTTTTTCCCTAGTTTTTCCACAAGAGGTTTAAGGTCAGAGATGAGGACCCTAGACCCACTAACAGGCCCACCTAAATACTTCATGGGCCAATGACCCAACTGACAATCCAAAAGATCTGAGCAGAAAACACTCTTCTCAGAATCTTCCATCACAAGGAAAATTTCACTCTTAAGAAAGTTAATTTGCAGCCCTCACATAGCCTCAAACAGATAAAGGGTTAGTTTCAATTGCCTGACTTGATCCACATCATCTTGCACCATCAGCAGAGTGTCATCTGCATATTGGAAAATAACATCCCCTTTATCCACAAGGTGAGGATCAAGTCCAGTGATTTGTCCATTGGATTGAGTCTGCTGAATTAACTTAGCCAACCCTTCTGCAGCCAGATTGAAAAGGAAAAGAGAGAAAGGGTCCCCCTATCTCACACCCCTATGGCTGCCCAAATCTTTACCTCTAGTATTGTTGATTTTAACACACAGAGTCCCATCTTTCACAATATCCTCAATGAGTCTTCTCCATAGAGGACTAAACCCTTTGAGTGAAACATAGTGAAGCAGATATGCCCAATCCACCTTGTCATAGGCTTTCTCAAAGTCTATTTTGAATACAACACCCTGTTGTTTTTTCCTCTTGGATTCATGAAGAATCTCATGCAGAGACATCACACCATCCATAATATTCCTCCCCTTGATGAAGGCAATCTGATATTTAGAAATAAGCTTTTCCATGAAGGGCTCCACTCTAAGGGTGGCCACCTTAGTGATAATTTTGTATAGCACCTGCAATAGGAAAATGGGCTTGTATTTCTGTAAGCAATCAGCATCTGGAGTTTTTTAAAAGGAAAATCATCCCAAAATTTAGTCTTTAAAGATTGAGCTTTCCCAAGTACTAATCCTCAAACAGTCTCATAACATCATTTTGAACAGTTAACCAACACATCTAAAAGAACTCAATAGGAATACCATCCGGACCAGGAGCTTTGTTCCTAACCATGGAGTCAATGGCAGTTTTTTACTTCAACAACAGAAAAAGGTCTATCCAGTATATCATTATCAGAAGTAGACAAAGTTTCCTCATTCCCCCATATCCCTTCAGCAAACTTGATCAAATTCCCTTCACCAGGGTCAAACAGGTTCTTATAATACAAGGTTGCATGAGATAAAAGGTCCATAGTCCCTTGAACACAAACCCCATTACTGACCAAGGAGTACATGGTGTTTTTTTCTTTTCCTACCATTGGAAACCCTATGAAAGAAAGCAGAGTTAGAGTCCCCTTGCAAAATCTACCTTTCACTGGATCTTTCATGCCAAAATTTCTCCTCTTCAGCATATAGCCTCAACAACTCACTGTGAATAAAGCTTTTTCTAGAATGCTGTAAACCAGACAACACCCCTAGTTCTTCCAACTGTTCCAGTTCTTCAAGTTCCAAAGAAATATTCTTCCTC
Source organism: Alopecurus myosuroides (assembly GCA_028641055.1). Classification (NCBI taxonomy): domain Eukaryota; kingdom Viridiplantae; phylum Streptophyta; class Magnoliopsida; order Poales; family Poaceae; genus Alopecurus; species Alopecurus myosuroides. The sequence goes on along the minus strand of CM054058.1, from coordinate 373,620,059 downwards.
AACCTAATGGAATCACCCCTAACATTGCCCCCTATCACTTAAGGTTGTCCTTCACACTCTTTAACTTGAGTTGGATGGAGGAAATACTATCCACAGAGGGGGTAGCATATTCCCAAGCCTTATTCACTCTAGAAGGAAAATCAGGATGTGAGATCCAAGATTTCTCAAACCTAAACTCCTTCCTCTTAGGAATACCCTGCTCTCAAGTATCAGCAATCAGAGGATTGTGATCAAATATGGTTCTTGGTATTTTCCTAACACTAGTGAGTGGGAAGAGGGATTCACAACCATTGTTCATCAACACTCTATCCAACTTCTCCAGAGTGGGATTCTTCTGATTATTGGTCCAGGTGAACAAACCATCAGCCATATCCACCTCTCTCAACGAGTGGGTTTTGATAATAGAATTGAACCTGTCAGAAAACTTAGTAACCCCCCTGGTTTGTTTTTTTCAAAAGAAAATCTCAAAGTATTAAAGTCAACACCAATCAGAGCAGGAAGAGAAAAAAAGAGAATATACATGAGAAAAAGAGGACAAAAAAATTAGTTTTATCACAATCTTGGGCAGCCCCATAGACCACCATGAGAATAACTTCCTGATTGATTTTTTTATCCAAAACATGAGCTTTAACAAAAAAAAACCTATCCACAGAGGCACTAAGGATATCAAATCTAGAGGATTTGACTCCACATAAAATCCCCCCAGATTTGGCAATAGATGGGGTCCAGTGCCATAAAAAATTGCCCTGAGGATCAAATTTCCTCCAAACATCAGGTCCTATTATAGATTTCATGGTTTCCTGAAGGCCAATAAAATCAACATCATGCTCGCTTATAAGGTCAAAAAGGCTGGTAGAGAAACCCTTCTTACCCACACCCCTGTAGTTTAAGAACACACCTATCATAGCAAATTTTTGGGTTTTGATCTCACTCTGGGCCCACAAACAATTCCACTATGAGGGTGGTTTGCCTGGGTCCTAGAAAGGGAAATAGTGCCACCAAGGGACACCCCCTGAGAAGATTTATCTTTATTAGCAGATTTCTTCTTTAAGTTGTTAAGAGTTCTCTTAGACACAAGAGGAGTAAACAAATTTGGGTCCTTATATGAGGAGGGAACCCCATCACTTTCCTCAATAGCAGGCAGACACAAAGGGGGTCCCCCCTTTTATCAAGGGGGACCACAAGTTCTACTGGAAGTTTAACTGACATGAATTTTTTTTTATCAAATTAGCTCTAGCAACTTCCCAATCGAGGAGCACATTAACAAAATCCAAAGATATAGAAGCAGGGTCAATACCTAATTCTAGGGCTTTATCCATAACATCATTATCAGCTAAGACAACAAAAGAGTTAGAGCACATGGGATTACATTCATCTCTCATGGCAATGGACTGAGAGGCCCTTTGCATAATGGAAACGTTGGTCTTTCCATAAGATCTGATCCTGTCACTGGCCCTAGATGGTGCAAGTTGGGCAGGAGTAGTGGATGAAGGTGCCAAAGGCATCACAGAAGAAGAGGACCCACCAGCCAATGTAGGGCTAGGAATAACCTCAGAGATGTGCACTACAGAGGAGTGTACTTGGTGAGTTCCAATGGAATCACAAGACATATCAGAGGATGATTTAGAGGGATCAACAGAGCTGAGAGAGAGGTGCTAGGGGATTCAATTACTCGGAGTAGATCAGCCCCAGGTAACTGGTTCAGCATCCTCTCCACATATGAGATTTATCACTTCTGGTCTGAAGAAGTTGCTTAAGGAATTCTTCATATGTTAACTCATTCTGTAGAGGTTCCTCGGGGTTTTCAACCACACCAGCAGTGATAAGTTTGGGATTAGCTAGGTATTTCAAATAGCGTGCATAATAGTCAGTAGCACCAGCTGGCTGAGCTTCAGAGGAAAGGCCCACTCTGGGCAGAGGGACCAGCTGTCTCTGATCATGACTGGGAGTATATCCAAGCTTGTGCACTTGCGCACCAAAGGACTCATCATCACTAACTTCATTTAAGCTGTCAGAAGGTTTAGGGGCTTTCCTTTTTCCTTTATCATCAGTCAACTGGCCTTTATCCTGCCGTTCCATCATATGGGAGGCACCAGCACCTCCATAAGATTTTCTGGCATCCCTCATGAACCCTAGCAGAGGGAGGAGCTCTATCAGGAGCAGATGAGTCGGGCCTAGCCCTCTTGGGAGTATGTTGGGAAACATCCCCCTGTCTGCTGCCATCCAAATCCCTGACTCCGGTATCTGTAACAGAGTTTTTCCCATCTTGCTGATTGGGATCTCCCTGGTAAACTCAATACTACCTCTGTTCCTATGAATAAGGCGCACACGCATTCCAAGAAAAACTTTGACCGAAAGATTTGAGTAACAATATCACTATATAGTGCAAATTTGGCATTGTTAGATTCGTATTGAAAACACTTTCTAATGATACTGAATTTATACCAAATACTATTAAATATATGAATTAATTCTTGGTCAAAGACAAATCTCGAAAAGCGTGCACGCCTTATTCATTGGAACGGAGGGAGTATCATAGAACTTGCTGGCAATATTAACATTTGATACAACATGAGGCACCATAGATACATCATAATTGCCTATCTTGATCCTAACATAGTGAACATTGTTTAGACTATGCCTGTCAACAGGAATCACACGCCCCACCAGCCTACCAATAAACACAGCAGTAGGACAGTTCCAATTATCAAGAGGAATCCATTTAACCTGAAACCAAGCTACATCAAGCTCACTAGTGGCACCATATTCTGGAGTCCAATGCTCCACCTTGATCACCACTCTAGGGATGGTCCTAAGGTGTGCATTGCTGAAATGAACCCAAGCATCAATGTCTCTTGAGCTGGGGAATCTCATCAAGAACTTTTTCGCAGCAAGTGGTTTAGCATACCACCTCCAAGTGCACATCCTACCAGCCCATTGGGAAAATTCTTCTTCAATCTCTCTGCTGGAAGGGTTACCTTCGAGGATTTCAATCATTGTCTGATGGATCTCTTTAGGGGGAGCAGCATTCCTGATACCTGGAATAACAAAGAATACACCCCCCGGAATAGCTGCGCCCACAAAGGGAGCTGCAACTTCCCAAGGTTTCACCTTTTTGAAAATGATTTTATCCACGTGGTCGTCACCACAAACAACACAGAGGTTTGCAATATTAGTAGTCTGGTTCTCACGATCTTGGAACCGAACATTACGAGAAGGAGCATCATCCTCAGGAGAAGAGTCATTAGTAGGTAGATCATGGAAAGTGACAAATCCAGAGTCTCTGCCTACTCTAAGCGACCCAGATTGGGGTTGGTTCTGAAAGGAAACAAGACCACCCTCACGCCCTACCTCAATGGTACCAACAACTACAGAGGAGTTGTCGAGGGGGTCCTGTCTACGATTGAACTGGGAATACGTTCTCCTATTCTCATTAGAATTTTCAGATTCTTCCTCTAGCATCTCAGATCTGTGATTCCAACGGTCACGGTTACCTTGATTAGCAGCGGAGCTGAGAGATGGAGAGCGACCAATGGCGCCCAGCCTATTGTTGGAGAAGCCACCCCTGCCCGCCTGCCTAGCCATGCCACGGCCATGGTCTCGGCTGCGCGAGCGAGAGTCGCCGCAGTCTCCATCGACATGGAGCACCTCATCCCTGCCACGAGTAGGGGCAGCAGGATTTGCGCGAGCGTCCGCATCGAACGCCCCAGCCGCATAGCCACCTGGTGGTCACCGAGGAGGGAAGTTGGCCCTAGGAGGAGGCCCGCTCCCGTGACCACCTCTCCTGTCGTAGTTGAACGCCATGGACAAAGTTGCAGACGAAACCACCGTAGAAAAGGTACGGATGGCTGCCCTCACGGTGCTCTTCCACGAAGGAGTAGAGGAGGAAGGCCGGAGAATGGACTTGAGCGGCTCAACATTGACGAAGACCACTCTAGGGTTTCCCGCCGCCCTCCCCTTCTCCCAGATATGAGTGAATCTAGATTTGGAATGAAATGGATCTCGGGTGGGCAAGGGCGTGGAGGATAAGGTAAAACCACCTACTCCCCCTAACAGCTCCATCGACGGAGACCCGTGGGTCGGCCCACCTGCAGCAGGATGGGTAAACGACGACCCAAACAATTCCTCCGGTGGACCGCGGAACAACGCGCGAGGGCCCAGCAGGCAACATGGTCGCTGAGGGACGCGTGTCTCATGCAGTTGGACTCGTGGAGAAAGAATTTGGTCACCTACCACCGCTACGTAGCACGAAAAATCTATACGTCCACCTGTGGACACCACTTCATCGTGCCGGAGAAGCTGCACATCGACGGTGATCCCGCCATGGTCCACCAGTACCAGCCTCCGTTCAGCACAACGGAGGAGGATCGTACAGAACCTGTCACGCGGCTCCCAAGAAGCGCGGTACACCGAACGCCAATGGAACAACGTGGCAGATGAAGGCCACGTAGATGCACCCGCAGAAGACGACGTGGTCGTGCACCCTCCACGGTGGTCGCCGATGAGAGGGTTACCAGCGGCAAGGTGGGGAGCGGAACCGGAGGACGTGACGTCGCTCATAGGTCCTTCCTCCGTGGTGGTCGTGGTGTTCCTCTTCCGCGCAAGCACCAAGATGCAACTGGTCTGGATCGGCGCCGCAAGTATTTCACCTAGGTAGGCTAGAGTTGTGGTGGACGCAGTTTACCACTCATGACCCACAAGTATAGGGGATCACAACAGTCTTCGGGGGAAATAAAACCCAAATTTATTGATTCGACACAAGGGGAGCCAAAGAATATTTGTGAGCCTTAACAAGTGATTTGTCAATTCACCTGCACCTGAAAGTACTTTTGTTCGCAGTGGTTTATCAGTAGTAACAGTTTTATAGTAGCAGCAATAGTGAAATAATAACAACAGCGAGATGAAAACAACAACATCAGTGTTTGAAGTGAACAACGGGATTAAATACTGTAGGAATAGGGATAGATGAACGGGCGTTGTATGAATAAGATAGTTCATATAATAATCAAGACATGGGCATTGCAGATAAATAAGATAAAGCTTCCAAGCAGTAAGTAACCATAGGCACGTGTTCCGTAAATAGTCGTACGTGCTCGCAATGAGAACTTGCACAACATCTTTTGTCCTACCAGCCCGTTTTCAGAGGGGCCTCAAGGGAACTACTGGTAATTAAGGTGTTCCTTTTAATAGAACACCGGAGCAAAGCATTAACACTCCATGAATACATGTGATCCTCACATCACAGCCATCCCCTCCGGTTGTCCCAATTTCTGTCACTCCGGGGCCTCGGGTTCCGGACAATGATATGTGTAAACAACTTACATGTATGATCAAGAAACAATAATTATCATCGTGATTCAATAACATGTTCAGATCTGAGATCATGGCACTCGGGCCCAAAGTGACAAGTATTAAGCATAACAAGTTGCAACAATGTCAATAGCACTAATAGAGGATACTAGGCACTATGCCCTAACAATCACGACATTATTACATGAACGTTCTCATACAATCCCTACCATCCCCTTCAGCCTACAGCGGGGGAATTACTCACACATGGATGGGGAAACATGGATGGTCGATGGAGAGGCGTTGGTGATGACGATGGCGATGATCTCCTCCAATTCCCTGTCCCGGCAGGGTGCCAGAAAAGGAACTTCTGATCCCTGAATCAAAGTTCGGGGTGGCGGCGGTGCTCTGTTGTGTTTATGTGGAATATGACAAACACCCTCGTGTTTTAGGTTTGAAGGCTATTTGTAGTCGAACGGGGAGCCCGAGGGGGTGTGGGAGTGGCCCACACCACCAGGTGGCGCGGCCTAGGGGGCGCCAGGGGGTGGTGTGGCCCCCTATGGCCCCTCTCCTGCCCCCTTCTGGCTCTCGTGGTCTTCCGGTGTTTTATGACTAATGGGGTCTTTTTTGGGAAATTTCCCGAAAGTTGATTTTTTCTGCACAAAAACGAGACACCAAGGTAATTCTGCTGAAAACAGCGTTAGTCTGTGTTAGTTGCATTCAAAACACACAAGTTTAGAGGAAAAAAATAAGATAAGTGTTCGGAAAAGGAGATACATTTTCGACGTATCAACTCCCCTCAAGCTTAGCTTATTGCTTGTCCTGAAGCAATTCAGTGACAACTGAGTGCGATAAAAGACTTTTACGAACACATTTGTTTCATATGATGTAAATATACTCACTATATGATCAAATACTTAATTATGCTCATGATAAGATATATGCAAGATATTGTCACTTAATAGCTATGCAAACCATGAAGAGATAACAACAAATTAATAATAAACAACATGAAGCATAATTATTTGCAAGATTGTAATATTCATAATAGGATCTGATAAAGTGGTATCTCGCTTGCCCTTAAGTGTGGGGCAAAACATAAATTCCAGGGCACCTCTTAAGTTCAAGGGAAGACTAGAAGTAAAGATATCAAAAGATACAAGTATCAAAGTTCACATTACACAAAGAATAACAGCCATTGCTCTCAAGAAGGTGCATAAAGTGAGAATGTGAAGACTCAACATAAAAGTAAAATAAAAGCCCTTCGTAGAGGGAAGCACGGATCACTCATGTGCTAGAGCTTTTATTTTATTAAACAGAGGTATTGAAAACATTTTTAATAGAGGTGTATGCTTATGTCAACGAATGGTAAACAGAAAATACAGTACGTCACAAGACAACTGGATTCACAAGAGAGGCTCCCATATGAAGGACACATCTGGGTAGAAGGTCATCCATCTTTCTCTTTTGTTTACACAATTATGCTTCGACTGATAAATCAGGGGCAAAAATAGTAAAGAGAATTTGTGTGTATTAATTTGGGGCTGGGCACCCCGCTGCCAGCTCTTCTATCATTTGGATAAGCGGATGAAGCCACTAGTCCAGGGTGTGAAATCCAATCAACAAGTGAGATAAAGATTCTCTATTTACGTCCTCATGAGGTAAAACAGGAGCACAAAACATGAATAATTTTTTAGCAGATTTTAAAGGTAGCACATGAGCAATTTACTTGGAGTGGCGGTTAAGTACCACATATAGGTAGGTATGGTGGACACATTTGGCAAAATTTGATTTTTAGGAGTTGGATGCATGAGTAGAGCTCATACTCAGTACAAGTGAAGGATAGCAATAGACAGGGAGCGACAGTCAAGAGAGCAACAACTATCATAATCATGCTTGCGACAAAACAAAATTAACCGAGGCATAAAATTGATACTAGAACTCTGAGGAAAAATAAATCATCGAGGCTTATTGACTTTTTGTTTTCAGTATTAGCATGCGTGATCATGTGCCAAGTCGATTCAAATGAAACAATCAGAGGAGGCTACCACAATGTCATACCCTTCAACGAATAGAACAATGCGAACAAATATTTATACGATAGGTCATTTACTATTAATAAACTGGAACTAAACATGAGAGATCATGAACTATTAAGCAGCCATTAAATCACATATATCTTATATGAACAAACTAAACATGCTCACATGGATGGGTATATGTAAAAAAATGAAAGCAAATAGAGTTTATACCGGCCTCTCACCACAACTTGAATTGTCATAGATCGTCATTATTTGTTTTCACTTGTGGATCGAATAATATATAATGAAAACCAAGCTCCAATGGAGACATGGGAAACCGGTGGACTCTGCAACAAACTTTACAAAACCAAAGAAGAACAACAAATATTTAAGGGTTTTTCAATTAAAACAAGAACATAAAGAGAACAAGCAAACAAAGCAAAATATTTTTGGATTTTTGAATACCAAACCGAAATGAGAAAAGAAAACAAACCAAATAAAGAAACTTAAGAAACAAACAAAGATAAACAACAGAAATATTTTTGATCTTTTTTTGTTTTGGAAAACAAGAACAAAACAATAAAACGAAAAGAAACGAAAGAAAACGAAAACAAACGAGAGAAATGAAAACGTGAATATACAAAGAACCGACCAAACATGATATATAAATGAGTGTGATGTCGGTATACCTCCCCGCAAGCTTAGGATTTTGGCCTAAGTGGAGATCAATCACCAAGGGGACCATGAGGTGGCACCCCGTAGTATGCCGAGGAGGAACCCTCCTCCTGATATGTGCTCGAGGATGTGTCGGTGTACTGCGTGTTGTGGTCCTCGGGAGGCGCGTCTCGCCTCTCCTGCTGCCTGTGAAACTCCATGGTGCTAAGATACTCGTCTACCTGCTCCTTAGAGAGCGACCATGGTGACATGTCAATCTTAAACAAGACTGGCTGCGGCAAAATAACTTTTCGCTCCTCTCCATCTATATATAAGACTCTATATACTAAACGTTCAGCAGTAGAGTTAGCAGTGACAAACTGATGGGATTTCATGGCAGCAAGGTTAAGCCTACATGGAGCAATTATTTCATCATTAGGGGTAATGGAAATATTTAAAGCAGATGCTACACGTGTAGCAATAATGCCCCCAAAAATAGGCCCAGAAGCAGCAAGGCGGAGTGCAAAATGTGCACCAAGGTTATACTTCGTGCTACGGTTCAGCGCAACATCAATGAAAGCAAGCTGGTAACTAGAAATGTTGCTAGTGTTCTCCCTACCAAGGATACTAGTATCAAGATAATAAGTACAATATCTAAGAGCAGGAACTTGAATGTTCTTTATCTTCCCACACTGGGATGAGCGACCGTCATCGTTGGTGATTTCTCGGTAGAGCCCCTGGAGGTCTGATGGTCTATCTTGAATCTTTCTCACTGTCCCGGCGGCGTTGATACCTATAATAGCACAAAAATTTACCAAGCACAAAGAAATAGGACTACTATATAACTTGAAGGCAACAGTTGGACCAAATTGCGTGTTCTGAAATTTAAAGCTCTCAACAAAAGTTTTTGTGAGAGTGGCATACTGAGCGCTTTCATCCTCCATAAAGTTGGTTAGACCAACTCTTTCAATAAGCATACGAAAGTCATCAAATAAAGCTGCACTTCTTAAAAATGTACTGCAAGGAAAGCTAGATGGGGTAACGATACCATCACCTCCCGCATCGTCAATACTTGGTGCAATAACATCTTCATTGTATGATGGCCGCACTGAAGGGGATGACCGTGAGGGCCTTGTCCTTCTAGGAGCATCACTCCTAAATATCTCTCCAAAATTATAACTATCCATTTCTGAAAAATTTCAACAATCATCACAAAAATTAATTTCGAACAACTATAAGGTGGAAACTACCAGAGGGACTTATATGAGAGCTAAACATACATCAAAACTACATTATTTCTACTCAAATCAAGCATGCAAACTCACATAGGCTATGACCTACAGTAACAAAATACTTCACTAAACAAAATTCTACTTAGACATCAAAGGAGTCACATACCGGAGACCAAATGCACAAAATCTTAGCACAAATGATGAGCTGAAGAAGGAGATCGAAAATCCATAGGAAGAACAGCAAGAACACGGGTTCCAGGAAATGTTTTCAGTTTGGGAGGTGAGAGAGAAGACTTTGGCAGTGGAGAGAGTAAGTGGGGGCCAGGGGGCCTACACCATGTGCTGGTGCCACCAGGGGCTGGCCACACCACCCCATGGTGTGCCTGACTGGTGGGTCCCCCTGGGGTCTCCCAGGTGGCTCTCTGCCTCATTTTTGACGTAAAAAATTATTATAATTTTTCTGGAATTTTCCGGGAAACTTTATTTTTGAGATATTTCCAGAATTTTAATAATTAATAAAAACTAGGAAAACGAAAGTGAAAAGGTGGAAAAAAAACTAAAACCAGAACTACATAGGTTCTATGAAACTCTAGTGGAAGAATATCCAAAGAAAACAAATGTGGTAGTGGTGAAAACAAAAGTATGGGTGGTGAAAACAGCATAACCTCAGTAATCAGGGTGACAACATCAGGAAAACATGCATAAGGATGGTGGAAAACATGATTGTACTCAAGTAGCAATATGACAACATAAGTAAACATGGTGAAAACATAATGGGGAAGGTGAAAACATAGTGAAAACATTGCCCACTTCATTTAAAACCATTTTGTTAACAAGGGTGATCAAGTCTTGATACCAGAACAATTTTCATATGAAGCAAAACTTTGCTAATCACTAAATGATTATGTTACCTAAACCTTGATAGACATAGTCCCAATCATAATAATTTCATATTCTTTGGGTGGCTTTGGAATAGGACAATAAAATTCTCCAATCTTGACGGTCTCAATATTTTCAATGGAATTTAGACCATATTTTCTATCAATCTTCTTGGGAAAATAAACAGTGTGCTCTTTATCAGTAACATTAAAAGTTAATTTTCCTTGATTGAAATCAATAACAGCCCCTGCAGTATTAAGAAAAGGTCTTCCAAGAATAATAGACATATTATCATCTTCAGGCATTTCCAACACAACAAAGTCAATTAATATCACACAATTATTAGCAACTTGAACATGAACATCCTCACATATACCCACAGGAATAGCAGTAGACTTATCAACCATTTTAAAAGAAATATCACTTGGTATGAATTTTTCTAGGCGGAGTCTTTTATAGAGATTAAAAGGCATGACACTAACTCCAGCTCCCAAATCACACAAAGTAGTTCTAACATAATTATTTTTAATAGAACAGGGAATAGTTGGTATACCAGGATCTCAAAGCTTCTCAGGAACCTTTCCATTAAAAGAGTAATTAGTAATAATAGTGGAGATTTCCTCATTAGGAATCTTCCTTTTGTTAGAGACAATATCTTTCATATATTTTGCATAAGGAGGCAATTTAATAGCATCAGTTAAAGGAATTTGCAAGAACAAATGTTTGATCCACTCACTAAACTTGTTATAATGTTCTTCTTCCTTAGATTTGTGCTTCTTATTAGGAAAAGGCATTGGTTTTTGTACCCAAGGTTCTCTCTCATTACCATGTTTATTATCAATGAAATCCTCCTTAGTATACTTTGCAGTTTTAGTTTGCTTTTCAGGTTCTGTTACAGGTTCTTCTTTATCAGAAGCTCCACTTTTATCATTACCACTTTCAGTTTCAGCATCAGAGATAGATATACTATTAGGATCTTGAGCTCAGAGGATTCTACAACAGTTTTATGTTTCTTCTTCTTTTTCTTCTTAGTATGAATAACATTATTATTAGTTTGTTGAGAATCTTGTTAAATTCTTTTAGGATGTTGATGTTGTGTGTTGGGATACCCCAAGAGGAGGGTGTGATGAGCACAGTGGTAGGAAATTCCCCTTAGTTAAGAACCAAGGTTATCAATCCAGTAGGAGAAAGAGGACCTTCGAAAGGTTGATGCCACTGACGGTGGTGATGGCTCACCAGTGTCAGCAACAACGTGGAACCTGCACACAACACAACCAAAATACTTTGTCCCAACGGTACAGTGAGGTTGTCAATCTCACCGGTCTTGCTGAAAACAAAGATTAGATGTATAGTGTGGAAAATAATGAATGCTTGCAGTAAGTAAAGAAAGCAGGAAATTGTGGTGGTTTGTTTTAACAGAGTAGGAAAATGGACCGGGGTTCATAGGTTCACTAGTGGTGTCTCTCCATAAAAGATAGCATGCTGGATGAACACATTACAACTGGGCAATTGACAAATAAAGGTTGCACTGTAGTGCACATTCATGACACGATGACTACTATGATATTTAGTGCGGGCATTACAACAATACACATAGACCGTAATCCAACTGCATCTATGACTAATAATCCACCCTCAGGTTATCATCAAAACCCCCTTAGGTATTAAGTTCCAAGCAACAGATAACTGCATTAAACAAAGTGTGTAATGTAAGCAATGATTGTACATGCGGGCATTCTCACCGCTGTTTTCTCCCTAGTGACAACAGCACATCCTCCCCCTTCACGTTTCTGTCACTCGAGCAAGGCGAAGAGGAGGCATGAACCCACTATCAACCATACATACTCCCTCTTGGAGTCACTAGCAACTACTTGGCCAGAGCAACCACTAACAACAGAAAGCATGCAAGATCACAAATAACATATGCAATAAAGACTATAATAAACTTGGCATAAGTTCAATATTAATCGGATCCCAGCAAACACAGCACATAGAGTTACATAAGATCAATCTCGATCATGTTAGGCAGCTCACGAGATCTAAACATGGAGGCATATGAGGAGAAGACAACCATCTAGCTACTGCTATGGACACGTAGTCCAAGGATGAGCTACTCACGCATCACTCCGGAGGCAGGCATGGTGATGGAGAGGCCTCCGGTTATGATTTCCTCTCCCGCAAGGTGCCGGAGACAGCTTCAGAACCCCCCTTATCTAGGGTTGACAGTGACGGCGGCTGCGGAACTTTTCGGGGATATTTGATCAGGTGTTTAGGGTTTTCCATCAGGGGAAATAAATAGGCGAAAGGGCAGAGGCGGTGGAGCCCTGGGGGCCCCACACCACCCCTTGGCGCGGCCAAGGGGGGGTGCCACCCCATGGTGTGTGCCCCCTGATGCCCCTCTTCGACTCCTCTTCGGTCTTCTATATGCTTCCGGGGAAAATAGGCACTTCGGGATTTGTGGGGTACAATTCTGAGAATATTTCCAGAACAACTTTTCTGAAACCAAAAACAGCAGAAAACAGGGAACTGGCACTTGGCATCTTGTTAATAGGTTAGTCCCGGAAAACATGTAAAAATGACATAAAGAAGGGAGAAAACATGTAGCAATTGGCATAATATTATCATGGAGCATCAGAAATTATAGATACATTGGAGACGCATCAGATGTCCCTCAGGATATAAAGGATCCTGTGTAGCAATACCACTTCTAGTTCTTATTTCATAAGTGATGGCTAGGTTGAGACTCCAAGTGCAGAGTTTGTAGCTAGTGGCAAGCCTTCTTCCCCACGAGGGTGACTCGAGGGTTTATATCGAACTCTTGGGAAGCCAGTATTTCAGCAGTTGTCTTCCAAGCTTCCTCCAGGATCCTGCAAACAAGTAGAGAATTTTGTGCCCTCAACCTCACCAAGTGGTTGTCAAGCACAAGGTGTGAGACTTATAAATTGCAATGCAAAACTAAAAGTAAATGTGCAATAATTAAATCTACTACTAAATGCAAATGAGAAAATAAATATGCAATGGATTGTTTTTGTATTTTTGTGATGCAAGTGGTGATGGAGATAATGTAAATTCGAATTGGAGATGCAAGTAAAGTAAAGTGCAAGTAAAGTAAATTGCAGCAAAGTAACTAGAGTGTTTTCTTATATTTAAAATAGGACCGGGGTTCATGGTTTCACACTTGCATTCTCTCAAATAAAGTAGTAGACGGTGGACATAAAGAATTATATGTGAGATTACAATAAGATGTTTAACATTGAGTACTTTCATATGGGCATCACGTCCTAGCATAGAGATATCTACGGTCATATTGATCCCTCTTATACTCCACCAAGATGCGAAATATATCATAACACCTCGATAATTAAGGAAAAACCAGAGTATAGCTTTAAGCAATGTGACATGAAGTTGAAGTAAGAACTTGCTAGATCTAGTCATGAAGATTGATTAGTGTCACTTCAAATCCCTGGTAACAAGGTACTCCTTTTTATCCCTAGTGAGGTAACTAAGAAAGGTTTAACAAAACCTAAGCGTATCGCTGAACTTCTGTCACTTACACAGCACTAGCCACAACCCGTTACTCCAACTAATGCACCCATCACCCCACACACGCTCTCAAGAACTAGATTGATCAAAGCTAGCAAATAAGAACGGGGTACATAAGATACATCTACTCAAATAACTCAAGAGAAACAATTGCAATCCCAGATTCAATAACTCATAGAAAAGATCCACCACATAGGAATTACAACGGTGCCCATAATCATGTGAGGCAGCTCATACGGATCTAATTAGTGAAGCACATAGAGAGAGAGATACAAGTGCTACTTCCACAAACCCATAGCCCTGGGGTGGACTACTCCCTCTTCATGGAGATGTCGATGAAGATGACGTTGGAGGGGTAGGAGATCACACCGGCGGCGCCCCGCCGGAGTTTTCCCCCTCCAATCTGGAACTTCAAGTCTCTGTTTCGGTGTTTCGGTGTTTCGGCGGCGCTCCTCTCCGTAAGGGTACGGGGGACCCTTTTTATAGTCGGTTTTAGGTCAAGACGGAGTCGGTAAGTCGAAGATGGAAGGAATTGGGGCCACAGGGGCCAAAAGGGGGCCTCTCACGCGGCCAAGGAATCTGACCGCGAGGAGGGTCCTCTTTTGGGCCTCCTTGCCCAATTCTCGTGGATCCTTCGCCCGCAAGTCTTCTCCTTCCAAGAAAATGACCCCCATAGATTTTCAGGTGATTTCGCGGAAGTTTGCCCCTGAAACGTCAAAAATATAGAAAACGGGGTTTCTGACAGGCAGGGTTAATTCCATAAAAGTTGGGGGACTTTGTAATTTAACCCCAAAATACTATAAAACATTGAATTATACCCTTATATGATGCAATATGTAATAGAAAACCATGTGAAAATATGCAAAATTCGTCTATGCATTTTACATGCATCAACATCCCCAAGCTTAACCCATGCTCGTCCTCGAGTATGAAGGTGATAAAAATAAGATGAGTTTTGCATATTGAAACAATCATGGGATATCAAGGAGGATTATTCATGCTACATATAATCAAATGATTAATACTAGAAATGAGTAGCAATATACAATTCATGTTGTAAGAAATATCAAATATGCAAGCAAAGATGCTTCATGAAAGTTCACAAAGTGTATAATGAAATAAAAGCACTATGGACCAAATGCATACACAAAATGAAAAATAAAATCTTATATTGGTCAAAGAATATCATAATGGAGATTAGAAAATATAGTGGACACTTTGGAGAAAATTGAGTAGAGGTTAAACATGATCAAGTCTTATTTAGCCTCTAAATTGTTCAACTAAAATTACTAATTGAAATGTGGTATCCATTGATCTAGGACTCTCAGTGCCCCTTTATCACTAGCATCTTAAAATTGTGAATATTGAAGTAATGAGAATGACAAGGTGGTTGAAAGCCTCATGCCCCGTGAGTGTGAAAACCTACTCCATGATTACTCAACTTAAGATTCCTAATAAGCTTTGTACAATCATAATAAGTATTAATGACATCATAGAGAACCGCAAAGAGGTACCGCTTGCCCCGTGACATGGAAACAAGCCCATGTTACAATGACAAGATGAACAAACGGAGTAGACTCATCATCCTTTTTATTTTCATTCACTATTATGCATAGCTTCTTATTTTATTATAGGATGTGTTGTAGAGTCACTCAAGCTGTAAGTAAATTTCCACCATGATAAAGCATGGCTTGGGTTAGCGGCCCAATGCGTTTCTCTAGTCATATAGATACTTACTCATCAAAACTTACTATTCCTCTATTTCATTTCGGCATGGCAGGAGTCCAAAAACAAAAGTACATGATATCAACCAAATGTAAAAATTTTGTGCAATGTTGAAAGCTTTCCGGTGATACACGTTTATAGCTCGCTCCCAACCACACACTTGTCAAACGCAAAACTTGTGGCTCCCATTATTGGGTCATGTTTATTAGATGCATAAAAAGTAAAGTGTGCCTTCAAAAGTTCGTGAGAGTCCTATCCCAAGTTCAACCCATGACAATTAATAAAGTTAATATCTTAATTTAGAACATAAATAACACAATAACATGGTGAACATACTCGGAATAACAATGAAGCTAATGGGAATATATGGTGGACTCACTGGAAATACTTGGCTAAGGAGTGTTGGAAACAAGTTTTTTACTTGTTGGAATTTTTAAATTTTTGGGCTAGAAAGAGGGAGATAGTTGACCAGCTACTATGCATGCATATGTCCATAGAACTACTCATTTCATGACAAGCTAAATAAACCAGCAATTAACATCAAGGACATGAATAAGAGATAGCTCAAGACAACATTATTGCAAATTTCTACACATAAAAAGCCTATAAATCATGCAAACATATGTAGCTCTTCAAATCAACCATGGCATCCCTATTCCAAGTCATAATACTAGCATCCAATACATTCCAACCCCAAACTCCAGTAGCTCAATCTCATATAAAATGATGGTGGTGGTCTTATCAAAACAAAAATAAAAACAAAAACTAGATGCTTCAAGTCTCTACGATAAATGCTTTGCTTAGAAAAACAGAAAGTAGACGTGTGCTAACCAAAAGAGTGTAGCTCCAGTGGGGTGTTCATCACATCCCGAATCTTATGGCTTTCACCATTCTTGGATGTATTGAGGCGTAGCTCCTCTATTCCCTGTGAAAAAACTTCACAAAACATGTTTCTCCCATTCTTTTTCTGTGGGGTGAGATTAGCAAGGACAAAAAAATCACATGCTTGCTGTGCAAAATTCCAAATCAAATGCTCCAGTAGATAGACAATAAGGTTCATTATGTTGTATGTTCACTCTATTGCTTGAAAGAATCATGGAAATTCGATTCCCAAGCCCAAAGAGTGCATAAAACAAAAGAAGGCAGAATCTGTCCAGAAAAGCAACAGCAGCAAAACGAACGTTTTTCCCTAAGCTAGACTCGTCAAAAAATTAAGCCATTTTTTTTTCTTACAGAGGACGAAAAGTTTCAGAACATACTAAAAAATTAGCTCAATCCGACATACAAATAAAAAACGTAAAATCATACGGTGAGCAGACTCGTGCTGAAACAGAAATTTCATGCACTAGGATAGCAACTTATAAGTCCAAATGGGTTTGACTTGACTCTTTATTGAAAACTCCAGAATTAAAACCAAAAATCTAATCTCTTGAGACAGAAAGAGGACACTAGGAAAATCTAAACAAAAACAACCGGGTTGCCTCCCGTAAAGCGCTTTCTTTATAGCCATATAGCTAGGCTTTACTTACTTGATAATCAAGAGGGATAAAGCTCATGAGGGAGCTTGTTCTTCAGCGTGCCCCTCTTCCTTGGGAAGTGCTCCATGCTTTTCTTGTGAGGGAACTGAAACTTGACATTCCCTTCCTTGGAGTCTATGATTGCACCTGTAGTACGAAGAAAAGATCTACCCAAAATAATAGGACTAGGGGATTTATCCCCCATATCCATAATAATGAAATCAACGGGTACGAAAGTCATGTGCAATTCAATCATAACATCTTTATTTGTCCTACAACATGTTTAGTAGAGTTATCAGCAAGGACAAATTCACTTGAGCACTTTTCTAAATTTTCTAGTTCTAGCAATTCATATAATTCTTTAGAGAGTACCGATACACTAGAACCTAGATCTAACATAGCATGGTGAATTTATTTTCCAATTGAAACTAGAACCTTGGGGATCCATGCATCCCCAAGCTTAGGAGGTATCATGGCCTCATTCTTGTACCTAGCAATTGTTTCTTGCAAGACATGATTAGCAATATAAGATCCAAAGCCAGGTTGATTAACATTTATAGTGGGATCACTAGCAAATTTTTGTAGAGTAGCAATAAGTTCTTGCAAGCTACTTTTTCTAAATTAAGAAATGGATCCTTAATTTCAGTAATCATCATAATTTCCTCTACTTTACTCTCTAATTTAGCTAGCATGCTTGATTCATGAGGACTGATTTCATCTTTGCTAGCAAGATAAGACATATATGGAAGTAAATATTCAGGGTACTTCACTATTTCATTCAAAGTTTCTTCTAAGCTAGTAGGGACATGCTCACTTGTATTCTCAGCAATATGATCAATATTTTCAATAATAGGAGCAGAAATAGTAATATAATTCATTCCTACACTAGGTTGTGCTTGTGGCTTTCCTGCTGACATGCTTAATAGAGTTGCTTGATTATCAGCTAATTTTGACAATGCTTTATCTAAATTCGAAGATTGAAGTTGCAATCCTTTAATATCACTACTAATGGATGCAATAGACTTATTTAACTCATGTATCATAGAATTGTGACTAGCAACTTGTTCCATAAGCAATTTATTAGATTCAGAAATTTCACTAGAAGGCTTCCACTTATTTTCATTAGCATTAGGATATGGAACAAAAGGTTTATTTGGCACATAAGGAGGTTTACTATATGAATTGTAAGCATTACCAAAACCATTTCTACCATAATTCCTAACAAAATTAACATCCACACTTTCAGAATTACTACCAACTAGCTCCTGCAAAGGCACATTCTCCATATTTTGTTTATTAATAAAAGCAAGAATAGTGTCCATTTTAGAAGACAAATCATTGGTTTATTCAATTATTTTATTTTCTTAGTGGGATTGGGTGCTCTTTCAGTATTCCATTGACTATAATTTTTCAATATGCTTTCTAATATGCTCTTAGCGTCACCTACAGTTTTACTCATAAAGGCACCTCCAGCAGCAGAATCAAGTATATTTCTAGACATGTAGTTTAGACCATTATAAAAAGAGTGTAGTATGGTCCATTCATTTACTCCATGTGATGGGCATGTTCTAATCATTAATTTAATTCTATCCCATGCCATGGCTACATGTTCATTATCATTTTGCCTAAATGAGAGAATATTATTCCTATTTTGCAAAATTTTAACGGGAGGATAATATTTCTTAATGAAAGCTTCTTTTAAATCATCCCAAGACTTTATACTAGCTGTAGGTAGTGAAAGTAACCATTCTTTAGCCTTTCCTCTAAGTGAAAAAGGAAATAATTTCAGTTTTAAAACACTACTTTCCACATTTTTAAATTTTTGCATATCACATATTTCCATGAAATCATGAAGATGCATAGAGGCATCCTCCATAGCACTACCACCAAATTGCTCTCTAGTAATTAAATTCAATAAACTAGGACTTACTTCATAGCTTTCAGCTTGTATTTCAGGTGTAGTAATTGGCCTAGCAATGAATTGGTCATTGGGTGTATTTGTGTAGTCACTTAATTTAGTTCTATCACCCATTTTAACAGTTTTTATGTATTTTTTAATTTTTTATGCAAAACTCAAAAGCAAAGTAACTAAGCAAATTCGAAATACTAAAATAAACTAGATAACTAAATGCAAAACTAAAATGCAAACTAAAATAAAATATGCAAGACAAAACAAAAACAAGAACAAAAACAAAACAAAAACAAAAACAAGACAAGAAACAAAACAATCTACTTGAAAGAAGGTGGAGATAGAAAGGACGGTACTCACGTAGGTGCAACCTCCCCAATCTTAGGTGTTTGCACACCTTGTTGGTGATGAAGACTTCTTGTCAGCACCCTTGGACAACTCCTTCACCTATGGCTCCCCAGCAACGGCGCCAGAAAAACGCTTGATGGCTAGGTTGAGACTCCAAGTGCAGAGTGTGTAGCTAGTGGCAAGCCTTGTTCCCCACGAGGGTGACTCGAGGGTTTATATCGAACTCTTGGGGAGCCAGTATTTCAGCAGTTGTCTTCCAAGCTTCCTCCAGGATCCTGCAAACAAGTAGAGAATTTTGTGCCCTCAACCTCACCAAGTGGTTTTCAAGCACAAGGTGTGAGACTTCTAAATTGCAATGCAAAACTTAAAGTAAATGTGCAATAATTAAATCTACTACTAAATGCAAATGAGAAAATAAATATGCAATGGATTTTTTTGTATTTTTGTGATGCAAGTGGTTATGGAGATAATGTAAATTCGAATTGGAGATGCAAGTAAAGTAAAGTGCAAGTAAAGGAACTTGCAGCAAAGTAACTAGAGTGTTTTCTTATATTTAAAATAGGACCGGGGTTCATGGTTTCACACTTGCATTCTCTCAAATAAAGTAGTAGACGGGGGACATAAAGAATTATATGTGAGATTACAATAACATGTTTAACATTGAGTACTTTCATATGGGCATCACATCCTAGCATAGAGATCTCTACGGTCATATTGATCCCTCTTATACTCCACCAAGATGCGAAATAAACCATAACACCTCGATAATTAAGGAAAAACCAGAGTATAGCTTTAAGCAATGTGACATGAAGTTGAATTAAGAACTTGCTAGATTTAGTCATGGAGATTGATTAGTGTCACTTCAAATCCCCGGTAACAAGGTACTCCTTTTTATCCCTAGTGAGGTAACTAAGAAAGGTTTAACAAAACCTAAGCGGATCGCTGAACTTCTGTCACTTTCACAGCACTAGCCACCCCCCGTTACTCCAACTAATGCACCCATCACCCCACACACGCTCTCAAGAACTAGATTGATCAAAGCTAGCAAATAAGAACGGGGTACATAAGATACATCTACTCAAATAACTCAAGAGAAACAATTGCAATCTCACATTCAATAACTCATAGAAAAGATCCACCATATAGGAATTACAACGGTGCCCGTAATCATGTGAGGCAGCTCATACGGATCTAATTAGTGAAGCACATAGAGAGAGAGATACAAGTGATACTTCCACAAACCCATAGCCCTGGGGTGGACTACTCCCTCTTCATGGAGATGTCGATGGAGATGACGTTGGAGGGGTAGGAGATCACACCGGTGGCGCCCCGCCGGAGTTTTCCCCCTCCAATCTGGAACTTCTGGTCTCTGTTTCTGTGTTTCAGCGGCGCTCCTCTCCGTAAGGGTATGGGGGGCCCTTTTTATAGTCGGTTTTAGGTCAAGACGGAGTCGGTAAGTCGAAGATGGAAGGAATTGGGGCCAAAAGGGGGCCTCTCACGCGGCCAAGGAATCTGGCCACGTGGAGGGTCCTCTTTTGGTCCTCCTTTCCCAATTCTCGTGGATCCTTCGCCCGCAAGTCTTCTCCTTCCAAGAAAATGACCCCCGCAGATTTTCAGGTGATTTCGCGGAAGTTTGCCCCCTGAAACGTCAAAAATATAGAAAACGGGGTTTCTGACAGGCAGTGTTAATTCCATAAAAGTTGGGGGACTTTGTAATTTAACCCCAAAATATTATAAAACATTGAAGTATACCCTTATATGATGCAATACGTAATAGAAAACCATGTGAAAATATGCAAAATTCATCTATGCATTTTACATGCATCAATAAGCATGTTTTTCTTTAGAAGCATTAACTAGCAAATCTTTTTGCACTTTAGCAAGTTGATCAATTTGAGTTTGAACGATTTGAAAATGTTTAACAAGCATTTTAACATCATTAGAGGTTCTTTCTATAATACCATGGAAATTATCAATAGCTCTAGAGTTTTCCATTAGGTGATTTTGCACTCTCATATTAAAATTATCTTGCTTAATAACATAATTATCAAATTCATCTAAACATTGGTCAGGAGGTTTATTATAGGGAATATCTCTACTATAAAAAAGTTGGAGAGAGTGTACCTCAATGGTGGATGAGTGAGGGATTGACTTACATATTTCTTCTATAGGTGGAAGATTCTTCACATCTTCAGATTTAATACCCATCTCTTTAAGAGATTTCTTGGCTTCTCTTATCACTTCATCATTTAATTCAATCATTCCCCTCTTCTTGGGTGTTGGTGTTGGTGTTGGTGTTGGTGTTGATACTGGAGTAGGGGTCGGCTCAGGCTCAACCATAGTCCAATCATCATGATTTTGGCTTATTTTTGCCATTAATTCCTCAGCTTCATCTGCAGTTCTTTGCCTGAAAACACAACCAGCACAATTATCCCGGTATGTCCTATATTCAATAGTTAGTCCACTATAGAATATATCAAGAAGTTCATTATTTCCTAGCTTATGCCCAGGTGTAGCCCTAACTAAAGAACAGAACCTTTCCCAAGATACAGGCAATTTCTCTCCTTCCAATTGCTTGAAATTAAATATATTTTTAAAGCAGCATGTTCAGCACTAGCAGGAAAATATTTCTGAAAGAAAACATTAACCAAACCAATAAGACTATCAATAGATCCCGGGGACAAATTATTAAACCAAGTTTTAGCTTCATCTTTTAATGAGAAAGGGAATATTTTAGCAACAAAGTAGCCACGTTTCTTAAGATCATGAGAGAATAAACTACTCAAAGAGGAGAGCTCATTCATATGTTTCACAGAACTTTCATTTTCAGTACCACAAAAAGGTTCTTTCTCAACAATAGATATATAAGATAAATCAAGAGAGAAATCATAATCCTTATCCCTAATATTAATGGGAGAAGTGGCAAACTTAGCATCAGGAGATAATTTATATTTAATAGCACGACTTTCAATAAGACTTATAGCAACAAATTTATCCTTCATAGTATGTATTTCATCAATAAGATCATCATTAAGTTCAATATAGGAATCATCAAAATCATCACTAGGATTCTCTCTAAGCTCAGGTGAAACAACAGGAGTAACATGATTTTTATCAGGAGTTTCAGTGTTTGCAATATTTTTAGCTTTAGCAATAGTAGCATTTAAGAAAGGACCGAGAGAACCACTCTCATCAAGCATAGTAGAAGCATCATCAAAAGTATCAGAAGTATTTACAGATTCATCAGAATTAGCATGTGTAGCATGTGGTCGTGTAAGCAGCTTACTCATAACAGACGGTGAATCAAGAGCAACAGAGGTGTTCAGAGTTGTACCTCTTCTTGTAGTGGATGGTAATATAGGAAACTTTCCGTCAAGAGTCTTACCCATGATGAATGATTGGAAGTAGATAATAATACTCTCCGGTGAGCTCGCAAATAAAGCTATGCCCCCCGGCAAAGGCGCCAGAAAATAGTCTTGATGACCCACAAGTATAGGGGATCGCAACAGTCTTCGAGGAAAATAAAACCCAAACTTATTGATTCGACACAAGGGAAGCCAAAGAATAATTGTGAGCCTTAACAAGTGAGTTGTCAATTCACCTGCACCTGAAAGTACTTTTGTTCGCAGTGGTTTATCCGTAGTAAAAGTTTTATAGTAGCAGCAGTAGTGAAATAATAACAACAGTGAGATGAAAACAGCAGCATGAGTGTTTGAAGTGAACATCGGGATTAAGTACTATAGGCATAGGGATAGATGAACGGGCGTTGAATGGATAAGATAGTTCATATAATAATCAAGACATGGGCATTGCCGATAAATAAGATAAAGAATCCAAGCACTAAGTAACCATATGCATGTGTTCCGTAAATAGTTGTACGTGCTCGCAATGAGAACTTGCACACCATCTTTGGTCCTACCAGCCCGTTTTCAGCGGGGCCTCAAGGGAACTACTGGTAATTGAGGTGTTCCTTTTAATAGAACACCGGAGCAAAGCATTAAAACTCTGTGAACACATGTGATCCTCACATCACAGCCATCCCCTCCGGTTGTCCCTAGTTCTGTCACTTTGGGGCCTCGGGTTCCGGGCAACGATATGTGTAAACAACTTTCAGGTATGATCAAGAAACAATAATTATCATCGTGATTCCATAACATGTTTAGATCTGATATCATGGCACTCGGGCCCAAAGTGACAAGCATTAAGCATAACAAGTTGCAACAATGTCAATAGCACTAATAGAGGATACTAGGCACTATGGCCTAACAATCATGGCATTATTACATGAACGATCTCATCGAATATCTACCATCCCTTTCAGCCTATAGTGGGGGAATTACTCACACATGTATGGGGGAAACATGGATGGTCAATGGAGAGGCGTTGGTGATTACGATGGCGATGATCTCCTCCAATTTCCCGTCCCGGCAGGGTGCCAGAACAGGAACTTCTGTTTCCCGAATTGAAGTTCGGGGTGGCGGCAGCGCTCTGTTGTGTTTATGTGGAATATGAAGAACCCCCTCGTGTTTTAGGGTTGAAGGCTATTTGTAGTTGAAAGGGGAGACCGAGGGGGTGTGGGACTGGCCCACACCACCAGGTGGCGTGGCCTAGGGCGGCGCTCCAGGGGTGGTGTGGCCCCCCTCTGGCCCCTCGCCTGGTCCCCTTCTGGCTCTCGGGGTCTTCCGGTGTTTTAAGACCAATGGGGTCTTTTCTGGGCAATTTCCCGAAAGTTGATTTTTCTGCACAAAAACGAGATACCAAGGTAATTCTGCTGAAAACAGCGTTAGTCCGTGTTAGTTGCATTCAAAACACACAAGTTTAGAGGAAAACAATAAGAAAAGTGTTCGGAAAAGGAGATACGTTTTCGACGTATCAACCACGATATGAGTTTTAGCTTTCTTAGGATGGAGAATTTTTATTGAATTCCTAGCTTTCATGATAAACATATGTCTCCATTTCAAACATAACTTTTCATCTTCTCACACATGCATGTCCACTACTAACCGACCATGGAGTCTCTGGAGTCAACGGAAAAAACATCAAGATTTTGTTTGTCTTCTCAATCTCATACCATGTCTATCAGGAAACATTGTCAGTACACCTCGACAAAGACATGTAAGATTGTTGGGATGGCATCCACTTGCCTTTGCTAAACTTGCGGAGACATAAAATTTATGGTCTTGATGAAAACTTTCAATAGTGGAGTGACCAGATTTGGAGGCTTGCAGACCTTGATTGGGAGTGTCCACTTTGACGAAAGAAAGTGTCATGAATATTCTTGGCAAGCTACCAAAACTATGCGTTCTTTGTGAAAAGCAGCTTCGAGATCGTGAGATCCATTTTCCTTTTTCATGGACAAATAGATAAGAGGACGACTTTTATGAATAGGTGAGAGTCGAGATTGTTTGCAGTTACAGTTCCAGCACCTTACACGTGAAATTTGGAGAGGAAACTATAAAAATACTAGAGATTCTCAAGATTGACTGGTGCATTTAACTTCCACACCTATTTTCTGGCCTGGAGAATCTAAAAGAACCAACCAAGTATTACAAGGGTTCTAGCAACAGAGCATGAAGAAACAACTTGAGAGCCCGCTCGCCGAGCACCCAAGTGAAGAAAATCCCGTAATAAAGTATTATTGCGGCGATGACATGGCTTTGTCCACCGTTCACCATAATGCTCACCACCTCCAAACAATCTGATCTTAAAATGAATCGATTGCAACCCAACGATTGTGCTTGTGGTAATCCATGTTTTAGAGCTATGGATCCAGCTATGAGCACGTCTTTGAAAGTGCATCTTTAGATTTTGGTGATAATGACAACATATTAATGTTTAATCGTGTGCTTAAGTGTTTCAGCTAGTCTTCATGATGGAACCTAGACAGTTAACATACTCTATAAGTGAAAAGATCGAAGAAGAAGGATTTCCCAAAGATACAGTTATGGCGCAGTTGCAGTTTCGGACAGGAAGTTCCGGGGTTTGGAGCCCGGAAACTTCCGGCCTGGAGAAATTTTGCGAAGTCCCTAGCATCCACACTCACAGATGGGTCCCCGGAAGTTTCCTTCCAGCCCGGAAACTTCCGGCCCCTCGATTGTCGACCAAGTCAAAACGGCTTTGCTCACTGATGGGGGTCCAGAACGATTGCCCAGAAGTTTCCAAGTCAACCCGGAAACTTCCGCCCTCCTACTAGTTTCAACAGTTAGATCCCGAGAGAGAGTATAAAGCCACATCCCCTTCGTTGGCATGAGCTGCTCGTCCTCCACTCTCTCTCCTCCATGAATGCAAAGCCACTAATGCATAGATGTTCCTCCTCAACCACTCAAACTTGATGCCCTTTAAGGATTTGGTAGAAAAGACATAGTTCTACATCTTCACCGAGCCAAAATCATTTCCCCCTCCATTTCTCTTGTGGATCTTAGAATCTCTTGGGTGTCTTGTAACCCTGGAGAAATCCTAGTGCTTGGAGCTTCCAGCTTGTTGCAAAAAGTTTCGGATCATTGAGAGCCTCCAACCATCTTATGGAATAGCCTCAACCTTGTGTTAAGGTTTGTTCAATGCCTTCAAGTCAACTTCATTGTGGAAACGAGAATTTCCCTCACCGGAGAAGTTCAAGAAGAATAAGGTGTGTGATACGTCCATTTTTCATCACTATTTTATATTGTTATTTTCTGTTATTCTATGATGCAACACTTATGTTATTTTATCTTATTTTGCATGTTTTATAAATTTTGGAGAATAAACACCGGACCAGAAATCTGATGGAAAAACACTACCGAGATACTATATTTGAGAAGATCAAAATAAGAGGGGGGATACCATCGGAGTCTTAAAAGTTCCATGGAGGAAGTCAGTCAGAAGGGAACCCGGAGGGGGCCACCTAGGGCCCACACCACCAGGCGGCGCCCCCCTCTGGCCACGCCTGGGGTGGTCTGGCCCCCTAGCCCAATCCTGGGTACCCCCTTTCGCGTACTTGACCCCCAGGGAACCCTAATCCCCAGGACATAATCGAAGAATTATTCCGCCGACGCCTCGGGGCGGAAAACAACACAGAGAGAAAAGCTCTCCGGCATCTCTCCGGCAGGGAGAAATCTGCTGGAAAAATTCCTCCCCGGGGAGGGGGAATCATCGCCATCGTCACCGTCATCGCTCTGGGCATCATCAAGATTGTCATCGTCATCATCATCACCACCAACACCATCACCCTCATCATCCACCTTCATCCCTTTGTAACAATTAGGGGTCTTTATCGCTGCTCTTCACTAAATCTCTCTCCCGGTGTGGATTACTTGTTAGTAGTTGATGCTTGTGAGATTTATCGGTGTTTACACTTTATGACCAGAATTTTATTATCCATTATATCATCTCTGATTATGATCCATATGATGTCTTGTGAGTAGTTCGTTTAGTTCTTGAGAACATGGGAAAACTCATGATGTTAGTAGTTGAATTATGTTGAAGTAATATCTCGTGGTTCGGTATTTAAGTTGTAGTGCTATTCTTCTAGTGGTGTCATGTGAACGTTGACTACATGATACTTCACCTTTTTGGGCCTAGGAGGATGCATTGTGTACTTCGTGTAATGTCCCAGCGTTTAGGAACTCACGGGGGGTAGAATATTAATTTGTGCATCTTCATGCATGTGTTTGCAAAACCTGAATAAATTTTTCGCAAAACCAAAAAACCTGGAGTGATTGAGGTTCCATCAATATTATGATTCTTACATAGAGGTAGACAGTGGAAGTTGATGGAATTTTGACATGACCTTTAGGTTATATTTTGAATTTAGGAGTTAAAAGTTTGAATTATTTAAATTTAGGAATGTTGGAGTTTAAATTTGAGTTGTATTTGAATTTGGAATTCAAATTGGATAAACAGGATTATATCCTAAATATAATTCAATGGACACATACATGAGATAACAAATATTGAATATTTCCAATACCAATAAGTATAGAAAAAGGAAAACAATTAAATTTATAAATAATAACACAAGATACAAAGTATTTACAATTGATTCCCCAAATAGAAATACTACAACAATATTACATGACTCTCATTACAGGAATTTGTTCCTAAAACTAAGACCTATCTAATCCTTAGTATCTGATATCTTCTTCACCTGCAAAATAAAACACAAAACAAAAACAGAAAGATTAGGAGGGATTAGTACCCTCAGTTTGTCAGTGTGTTGCACCGATGAACTCACCATTGGGTTAATAAACATGTGTAGTATCTGTTATAATAGACATAGCCTCAGACCAGCATCACAGGCAGGGACAGGAATTACAACTGGCAGCACAAGAAAAATAGAAGGCTAGGATAAGACCAGCCGCACTGCCTGGTAAAAGATCTTCTCAGCCTAGCATACAAGCAAGCGGCATACTCACTAGCACACTTTGGTGCTGTCAAGACCACGGTTAGGGTATAAATACCACACCAGCCGCAAGGGGAGGGGATCACATCACACTTTCCCCTGTTACTGCTCGGGTTGTGAAAGCAACCAAGAACAGGAAGAAGCAATACCACCAAATCATCCACCCATAAGCACTCACAGGTACTGGAGCATGTAATTGCAAACCAGCAACCAAGATCACAAGGCCAAGGCACAGGGAAGCAGCAGGAGTAAATCAAGCAAGCCACAAGCACCAAAAACCACCAACCTTTTGCTCATCACATAAGGTGAATATCTATGTACCATCTAAGCCATTTACTGGCTAGTTGCACACAAGATGAGTTGGGGGTTTAGTACCCTCAGAGAGGCATAGAAGTGATATGCTATAACTCATCGTAGGGGATAAAAGCACCAAGTTAGGCATCTGTTCTTATTAAAGAGGGGCCTTAGGCTATGCAGCATAGGCTTAGGGGCAAAAGAAGCAAGTAAAAGCAATCTGTTCTTAGCCAGAAATTTCAGAGAAATAAAACCATCAAGTGTAACAACCTGTTCTTATCAAGTGATGCACAAGGACAGCAGATCAATAGAGCATAGATCTTATCAGTAAATAGGATCCTGAATCAAGCTTTAAGCCAAATAGCTACTGTATCACATCATCCACTCTTAATACAGTTGCTGGGCACCACATCCAAGGATCTGATACCTCAACACAACCTCATAAGGGCATGTAAGCAGAAACAGGAAAATCAGGGATGATGGCATATTCTCTGAACTTATGATTCAGAGTAACACCTATCAAAATATAATACACCCATAGAAGTTATTGAAGCAACACATATTGGTAAGATCTGTCCAACATACAACAAGCCACAGTGTCTAACCATAGGGAGATATCCTAGGGGATCTCTTCACAGCAAAGGCACAGGGAATAAATCCCTGAATTTTTTTCCATCACAAGCACAAAGAATAATCCCCAAAATAATTTCCACAGCAGATTTGTATTAGAAAGATAATTCCTAAGTGCAAATCATTCCACCTAAAGCATCTGTGTTTCCATTCCATCATAGAAT
The DNA here is from genome assembly GCA_028641055.1 of Alopecurus myosuroides. Lineage (NCBI taxonomy): Eukaryota > Viridiplantae > Streptophyta > Magnoliopsida > Poales > Poaceae > Alopecurus > Alopecurus myosuroides. The sequence goes on along the minus strand of CM054058.1, from coordinate 373,591,477 downwards.
ATAACAATTCCTTCATAGCCTCTGCACCAAGGATTCAATTGGAAAAACTCCCAAAACCTAAACAATCCAGCAATAACCTCACATAGGTACCTCATGGGTCATGGCATGAACAGTGGCACAAGGGCCAGGCTCCAGAGTAAAGAAGGGAGGAGGCAAAGAGAGTGGGGAAGGAGACAGAGAGAGAAGAGGGTGATGGGGCACTCACAGGTGGTCACCATCGTGGTGACCACAACCAGTTGGAGAAGCGCAGAACGGCGGCGATGCCGCGGTTGCACTCCAGGAGGCCGTCCCGGCGGTGCCTCGTCATCACAACCAGCAGCGACCACGAGGAAGAAGCAGCAACATCAGAGCAGCAGCGAGAGCGCCCTGGATCACCTCGAGGAGCAGGCACACACCGGAGCGGGGTGGAGCGCCTCGAGCTCCCTAACCCTAGGGCTAGGGTTTGCAAGTGCACGAGAGGCACGGGGAGCAGAAAGCAGATCGAGATGGGGGAAGAGGTAGAGGGCGAGGTGGCGCATCGTTTGCGTTCATCCACGGCGGCGGGGTTCGCCGGAGTGGGTCGGGAAAAAGCGCCGGAGGCGGAGGCGATCCCAATCGCCTGGGAGTCGCTTGGGGCGAGGTGGAGATGAGAGGAGAGGGGTGGGCGTGCGCGAGCGTCTGGTTCGGCCAGCCGAACGGGTTGGGTTCAACCCTAAAGGGTTGACCCACCTGTCAGCCCTAGGGGCATATTGGTCATTTGACCAATTCTTTAATAAAAGAATTAAAAAATAATAATAAATGATAAATAAAATTCTATAAATTACAAAAAAAATACAATAAAATTAATTTTAAATCCAGTAAAGAATTTTTATGCTAAAATATAAGAAAATAATTCAATAATACTTATAGTCTTAAAATTACGAATTTAAAATAATATTTTAATAATCAAAACCTTGATAATAAAATTTAAAAGAATCCAGATCTATTTAATCAAATACAAATATATTCTCTCAAACTTATTTAAATAATTTGATCATTTCAAAACACTCCAAAATAATTGTTTTCTGTGAAAACAATAATTATTTAAACAATAAAAATAAATAAAATAAAAATAATAATAATAAATAAATAATCATTAATGAATAATATATTCACCAACAAATGATGACCATAAAAGATTTAGTAAACCAAACAATTATTTAGTTAAAAAATGCGTACATATCATTATTATGCATAATAGTATCATTTGCTTCTTTAAACATTGCCTTTACCAGACAATGATGGTGTTTTGTAGAACAAGGAAGTCAGGATCTGCTCCAAGCGTCAGACTTCATTACCTGTCCATATCAAGGCAAGTTCATCACTTGCTCATGTCCTTTGAATTATTTCATAACAACTAATTTCAAAAACCCTATCGTAATACCACCTTCGCTCAAAAGAATGCATGATCCTATTTTTATAATAATATGACTAATTGAATGATTACCCTCGTGGTAGTGTTCTGTTTGGTGGGCGGATGGGACCATGGTAAGATGAATAGGTCTAAGGAAGGTTCCATCTGCATGGGAAAGTATTACCTAGGAGTTAACAACCAATACCGTCAGAACTCGGTGCGCCGTAGATATCGCGTTGACCATGGGTCTTCTATGGGGGGGAGTAAGTCAGATGTGATCTTCTCTCGTTCGCATGTCAACGGACTGCCAGAGACGTACGTTGTAGGTCTTGCGGAACTACAAGCACATGGGTGGGAGCCCTTACGTCCCACAGACTCTTGGGTCTATGAGTGTCTGCCAGGGGCGCGTAGGTCTCCATCATGAGGGGTGGAATCAGGCGTTCAACCTGCTGGCGGAAATGGGTGGGCATGCGCTGTGCGGAGAAGCACGGTTTGGCTTGGACCAACAACCGGGCCCCACACCTGAGTTGGAGTGGACAGGATCGCGCGCCTGGTTGTGCAACATGGTATTGGTCACCCATGGGTAAAGTAACGCACCTCTGCAGAGTGTAAAAGGATGTGGCATGTTACCCATTGTTCCGGGAAGGAACTGTGAACGCTACAGGAAAGGAAACTCCATGAAGTTCTAGTCCTGTGATGGTCTGGCGGGCATAGTTTTCAGTATTAAAAGCAACCTCTTGAAGAAAGATTGGCAAAACCCTGCATCTGTCTAGACTCTTTAGAGTCGAGGACCGTAGCTAGTGCATCAATTACTTCCGTACTTAATGAACTTGTTGAGTAACGCTCATTACTCATTCAATCCCATTTGACCCCCTTCTTAGGCTATGAGAACTTAGAGGAGGCATCCTTCAATATCCTTGGAGGCCAAGACGACATCTACTACGAGGATCCGGATCTCTCCGGAGGAGTGGAAGGGGTGGACTACATAATCCAGTACGGAGCTGACCCTGAGGGGGCTGAGTCTGACTAGGTTTAGCCTAGTCTGCAATTTAATAGATAGCACGGTCGAATCAAGCAGCCTTGGACTCTATAGTGGGCTGTTGAGTTCCCGTGTATGCACCTGCTTTTCATTTCGGATGTTGTTCTAACTTCAATAATGAGATGACCTCATCATGAGCTTATTCTCTTGTCAACACATTTTGTTTTGTAATATATTTGTTGTATGACAATCAAGTCCCGCAATGTTTCTGATGTACCAGCCTGAGGGATGTAATATTTGCGGAACGGTGTTTTGTGAGTGTTATATCAACGACTTGCGAACTACAACATGAAGTGGTATGCTGGGTCGCCGCATTTGGCTACTAATTGTGGGGTTGCTGGAGTGGCAGAAACCTAAACCCCCGTTAGGAAACCAATGCACGAGGGAGCGTAGAATCCCGGAGTTTTAAGGTTGTGGTTAGATTTATCTTAATTACTTTCTTGTATTTGCGGATGCTTACGAGGGGTATAATCACAAGTTTGTGTTAGTCCTAGTTGGGCGGTGCATTAGCATAGGTTCACCCACACAACACTTCACGAACATATAAATATTAATCAACCGTAATGAAGCGAAAGCACTTGACGGAATTCCCATGTGTCCTTGAGAATGTTTGGTAATCATAAGTAGAACAACTGTCTTGTCCTTTGCTCTCAAAAGGATTGGGCCACTCGCTACAATATTATTTACAGTCTTTTATTTACTCGCACTTTATTCATCTGCTATATCAAAAACCTCCAAAAACCCGTTTGCTAGTGTTTAGAGTGAAATCTCTATCCAACCTGCTTGTCAACACCTTCTGCTCCTCGTTAATTGGGTTCGACACTCTTATTTATCGAAGGTACTACGATACACCCCCTATACTTGTGCGTCATCAGTGTGCACATCCGTGCTATTGGACTGCCTAGGTGGCTCCACACCTCTCCAACGTAGACGTACTTCCCTTGGAAAGGAACTACGGGAAACATATCCTTATCTCTTTGTTTACACTTGTGGTTTATTTTGTGCTTCACATATTGCTTCCGTTGCGTACTTTGTATCGTGGCACATAGGTTGTTCACCTAGTTGCACATCTAGATAACCTTGTGTTTTACTTGTTTAGCCGCCCAATCTAGAATGAAAAAGAAGAAAATTGTTAGTCACCTATTCAAAACCCCTCCTCTAGTTGACCATACCATACTTTCAGTCTTGAGCATGTTCAATTTTTGAATTTGCTGCAGCGCCAAATTTCCACTACTATCCCGAATCACAGCTCCAGTAGTACCTCTCAGATCATCTACGTCAAATGAAGCGTTAATATTCACCTTAACATGATCAATTGGGGTTTTATACCATACCCCCCTCACTTCAGTTCAGCACCTTCTCCCCCTTTAACTGATTGTCGGCGTTCCCACCATAGGTACCAACAGGAAACAACAAAAATTTCAGTGCTTATACTCTATCCTAGGACCGGCATATTTCTGCAATCTGTAAACAACAATGATACTATCACAGCTTGACCAGCCCTATCAATTAAACAAGCCTCATAAATCTTATTATCCTGACAAGGTGTGTCCATACCTCCTTTGCTTGATTGCATAAGAATAACAAATGTTTTATATCTTCTTGACCTTCCATACAAATAGGGCATTAAGCGCTTTGATATGTCTATTTGGTAGTGTAACCAGGCATGGAAGAGTATCTTGCATCACCCTCCAGATGAAGGTTTTGATTTTTGACAGAACACACAGCTTCTAGATCGTGCCCCACATCGGGTGTGGGTTGATCGGTCCAGTACCTTGGACAAGGTTTATACGCCTTCCAAATTGTGATTCGCACTCTGAATAACATGTTGTTCCAGCAGAGTAATTTTCATTTTTTGTTAAGCTTCATGCCACAAAATCAGTCATGTCAAATCTGGGCAAAGGAATTGGCTTTATTCTACATACATCTACCGGCCAGAACATCTGGTTGATTAGCTCCTCACTGAACGGACAACAATGTCGCCTAAAGGGGGAGGGGTGAATAGGTAATTAAAACTTTTCCGGTTAAGTCTTGCTAAATGCGAAAATAAACTAGGTGTTTAAATTAATAAGCACACAACCTAAATAATATTGACTCACCTATGTGCACCAACAACTTATGCTAAGCTAGACAAGTAACAAGGTGATGACAAGATATATGACTTCAAGCACGAAATCTATCACAATGTAAAGTGCATAAGTAAATAACTCGGGTATAGAAATAACCCAAGCACACGGAGACGATGATGTATTCCCGAATTCCTCCTTTTGAGTGGAGTACGTCTCGTTGGAGGGGTGTGAGCTCTCCACTAGAGGCCTACTCAGTGCCACAAAGGTCTCACTCTATTCCCTGATGAACCTCGCCACAAAGGCTTAATTCACCTTCCACTATTGGCAACCTTCAATCTCGAGGCACGCATTGACAACTTAATTGGAGGCTCTCGATATCACCAAAATCTCAGGGAACACATCCACAACTCAATTGGAGGCTCCCAAGAACACCAAAAGTCGTCTAGGGTCTAAGACCCAAGAGTAAAAAGTTCACAAACTTTCACTTCCACGAATTCCCGCGGAGAGAGCAAACCGATGCAACCAATCCAAATGGAAAGAACACAAAAATGCTCAAATCCTTCACTCTCAAATTCCAGCAAAGCAGCAAATTATTATGGGGGAATAAAAGAGGAAGAACAAAGGAGGATAAACACAAAGAAATCCAAGATCAAGATCTACTAGGTTCCATTCACTTAGAAAAGAGATGGATTGGTGGAAATGTAGATCTAGATCTCATCTCTAAAATACCTCAAAGATATGCAAGAATCAATGGATGAATTGAGAGAGGGGAAAGTTTTCCAAGGTCAACAATGGTGGGAGAGAGGGGGAAAACGTGCTTGGAAAAGCATAGGTCTTCCTTTTATAGGTCCCCACAAAATAGAGCCGTTTGCAGGAGACTTGGAGCGGATTATTGGGTCGGATATTTGGTCCCAGGGCCGGAATATCCGACCCCCCCTCCGGTTTTCCGGGAGGAAACATTCGACTAAGGACTTTGGCACGGGGCATGCATATGTCGGTGGATTATTGGGGCGCATTATTGGCAACATAGGCCGGAATATCCGCCCCCGGATATTACGCCCCCCATAAGACCGACCTGCAGCAATACAAAAATTGCAAGAACTTTTGCATACATGCTCCTTTTTCGATGTTCTTGGGCTCGTTGAAATTGAAACGACAAGAACTACAATAATATTCAGAGAAAAATCATTGTCCAATAATGTAACATAAAAAATGGGGAAATGTTTGACCTCTCTAAAGAGAACATTAGATAAAACCTCCAACACCGAAAACGCAACAAGTTTTTCTTACGAAATCCGGTTTTGGTAAACCTTGGCTTGTCATGAAGATCACAACAAGCATGTAACCTCACATAGAGAAAAGTCAAATAATAACCAAGAAATATGGTATGCCAAGTATGGAAACGTTTGAGCTCTCCACAAGGATTCGATAAAGTTACTCACTTGAGAGCCCCTCTTGACAGTACGACTATCGATCCTATAACCCGGCCTCCCATGAGACCGGTAGAATAGAAAATATATCAAGATCATATATTTTCCTTGAGTATTCCACTTGAGCTAGATGTTGACGATCTTGTCTCTCTCAAGTTGGAATATCTTTCTTGATTTAGCTTTGATCGGTGAAGACACATAGATAACTCCCCCCCATACGCCACTATGGGAGAGGCTCTCTTAGGACCATCTTCACTTGGCCATAATCTCCAAAAGGGTAGCAAGAATCAAGGTATGTGATTTCATCGAGATGCTCCTCTTGTACTTGCACATCACAACCTTGATGACGATCACTACTTGACGTCATCCACCATGGAATATATGATATCTTTCTTTTGATGCAAGCCCATGGAAATATACCTAACCACACATAGAAATGTCACACACACATAACATGGGTTAGTTCACAAATCTATATGGACATTTTCTTACAATACTACGAGATACATAATCCCCTTGGTACATCTTGTAGCTTTCTGTGTTCATCACAAGTTTGATCAATTTTGTATCTTTTCTTCTTTCTTTATTTGATGATGTCTTGAAAATAATCATGAAAGTCCACCTAATCTTTTTCTTTAATACATACTTGCAATATACACAACTCTATATATGACCATTCTTAATATAAATCCTTGAATATAACAATGGTCACCATGAAACCTTCTAGAGTCCAACACATGAACTTCACTATTTTTACCATGGACAAGATCTATAAGGATATCTCAATACAAACATTAGTCCATAAGGATTGTCACTAATTAAAAAAACCACACATGGGGGAAACATGCACTTTCACTCATCCCCTTGATTTGTATCAAGGTTGATCAAATCTCATGTCTTGGAGATTAAATTTTAGCCTCTACTTGTAATAACCTTGCGTGTTGCACTTCTAGGAATCCATTCATCCTCCCAAATATCAATGGAATTTCTGTCAACTTTTTTGTTTTATTTCCGTGTGTGTCTCCAAATGCTTGAATCACCTACTTAACTCGCTTGTCTAATTCCTCAGTGCTTAGCTCACAAATGCGTATAAAACTGCAACCATCTTGTTCGAGGTCCGCTCTAGAAACGAGCCTTTTAGTGGGCTATAAAATAGAAAAAATGCCACTAAAAAATAGAAATAATTTCAAAACTTATTTTTAAACTAGAATATCATTGGGTATTTTGAATTTAAGATTCTTTCTAGGAATGTTTGGAGCTCACAAACACTCCCAAATAAAAGAAAAGAAAATTTTAAAAAATAATAGAAGCCAACCCAACCAGCCTGGCCCAGTAAACTGGCCGAGCCAGCCCGCTGCATTTCCGGCTCACTTCCCCCCTCCTATCGCCATCATCACTGATCTCTATCTAAGAGAGATTGCGCAACACGAAAATCTTCTAGTTCGAAGCGAATCTCGCGATATTAGCCGAATTCGGTCGATATTTTGGTATTACTTGAGCGCATTAATATTTTTGTAAAGGAACAAGTTTTCACAAAGTGTTTGAAAAGAAAAGTTGCTTTCCGCAAAAAAAAACTACATCGTTCTTTTGTCAGCCTTTATGCATGTTGAGATGACTAAATTTCATTCATGATGTAACTTGTCAACATACTCACATGCAACGTGTCATTTGAAGTGGACAGACTGCACTCAACCAACCTATGGCCTTGATGAGACTCCAAGTTATCTTATTTTGTTTTCGGTTGTAATTTAAGCTAACCCTTGGCTGTGAAAGTTGTAACAATTATACTCTGTATTATTCGTTTAATTAATAAAGACATGTGTGTTATATGATATTGCGTCGTACCCGTGTGTGCATTCTGGTAAATGTCTCCTTCTGTATTAAGGCTTCAACAACATTTTCTTTCCGAATTGGTATGTGATGAATCCTTTTTTTACTACTTTTTTCTCTCATATGCTGCGAAACTTTTGAATGTCTTGTTTGTTATCACATCCTCGAGGTTTTTTTTTAAATCCGCCTTCTCTTTGAGCATATCAGTCTTGGCCCTTTAGGGGGCACCTATAATACAAGTTTCTATCATGGTGGTGTCATGTTCATGTTACCAAGAATTCATAGTAGAATAATTTCCTCTGATGAAAGGCCCTTATGTGATAGTTTTATGCATTCAAGTCAAATTAAAGCATAACCACACAGGAAGCAATCCTCGTCAAGCAGTGGGGCTAATTTATAAGCTGCGATCACGATGATGATCACATCACACTGACAATTAATGCTCTAATAGAATAGTACTCCCTCCATCTCAAAATAATTGACTTTCATTTGTCCAAACATGATTGTATGTGTGTAATAAAACATTTCTAAATATATCTATATTTAAATAAGTAATATTTAATTATTTTGACATGAAGGGAGTATATGGTAACTCTGAAATTACAATATATCTGGAAGAAGTATACACATAACAGGCCACAGGGCATCTCTTCAAGGCATCCACACAATGCAAATCATTACCAATATACACGGTGGTTTGTGGGATTCCCTCGTGAGGCCATTGTGGATCGAGATCTGAGTTTTTATTTTTTTTGCGAATCAAGAGCTCTTTATATGAAATCTGAGGGGTTCATTCTGATGTATACAATCGTGAAGGAAGCAAGGAACAAAATTAATCCATAAGCATAACCTCCTGTGAAGCTTGTTTAGCGCATTTCTGGGCAGCCATGTTGGCGGATATGCGCCGACTGAAAGCTTTCAAAGCTAATACTCCTGTCTGCTCTTTCATGACACACCGGTGCCATATCTACCCACTCAAACTGAGCAGAATGAAGCAGATTTACCACTACCTGGGCGCCAGATTCAACTATAATCTTACGGTGCCCCAAGTCTACCGCTAATCTGATGTCATCACGAATACCTAGAGTCTCCATCGTCCTAGTAGAGCGAGCAAACTCGTACCAGATGACTTGACCTCGAATTAATGTACCAGCATGGTTCCTCAAAATGACACCAGTTGCAGGGACGGAAACACGGGGGGGCGGGGGGGGGGGGGCTTGGGCCATGGCTCCCCCGATGGTGCAAATTTTTTGCTAAATACCCCTTGTTAATTTGCGAATTTGGCCCTAAATTTGTCACAATTTTCTTATATATGTCCCCTCTAACTTATTTTATATGCAAATGGCCCCCCTAGTATTTTGATCCCGGTTCCGTCCCTAACTAGTTGATCCCTGCCTTAGATTTTCAGAAAATCTTGCATCAACGTTCACCTTTACCACATCCTCCTCAGGTGGTCTCAATGTAGGATGCTTTTGGGGTTACATCTTCATCCGGGAGCCGGCCGTGTTCGCCGCAAGGTCATGCATTGCGTCCACCGTCCAGTGCACAGATGCATCTATTGTTTTGCACCACTCACCGCTCACCACCCCGTGAGCTTGCGTGCAGAATTAAATTTCAGTTTTTAAACTAAGAACGTCAAAAAAAAAATGAAAACAACAAACTTGTACTCTCGGGAAGGAAACGGATGGAATCAATGCGTTGGATGAGCATACAAAGGAAAGACGTATTTTCTCATCTCCTCCTTTTCCTCTCCCACCCTTTCTAGCTACCAGCCCAATACCCTTGCATGCATTTTTTTTTGAACGGGAAGAGGGGCCTCGAAGGACCCCGAGAGCTTTATCCATTACACTGACGGTGGAGTACTTTTACAAAGAGAGCCCTGCCGAAAAAGAAATGGCAGAAAAGACCCTGGACAATTACAACAGGAACCCTGGAAGAAAACGAACAAACGCAATCTAGCCCAGGCTGCTCCCTCGCTCCTGCTCCACCGCTGCAATGGCGCCACCGTCGACCACGACCAACTGAAACTACCCCGGGGACGAAACCACTTGGAGAGTTACAGCGGGAGCCAACCGCATCGACGACGATAGACCTCCATGACGGCACATCGGCCTGGAGGAAGATGATCTTGTGCCTGCCCTCAGGTAGCAACCAAGACGGGAGAGGCTGCCCTTCAGCCATTAACATCAGTAGCTCATCGGCCACATCTTGGCAAACTGAAGCCACCGATTGGAATCTCCCACGAAGCTTGAAGGATGCAACAACTAGGCCCACCCCCGAATAAATCCAGCGATGGGAAGGAGAAACCGCATCCTGCTCGAAAGCTTCCCGCTGGGCAGAAACCACAAGAACCAGCCAACCAACCTCCTTCTCCTCCCAATCACCTTGACCAGAAGAAAAAAGCGAGGATAGAAGATCTGTACCTGTGACTGCTGCCCAAGATAAATCACTTCCTTGAAGTAAATCAAGGAGATGATCTTCGAGCTTATTGATGGAGGAACCGATGTAGTCTCCGCCCACTTTCGTCCCCACCCTCTGGAGCACCGCAGGCAGAGGAAGAAGCATCGACGACGAGTAGCCACCGCTCGGATGCGGCCACCCGCACAGCCTCCTCGACATAGCGTCGAAACTCAAAGCAACAGCAAACAACAACAAGCACAAAAAACTACAACCTATTCTACAACTGTACAGCAGGGGCCGGCACCCTATTCCATCCCAACACCAGCCGGCGTAGGCGCCGACGGCGAGGGTGGCCGGATCTGGGAGGCGAAGGCGGCTGACTCTCAAGAGCGCTCTCGGGAAGGGAAAGGGGCCCCTTGCATGCATCGGTGCTGCCTTTACGCCTCCACTCATCACCGGTCACTACTTATACTGGTGTTACACGGCCACCAATGATTTATTAGGACTTTATTCCCTTTGCCCAAAAGCCATCTCCACATTACATCCCCTTTTTATTCATGTTCTTCTTCTTCTTCCTTTTTTAGGATTCTTTACTTAAAGCACATTACCTTCCCCTTCTTCTTCCTGGGCATGTGTTCTCGCGGCCTAATCTCGCATTAAAATCCAAACCCTCATGTTTTGCAGTCGGATTTCAACCGGAGCCAATTCGTAATACGAAATACCGTGTCACAAATAAATTCTACTGGCTTACTAGTTGTCACACGAATGTGCGCAATGTGGAGTACATAGGGTCACATGCAAGAGAAGAAACAACATCGGGGTTTCTCAACGAAAGTTCAAAAGGATGTTGACATATTCTATTTGTTTGTCTCTTGGAATTATAAGGTGCTTTCTGTACAACCACCAACATTGGTAATATACTACCAAACGTCTGATCCAACCGACATTGTTGACACATGAGAATGAGATACCTTGGATGAGACACGATATAAGATGATGCCCGCCGTTGTGTTGTCTAGTAGCGACTCGAGTGAGGATGACATAAATGCGATGTAGTACCAATAGCAGCCAACGATGAGGCCGCGAGAGAACCAATGGGTGGAAGTAGTGGTAAGTTGGACATGGTTAGTGCAGTCAGCTGGAGAGCGGATGGCTCCCAATCTTCAGGAAGTCCTTTATTTTTAAAATTTCAAAATTCATACTAACATATTAGAAAAATTCTAAGAAACATAGTTTAGATAGAGTCAATGATGTATCTACAAGCGTGCGAATACTCGGTGTGAAATTCTGTGTATTCTGGGCTACACACAATTGACAAGACCTAGCAAAATT